>CM071578.1:10965179-11669589 GCA_036426205.1 Ascaphus truei
CACTGACTGACTGACTGACACACACTGACTGACTGACTGACACACACACACACTGACTGACTGACACACACACACTGACTGACTGACTGACACACACTGACTGACTGACACACTCACTGACTGACTGACACACACACTGACTTACTGACAGACACACACACACTGACTGACTGACACACACTGACTGACTGACTGACACACACTGACTGACTGACACACACTGACTGACTGACACACACTGACTGACTGACACACACTGACTGACTGACACACACTGACTGACTGACACACACACTCACTGACACACACACTGACTGACACACACACTGACTGACACACACACTCACTGACTGACACACACACTCACTCACTGACTGACTGACACACTCACTGACTGACTGACACACACCCCCCCTCAGTCAGCTCAGCTGCCAAACACATGGGGGACACGGAGCTGTTAACAGGGGTGTGGGGGGGAACGGAGCTGTGAACGGGGGGGAGGAGGGGGGAAACAAAGCATTGAATGGGGGGGGGGGAATCGGAGCTGTGAACAGTGGGGGGAGGGGGGCGCAGCTCTGAACAGCTGTGAAGAGGGGGGGAAGGGAGTTGAGAGGGAGGATGGGGGAGCCAGAACATTACATCACGGGCAACGCCGGGTATATCAGCTAGTGACAAGTAAATTGCAGGGAATTCCCTGTTGAAAAACACTGTCCTAGATGCTAACCAATATATACAACTTCTGGATTGCAATTCATTGGAGGGTCCAACAGTTAAGGGATTAACTGGTTCCACGACCCTCTGTTCTTTCCTAGATTTGACAGATGTCCCTTATTCATTACTAAATGGGAAGGATTTCCTAATCATAATCTACTTATGATATGAAGCAGAGGTGACACCAGACTGTGTGGATGTAATATATTCATGGTGTAATTATCATTGAAAGCTCGCTGAAAGGAATCAGCCAAAGGCATCCGGCCGAAAAAGTGTTAAAAAAAAAAAAATTATAATAATAATTTAGGAGATTCCTTGATCTGGAGAGTAAATGATCTGAAACGTAAAATGATTTTGTGTGTGTGTGTGTGTGTGTGTGTGTGTGTGTGTGTGTTGTGTGTTGTGTGTTGTGTGTTGTGTGTTGTGTGGTGTGTGGTGTGTGGTGTGTGGTGTGTGGTGTGTGGTGTGTGGTGTGTGGTGTGTGTGATTAGAACGGCCTGAAGGTGCTCTCCTCCTTTTTATTTATTTTTCTATTCCATGCAAAGATTTGGGGTTTTCCATTCATTATATACAATGTTTTCCTGGAATCTTCCAGGTTCCCGTCCCCTTTTAAAAACCCACCGTTTTTGTTTTGCCTCCGTTCCATAAACCTGTGCTCTGCGCACTGACTCCTCCCTTTCTTTTATCAGTGATCCACAGGTAAGTGCTTGCAAGAGGCAGCACAGGTACAGGAGAACAAGGTATCAAAGCAGAAACAAGGAGAAGCGTGTCCGTGGCCAGAAGAGCTTACAGTCTGCCAGCGGTGATCTACTCCAGCCCCCCAACAGCTCAGGTTTTCAGGATATCCCTGCTTCAGCACAGGTGGCTCAATCAGATCCAGCTTTAGCACAGGTGACTCAATCAGAGGCTCAGTCGAAGTGGGTGGGGGGGCAGGCAGAGGAAGGGCTTGAGGACCGGAATTGAGCAGCCCTGGTCTAAGTGACCCATGAATAATTTGTTACAATGCCCTTTGTAGTGAGGATTTTGTCAGCCTAGAGCAGGGCTACGGGAAACCTTTTTTTTCCTGGCGTGCAAATTAATGGGTACTGTCCTACTGCCCCCCCCTCCCTCCCCCACATCCTATTTAAATTAATAGCAAAACCTAAACAAAGCTGAAAGTGAACAAGTATAATAAAAACCTTAAAATATTCTAAACATTTTTTTTTTGTTGAGATGAAAAACCTTGAAATCCTAATGAAAAATTTTTTTTTGAATTTAAAATGTCTCGATGCGATTTCTGAGCTTGAATTCCAGTTACCGGTTTCTCGATATTAGGATTGGTTTCCGAGGGGGGATAACACAAGCAGACTGTCCACATGTGTCCGTCTGCCCATACAGATCTGGACTATGCAAAACGTCTGCTCACAGAACATGGGAAATCACTTCAATGTCATTAATTAAATTGATTGGATGTATGTTTTTAATTGTTAAAGACGTTATTAAAATTGTGTTAATTTTCAACATTCATGTTAATCATAAGTTCCCCTGTCCTGTTTTTAATGTTAAGGATTTCACGTGGTTTCTTTCCTTAATCGATATTTCAGTCGATGTCTTCCTTGCTCCTACATCGGGTCCCGTTCCACATGACGACGCGGGGCATGTGTCGCCCGCCCCCGATCTAAAGCTTTGCATTCGTTTTCATAAGTGCTGTTTATGCAAAATAAGGCAATCTGCCATTTGGCTTAAATCAGCATAACGTAACATTAACTCTTTGGATATTACACCCTCTGCACACGAGTCCGGCAGTGGGAAGATAAATCAGGGAGAGTCACAAAGTAGATGGTCGAAAAGAGACATATGTCTATAGTTGCTGCATCTAACAGTGAATCCCGGCTCTAGATCTATAAGCCGGGATATCGTACCCCGGTCAGGAGTCAACTATCGTTCAACTCAAAGGCGGTTAGCGCTGCATCTGGGAGCTATACGCGGCTTAGTAAATCTGCCCCTTTATTCCATGGTGAGACTGGAACGTTGGACATCGCACCGTGAAAATGCAGGAACAGTTTTGCAGAATATTCACATTTCATGCGGGGGGATACATCACTCACTGACCCGCCTGTGAGTGAGCTGGGTAAAGAAAATCCCCTATTAGAAACACTACACCGTGTGCATTGCACTATGTATCTGCCCTGCAGTCCAGTCCTGTCCCGTCTCTTCATGATTCGATCTTGTTTCCAAACCAGTGGTGGGCAACTCCAGTCTTCAAGGGCCACCAAAAGGTCAGGTTTTCAGGATATCCCTGCTTCAGCAGAGGTGGCTCAATCAGAGGCAGTCTTCGATTGAGCCACCTATGCTGAAGCAGGAATATCCTGAAAACCTGACCTGTCGGTGGCCCTTGAGGACTGGAGTTGCCCACCCCTGGTCTAAACTGAGAAGGAAACAGGAGAGCCTGTGAGATTTAACCCGCCCTGTTCACACCCATTACAACTTGCTTACATCCACCTGCACTCCAGTGATACTTTGTGTATATTGATGTAATTAACCGCCTCCCGGGCAAAACATTACTAATTCACGGAGGCAGGCCTGGCCCGCTGCTGGGGAAGAAGGAAAAATCCTTTTGTTATAGATGTAAAAGAAAAGAAAAAAAAACCTTTGTTTTAACGTTTGCCCGTCAGCTGCTCTATTCTAAACACACACACACAGCTGCCTCTCGGCGTTGGGTTATTCCTCGGGGACACAATTAGGCTAGAATCCCTCAGAAAGGTAGCTATGGTACCCAAACATTGCGTGTCATTATCATCGGCCGCTAATAAACCGGTACAAATACACCGGATAACTAATGCGTTCCCCAGCGCTATCTGAGGTCATCTCTGCCTTGTGTGTGTGTGTGTGTGTGTGTGTGTGTGTGTGTTTTCTTCAGCAGAACCCGCTTGTAAATGCACAGAGCATTGGAAGTGATCAGGAGAAGCCAGAGACAGTCGCCAGCAAAACCTCATCCCTGGGCCAGCTGTATCTCTGGCTCTAAACCCATCCCCTGGAAAAGAAAGAAAAGGACATCACGCTTATTATCCTGGCCTGGATTCCCTGTACATTAATAGATTACATTCCGGATTTGAGGCAGATTTAGCTGGATTTCATTCTGGTAAAAGGCCACTCTGACTCGCTGGGCTCCTGAACACGTCCTTTCCCCTTTCTGACCGGGATCTAGTCCTTTTTCCAAGTGAATTCGCCCAGTCTCAACAAAGAGGTAAGGAGTCTTCCTTTTTTTTTTTTTTTAAAAACCATTTTTTTTAACCCCTTTGCTGCTGGTCTTGGTACTTCTAGCAACAAAGGGGTTAATATATTTTGTTGCTGATGCGTGTGCGCACAGCTGTTTTTTTTGTTTGTTTTTTTAGGTGATGTGAAGGGTATTTGCGATATAAACATAAAACTGTAAAAAGTTGGCAGATAAACTGCATTCTATAACTAGGTGAGACAGAGAGAACGCTTCAGCGCAGAAAACGGCATTACGGGGTTATAGGTACAGCGTGGGGTCATGGAATCCCTCACCAGAAGAGCTTACAATCTATGCAATGAGAGCACTTTTCTAGTGATTTCCCTCGTGTGGCTGTGTTTGTTCTATATATATATATTTTTGTGTTATATATATATATATATATATATATATATATCTAGATATAATATATATATATATATATATATATATATAATATCTTATTTATATATAACTGATACCCAATAATAACCTGCTACCCGACCTACAAAGCGACGAAGTGCTAATAGCCCAGTTTAAATGCAGTGTAAAGTCGCGTAACCACTCACTGGCGGTGCGGGGGATGGATATCACGCATGATGAAAACCAACAAAGAACAAAAACGCATATCTGGTACACAGCGCTCACAGCAGGAGTAACACAATTGTGACATCATATATAACCACATAATGGGAATAAGCCTTTTATTCTTCCAGTGTGGCCACTCAAACCTGCATCTTTGGACATGAACGAATAAGTGGGCATCTGATCTGATTTCTGCTCCGATCCTTTGTTGAAGGCAATAAGAGGGAGATCACCCTTAGTCATAGCACAAGTCAGCCCAGTAGCAGAACACACAGGACTGCAGCAAAAGCCCAGGGCACCGCGGGATCCTGAGGGTGTCGCCTCATACTTTCCAAATGTGTGCCTTGGCAAGCGTGGACACTGCCGGGTCTTGGTGTACATGTCTGTCTGCAGTCTACTGAGTCGATTCCGGTATATAACGTCTTGGCAGGATTTCTCCTGCTTGTCGCAGGGAGGGCCTTGGGGACTCTCTCAGGTGACTAGGGATGGTTAAGGGGTGGTGAGACCTCTTTCGGCGAACGCAAATAGTGTACACACAGGGCCCTCACAAATCTCGCTGTTTGCTCATTCGAATCAGATGAATTTACTCGGAATTTTGGGTGTGAGTCTGTGTGTCTGTGCAAGGCTCAGGCGAAGTTGCTTTGAGCATGCCGCTAGTCATTTTATGGGCTCGGTGTTCGTACGGTAGTGTCGTGCGTTCACTTGTTCTACAGCCTCAGACATTGAGGCACCAAAACAAATGGGAGAGAAATGGATTCATCCATTGACAATGCGGGTGATATATAACTCCCCCCTAACTCCTCTTACTGCCCCCCTCACGCAGGCATTTAAAGGCGTAAGGTAGTGGCCAGTGAAAAGGTGCCCCCCCTTGTTCTGAATGGTTTGAATGGAGCAAGAGGAACACAATGTCACAGCTTCATTAGCAAGGGCGAGTCATTTGACATCTTCATGTAGTAGGCGCTGTGTCAACTGAGCTGGATACACATTGATCAAAGCCAGGGAAATACATTCTTAAGTGATGGTGTTAGTAATTGACCCCTATACAGACAGTCCTCGGTTATCCAACGGAATCCGTTCTGGATGTAGCGTTGGATAGTGAAACCGTTGTAAAGTGAGTCCCATGTTAATCAGTGGCGGTGAGCGCTGGATAACGCATTCTGGCGTCGCAAAACGGCCCTCAAGGTTGCATTGTGAAGCGTTGGATATGCCATTCGTTGTAACGTGAAACGTTGGATAACGAGGACTACCTGTAATCTAACCCTCTGCGTGGCAAAGAGTACGTCTGCTACTCCTGATTTTCCAATTAACTGAGAAGACGGCTTGGTGTGTTGGTCTCGGCTCTCAGGAGACGAGTGTCAGTTTCCCTCGGGCTGTGTTGATGCGCATTAGGTTGTTTTTTGGCTAATTAGATGCAGCAGGAGACGGGTGAGCCAGGAGCTGCGTCTTCCCACTTTCTGCTTTTGCTGCAGAGACTTTGAGATGTCAGGGTCTGATTTCTCTGCCTCTGAAGGGAATTTGGTCTTGGGGTCTTTGCTACAGAGGGAACCAGAGATTAAATCACTTTATTATTATTTTACAAAGTAATTCTATTCTCACTTTTTCTTTTATTCACATGCACCGTGGTCAATTGTCCCAAACAGTGATGTTAATGCTTTTGCTGACAGAGAGGTCTCCACCACATTGCAGAGCGATATAATAACACGCAGAGCGATGTAATAACACGCAGAGTGATGTAATAACACGCAGAGCGATGTAATAACACGCAGAGAGATGTAATAACAGCGAGGAGTAGAAAACCGGATGTAATACACGAAGCAGATTAATAACACGCAGAGAGCGATGTATAACACGCCAGAGGAGAGTAATAACACGCAGAGAATGGTAATAACACGCAGAGAGATGTTGAATAAACGCAGAGCGATTGTAATAAACGCAGACGATGTAATAACAACGCAGAGAGAGTAAAACACGCAGAGAGAGATGTAAATAACCCAGAGCGATACAGAGAGATGTAATACACGCAGGCAGAGATTTAATAACAAGCAGAGAGATGTAATAACACGCAGAGCAATATAAACCGCAGGCGAATAATAACACGCAGAGGAGACGATGATAATACCACGCAGAACGATGTTAATAACCAGCAGAAAGCGATTTGTAATAAACACGCCGAGAGAGTAATAAACGCAGAAATAAAGCACGCAGATGCATATAATAACACGCAGAGCGAGTAATAACAACACGCGAGGTATAACAACGCACAGAGCGATATAATAACACGCAGACGATGTAATAACACGCCAGATGTACGCAGGCGATGTAATAACACGCAGACGATGTAATAACACGCAGAAGATGTAATAACACGCAGAGAGAACCGAGGTGATTATAATAACACGCAGAGCGATGTAATAACACAGCAGAGCGATGTAATAACAACGCAGAGAGATGTAATAACACGCAGAGGAGATATAATCACAGCAGAGCGGATATAATAACACGCGCTAGAGCGATGTTAATAACACGCAGAGAGATACGCAGAGAGATGTAATAACACGCAGAGAGATATAATAACCGCAGAGCGATATAATAACACGCAGCAGAAGAGCGATGTAATAACACGCAGAGCGATGTAATAAAACACGCAGAGAGATGTAATAACACGCAGCGCGATTATAATAACAGCGCAGAGCGATGTAATAACACGCAGAGAGAGTAATAACACGCAGAGCGATATAATAACACGCAGAAGCGATATAATAACAGCAGAGAGATGTAATAACACGCAGAGCGATATAATAACACGCAGAGCGATGTAATAACCGAGATACAACGCAGAGCGATGTGAATAACACGCAGAGCAGAGGATGTAATAACACGCAGAGAGATATAATAACACGCAGGCGAATAATAACACGCAGAGCGTGTAATAACACGCCAGAGCGATGTAATAAACGCAGAAGAGATTAATAACCACGCAGAGAGATATAATAACACGCAGAGCGATCATAATCACACGCAGACGCGATGTAATACAGAGAGCGATTGTAATAACACGCAGAAGAGTACTAACGACGCCGGATAATAACACGCAGAGCATGTATAATAACACGCAGAGCGATGTAAAAACACGCCAGAGAATTAATAACACGAGAGCAATATAATAACAGCAGACGCCAGAGAGATGAATAACACACAGAGCGATATAAAAACACGCAGAGAGACGATGTAATAACACGCAGAGAGATGTAATAACACGCAGAGCAATATAATAACACATCAGCAGAGGACGATGTCAGAGCGAGATGTTACACACGCAGAGAGATTGTAATAACAGCAGAGCATTAATAACCGCAGAGCGATTATAATAACACGCAGAGCGATATAATAACACGCAGAGCGATGTAATAACCGCAGGCGATATAATAACACGCAGAGCGGTTATAATAACACGCAGAGCGATGTATAACCGCAGAGCGACTGTCAGAGATGTAATAACACGAGAGCGATATAATAACACGCAGAGCGATGTGATTTAATAACACGCCGAGCGATTGTAATAAACCAGCAGAGCAGAGGCGATATAATAACACGCAGCGCATTAATATGAAGTAGAACAATATAATCACGTGAATAGCAATATAATGATTTAGAATGATGTAATAATAGGCAGAACAATATAATAACATGCAGAGTGATCTAACAGCATGCAGATCGATATAATAATATGTATTACAATGTAATGACAGGAAGAGCAATATAATAACATGCAGAGCATTAATATAACACGTAGAACAATATAATTACATGCAGAGCATTAATATAACACGTAGAACAATATAATTACATGCAGAGCATTAATATAACACGTAGAACAATATAATTACATGCAGAGCATTAATATAACACGTAGAACAATATAATTACATGCAAAGCAATATCATGACTTAGAATAATGTAATGACACGCAGAGCATTATAATAACATGTAGAACACTGTAATGACACGCAGAGCATAAATATAACATGTAGAACACTGTAATGACACGCAGAGCATAATAATAACATGTAGAACACTGTAATGACACGCAGAGCATAATAATAACATGTAGAACAATGCAACAACACACAGAGCATAATAATAACATGTAGAACACTGTAATAACACGCAGAGTATTATAATAACATGTAGAAGACTGTAATGACACGCAGAGCAAAATAATAACATGTAGAACAATGCAATAACTCACAGAGCATTATAATAACATGTAGAAAACAATGAATAACAAGCAGAACATATATATACATGTAGAAACACTGTAATGACAAGCAGAGGCATTATAATAAACATGTAGTACAATGTAATAACATAGCAGAGAATAATAATAACATGTAGAAACTGAAAATGACAGCAGAGCATATAATAAAATTGTAGAACACATGTAATATACAACAGAGCATAATAATAACATTGTAGACACATGTAATAAACACGCAGAGCATTATAATAACATGTAGAACACTGTAATACAAGCAGAGAGCATTATAATAACATGTAGAACATAGTAATAACATACAGAGCATTAAAATACATGTAGAACAATGTAATAACATACAGAGCATAATAATAACATGTAGAACACTGTAATAACACGCAGAGCATTATAATAACATGTAGAACACTGTAATAACACGCAGAGCACTATAATAACATGTAGAACAATGTAATAACATACAGAGCATATAATAATAACATGTAGAACAATGTAATAACATACAGAGCATAATAATAACATGTAGAGAACACTTTAATAACACGCAGAACATTATAATAACATGTAGAACACTGTAATAACATACCGAAACATTATAATAAAGTAGAACACTGTAATAACTACGAGCATTATAATAACATGTAGAACACTGTAATAACATACAGAGCATTATAATAACATGTAGAACACTGTAATAACACGCAGAGCATTATAATAACATGTAGAACACTGTAATAACATACAGAGCATTATAATAACATGTAGAACACTGTAATAACATATAGAGCATTATAATAACATGTGTAGAACACTTGTAATAACATACAGAGCATTATAATAACATGTACGAACACTTGTAATAACACGCAGACATTATAATAACATGTAGAACACGGTAATAACATACAGAGATTTATAATAACAATGTAGAACACTGTAATAACATACAGAGCATATTAATAACAGTAGTAGAACACTGTAATAACAGCAGAGCATATTAATAACATGTAGAACACTTGGTAATAAACGCGAACATTATAATAAACAGTAGAAACACTGTAAATCACACCCATAAACATTATAATAACATGTAGAACACTGTAATAACATACAGAGCATTATAATAACATGTAGTACACTGTAATAACACGCAGAGCATTATAATAACGTGGCCCTCGGACGCTCTGCTCCTGATAATTTCATACCAGTTGCTCAGGCAGCTACAGTAAGTGCAATTATTCCCACTCACTTGTAAACTGAGGTAATAGAAATATATCTGATACAGATGTTATAAATGCAAAATAATATATACTCATTCCAGGTCTGTGAATGTTTGTAACATGACATTACAGTAAGCTGTGGCCCTTCTACTCCGAAATGTTTCCTCATCTGACCCCTGTGGAGAACTGGTGAAGAGCACTAATGTAGAGCAATATAATACTCCGCAGAGCATTAAAGTAACATGCAGAGCAACAATATAACATGCAGAGCGATATAATTATACGCAGAGCCTTATAATAACGCGCAGAGCGGTGTAATAACATGCAGATGTATAACACGCAGAGCGGTGTAATAACACGCAGATGTATAACACGCAGAGAGATAATAACATGCAGATGTATAACACGCAGAGCGGTGTAATAACATGCAGATGTATAACACGCAGAGCGGTGTAATAACACGCAGATGTATAACACTCAGAGAGATAATAACATGCAGATGTATAACACGCAGAGCGGTGTATTGTATTGTATGTCTTCATTTATATAGCGCCAAAAGTGTACTCGGTGCTTCACAAAGAATACAGTACAGGGAATTATAATTATACAATAAGTGCAGCAAAATCAGACAATAGGAAAATAAATCCCTGCCCCAAAGAGCTTACAATCTAAGAGGTTTAATGGGAAACTTACAGAGATAGTAGTTGAGGGAGTAAGTGCTGTAGATGGCAGTGCTTGGTCACAATGGGTGGTAGGAGTGACTGAGTGTGGGACAATAGCCATGAGTGCAGTCTATTGGGATACTTGATTTGTGGGGTGAGATTTAATGCTGGTCAGTATTAAATGAAAAGGTTAACACCATTTACAGGGGAAGAGATGGCAGGGAGGCATGAGTGAGATCAGATGTGTATGTCTGGCTTCAGGCTATGGGGAGATCCCCAGCAGTGGGAAGGAGTAGATATAGGGTGTGAATAGAGGATTTGTGTGGGTGTTTTTTATTGCGGGGTATAGAAGTTGTTGGGAGAGAGGTGTATAAATAATGGTGCAGTGGGGGAGTGGGGATGTTGGAGAGAACAGAGACATTCACAAAGGAGTGAGAAAACAGTAAACAGAAAAAGCAATAGGGAGGGCATAGTAAGATGCACGAGGAGAGACTTCACAGGTAATGGAGGATAAAAGTGAACAAATAATCACAGATGTTAAAAGTGAATGTCTCACAGTGGCAAAGTTGTAATGCAGAGTCCAGATCCTCCTCCAATCTTCACCTCCAATTTCAACTCCAAAATTAACTCTTGTAGACACTTTAGATGTGACTTTTTTGATGTTACACAGCCATTGTGTAATAACACGCAGATGTATAACACGCAGAGCGGTGTAATAACATGCAGATGTATAACACACAGAGAGATAATAACATGCAGATGTAAACCACGCAGAGCGGTGTAATAATACGCAGAGCGGTGTAATAATACGCAGAGCGGTGTAATAATACGCAGAGCGGTGTAATAATACGCAGAGCGGTGTAATAATACGCAGAGCGGTGTAATAATACGCAGATGTATAACACGCAGAGCGGTGTAATAACATGTAGATGTATAACACGCAGAGCGGTGTAATAACATGTAGAGCGGTGTAATAACACGCAGAGCGGTGTAATAACATGTACAGCGATATCATGTTTTATTTGGCCCTTTTGTGGTTATAAAATAGGTTCCATTAATGTCCAAGTAATCCCTATGGAAGCCCCATAACCTCCAGCTGACCCCACACATTAAAACCTTTCTGTGTAATAGGTATTATTATTATTAGTATCATTTATATGTAAAGCTCCAACATATTCCGCAGCGTGGTACAAAGGGGGTAATGACATAAACAGAGTTACATACAAATACAACTAAGGACAAACATACACAAAGAGGTAATGAGAGCCCTGACCCAGTGAGCTTACAATCTACATACAGCTGGCAAAGTCACAAGTAAGGTTTCCGCGCTGGCCTCTTAAAATACATGTAATGCGTTTGCCGCTGTACGTGTTAGGAGCCACTCCTCAAATACTCCTATAAGGGAGAACTCCCTAAGGAGTTCTCCAAATGACAAAGAAAAACAATGCACACACCAGCGCACCACGGATTAATGAAATATATATCAATATTTAATATCAGGTCACATAGACCACATGGACACAAAAATCAAATGATAAAATTATTAAACAAAAAACATATAACAATCATGAGACATATAATACATGGCTACTCCCACAAAGGGGAACTAAACCAAGATAGACTTCTGCACAAATAAGAACTAATCTAAATCAAGGTTAAATCAAATTAACACCCACTCTGGGGGTTCTATGACACCTAGATATAATGAACCCCAATGAGGGGAACGGGTACTAACCGCAAGTGGCAGCAGGTGCTCCGTGTGGACGCGAACGGTCTGGACTGAACGAACACACGGCAAACAACTTTCTCTGCTAACACATCCTGGTCTCGCATTCCAGCCAATGGGGGACTGCGCAGGGCTGCCTCTCGTGACCTCTGCGCGTTTCGCAACAAGGTGCTTCGTCAGGAGGTCACGATAGAGGCAGCGCCTGCGCATTAAGTATCCATCACAACCAATGAAATCAGCTCTCATAATAAAAGGGATGGGTGACGTGACGCTATACAAATAAATACATAATAGTAATACTAAAGTGCCAAGTGACTAATCTAACACAACAATATACTCTCTAAATAATAATGAAGTGTAATATACGTGTTTCAAACAAATAAGGCATATATAATCAATATATGCAATATAATGTGCTAAAGTGAATTGAAAACATATGTGCTGAAAAAGTGTGTTCAGCTAATAATCAATGCAAGAGTGCCCATGTCAGTATATATACACATACATATAAACCAACCACACAATCCACATATAAATAACTACAATTGTTAAAAGGTGAATTAAACACATAATGAAACTATAGTGAAAACAGGATTTCAACAGTAACAATCCCATTGTCTTACAGGAGCCAAGAACATGTAGTGTACCCGTTAAATAGGTGCGGCTGGAGGGTATGGCATGTATACACACACTGGCACAAACATAAACAATCATACTAATAATATAATAATAATATAATAATAATAATAGCATGTTCTTGTATAGCGCTGCTAGTTTTTACGCAGCGCGTTACAGAGACATTTTACAGGCACTGGTCCCTGCCCCGTGGAGCTTACAATCTATGTTTTTGGTGCCTGAGGCACAGGGAGATAAAGTGACTTGCCCAAGGTCACAAGGAGCCGACACTGGGAATTGAACCAGGCTCCCCTGCAGCAATCTCAGTGTCAATCAGTGTCTTTACTCACTGAGCCACTCCTTCTCCCTGAGACTTCCATATACACACACCAACTCAGACTTACATACACATAAACACACACAGAGACTCACACGCGCACACACTGACACACACACACACTGACACACACACACACTGACACCACACAAACACTGACACACACACACACACACACACACACACACACACACACACACACACACACACACACTGGACGTAGTGTACATGAGGGGGAGGGGGGTGGAACACAGACAGATGGGAGCATGTCAACGGAATTGACATTGGGTTAATGTGATGCATTAGTGGCCAGAGCTGGAGAGTTGATAACAGAGGAAGAGGCCAGAGTGTTTACCTGGGGGAAACCAATATTATCCGTCTATCTATAATCCATCTATCTCTGTGTATCTACCATATATATAATCTGTTATCTATAACCCATCTTTGTATCTATATCTATAATCTATCTCTCTGTGTATCTAATTTATATATAATCTGTTATCTATAAATTATCTCAATATCTATATATCTCGGTGTATCTATTTTATATATAATCTATCTATCTATCTATCTATCTATCTATCTATCTATCTATCTATCTATCTATCTGTCTATCTATCTATCGCTATTTTATAGATAGAGATAGATTATAGATAACAGATTATATATAATCTATCTCTGTGTATCTACCTTATATATAATCTATTATCTATATTATCTATAATCTACCTCTGTATCTATAACATATATATATATATATAATAATATATATTATTATATATATAATATCTATATATAATATAATATATATATATATAATATATATTCTCGATTGATCTATTGTATCTCTATCTGTCTGTATCTATCTGTCTGTTTTAGCTATTGTATGTATATCTATCACTGTGTATCTATCAATATCTATTTTATTTATAATCTATCATCTATCTAGCTCTGTGTATCTATTTTATCTACTGTATCTATATCTCACTAAATCTCTCCCCTCCCCCCCAATCTTTCATTCATTTATATCTAAAGAATAGCTATTGTTCAAACTCAGAAGCTCACACATCAGAAAATATAATGGTTATTTTCAGATGACAAAAACGTCCCAATTTGTTAAACTGACGTGTGAATGTCTAAGTGATCCGTGCCCCTGGGAAGGTATATGGTTCCTGCCCCTGGGAAGGTATATGGTTCCTGCCCCTGGGAAGGTATATGGTTCCTGTTATCAATTCTTTTTGGGGCTGGCCTCAGACAGCTGGGCATCTCACACTAGAGGGAGCTCTTCATCGCTATGATGAGTATTATGGCCTAATACAGGAGTGACACAACAGAGAACTTATCTGATGGACCACTGTCCGATATAATCTTCCTAGCACTGAGTGCAATTAAGTGGGGAATCTTTTGATCCTACTTGGATTTATTCTGTTGTGTCACTTTCTACCTCCTTGCACCTGCTATGCGGAAACTACAAGGACTGTATCTAAGGTGAGGGGTCTGATCTATCTGTTTTCTGCTCATACAGGAGTAGCCAACTCCAGTCCTCAAGGGCCACTAACAGGCCAGGTTTTAAAGATATCCCTGCTTCAGCACAGGTGGCTCAATCAGTGGCTCAGTCGTTGACTGACTCACCTGTGCTGAAGCAGGGATATCACTAAAACCTGGCCTGTTGGTGGCCCTCGAACACTGGAGTTGGTCACCCCATACCTAATAGTTACCAACGGTTCCTGTAGCACTGGAACACCTGTATTTGCATTGTGTGAAGATCCTGTCTCCCACTTTATCACAAGCACCTTTAGATTGTGAGCTGTGCGGCTCAGGAATTTATTGAGAATGGAGGAGAAAAAGCAGAGCACTTCCATGCAGAAAAATGATTAGCGAGCGTTTCCATAGATAAAAAACTATAAACAATTTATGGATCATGAAAGACATACAAGGGCAAGCCCCACACCCACGCGTTTCACGCCGAGCGCCTCGGCGTGAAACGCGTGGGTGTGGGCTGCTTGCCCTTGTATGTCTTTCATGATCCATTAAATTGTTATAGTTTTTTATCTATGGAAACGCTCGCTAATAATTTTTCTGCATGGAAGTGCTCTGCTTTTTCTCCTCCATTTTTCGTATCCAGTGCTAGGCGGAGGCACGCTCAGTACCGTGGGACAAGTGTGTCATCGTACCAGGACGCTGCACCTCCACGTGAGTCCGTGGTTAGTGCCCTCATACACTACTCAAGCTATTACCCATTCAATATTGATGTATCAAGGTCTGGAGCAGAATGTGTTAAATCCTTACCACAGGGCTCAGTGGGATTTGATCCAGCAATTATGGCAGATACTGGGAATTGTATAGCACCGTTCATGTGTATATGCTACTAAGATACCCGAGGGGTACTTTATTGCAGACTTTTGTCCTTTGAAGCTATATATAGCGATATCTGCCACAGTTTGTGTTGATATCAGGAGTTTATTGAGCCTGTAAGGGTAACATCTCAGCGCTACACAAGCCTTTGTCATATGGCATATTGAAATGCACTGCAGGCCTCTCTGGCACTTAATGGGTTAACACAGCCCGGCATCTCTCAAATTATTTTACCATGCCCTACTTTACAAGCTCTCCAGGCGCTCACATGGGCCTCAGCGGCACAACTGCCCTACATGCCAATTAGGGCTGCCTTGCCATGCCCCTTTATAACACCCGCCCGGACCTCCGGCTTCTCATTTCAGAATTGTTCCAGTGCCGGAAAAATTCAAATTGGAATCAAATTCTCTGCGCACATTTGAATCCCGGGGACTTTATGCAAAGTAGGAAATCAGCTGAGTGAGAGATCAGAGGCTGCAGATCACACATCCCTGACAGCCGGGCTCACACCTGTGTGCAGGTAAGAGGGGTACCTACTGCTCCATAGATGGATAGCAGTCACAGGGGATTGCAAGGGGAAACCCCAATCTAAAATTAATGTCGCATAGTGCTTGTTACAGCCACAACATTGGGAAGGTATAGGGGGACATAGAGATCGTCTTCATTTCTCGTAGAGGGGAATCTATTGAAAGTTTAAAGACAAACCATTAATTGTATAGGGGGATCCCGTTAACGTCTATGGAAGCCAATCATGTGTGCCAACAGTTTGTGGGAGCCTATGAAGACCGACACATGTACATGGGGAACCCATGAAAAAGTCTTTGGAGACAAATAATGACTTAATAATAGGGGAATAGCAAGGAAATCTTTAGGGACAACTTATTTCGTATAGAGGTTACACATGCTTAAAATCTACAGAAACAAAGTATATAGATATATAGATATATTATATATCTATATATATTTTTTAATGGAGGGGAATCCTTTAGTTACAAATCCTGGCTGTATACCTGGTGTACATTTTCCATCTTACAGCACATTCTCCAAGGGCTCCTTCTGTTTACAGCCGCTGAGATGGACGAGATGGACGTTCCCCAGATGAAGAAGGAGCTGGAAAGTCTGAAATACCAACTGACTTATAAGAGAGAGATGTCTTCCAAGTCTATACCCGAGTGAGTACAATTCACGTGAATAGATCGCTCGTGAACCAAATCGTAAACGAGGCAATCCAAAGTAAATATGGGCAGTTTCCCTGTGCGGTGATAGGTTCGGATGAGCATTCTGTTATCGGAAAACACATCTTCACCCTGTAAATAGCAGAGACTCGCAACACCGGTTAAAACTAAATCTCAAACATCTTAGATACATTGGTTAGAGCAAATATGATGTGGATAAACTGCTGTCTCCCAGACGACAATATAACCATAGAAGGTAAGGACTGTTTTGTGCTGCTCCCAGGGACTTTGGAAGTTGGAGTTCTAGCTCTGATATATAAACTACATTATAGAGAGACAACTCCCACAAGTCTTTGACGCTGGAGCTGGGGAGACTCGTTTGTGGATTTAGGTAAAGAATTATTCCCCCCCCCCCCAACTAGACCTGTTCCCAGAGAAATGTGCTGATCTCCAATATAAACTGGAGACCACCAAGTGTCATGGGAACCAATAGTGGTGTGTGCGAGTGCGCGTGCGAGAAAGTGCATGTACGTGTAAGAGTGTGCAAGTGCTGCTAGTCATTGGTAATACTACTAAGAATTGTATCTGTGGTTAACTGTCCACGATTGTTTGATTACCTCTACTTAATATTTTAAGGCAAACCTATACATAGAACAAAATATAGGTTAAAAAAAAAATCTCTGGTAAAGCCTCTTGTTCCCATGAAAAGGAATCACCTTCCAATGAATCCACCAATACTATAAGGGTAGGGGAAGTCTCAATCATCAATACTATTATAGACCAGGGGAGGATACAAGATCCGAGAAAATTTTTACGAACAGGGACTATTTGGGAATGTCATACCCCTAAACTTTTTCAATGGTAGCAGTGGCTTTTTAATCTTATGGTTACAGTTTTTGTGGCAGTATTGCCATCCACCTTTTCGCACAATTCCAACGTGCAGGAAAACAGCCTCAGATGAGGAGAATCCGGCTTGGGCAGCCAACACAACACAGAGACCTGCACTTTGTATCTGTCTGAACACAAACAATTTCTTCAAAGCAGAGCTCGACTCAGAAGTTCACAATGAAGTTCTCCATTTAATGTGACAGCCAAGAACAGAGGAAAGACAACGTTTCAGGTCTCATATGGACCTTTCATCAGGAAACGGTGTCTTCCCACTGCTCTTGGTTGTCACATTAAATGGAGAACTTCATTATGAACTTGTGAGTAGAGCGCTGCTTTGTATTTCTGTCTTAGAGGAGATCTGCGCGTTGAAGAAATTATTTAGTCGCCTTTTGGACCTCCAATAAGGAATTAGCAATTTCTTGTATCTGTCCCTTTTTTAAAGACACAAGAAAGGTTACTTTTTATATACTCTTTCATTGATCATAATTAAGGTGGGCGCTATTACAAAAGATTGAGAGAAAAACATTTTGTGCTTGCAGATTTTTGGTGATACTGTATCACACCTGGAGTTGTGTTGTATGTCTATTTGTATAGCGCCATTGATGTACATAGCACTTCACAGTAGCACATGGTAATCGTATAAATAACAAATAATATAAATAACAGGTCATGGGAATGCTTCAGACAAACGTAACATTTAGGAAGTGGAGTCCCTGCTCCGAGGAGCTTACAATCTAATTGAGTTCTTATTCTGTTCCCCCTTCCTTAGGTTATTAAAGTGGATCGAGGAGGGAGTACCCAACGACCCTTTCCTGAACCCGGAGCTCATGAAGAATAACCCATGGGTGGAGCGAGGAAAGTGTAGCATTCTGTGAACCCCCAATCCCACTCCCACCCCCAGCCTGGGACACCGCAAAACCCCGACCCCAAATGTAACACCTACTCTGAATGTACTTTTTAAAAAATATATGTAATACTGATATTAGGACACAGACGGGAAGATGCTCAGATCCGCACGATTAAAGCGCATTCTTCTACAGAGCAACGTAGCAATCTTTTCTCTCAGCCACAGGTAGGGCACACGTGGTAACAAGAGGCAAATTGTTATAAAGATGGGGAAGTCCTTTTGCAACATCACACCCACACAGGGGGCAGCTTTTGGGGCGACATGGCTGTAGAAATCAGGTTTTAAGATTAGATAAATAAGACAAGTTTGATAGAACTGCTGATCTTTCACTTCCTATTCTTTTTAAAACACAGGCTCAGTGAGATCATCATCTTGGACGAAACACATTAGTATGACAATTAAACAGTCGGGGGGGGGGGGGGGGAAACTATGCAGTAACACAGGGCCGCTCAACTCCACTCCAAGCCCCCCCAACAGGTCAGGTTTTCAGGATATCCCTGCTTCAGCACAGGTGGCTCAATCTGTGAGCTTGAGCACCCCTGCAGTAACACACACAGGAAGATGTATTGCCCTGGGGCAGCTTTGTGAACAGAGCCCTGTGTGACTGACGCATTATAGAACATTTTAAGCTTTTCAAGGTAACCACACTGCAGGAGTGACGTTACTAAAACAGGGGAGTTCATAACAGCTTCTTCTCTTGTTCAACACAGTTTTCCTTTTCAACGTTTTGTTGTCGGGAAGCAGTTACACTTTTAAACACACAAAGGGAAAAAAAAGCAAAAAACACAAACGTTATTTTTCGCCGCTTACACTTTTTGTATATTGTAGAATGTCACATTTTACCGCAGAGCAAAGCGCAAACGGAGACATAGAATTTGGGGAATTTATACGGTGAAATAAAGAAAGCGACAGGTGATGAAACATATTTATTCTTTTTTTCCGGCCACTTCATACAAAACAATCAGTAAAGCTGAAAACAGAAGCAACTTTATAAAAAAAAAAAAAATTATTTTAAAAGTTATTTTCTCTGTTGGGAGTCTCGTAATGGTTCCCATGCGCTTTTTTTTTTTAACCCTTTTGCTGCTGGCGCAAGCTTCGCTAGTTTGCTCTGCAACTCCTTCCAGCAGAGATTGATCTTAAAAACATGAACGTGATTGTATAACCCTGCATCCCACTGTGTGTGTATACAGCAGGTGGGGCAACTCCAGTCCTCACGGGCCACCAACAGGTCAGGTTTTTGCAGGAAAACCCTGCTTCAGCACAGGTGGCTCAGTCGAACCTCGGACACAAAAAGTTAACGGCAGCTTCCAGGGTTGTCACTTGGACTCTCCAGGGCTTGGCTACAGCAGAAGCTGTCCCAAGGAAGGTAGTCTGGAAACCCACTAGATCAGGGGCGGCCAACTCCAGTCCTCAAGAGCCACCTACAGGGCAGGGTTTCAGGATACCCCTGCTTCAGTACAGGTGGCTCAATCAATAACAGCCATCTGTGCTGAAAGAAGGATATCGTCAAACCCTGACCTGTTCAATGAGTCAATGAAAGGTGCAGCCCCCCAATGATGGTGGTCCTCGGCATGGCTGGCAAGAGTCTTTAGAAGACGTCCGATGATAGTTCCACAAAGGACATCGTCATAGCAGGTCCTTGATGCACACATTTCGCCGCACAGCATTGGAGACGCCTTCGTGAAACCGGAACCAAACGTGACTGTTCCCCACAGCCTTCCCGATGCGTTGCTCAGCGGAGAGCTCCTGGCCTGTACTTGCTGGGAGGGGGAAGGAAAAAACGTTGCATTACGTTTTAAAACAAAAATCTGAACTAAACACTTGAGACAACAAGAAAACCTAAGAATAAGGTATAGAACTCTCCCAACAACAAGGGCACTCAGGCGTGTGCAACAATATCTGCATCAATGTACTAGTACACATAGCACAGCAACATACAGTATTAACAGTTTAATACCAATTCAAACAGTTTTAAGCAGATGTCTGGAGCGCAGAACAGACGTATTCTTCTGAACTCATTTACACTCAGAGGGACCTACTTTCCATGCTCTCATACACACGATTCCCACAGTGATGCCCGGACAATCCCATGAAGTTCAACCCTTTTAATAATGCACAAAAAGCTTCGGAACCACCAACACTGTAAAGTCAATCGGGACAAAAATGGGTTTAATATTCTGGTTCCCCAGCACAACGAAAAAATAAATGTCGTACTTACCCAACACTGGGGTCACCACTTTCTTCACTATCTGGCGGCCAAAAAAATCTTTTTCAGGCTGTGTGGGGGGAAAGAAAAACAAATAAGCAGCCAGTTTCAAACGTGGGATTAAAAAATGGAACGATTAGTCCATGGCGAGCGCTGCGCAGCCGGCGTTGACCCTAAAGTTTGGGAGACGCTGCCTCAATGTAACAACAGTCATTGGTTTCAAGCAGGAAGCCCTCTCTGGCGCCCCGACGTAGCTCTCAGCTTCCTTACCTTCTCCTCAAAGGCCGTCTTCTTCATGATGTTCTCCAGGCGCTGCTCGTGATTTAAGGCGCCGGATTTGGGAGCGGGTTTCGCCTGCTCACCGGCATTAACCCCTGTGCTGCTGGAGACGGTGTTTGCCTGGTAACAATGAACAAAAACACATGGGCGATTATATAGATCGCAAGTAAAGGGTTACAGGTTAGAGGCGGGCAAAACGGTCACAAATGCATTGGCTACATTGTACGCGTTCCCCCCTCCCAAATTCCCATCGCCAAACCTTAAAGGGCTAATAATACGGAAAAATTAGTAAACTTGCAGCAAATTATCATCAGTGAGCGAAACATGGTGTGTGTGTGTGTGTGTGTGTGTGTGTGTGTGTGTGTGTGTCCTATAGATAGCGTCGGCCTGCGAATCTAGCAATTTGTGAGACTTTTGCCAGTTAGCATATTAAAATTTGAAGACTTAGGGCCTCATGCAGAGAGCAGCGCTATTAACAATCTCGCCATTTTCCGGCGAAAATCGCGCTAAAAACAGCCGAAAATGGCGAGGTATGAAAAAAGCGCCATTTTTTTCCCCTATTTATAAATCTCGCCGCGCGGCTGGCGAGAAACTACATCTCGCCAGTCTGAAAAATATCCAAATTCAGAAAGGCGCGCTCGCCATCTAGCGGCTGTTTTTGGCGCGATTTTCGTCAATTTTCTCCGCCAACTAAAGTTGGCAAGAAGCAGGAGCTCGCCGGCTATAGGGAAAAAATTCCCTTTCAGCTGCGCGAATCTCCTCATTTACAATTCTCCACATGCAGTAATGCTAAAAATAGCGGATTTCGCCCATTTCTGCATATGGAGAATAAAACTCTCCATTAAAGCTACTTTTTCTTAAACTCTCCAATTTATTCTAGCGCTGCTCTCTGCATAGGCCCCTTAATGCTTCACAAATAACTGGTGAATTCTGCTTTTTTACAACTCAAAAATGACTAATTCTGCATGGTTTGCAACCTTTCATACTTGAAGACGAGAGGTAACTCCATGTATTACTTCCTGGTAAATACATTTTTATTAAAGTATAAATACAATTTTATAAAGCTCACGGGAAACTTTTGCACACCTAATAGAGAGATCTAGCAGATAGATAAAAATCACGATTCGAGGGGAAAAGTTAAGATTGTCTCTTTCCTCACGCAGCAATGCTTGTTAAAATTACCTTCACGCTTCCACTGGAGGTTTATGCTTGAACATGCAAGATTTTCTGCGCCATTGTACACTACACTTATAGATCGCCAAATAACCCATAACATGTAAAGTCTGGAGAACGTGGCCTAATTATATGGCTGTGCAGGGTTCTCTCTGCGCAACGGCTCAAACAGTAATCCTTCTCATTACCGCGTTGTTGCCGATCCGGCCACTAGAGATTTGTATCGATTAGGTTAGACACCAGTAACTAAAGTCGTGTTCAGAACCATGTTCTAGGTTGGAAGGTGGGCCTTCAAGAGACCAGGTTTTCCAAACTTGTCCAATTTAGCTACAAATTGTGCAACGCTCTAAGGCAAAGGTGGTCAACGCCAGTCCTCAAGGGAAACCAACAGGTCAGGTTTTATGGATATCCCTGCTTCAGTACAGTGGCTCCACAGCCACTGATTGAGCTCCCTGTGCTGAAGCAGAGACTGACTGAGCCACCTGTGTTGAAGCATTAGCAGGTAATTAACCCCTCTCTGATTATCACCAAGGCAACTTGGCTTAGGTAAGGGGTTCCATTTAAACCTGGCCTGTTTGAGAGCGGAGATTGGACCGCTTCAGGTCCCATGATAAAATACCCAGTTCCATTGCACTAATTGCCTCCGTCCTTCATTAACATTTGCCTCATTAATGCCGAAATGCATCAGAAGTTCTGGTGCGAAATTTCCCATCTCAATATCAGAACATGGGCTTGGCTGGACCGGTTTGGAAACACTATAAAAAAAAAAAAAAGCAGGGGTAGCATACTCCAGTCCTCCAGGGCCACCAACAGGTCAGGTTTGCAGGAGATCCCTGCTTCAGCACAGGTGGCTCAGTCGATTCGGAATCACAATTTGTGAAACACACCCACCCTCTTTATGGACTGTGCTTTTAAAAATGACGTAGAATTTTCTTCTTCTATAATTGCTACGATGTATCTCCCCCCTGCAGTGAGGCCAAAGCATTGGAGATTTCCTCCTGTAATCAGACAGCAAAGGACTTGCTGTACCTGAGAGCAGCGGGCGCATTCTCTGCGGGTGGCACGGCGGTTACAGAGGCCCCGCGCTCTTCCCGAAGGCATGTAAATTAAATGCCGGGGGAGTGGTGAAGGCCTCTAACTTCCCTTACCTCGGCTCAGAAGGCTTCTGGCGAAGCGTCCCCAAGGCAGCAAATGACGCAGTGGGGGGGTCACGTGACACCACGTTGCCATGGCAAAGGGATGTCAGAACGCCGGAGCCAAGGTAAGGATGGGGGGCGCGAGGAGGGAGGAGGGAGGGAGAGCCGGCAGGGGAGAAAGATTGCCCACCCCTGCCTAAAAGCCAACACATCGTTCCAGGGTCACCTTGATCCAGCGCCTGCTTACTACAAGCTCAAAAAGCCTCATCTAGGTGAGCAGTCAGGTGGGCAACAATGGGGTCCCGTCCTCTCAACCCCGGGGTGAGCAACTCCAGTCCTCAAGGGCCACCAACAGGTCAGGTTTTAAGGATATCCCTGCTTCAGCACATCCCTGCTTCAGTCGAAGACAGTCACTGAATGAGCCACCTGTGCTGAAGCAGGAACATCCTGAAAGCCTGACCTGTTGGTAGCCCTTGAAGACAGGAGTTGGCCACCCCTGCTATAAAGTAATAATCTTTAGCCCAGCCACTGTTTAGTCGCATAGCAGCAAACACGGCTCAAGCAAAACGTGCAGTTCCAGGGCTTTGGTCTCCGGAATATCATGTAAACAAAACCTCTTCTGGGGTTTACACTTTTCCCCAACTATGACCCTGCAGGGAGAGCGAGACATGGAAGGAATCATTATCCCACGAGAGTAATTACTGGTATGGGGGCAACGCGAGATGAAGCCGTTCCTCCCTCCTCCGTTAGTGGCAGTGAATTCCCCTAAAGACACACGAGTTGTTCCATGCTCACTTTATAAACGCTCACTTTACAAATAACTTACTGCAACGTAAAGATGAAAGGAGATGTATCACCAGGACTGGCTGCAATAAAGGGGCACTTTATCAGACCCCATTTAAAGAGGCAATCCAAGCAGTTAAAACCAAAAAACTAATTACCTAAGCTGCCGATCGATTTCTTCTCCCGCGATCGATCAGCAAAGATACTGCTTCCCAGGGTTCACTAAATGGCCGCCTTTTAGTTTCAAATCAATCCTTCAGTCTGTGTAACTCAGCAGCAACACTGTATCCTTATATTACTAAGGGAACATTATCTATGGCTACAGTTTGCAGCTCTCACTGCTGGGAATATTGGCAACAAATGATGACAGACAGGAAAGGGTTACAAAGATCTTGCACTGCTGGGGAGGTGGCTAAACCTGCTACAGAAAGGAAAAGATGCTCAGTGTATTAAAGCTCATTAAATGACATTAAGAGTTGAATTTTAAAATAGAAAAGGTAGTAAGTTATCTAATACTATAGCACTGATTTATTGAAAAACCACACGTAGGATATTGCTTGCGATGCTCTTTAAGGCCAAGAGGTCAACATACATGTATTTGCACTGCAGATTACCATTGTAAAGAACCATTTGGCATGCTTGTGTTTAAGGGTTTCATTTAGAGAAGCCCATTTTCTTCTAAGAGTGTCTAGAAGCTGACAGAAAGGAATAATCATTTTCCATAGCAGTAATTAAACAAGAAATGTAGATTTGCTGCTGCCTGTGATACTTTAACTGCCCCCAACACGACACTTCTTCAGAAATTAAATGGCAGTAAAAAAAGCTTTTGAAAACCTCACAAGTCTCTTCAAATCCAAATAGCCATTGTGCACTAAGATGATTTAGCAGATGTTCCGTGTGTAACATATGGAACGGACTGCTGCAATATAAGCACTAACAGATCAGAATAGACCAGCCACAGAGAGGCATCTGAAACAATCCCACGGTGCAAACACACTTCTCTTTTTTTCCTTTACGTGATGTTTTCCGGACACATTGTTTGGTTGCTGACAAAAGGGAGCCCCCACCCCTCTTATTACCATTCAAACAAGGTCAGTGGATAGTGCAGTAAACAGACATTTCGAAGGCCAGCATCTCTGCTCAGCTGTAGAGAGCGGGTGCAATTACACGACTTTACGAGCAGCCACTAATGCAGCTTTGATTCGTGCCTAGAGAGACTTCTTTGTGTTGTGACTTGCAGAGCGCGGTTGAAAAGCCCTAAGCCTGCTTAAGATCTAATGCAGCATCCAAATGCGATTGAAAAGACCTAGGATGCCTTTCCCCCCGCGGCCAACAAAACGCTTTGATCTGCAGCGAGAGCGCTACTCGGGAATCAGATTGAGCTGCAGCCTAGGAAGGCGACACGCTCAACTTCCCAAGCGCGTGTACCAGCGATTTTAACCCATTGGCTGACTTATGCTCATATTTCGGACACGCTGTTCAGCCAAAGCAATTTGGAGTTTCTGAAATCCATAACTTCCACAGTAAAATTCAATTCGTATTACCATCCATGTCCTTTGTAGAGCCATACAGTGCTAAAACCAAATCCTATCTTATTCCAAAAGAATGGTGGTCTTTGGAAGCTCAGGTAAGCTCCTTAGTCTGGGCCAGGGGGTCTCAACTCGTCCTCAAATCACCCCCCCCCCCCCAACAAGTCAGATTTTCAGGATATCCCTGCTTCCGCACAGGTGGATCAAATCAGTCCCAGCTACAGCACAGGTGGCTCAATTAGAAGACTGAGCATCTGATTGAGCCACCTGTGCTGAAGCTGGGATACCCAGAAAACCTGAGCCATTGAAGGGGTTTTGAGGACTGGAGTTGAGCACCCCATTTCTAGGCTATAGTGGCGACTACTTCATAGGCTCTCATATAAAACGTGTGACCCCTTCAGCTGTATCCCACAGGTCCCGGCCGCCCTCTCCTTAGCACTCACCGTCCCTGCATTTCTCGCCTGCTGGAACGCCTCCGTCCTCCTCATCTTTTCCAGCTCGATCTCACGAGCTATCAGCTGCTTGGCCTGGTACGTCAGCTGCTTCCTGGCCGGGAGATCCGGGAACCTGCAGACGTCTTCCACGTTCCTGGAACAAAAAAAACGCCGCCCGCCATGTTTATGAAAAACTAGAAAGTAGTACGCAGTACATTGTGGGAGAGAGGACAGCAATATTGTATGAGTGTGTACAGATGTGTGTCAAGACAAGCAGTCCCTGCCTCAAGGCGCTTACACTATAGCAGGGGCGGTCAACTCCAGTCCTCAAGGGCCACCAACAGGTCAGGTTTCCAGGATATCCCTGCTTGAGCACAAGGTGGCTCAATCAGTGATTGAGCGCCCTGTGCTGAAGCAGACTCTTCGACTGAGCCACTGATTGAGCCACCTGCGCTGAAGCTGGGATATCCTGAAAACCTGACCCGTTGTTGGCCCTTGAGGACTGGAGTTGGCACTACTGGAAGGTGAGCATATTGCTTTGCTATGTGTTGTGTGACCCTCAGGCCGCGACGTGGCCAGTATCACGTTGCTCAAACACGATTCTTCATTGGTTCATTTGTTTCTAGGTGCATCGCATCCTCCCAGGGTTTAACCGTGTAGCTGCTGCCGGAGCCGGCTACAGGTTCATTATAAAATGTTCCGCCCGTCATAACGCACAATTTAAATCCCAGCACTGACACCGTTTTAATGATCGCAGAACAGTGACAGTTTCGCCAACAGAATGCGGAGTGAAGGGAAATAAAGTCTGTGCTCATCTTTGTAGGCAGACGCGCACAGCAAAGATATCCTCCAGGACAGGGGAAAAAAACACTCCCAGTTATAAAAATAGCCCAAGTAACCAGCGTCTGCTCTCCAGCGGGGAATCTCAGCATCAGGCCGCGGCTCTTTGACGGATAACACAGAATATGGCGTCCCTGTCCCTGCCATCCTAAGGCTGCGCGCTTATAGTCCCGGCGACGTCACAGCAAAACAAATGTATTTAATCCGGAGTGTGCGCTTATAGTAGGGGCGACCGCGACGGTTTGGTCGCGATCGCTGGAAGTCAATGACATTTGATTTTTCGGCGATCGCCGTGTGACGTCAGCGGGCACGCGAGCGGTTCAGCCAATGAGGGGCGAACCACTCACGGCCACGCGCCCCACGCTATAGGCAAAAAACGCTGCGTCCACAGTGACAGATGACGTCACGACACCGTAGCAAGGACTATAAGCGCGGCCAATGCCAGGGCAGAGACCCACGTCACAGGGCTGCAGCCACGTCTATTCGTGGAAACCAGGACACGCCTTTCTCTGTGTATAATGATAACAGCCATGTGCTTGTCCTTGCAGAATCCATGTTGGCGGGCGACAGCTGGACAAGGAGTACAGTAATAAATATAGGCAGGGCTTTAACAATTACCCAAAAAACTACTCGCCCCCTGTAAAAAAAAAATTGAATAAATTCCTAATAAGAAAAATTCTGCATCTCTCTGCACCATTCTCCCTCTCCCTCTCCCTCTCCCTCTCCCTCTCCCTCTCCCTCTCCCTCTCTGAGAGGTTGCTGCTTTTACTTGCTCCATACCCCCAAAAAACAAAGAATCTCACTTAATGAACAGAACGTGAGCGCCGTTACAGGAGCCGGTGATAGCGTGGGAACAGAACGTGAGCGCCGTTACAGGAGCCGGTGATTGCGCGGGAACAGAACGTGAGCGCCGTTACAGGAGCCGGTGATAGCGTGGGAACAGAACGTGAGCGCCGTTACAGGAGCCGGTGATTGCGTGGGAACAGAAAGTGGGCGCCGTTACAGGAGCCGGTGATTGCGTGGGAACAGATGTTTAATACTGGATGACCCTCTGGCAGTGAAGAGGTGAAAAAGAACAGGAGGGGACAGAGTATCTGTATTTTTGCACACTTGCCATCTGTCTCCAACAAGCGAGCGGTTAATATAATACCCGGCAGAAATAAAACAGAAATGGTTACTGCGTAATCTTTCAGCCGGGAGTTTTCCTGGGAGATTATGTAACAGGCAGCGGATTAGGACGGCTCTCTGCTCTCTGTCCTCCGTCACATCCATTCCCAAGGTAACATATCGCCTCATGAACATGTAACGTGAAATGTAGCCACAGGCGGGGAGAAGGCAGACTCCGTTCCCCCAGAAACAGGCAAGGGCCACATTTCAGATTGATCAGCCCATTTAGTCTGGAATGTATTATTATTAATAAGAACTTTATTTCATATAGCGCTGGTCTCTCAATGGGACTCAAAGCGCGCCACAATTACAGTATAGCGTGCGGTCCGCAGCACATAGGATGTGTTACAGACACACTTCCTGCCCCGTAGAGCTTACACTCTATGATTTTGGTGCCGGAGGCAGAGAGAGAGAGAGAGAGAGAGAGAGAGAGAAAGTGACTCGCCCAAGGAGCCGACACTGGGAATTGCACCAGGTTCCACTGCTACAAAGTCAGTGTCTTTACTCGCTGAGCCTCACCACCATGCACTCTAGGGCCAGATTTATTAAGACGTGCTTCCTACATAAACACCCCCAGGAACAGCAGAGTAAATATGGCCCTTTGTCAATAGAGCCGTAAGGTGTCTTTTGGAAATAACACCCCTTAGTAAATGCGCCCCTTTATGGCATGTAAAGTCCAATTATCAAGACAACATGTTTTTATTTACTACGTTTTAATCAGATTTGGCTTTTTAAAAAAAATTTTTATTTCAGTGGCGTACTGGTTAAAGGGCTGGGTTTGAATACACAAATATTCTATTCCAGGCAAGATGACCAACATTGTATGATCTTGGACCACACACACCTGACCTTCGTGTGCCCTCTAGGGATACATTTGAAAGCGAGAAAAGTATCTAATAAAATATAGTTTAAACAAAAAAATAAAAAAAAGAAAGGCCTCCAGCAGCAGTGAGCGTCCATTGCAGAGACGGTGTGAAATGAGAGAGGGAGGGAATCTTGCCAGGGGGCAGCCTGTAAAGCGTTGGGTGTAACAGTCATACTCACGGGTCCAGCTTGTAGAGGTACTGCCCTTCGGGTGTGCGCTCCTGGTGGTAAGTGAGGTTATACGCCAGCATGGTGTTGATCAGCTCCGCCAGCTGCTGCTTCTCCTTCATGCTGAACAGCTGGGTATTCACCTGCAAGGGCAGACACAGTAATGAAGCCGCGTGTCGCCCGAGGGACACCTGTCCGAAGCAGCCGCCCACGAAAATAAACTCAGGAACGATTGCGCCTCCTCCTGAAACATCTCCGCCACTTCCAATTCTTACAGCCGCACTCCTCTCCGTCACTTAACAACTAATTAGGATGGAAATCCGCATGGCAGACCCGGCAAGGCCCCGTGTGCTGTGGCCACTTTAAAGCAGCAGTTCAAGCTGACGTTTAAAAAGGGGGGGTGGAGGGGGCGCCCTACTGCAGCAGGCCGATAAAGCTTGGACACTGCCCTCTCCATCCATATGCAAGAGGGGGTGGGTGGCAGGTATAGATTTCCTGTTCACAAAACACTTATCGACCATCAATTATTCATCCAGGAAAGTGAGCAGACACAGACACGGCTCCCGAACATCGATCACAGAGGAGCGCGCAACATTTCTCTTCAAGGAAACATATTGATCTGGACAGTATGTTCTCAGGCAGGTAAAGGCCGAACATAAGTGTGCCAGATATCTGCTGTGCTGCAATATACAGTGCCACTGTATCCCATAGCATGTCAGAGTCATGCAGACACCTCTGGGGTGCAAGCACTACAGCTGTTAGATAGCAAATACTCACGCATACATATATCACACAAACAGTATCAGTTCTGCATCGTCCTAACGACCCTGCCAATATCACTTTCTTGTTACAAACACAATGCTTTATAGACCCCCTGGGAGGGAAGGTCATTTTCAGAAAGTAGCACCATTTAGGTCCGGGGTGAGCAACTCTAGTCCTCAAGGACCACCAACAGGTCAGGTTTCCAGGATATCTCTGCTTCAGCACAGGTGGCTCAATCAGTCCTTGCTTCAGCACAGGTGGCTCAATCAGTGGCTCTACGACAGAGCCACCTGGGCTGAAGCAGGGATATCCTGAAAACCTGACCTGTTGGTGGCCCTTGAGGACTGGGAGTTGCCCACCCCTGATTTAGGTCCTTGTTGAAGTATGTTAAGCGGTTTATCTGCATTGAAGAAGAATGGGGTGAAAACCTTCTCCAGCAGGGGGCAGCAGTAGCACAGTGCATTGTAAAAGGGGCCCAAGTCTTTCATTGTTCTGTGATTATAGGAGTTATGAGGCTAATTGCACTGGCCCTTGGCTCACCCTCTACCAACGTAGATTTAATTGAAGTCAACTAAAAGAAAATTGAAATCTAAATGAAAAGAACGTGAGCCCGGGGCTTACAGGTCTAAATACAGAACGAAATAACCTCGCAGTCCCACGGAGACAAGTGACCTCGCACGAAACCCGGAGAACAGGGAGAGATGGGAGAGAAGCCACGTTCTGTCGTGTTACAGAGAGCAAGTTGCCTTTTGCTAAAGGCACTGACCTCTGAAGTGGGGGTGCAGTATCGGACTCGGTTAAAGGTGGTAATTCTTAGGTTTTTAATTGCCTGGAATATGGAGCAGAGACCACTGCAGTAAGGAGAAAGCATAAAGCCATATAACACCTAGGGCCTTATTCAAGGGCTGATAGCAGGAGCTTTAGGAATAAAGCGACACACACACACACACACACACACACACCACACCACACACACACACACACACACCACACACACACACCACACACAACAAAGACAACACCCAAACACACACCCACACACACATCACACACACGTTATTTACCAGCAAACGACAACGGCCTTACAGTCTAACCCAGGTGAGGGCAACTCCAGTCCTCAAGGGCCACCCACAGGTCAGGATTTCAGGATATCCCTGCTTCAGCACAGGTGGTGCAGTCCTGAAAACCTCGCCTGTTGGTGGGCCTTGAGGACTGAAGTTGCCCTCCCTTGGGCGAATGACTAAGGGAACGCAGCATTTATTACAAAACTTTGCTGATCGGGGCTGTTATGAAAAGGCACATGTCCACAGCAGCCATTTTAAGAGTCCCCGCACACAACAAAAAAATGACAGTGTGCGTCCCAAACACAAAACGGCTGGATACTGTCACACTGAGGTAAGTGATCAGTGTAAAGAAAGCCAAGTAACTGCACCTGGCAGAAAATGTTATATTGGACCTCCCCATCGTTACGGCACCGTAACCCGGCTCGGATAGTTCTGCTCAGCACTGCGACTGTGCGGAGGAGCGGTATTACCGGATATCCGAAAAACAGAACCCCAGCGATAGACAGCAGATCCGGATCTCTCGTTACTTACGGGCCGAAGCTTTGGGGAGAGGACGTCTAGGAGAAGGCAGAGGGCGTCCAGCACCAGAGACTGGGGTCCCACGCGGGTCCGGATCGCTGGGCTGATTTCGGATACCATGGCCGTCAGAATGTTCTGCATCTGATTCAGCTTAGTCTGGGCCTGTTGGGGTACACATAGCAAGCATAATAATAATACACAATGATGCGGTTATCTCCCGGACCTCACCCTAGGGGCAGTTATGTGTATAAATGTCACCATCAGGGTAACACAGACAATGACCAGCGACAGCAGCAGGCATCTAAGTGGCCCCGCGTCACCCCCTGCATGGACAGACAGAATGGGACCAATGACTTAGGCCGCGCGAATAGTGCTGGCGACGGATGACGTCACCACCCGCGAAAGTTGAATTTCGCTTTGCAGCGACGTCGCTAGCGACCTGGCCATTGATTGGTTCAGAGCCTGTCACATGTGGCGACAGCCTCTGAAAAATAAAATTTGACCGGCTACCAAATTTTTGGTCGTGGCGTTGCGTTTAGTATAAGCGCTTGTGACGGCAACAATGCATTTGTTTTGGAGCGATGTCGCGTCGCTGTCGCAAGCCACTATAAGCGCAGCCTGTGTGTCCCCCACTACCACAGAATGACAGTGACCCGATTAGTCTCACCAGTCAGAGATGGACGGATCCTGCATTCCGTAGCACCCCGGGCGCCAGGCACTTACAGGAAAGATCCAGGAAACCCCAGATCACTTAACAACGATAAAGATACAATGTTTGCACCTTCTTACGAATTACTAGTGGTTTAAGACTCTGAAACATTTATTTCCACAAGGGGCCCTATCCCTTTTAATATGATATTTAATCAGACTGACGAGGCCTCAGCCTAACAGTTACATTCGTATTAATACAGACTTTAACAGGGTATTAATTATCTACTTCCTGCAGTTAATGTTGCAATTGCTATCACCATAATGACAACACTTGAAATGTACAACTTCTCTACGTGAGAGCAGCAAGCCCCCTTTTCGATTTAACCCTCTCCCCACAACCATTTTATAGGAGGCTCCCCCAGAGCTGATCCACATTTGTATTTTTTTTAAACTTTGGGGACCCTCCTGCCGCTTCCCAAGATACTTACCAGTTACGTTGCCGGTGTTACTCCCATGGCATTTAAACAGTCGTCCAATAGGAAGCCGTAATGTCATCCCACCTGATGACACAGCTTCCCATTGGTTCGCAATCCGGCAAGATTTGGCAGTCACTGCGAAAGCCATAAAAAGGGGAGAACAACACTGACGTCTAAACCAGCAAGTCCTCTAGGGCTAAATATAGTGTAGTTCAGCTCCGGAGGACGTCCCATCGCCCACGAATATGCCATCGATTTGTTTTCGGAGGCATCTTAAGGCCAAGATTATACTGCCTGCGCGCGACGGGGTGCATAGCCTCGCCCAAACTCCTGCAGCCCAATCTTATCTGTGAACTTGGCTGTAGGAGATTGGGGAGGCGATGGGGAGGTGTGGCGGACGAGTCACGAAGCTGGTTCGCCCTCATTGGCTGAACCGCTCATGTGACGCGGACATCATGCTGCGCGCTTGAAAAGACAATTTTTTTTGCCTATCCAAACCGCAGGTCGCGGCATCGCACTTTCGCACTAGAAGCGGCATCATAGGCATTAGGCAATTTGTGTTCGATGCGCACGCGGCACGTCACCCAAGCTGGGAACACCGGCTGCAGATCGGACACAGTGACAACAATTCAAATAGGCACCTGCTGGACGTACCTCGTAGTGGCTGTTGGGGTAGGCAATGCGGGGGATGTTGGAGGCTGCGAACAGGAGGTGGAACGCGACGGGGAGGAAGGGGAGGTATCTCATGAGCTGGAAGTTCTGCCCGCGCATTATAGTGGTGTTCAGTGTGTCCGTGAACACCAACCAGTCCAGAGCCAGACACACCGTGCCGAAACTGGACTCCTTCACCTTCATACTTAGAAAGTTGTCATACAAGCCCTACGGGGAGGGACGGAAATCACAACGGTCAACAGAAAAGAATCGGCGACAGAAGCTTCGGTCCGGCGAGACGGACGACTTTATTCCTGGGTCTGTATGTAGATGCAGTAGATTTTTTTTTAACCCTCACTGTAATGGGGTCCAGGTCCCACCTGACCACAAAGGGGTTAAATTAAAGTGGGACCAGAGTTAAAAGGACCAGTCTTAATGTCTTGTATGTATTTAACCTTAGGAAAGTCCCATTCTCTTGCAGTGTCTTGGTTACTAAGCAATAGATTGTAAGCTCTTCTGTACAGGTATTTACCTGCCATGTATAGCACCGATTTGTCTATGTAAACAAAACCATTACACAATAAATGCCCCCCCCCCCCTCCCCCCAAACAGCTCACTAATTGGTGCCAAGAAAATCAGGCAGAGAACTTTAACCAGGAGCTGGAGGGGGAACTCCCACTTCAAAGAGTGTTGCATTACTGCAGATCTCGAAGTACCTGCGTCAGCTTCTCATACTCGCCGGTGGACATGGCGAGGTGCAGGATGTGATGGAACCGGTGGGACATGGCGCTCAGCGGGGCCTTGCCCAGGGGATTGAAGGGGTCAGCGATATCCCCCAGAAAGAGCTGGGGGTCAGGCATGGCGAGGTCTTGACCGATACGTTTCCTGGAGACCAGAGAAAGAGGGAAAAATAAACCGTGTGAGGCAGGCGGGTCACAGGAAACACGCTCCCCTGTACAAGAGCTGACACTCCTTCACCCAGGAAGTACGGGGCAGAACATGCGAGATCAGAGGGTAGGGTACATTTGAAGCAACAGCCCTGGCATTTGCAGTATAGTTACAGCAGCTGTAACTATTCTATGGAGAACTGGAATATTTGCACTTTGTAATAGATAAAGAAAATGCAATTAAATATCATTTTCGCTTCCCATATTGCCCAGAAAAGACAATATTAAAAAACTGTGGAAATGCAGTATTTTGGCACCTGCCCTTGTATTAAAATGACAACACATGGACAAAGCGACTGGATAATGTTATTACCCTTGAAGTGCTTTGCAAACCTTTTCTACATAGATGGAAAATGTAACCCCTTGAATGCCGGAGGGAACTGCTCACCTCTGCACTCGGGGCAGCTTGAAAATCTCCTGCCATACATAGAACAGGCCCTTGTTCTGGTCCTTCAGCCCGATTTTCATGGTCTGGACAATATGCATGTTCAGCTCTTTCTTTCCTCGGCTGTGTAAGAACTGAAGGGACATGGAGAAGACAGACATGGTACCAGGCAGGGAGGGCATTACTGCAGGGGCATGAAGCAGACAGCCTCACCAATATCAGCCCCACGCCCCCCGAACTCGCTCTCAAAGCAGCACTCCAGCTTGTAGTTTATGGGGTTTCTTTAGTTACAGGGGGGTCTCTGGAGCTGAACCACGTTCATGTCGGCTCCGGTGACACCCTGCTTCCCGAGAGTTACCTCTGAGGGGGTGGCGGTAGCAGCACCCACAGGGCTTGTTGGGCCTAACTTAATGGCGGCTTAAATATATTAAAAACCCACAAGGCAGAGACCCCACCTCTCTCTTGGCTCTCTAACAAGGACATGGTGTACAGAACACACGTGCTTGACGAACACTTTTCCATTCAGGGGTCTGTAAGAATATTTATTTGCAATTAATTGCCCCCTCCGCCCTCTCCCAAATAGCATCTTTGCTATTAGTGCAGTTAAATTAGGGAAGCCAATTATACCGTTACATTTTACACCGGTTATGTTGGATTGCACCATTAAGCAGACCAATAAAGTTGTGTGCGTGAGATATAGATATAGTCAGTGTTCGACAAACCTATACATTTGCTCGCCCCGGGCGAGTGGATTTAACCCCCGGGCGAGTAAATATTGGCCCAAGCAGCACACGTTTGGTACTAGGTGGCGAGTAGATTTTTTTGTGTGGCGAGTAGATTTTTTGGTGATTTGTCAACCACTGGATATAGTATATATAAAGATATATAATATTGTTGGCCTCAGTGAAGAAAAGATGATGGCCTAATTTAACTCAGTAGCAGACACCTATTCTATTAGAGGTACTGATAATGGAAGAATCAGGGGAGTAGGCTTCATTGTTAACAAGAGATGGAGAAACATAGTGCAGTATGAAAGCCCATAGAAAAAAGGAGAAAGTAATCCCTATAATGCTTGCACTCAACCTCTTATTTTTACTAAAAGAGGTGATTTTTTTTTTTACCTCCACTGATGTATCTTTTATTTTGCACAATTTGTCTTAAAACCTATATTCAAGTAAGCGTATCAAATCAGTTCTATATGTAAAGGGGACGGATTTGACAATAATGCCTAGGATAATTTATATATATCTTGGTAGCCACACACAAGTGAAGATAATAAACATTAGTGTTACAGAAATTGTGTAATGTCTACCGTACCGAGTATGAAAGCTCATCTGAAAAGGAATGCAGAATCGGCATGCAGTTGACAGAGATACAGGCTTCAAATAAGCCAAGTGTATGCCCCAAAATCAAGTCACAGACAATGACGTGGAAGACTTCTACCATGAAACCAAGCAACTTAACAACAAAGGAAATTGTCACCTCAAGACCGTTATGGGAGATTTCAATGCAAATATTGGTGCCCTGCTGGCAAGTCTAGGTACGGCAACAGGAATGAACGCGGAGACAGATTGGTAGAATTTGTAGAAAATTTGTACATCCTGAATTCATTCTTCAAGAAGAATCCAAATACAAAATGGACCCCACGAACAAGAAACACATTATTGAAGACTGCACTGTTCTGAACGGGTTTGACACAAGCAGTGATCACTGATCGCTGCAGATTACATCTGAATGGGATACCATGAAGCAGCTAGAGATGGATGGGGCAGGGGACCCAAGAAAAGCCTTTAACAACTCACTGGGTTGGTAGAAAAAGTTAAAAAAAAAGTTTAATGATGACATACTAAAAAACACAAAACATCTACATAAAACAAAAAAATCTCCTCCCACGCCTGCAGGCGCTTGCTCAACCTCGAGAAAGCACCTGTGGGCGTGAAACGCGCGGGAGATTTTTTGTTTTGTAGATGTTTTTCAGGATGTAATCATTAAACTTTTTTTTACCTTTTCTACCAACCCAGCAAGTTGTTTTTTTAAGCCTTTTCTTGGGTTCCCCTTCCCCACCCATCTCAAGCTGCTTCATTGTATCTCCTTTCTGATTGGAGCGAGGCGTAGAAGATCTGCAAATCTGTTTCATCAGGTACGCTCTCGGCGCGAGCGGAGAACTGGCCAGCGGAACCGGCGACGGTGTTCCATATGGAGTAGCTGAAACTCCTCACCGCGAAGATCACAGGCATCAAGGAACTTCCAGATCGGGTCGTGCTTCGGAGGCAACGCATTTCGCTCTTTAAACATTACCGACAACGGTCGTTCCGATTCAAGCTTATACACTTAATTTGCCTGCCTCAGATCCCCCTCACTCAGCATACTGGGCTCATTATTCTCTGTTACGGATTTATAAGTATTTATGCCTCTAAAGATAGTACCCGTATTGACTTTACGATCATTACAGGACTTTGTGGCTATTATAGCCTAGGGCTTGTCCTTGAGCTTGAACCGGCTATTGTTTTTTTACATCTGAATGGGAAAATGGAAAGAAGCAAAAACTGGTTGAAAAGAAGATAATCAACATCAAAACCCTCAAGAACAGCAGAGACCAAGTAGAACGGAATAATTGTTTCCGCTTGCTTGAAATGCACGAGGACACTTTAACAAACAATTGTGAAGAACTTATGAAGATTGTAGTTGAAAGCGCAGACACAACAGGGGGGAGAACCGCGTACAAAAAAACAGAAGAAAATATCTGATAAAACAGAGAAATTACTGAGGCAACGAAAATAAAGTAAGCAATCCCAAGATGCAAGAATTTCATTAATGAATCAATCAATCTCTCTCTCCATCTATAAATCGCCAGAGTGAGGTAGTCCTGCATGTACAGGTAGGTCAATACGGATGGTTCACATACACAAAATAAAAAAACTGTCAATAAGCAGTATATGTAGTTAAATAAAGGTATAGGCGCTCGCTCCACTAAAGTTAAATTAACTGCCTGGGTGCAGACTGCAAAGGGAAGTATGAAAGGGTAAAAGGAAGCAGGCACACCGGGGCTCGGAGAAATAATAGCAAATGTATTTAAACATATCAATGTTTCCGCTCAATCCGGAGCCTTTGTCAAGACGTATTGAGAGGCTCCAGAGTGAGGCGAAACGTTGCTATGTTTAAATACATTTGCTATTATTTCTCCTAGCCCCGGTGTGCCTGCTTCCTATTATATACATATATATTCTATTTCCATGAACCGGGCTAATCTTCCCGAATGAAATCCCAGCACGTACCTGCAGTGTATTGATACAGGATCTGATGTCATTCTCCGCCTTCTCACACAAGGCCATGAGAGCGCTGCTATCTGCCTTCATTTCCCGATTAACGGTGATCTACAGAAGACAAAACGCCCATCACACACGGACACGCAAGGAGCTCCGTGCTGGAACAGGCTCATTGTTACAGCAAGTCTGCATCGAATGGAACATCACATGTATTCCACGTTATCGAAAACAATTCGGCTTTATTTAATAAAACTAATATAACACTTATGGATTGTATATTGTATTTAGATTAAAGGTATATTAGAGGAATTGTATAAATAAGTAAGAAAAAAAAGAATGAAATATTGGGAGAAAGAAGTCTCCTGCCCTGCAGAGCTTGCAATCTGTTATGATTTTTTTTTTATATACAAATAGCTAAAATGTATAATGTTTATGCTCAACTGCGCGATTGGAAGGTACTACGGGGCGGACTCACCAAGCGCAGGTATGGGACTAGTGCATCTTATCCCGCGTTTACCCCGAGTCAAGTAAATAGGAATTAACGCTGGATCAGGCTCCCCAAGGCTGCGTCCATAGTGGTTCCGACGTCACCTGCGTCAAAATCAAACCAATGGAGGCCAATGCGCATGTGCACAGTGCGCGCATGTGAGTGCCGAGGCGACGGATGCATGGAGAGACAAACTTGTTTGTCTTTGCTGCGCGATGGCCGGGTCACGTGAGCGGTTCGTCCAATGAGGGCGAACCAGCTCCGTGACGTCACGGCCGCGCCCCTGCCATCAGGAGAGAAATCTCTGCTGCCACAGGCGAGCGTGACACCACACACACACATGCACACACACACACACCCCCCCCGTGCGGACGCCCATAAATCTGCCCTGATGAACACCATGAATCCCAGCATCACGCAGCTCATAATGTGTAGGTAACAGGGACCTCCTGAGCAGTCACAGCGCTCTCTCCAATTACTTCGCTGAAGTCATTAACTAAGGCCAGTGCCGTCAAGGGGGCAATTATATACACGCCCAAGGCGGCATTCGGGCAGGTTTAGGATGGAAATCACCAGACTCCAATGGCGATTTATGGCCAAGATTGGACTGAACGGCCACTTCACCGTATAGATAAGGCGGCCCAAAAGTAGAGCCATGAAGTCACCATGTGGGACATCGCACCCCATCTTGAATGGCAGTTGCCGTCAGTTTGGGCGCGATGTTCTGCATCGCATCTTCTTGACTGCCAGCCTACAGTAGGTGTATTACTCTGCAACAAAGTTAAAAGGACTCTGCCATGAAACATTTTTGCAGCCACCCCCCATATATAAAGTTGATTTCTCAGGCACAGCCCGACGGGCGGTAATGGGTTTGTGCTTTCTCCCGACCTAAAATTAACTGAGCTGGCGACTTGCCGTTAGCCGGGTGCTGGGGGATCACTTGGTGTGCTCAGGATCAACATATTGAGGCAAACACGGGTTCATTAGCGAGAGCCTCCCCCGGGGGCACAGGGTAACCTAGATACAAAACACTTCAACCACGCACATCTGTGTCATTGTCTCACTAATGCACAGCTGCTCACTTAACCCTTTCTGATGTGAAAGCACAATCCTACCCCTGGTTATTTTGTATTTACTTCATTATATTGTCTGATTAATGTTAACCAGTTGGTGTAGAAACGCAATGATTATTATTCTGTCACAAAGAAATGGTTTAATGCTTAATATTGCATACCACAATTACAAATGGCAAACCATGCATTAATGACAGTCATTGGGATTGACCAGAGAAGCAGAAAGTATTACAACTGTCTGGAAGTTGCTTCTTTAACTAGTGTATCGTGACTAGTAACCATTTGCCGATGATAAACACGGGATTCAGACAGGACCACGGAATAGAATTACGTGTAGATGTGGCTTCCTCCAACATCACCATCTGAATAATACCCATTTCTGATGCTGTAAATGTAGGCATGGGAGAGGCGGCTACGAATGTGTATGCTATTTGCACTGACCTCATACAACCTTTGCACCAGCCTGGAGGGCAGGGTCTGCGGGAAAATCAACATGAAAGCTTGCTGTCTCAGCTGCCGTAAGGATGGGACGTACCTGTAAATGAATGGGGGGGAATGGGGAAGAGAAAGAGAGAGAGAGAGGAGGGGGGAAGAGAAGCGAGAGAGGGGAGGTGGGGGGGGGGGGGGGGGGGGGCAAGGAGAGGGGGGGGGGGGGGGGGGGGGAGGGGGGGGGGAGAAAGTGTCACACACAGCCACAGGGTTGAGTGCGCACAGACAGTGGGGATTATTATTTCAATTACTTGAAATAATGTAGGAGCCAGGGTGGAACAAGTCAGCGGTGAGCCCCAGTGCAAGGGAAAAAGAAAAAGTCCCCCCCTCTCTGCCGTTAAGGATATCCCTGCTTCAGCACAGGGGGCTCATTCAGTCCCTGTTTCAACACAGGTGGCTCAGGTTTTGAAAAAAAAAAAAAAAAAAAAAGGAGTCTTACAAATTATATGCCCCTCTTTTTCAGCACGGGCGGGGAGCAGGCGAGCCCCTGGAGGTTTAAATCCCCCCAGCATCATACGGGGCCAATAGCAAGCAGCGATGCTGATATGTCACATTCTTATTGGCCGGCGGGAGATTTAAAGCTCCATTTTCATTCCCCTGGAAAGGAGGACCGGGTAAATATCCCGGGAAGAAAGGGAGCACTAGAACTAAAATCAATACGGTTCATTAAAAACATTTACTAACCCCACCTTTTTTTTATGTAGGGGGAACTGATCCTTTAAAGCAGCACAACAAATGACAGTTTGCTTTGTTGTTTTAGGTCTCCGGAGCGAAACTGCATTAATTTCAGCTCCGGGCGCCCCCTGATTCTAGAGACGCTCACCTCAGTAAAGGATGCCGGTGTATCTCTCTGCTGTTTCAATGTCCCACGTCACGTGGGTCAATAGGAAGTCGTAAGGGAGGACGTCGCTGCTTCCTATGGGCTGGTGTGAAGTGGGACATTTACAGCCGCCATTATGTTAGCCCCAAAAAGCCCCGTCGGAACTGCTACCTGCATGCAGAGAGACCGGAAGCAGGGGGTCCCCGAGGGGTGAAACGAACACAGTTCTGGTCCAGAGACCCCCGGCTTTAATCCCATTACTAAAAAAAAGGAAAAGCAAAGTGCAAACGATTGTGCTGCTTTAAGGTTTCCAGACCCTTTCTATGCTTAGAATTCAGTGTCTACTTCCTGCAATCTGTATTGCAGTCATTAAAAAAAAGAAAGAACAAAATGCACATGGACATTAACCCTGTTCCTGCCAGAAAAGTATCTGCAGAGTATTTTGAAGGAAATGTGCAGCATATCCATCTGAGAGGGAGAATAGACAGACAGGACAGACACTGCCTCTGCCAAGATAACTTCCCCCCCGTGTCTCATCTCAGGACTACTAACTGGTCATTGCAGATACAGATGATGGGCCGCAGAATAAGGCCCCCTTCCTTCTTCTTCCTCTTGGCTCCTGCGGCCTCGCTCCCTGACTCCGTTTCCTTGGCGTCTTTACGGTTGACCAAATTCAGCAGCATGTTGATGGAGACCTGGGGAAGGGAGATGGATGAAGGAAAACCACCGGAGTGGGAAGCAAACCCTGCGAACATGCAGCCTCCCCTTCACTGCTCAATGTTATTGCTACGGTTCTGATGCACTGGAAAGAACCTCGGCAGCATGGACCGGGACATGCTCCAGGCAGGAAGTATGGCGGGTGGGCCTCTTCCCATCTCCGGAGCCGACATCTCCTCTGGATACCACGTGACAACGCAACGCCTTGACGCAACATCCCGTGACGTGCGGGGCCTCTTTCCTGTCCTCACGTCAAGGCGACACCGTGTGGTAGCAGGAGGCGACGACGGCACGTAGTAGCCCTTAGCTCTCCCATGGCTTAACTCTGGTAATCCCAGCTTAAATGTGGTGGTGGTTTATTTAACACATAAATGGGGCCCGGGGAAGAGCGCGGGGCCCGGGGAAGAGCGCGGGGCCCGGGGAAGAGCGCGGGGCCCGGGCGCAGGGACACCGATGGCACCGCCAGCGAGCCGGCCCTGGTCCAGGTAACACATGCGGTTAACGTACCGAATTGCATGTCGTAAAAACCCTATGCCTGGAACAATATGGCTTAGATCCCAGGGCCAGCTGCAATATCATTTTATTAGACCCCCCGCAGCAAAACACACACAGTATAAACTACTATTCCTAAGAAAGTGCAAAAAAAACATATAGCTATAGTAAAACACACACACATAAGCGCACACGCGCGCGCACCGGAGCAAAGAAAGAGGCAGCACATTGAAGGGGAGCGAATTAAAAATAGTGCATCGCCCCCAAATCCAACGTTTCGGTTCCAAAAGCAGAACCTTCATCAGGGTGGTGTTGATTTTTGCTTCACTCACCTGCACTGTGCTGCCTCTTTCTTTGATCCGATCCATTGATTTGGGTAAGATATAGGTTTATTTCCAATGATGCGTGCACTTGCCAATATATGCCAGTTTGTTGGAGGTGTACCCGCTGCTTTGTGGTGTGGACACAGTAAAAGATATAAAATCGGTACAGTGCCCATGTTATATGTTCATCATCATACTGGTCATCCCCAAACCATGCCCTGTTTTTCAGACTTACTGTCGGCGCCCCATCGATCTCGTCTATGATCAGACAGTTGGGTCGCTCGTTGGCGCCCAAAACAGATTTCATCTGAGTCGCGGCTTCGATGCGGGTTTTGAACAGCTCGGGGCTCCGGTCATCGCTTGGAGGTGAAAACACAAAATGTTAGAAGCGCCTCGAGTTCAAACGGGCCAATACCAATGTACACGGAGACATCATAGATGAACACGTCGTAGTACCAAGTTACTCACAAAAACAGTATCGCGTTACAACAGCTAGTAAGGTTTCCTTTGAGAGGTGAACCCAGGGGTGGGCAACTCCAGTCCTCAAAAGCCAGGTGTTCAGGACATCCCAGCTTCAGCACAGGTAGCTCAATCAGTGGCTAAGACAGAGGCTGCTTCAGCACAGGTGGCTCAAAGAGCCTGCTTCAGCCCAGGTGGCTCAGTGAGCCAATCAGTGGCTCAGTCTTTGACTGAGCCACCTGTGCTGAAGCAGGCTCTTTGAGCCACCTGTGCTGAAGCAGCCTGTCTTAGCAACTGATTGAGCCACCTGTGCTGAAGCAGGGACATCCTTAACACCTAACTTATTGGTGGCCCTTGAGGACTGGAGTTGCCCAACCCGTGTTAAGCCATGCAACAAGATAACACAGGCATATGGCGCGGTTATTTGCATGCTACACGATACAGCACTTCCAGTGGAAAGTAGAACGTAACCAAGTTGCAGATTGTGCTTGGATCCGACCTGGCTGAGGGGGACAGTGTTATGCCATCACAGGCAGTATGGCTCACCTGGCATTCATTTCCACCACGTTGTACCCAGCATGCTTGACAATCACATGTGCCAATGTGGTCTTTCCCAGGCCAGGGGGGCCACAGAGCAATGCAACCTGGGGAAAAAATAAGGGTAAAGATGATTCAGAACTAAAGATGTTTTCAAGGATGGCGGGGGGGCCGGGGCGAATTCACTGCTCAACTTATTCACGTATTCTGCTTCCTGGAACTGCAGGGGCTTGGTTACCATCAGATTATTCCACTTGCAAAGGCCAAAATTATTCTGATCTTGGTCCTTTTGATGCCAGAGAAGCCTGCAATTTCGGTTAAGCCATTTCCGTCAAGCCCCGCTTAATTTTATTGAGCAGTGCACATGCTAAAGCTTTTAAGCCACATTTACCCTGTTTTTGGGTCGGTTGTGCTGGTCCAGTTCGGCCTCCAGAATCTCCTCTGTAATCTGAGCTTTGGTCTTCCACTTGCCCTGCTGCTCCTTCTGGAATTTGGAGTTGGGGGGCGCTTCCGCGCTCGCCTTAGGTTTCTTCACAGCTTTCTCCTTTCCAAAAACCACTTTGTCCCAAAGCTTCAGCCATTTCAGCAGGCAGCGGTTTGTGTACTGCGGAGGATGAGAGAGAGATCATGGAACACTCGGGGCGGGGGGAGGGAGATGGAGAGGAGAGACGTACTGGATCAAAGTATTGAAATACAGTCATTATAAGACTGTAGGGAAGGGGGTGGAGATTTCACTTTATCTTCAAAGATAGATTGTGGGGAATTTAAGCCCGAGAACCACAACCCCCAACTCAGACATGCAACGCTTTCCAACATGTGCTACCTTGAGGATATGAAGCCCTACATTTGCTTTGTTCTTTAAGTATAGGGTTTCCACTGAAATTATCTAGAAAGGGCTGGAAAAGTGGGTTACTTTGTAATGGTATGTATTTTATCTATATTCTTTCTTCATAAAGAGGGGTCAATTAGTTCTATACTTTGGCCCAAATAATTTAATCTCACAACTGATAATTTCGGCCAAAGATTTTCACTAAATTACCCATATTTAGAAAGAATATAGATAAAAATACATGTCAATGTACTAAATAATTTGTCATATTGGATGTTGCGTTGGGGCCTCTGTCTCTAATTTTATACAGTAGCACTCCAAATGACACACATACCCCTGCAGGGGATTTTGGTTTTAAGCTTACTAGGACTGTATGTACTTTGTAATGATCTATAAATTATATAAGAGAGAAGATACCTTTATAAAAAAAATAAACATAATATTAACCAATAACTGCACCCTACTGCAGTGATGGTATTTTTCAGGGCACGGGAAAGAGTCGCGGAGGTTTTGCAGAAGTAGGAAAGAATTCTGAACAGTTTCTGCGACGCATGACGAGAAGCGCGCATGCCTACATCATCGCTGAGCAGCTCAGTGTAATGCCTCGGCGTGAAGCGGTCCACCCACAGGCAGTGAGACGATGCCCCCTCTCCATCCTCCTCTTCTCCTGCAGCGGTGACGAGTTCCTCAGTCTCCCCAAAGTCGTCGTTAATTTGGCTAAAATGCAAAATAAGCCTGATAACATATTACTGCGTAAATGACCACAGATATTTACATAAAAATAATAATAATTAAAAAAAAAAAAATAGGCATTTTTGGGTTTCTGATAAAGATTAAAATCTTAATTTGTCCCCTTATGAGATATCATTGGATGATATGACACAGGGGTTTTTTGCTTGCCTTCCTCTGGATCAATAAGTATAGATATAGGATAAAGTATCTGTCTAAATGTAGCATAGGTTTAACTTGATGGACGTGTCTTTTTTCAACCTAATCTGCTACGTAACTATGTACCAAGTGTTATTAACGGAGCAAAAAGTATCTGGAAGATTTATCTTCAGGAAACCTGCAAGTAGAATCGGAACAATGTGAACACATCAAGAGGCCGCATTCTCTTAACTTAGATTGTAAGCTCTTCGGGGCAGGGACACTGGTCCCTAATGTTACTTTTATGCCCGAAGTGCTTATTCCCATTATGTGTTATATTATGTCCCGTGTATTACTGCTGTGACGCGCTGTGTACCTGGATGGTGCTATATAAGTAAAGGACATACATACATAATAGTTATTACAACAGAATTTTTTTTTACCCCGATTTGGAAACGGGCGTTTCATCTTGCCAGTTTTATTTGAATAAATGCAGCACTTCTATACCTTTAAGGCAATGCCATTATCTAAGCTGCCGATCAATCTGCAGAGATCCTGCTTCCCGGGGCACTTAATATGGCCGCCTATTTCAAGAGGCAGTGCTGTGCTTTTCTAGATGGTTGCTATAGCAACACAAGGAAGCTCAATACATTCAAACTCGTTAAAAAGGGCATCAAGAGTGAAAAAAAAAACAAACAAAAAAAAAAAGGATTTTGAAGGAAATTCTTATTAAGCTCTGAAGCATACGTCTTGGAAGCTCGATTCAGATTTTCTTTGATAATGGTCTCCCAAACGTGATGCTACTGGCAGAGGTGTTAATACGCGCACCCCTCCCCCTCCCCATATGAAGATTCAGGCTACAGAAGAATTATTTACCTTACTTTCCCCTTGAAAATGAATACTCCCCCACCCTATACTACCTATTCCTAAGGACCCGCAAGGTGCTTGGAAATCCTGCCCTGGGAGTTATCTGCAGAAAAGGTTTTTTGTTGTTCGCACTCTATTGTGCTCACTGTACCAGAACAAAAGAATTGCAGAGCACTGTGGGTAAAATGGGTACATCTCATTTTAGAGTGACTTCAAATAGTAGGAAGGCCGGGCACTCCTTAAGTCGAAGAAAAAGTTTCTTTATTGAATATACATATTCCTCCTATGCGTTTCGGTGCCAGCTGTGACTGAAACGCGTCGGAGGATTGTGTATGTTCAATAAAGAAACCTGATCTTCATTCCACAAGTGCCCGCTGCCTTCCTACAATAGAGTTATCTGCAGAACACCCACCTGTTCAGCATTTCCGTAAGACGCTGGGACTCCTCTAAAACCTGCCGGCGACGCTGGAAGGGAAAATAGATCAGTAAGTACAGGCCGCCACACACAGAGTGACAAGGTAGATCACACATACACCTTCGACCACTTAGCCTTGTGATCATTGCTTTATAAATCATGGTCTATTAGCTCAGAGCCTGGAAAGCCTATTCTCTCCCCGGCAGAACAGAACGAAAAGGACCCAATAGACACTAAATTATGCCCCAACGCTGCAGCCATTCCAACATAACAGAGCTTCAAATGGTCAAAGTGTATTGTATTGTATGTTTAAGAATCCACAAAAAATATAATGTTACAGGCAGGGCCTGCTTGATGGCGGTCCAAATCGGTGCCATTTGAAACCTGACCTGTTGGTGGCCTTTGAGTTTTGGAGTTGGTCACCCCTGCACTAGAGCATTAGAATCCATGGAAAGGTTTCCTTAAAGGTGCTTTTCTCCCTAAGGGTGTTTTCGCTCTGTGTGAGGGGGGAAGCAGGGGGTCTCTGGAGCTGAACGGCATTAATTTCAGCTCCGAGGTACCCCCTGCTCCCGAGATACTTACTTCCGTAGGTCACGCCAGTAGCAGCCCCGGCTGGATACGCAATATGGGGGGGGGGGGGTCCTGCGCGATACCAGCATGACCTACGGAAGCAGGCGATCCCCAGAGCTGAAATTAATATGGTTAACCTCCAGAGACCCCGTCCCCCCGTACCGCACCTAGGGGGAATTTTTTTTTTTTTTTAAATGCTCCTTTAACAGGACACCGCACAAACGGACATTACCTCATCAGCAACCTGCTCCTTCAAGTATGAGAAGGGCACCCCGAGGAGATTCAGTTGACGATCACCGTTCCAGTTAAAACCCCCATGCTTGGAGATCTGTTGGGGATGAAACAATGCTGCAGGTGATATACACACACACACACACACACACACACCTCCTCCCCTCAGGAAAATCTTCATTAAGGCCCGTGCTAAACCAGCTTGATATTGCAACATCACTTTAAGAGCGCGCACGTGTCCGCGAGAGGGAATGGATTTAACAGAGTTACAAAACAAATGAGCTGAACAATGCAGTAAGCAGAGGTCTCTGTTTCTTTGCCGGCTATAAAACAGAACAAAGAATAAGCCCTGGCGTCCCACTGATTTACTTTGTGTCTCTGCGTTGCAAAGGACTGGACTTCAAGCTCTCCAGGGCAGGGATTTTACAAACACTCATTGCCCGCGCTGGTATATTAGGGAGAGCACTGGCCTCGTACTGTAAGTGGGAAACCTGATTGTGCAAATCAGCGCCATAAGAGTTTGTAGAAGTCATTATCGACTTGTAGCTTGGTTACATAGTAGCAACATTGCACCGATCGCCAATGCATAAAGCACCACACATTGTGATCTACAAAGATTCGACAAATTATTACTAATATTAATGGCTCAAGTGAAGTGAACCAATAAGGGCAATACTGGCAGTACCACCGTCCAGCGGCTCACCTCAGTTCCAGCCCCCTGCTGCTCCTCCCTCAGAGTCATGTAGACCCTGGACCCATCACTGGACGTCACATGGATGTAATCCTCCAGCACAGGGGGACGGGTCAGCACGCGCTTGTGCTCCGCTTCGGTGGGGGTCACCTGCAGAGGAGCCATGTCGCTGACCTCCAGGACATCGAGGTTCAGAAATGTTGTATCCCTGCCAACACAAGTCCCCAGTTACATAGACGACAAGCAATAGAAGAACCTTAACGCCTCTGCTCTAGTAGGGAGTTGGACGAGGATACAAATGTCAAATAAAAGCATGAAGGAGGCGCTATGGGCTGCTGGAATAGATTTGTGGTAAGAACCCAGTGAATCTAACTTGTATCAGGTTCAGCTCTACTTGTAACATTGGGGAAATCACTTCATCAACCTATGCATCAGGCACCAAATATTTGGTTGATGATGCATCAAGGTAGAGGAAGGTGTATTTAGACACACAGCTGTTTTTTGGAGCAGAGGTGCAGCGTATGCAAGAACCGTTTCCTACATCTGATGCAGGGTGTTACTTACACAGCTTCAGATGTGGAGGATTTTGAGAGGAGCAAATAAAAAAAGTCAAAGAGTGGGGGACAGAGACACAGAATGTAATATATTTCATGATCTGTGCACCATGTATCTCCCCCCCAACTCCTCCTACTGACTCTCCCCAAGGTGCAAGCTGGGGCAGAGACGCAGAATGTGATACATTTCATTATAATCTGTGCCCCACGTAACTCCCCCCAACTCCTCCTACTGACTCTCCCCAAGGTGCAAACTGGGGCAGAGACGCAGAATGTGATACATCTCATTATAATCTGTGCACCATGTAACTCCCCCAACTCCTCCTACTGACTCTCCCCAAGGTGCAAACTGGGGCAGATTCAGAATGTGATACATCTCATTATAATCTGTGCACCATGTAACTCCCCCCCAAGGTGCAAGCTGGGGCAGAGACGCAGAATGTGATACATCACATTATAATCTGTGTACTCTTACTGACACTCTCCATGGAACAAGCTAGGGCATATGGAGGAATATTGGTGAAAATGCCCTAGTTTTGCACAAAAATTGTCCCGATACATAGACCCCATAGTTGGTAAGCACTTCCCAGGACCACACAATGTCAGTCCTATAAACAAGCCCCTACCAATTTTCCAATTAGTGCAGGTATAATACACCTCAGTGCCAACCTGTACATCACCCTCCATTGAAGAGTAGGTGAATGTATAAGGCTGACAGAAAGAAATGTGTAAGTTTTATTATATTCACACCAGGGAATTTGTGCACCCACAGTTTACCTCTATAGTAAGGCAACTATGATACTGGCTTTGGCCAGATTTTAATTGCACTACTCACAAAAGCATATGCTTTATTTAACCCCTTCAGGGCTCTTACATTTTTTCACTAGTCCATGGGACAATAATTACATATATTCAGTGTACAGTAGGTACCTGCAAATTTGGTTATGCCTTGACGGGGCTGCAGGCTAATAATGCTTTGGCCAAAGGGTTTAACGAAATAACCCTTATTCATGAGATCACTATATTATTTTAGCCTATTTGGTAGGAGCGCTGGAATCGTTATTTTTGTAGTCCTATATACACAAGAAAGAAGTCTGACAAATAGAAAGTTGGAATTCATTTTTACAAGCATGCATCCCAACAGAAGAGAATCGGCGCAACGCTTCAGGGCACTGCTTTTACTGTGGCGAAATAAAACATGAGTCAGACCTTCCTTTTTTCTTCCGGGAATAATCGGGGGATGGCGGAGGTGTGATATCATCGCTTATAGCCGCGCCGTTCCCAGAGGAGTCATCGTCTGCAAAGTCCAACTTTTTAACGGCTTCGACTCTCGGCCGCTTGGGCGCTAAGGAAGAAAAGGGGATAAAACTGATTGTCCATTCACTACTTCACCTCTGCATTTTAAAGCCCAGGTGAGCTAAGGAAATGGCATTCAGGAAGAAGACATGAAGGCAGAGGGTGCCAAGAATCTCCGGAGGTTAAACTAAAGCTTTCATTCAAATCCTCAATATGGCTCCCTACACCTGCCACTCTCTCCAGTGAAGCAGCACTGGATGACGGACTTGAAAAGATTAAATGGGATAGTGTTGGCCTAAGTGAAGTTAGAAGAAAAGATGAAGGCCTCATTGAGCTCAAAAGCAGACACCTATTCTATTACAGAGGTACAGATAATGGAAGAATCAGAAGAGTAGGCTAGGTCCCCAGTGTCCACAGCTGCACACGCGATGGCGTGCGCACCGCACACAAGGCACAGCCCTCCATGGGGCAGGCCCCAGTCGGCATGCGCGCGCACAAGCCGCGAGGTGTGACCGCCTTGGCCAAAAGACAAGATTTTGTCCTTTGGAGCTGCGGCCGAACATTGGCCACGTCACAAAGGTGGTTCAGCCAATGAGGGCGAACCAGCCGCGTAACGTCATGCCCAAACCCCTCCCCCCGTAGCTCTCCATTTCTGCTAGCAGACCACATGTCGTGGATGAAACGGGTGCACACGCCTTCAGGCGCTCCGGCACCCGTGACCACTGGGGCAGTAGCCATAGGCTTCATAAATAACAAGAGTTGGAGAAACAGCATAGTGGAGTATGAAAGCTCATGAGCATAAGCAGCCAGAATCCTTTGCTTTGGTTCCTTCTCAACTTTGGAACACCATATGATCAAAATGAATGGTGCCATTCATCACTATTTTGCCAAGTAGTATTTTAGAAATGTATACTTTGATACACAGTCTATGTTTTGCAAGAATTTTTTTTGCAGTTGGTAAATAATATCACAATCAGTGTAAAAGGGATAAAAACGGACAGCATAGAAATAAGCAAAAAGAACATACTTCGGGTAGGCTCTTGGTCAAGGAAGCTTTCAGATAACTTGTCGTCCTCTGAGTGATGTAGGAAGCTGGCATCTCGCTTTTTCGGGTTACTGGCATTGCACTGGGCATCAGAGTCACCATTGCTATCCCAGATAGGTTTGCTGTTGGCCGTGCTCTGGACATGATCCCCAGAGGAAATCGCTTCTTCAAAGGAAAGTTTGCTGCGGTACTGCGAGGTCTTGGGACGGGAACGAGAAGGTGCGTCGTCTGCAGAGAGAAAAAAATTGGGAGATCAAACCAAGAAACTCAGAAGACATGGAGGTCGTGAGCTATGGTCACTACAGCATCTACCTGGTGTCCGACAGCCGCTAAGGACCTCAGGACCCAGTTTGGTTGTCCCCCTTATGACGAGACTATTGATGTAATAGTGATAACTGGACATTTGATCAATACGTACAGTGTATATAGAATAGGCAAATTATGCTTGGCACAACTACCGTTACTTCATCAACTAATTCTCTGGCAAGCGCCATTTGCCACATTAACACTTTGGAGTCTGGACTACCTTGGCGCATCTTCAAAAAGTATTTGGGAGGTGTCATTTTCCCCACTCAACAATCATATATTAAAAAATAATAATAATAATAATAAATAATTATATATATATATATATATATATAGCCCAAAGATGAATTAAAAAAAACATTCAAACGCAAATAGGGGGCGTTGCTACTTCTTGTGTTTACCACCCCAAACACTGTCCTTATATTCCCTTGATACAGTCAGATGAGCGGTGACAGTATAATACATGAAATAGCTGTATTCTCAGATCTGTCAGTGACCCCTCTGGGCTGAGCGCTTCTCCCGGCCCCTCTCACCTTGCAGCTCGGCCAGCACCTCCAGCTCCGAGGCGAACTGGCTCTCGAAGTCCTCGTCCACCCCGTACAGCTCGTACTCATCATCCATGGTGCCCGGAACTGTCACTCACACGGCCCCGGTTACTCCCTGCTGGAGTCGGCGCACGTTACCGAGGCGCAGTTCATCCTATCCCAGGCGCACGGTGCTCATGCAGCGCTCAGTGTGCCCGGTGCACAGAAAAAAATCTGGGGGTGCTGGGGTCCCTGTCCCCGGTAGGTCCCTTGGTGCTGAGGGTCCCGCGCGCACGGAAAATCCCGGGTGTCCCTGGTGGGTCTCGGGGTCCCTGGTGAATGTCGGGGTCCCTGCCCAGGGTCACTCAGCTCTGCAGAATTCGCGCGCCAATCCTACTGTATACTTTGTATCCACTTCCGGGTGATATTGCTTCCTGACGTCAGAGACTCGAGCTCGCCTTCCTATTGGCTGCTCTGACGGAGCCGGCTTCCTATTGGCCTCTGTTTGATGTTTTGCAGTCTCGCGGATACTGTCTGCAGTTCTGGGGACGCGTGGTCTGACTGGCAAGAGCTCAGCGTCAGCAGGGTATATATATATACACAGGGTCATGAGGGGCAGGGTATACATATAGGGTTGTGAGGGGCAGGGCGTATATACAGGGGCATGAGGGGGCAGGGTGTATATACAGGGGCATGAAGGGTATATATACAGAGGCATGAAGGGAAGGGTATATATACATGGGCATGAAGGGAAGGGTATATATACATGGGCTTTAGGGACAGGGTATATATACAGGGGCATGAGGGGTAGGGTGTATATACAGGGGCAGGTGGTATATGTGGGGCAGGATGTATATTTACAGGGGCAGGTGTATATACAGGGGCATGAGGGGCAGGGTATACATACAGGGGCATGAGGGGCAATATATATATATATATATATATATATATATATAAATGGCTGAATATATATAGAGGGCATGAATCGCTGAGAGTATATATAGAGGGCATACATGGCAGGGTATATACAGGAACTATATACAGGAACGCCAAGAGTGGGTTTGGCCCCAGGTGAAAAAAATTCCGGGCTACCCCAGCAGCTCCCTTTTCTCCCGCACTTAGGCTTCGTCCAGGGTGATGCTGAGCGGGCGTGTGCGCTCGCGCTGGCCGAGATAAAACATATTGCTGCAATTTGTGTGGCCAGCGTGAGCGAACGCCTGCGCATGCGCATGCACGGTGCTTAGCTGCTTGCCGAAGCAAGCACATTTGATTATGCCGCTCACTTGCGTGTCACGTGAGCGGTTCGCCCAATGAGGGCGAACCAGGTCCGTGACGTCATGGTCACGCCCCTCCTCCCCCCCCACGCGCAACTAGCTGGCCTGCAAAAAGCATGGCCAAGCATAGCACATGACGTCACCACGCATGATCGCCAGCGTGCTCACTCCCTGCCTGGCCGCAGCCTTAGCTGTGGCAGTTGCCTCCTTAATCCATCTGAACCGCTGCGTCAATTGATGCTGCAGACGTCACCAACGTGACGTCGAACGGCGGCACGTTGCCATGGTAACGCGACGTCATGATGTCATTTGACGCTGTGGTTGAGAAGGAGGGTGGCGGCAGCAGCAAGGAGTGACAAATAACGATACTACCGAGATAGACAAAAACCTATGCAACATAGTCGGGCCCGGAGCCCCCTTCCAGACCCCGGTAATTTGTACCAACGTCCCCTCTCGTCGGCCCTGGATATATATAGTGGGGTATGAAGGCAAGGGCTCTGATGTTTGGACGTCGCTAAAGGGTTGTATGAATGGGGTTGGCCGCGGTGCAGAGCTGTTAAGATCCTGGTTAGATATATTTTATGGAGTATTCCTGCTGAGCACTGCAGTAATATACAGTAGCATTAACCAAATCTAACCACCCTTTATCTAACTAAAGAGTAACATAGTTTTCATTCTCATAGTTGAGCTTTTTACACCCATCAAAATATTTTCTTTGCGTCACGGTGTGTCCTGTATGTGTCACCCTAATACTTGTTAAAATTGCACCTTCCTTTTGTGAACAAAGCGGCTTGTTCATCCAACTACAATAAATGTAAACAATTGTCAATTTCAGTTCATTATTAATGCCCACGAAAAAATGTGAATGGCTATTGATATTTAGTGAACAATACCTAGAGAGCCTTCATTTAAGTTGTAACCTCGTTTTCATGGGGTGAGTAAATAAATGGGGGTGTGGCCAACACCATGGGGGTGTGCAAATCCAAGATGGTTTCCCAGACAAAGGTAAAACTGTTTTTATTCATTCCTCTCAGTTTTTGGTATGGAGCCCGGAAGCATTGAGAACCTCTCCATCCTGTACCAGAGCCCCGACTTCCTGGTAGTTAACAAGCACTGGGACATTCGTATCGACAGCAAGATGTGGTATGAAACGTTGACGGTCCAGAGCCAGCTGAAGCGCATGTTCCCTGAGCTGGCAGACCCTGGCACCTATTATGGGTTCAGGTGGGTAACCGTGCAGTGTGTGGGTGTCTGTATCACTACGCTCATCCTACCCACTGCAGGGCTTGGAAATCAGAATATCCATGTAGTGAATGGCTCTGTAGCCCACTTTTGCTTTCTTTATTAAGTGTTTAATTACACAGACCTTATCAGTAAAACTGAAAATGAAATACAGTATCACAGACTTTATCAACATTATGACACTTGCTAGACTTAGTCTTGAAATATTCCTGGCATAAAACAAATCGGAGGGAAATGGTGAGTAATCGTCACTAGTCTTACTGTGATCCAAACTTGCGGTGTTTGAGATATCACTGCATTGTGTTGGCTTTATTTGCAATACCTGTGTATCCGCCAGGTTCTGCCATCAGCTGGATTTCTCAACCAGCGGTGCCCTGTGTGTGGCCCTCAACAAAGAAGCAGCTGGAAGGGCGTACAAGTGCTTCAAGGAGCGCACGGTGACCAAAGCTTATCTAGCACTGGTAATGCCAATACTTTTGATATGTATAGATAACATCACACTGTACTCACCCGTATAAAGGTATTTTGTAACGGTGTCCTGCCCCATTAAGTGCAGACCGTTTCTTTTATTCCTTTGTGCTGTGTTTGTTCTCCCAAGTCATAGGAGTCACACGACCACCACAAAAAAAAATGTTTTCTCCAAAGACCAAAAATAGGACGTAGGGTCGCCACAGCTGGGTTTGGAATGCTTTCTTCTAATGTACAAGAAGTGTCCGCCTGCTGCAGTTTGCTACTCTTCCCATGTGGTCCGCAGTGAGTCTATAATTTTATCTGCAGGTCAGAGGCACAGTGACGGAGAATTGTATGACTGTCACCTTGGCCATAGGCAAAAACACAACAGAAGGACTCACCCACATGATGTGTGTTGAAGGGACTGAAGGTGAGCCCCAATGATGTCATGAGGATGGTGATGTTGGTGATTGTGTGTTTATAAAAACACAGCAGACTTCTTTCTGTGCGTGCTCTTCCTGTGTTGCTTGATATGCTGATGAATGATACTGTTGAACAGTGCATGTATTTGTTCTATTTTGATGGATGGTTTTTCACTATACATGTTGTTGAAGACGACAATTGATCATTTGTGAGAGAGGTACAAACTTACAAGTCAGAACGAGAAGTACTGTATGCATCAAATGTGTATATGTGTAGCCTCGTTAAAAAGCTTGGTCATTATTTTTTTTTCGTTTAGCAGCAAAATATATCACAAGATTGCAAGTTGTCTGAGAACTGCTTCTTTGTATCATTATACAATGTATACTGACAAAGCTGCTATTACTTTATTGTCAGTTTTAAAGCAGCAGTTCAAGCAATATCCTACATTTTTTTTAAATAAATCAGTTCTGTACTATGAGAAAATATTTGTAGCATTTAATACATTTAAAAAAAAAATGTTTTAAAGACATTTTTAATGTTTCTAATGTAGGAAGCATTTCCAAAATGATAGCCCCCTTCCCCTTCTGATAGGCTCTGGCTCTTGAGCCCCGCCCTCTCTCTAGCAGTGCACCAATTGTATCTAGTAACTGCCCAGTCAATCATATTCCAGGATCGCATTGCCCAGAATGCTGTGCAAGAACTGAATTAAATAACCCGGAGCAAGCAATCGATTACAGGAGAACGGATCGAGCTGCAGCTTAGCTAATCATTTGTCAGTGTGCAGATTGTATTGATGCACATATTGAATTTGAAAAAAAAAAAATATATTTTTTTAACCGGTAGCTTGAACTGCAGCTTTAACTCTTTGCTTCTGGAGAGGCCTACAGACACATTATATTGTCTCCACTGGCAGCAGAGGTGTTAAGTGTCATTTCATTTAAGAAGGAGAATGTATTATTCCGACTTTGTCATGGATTTCACATGTATACACACTCCATTTTTGATTTACCTAATGCCCTTTTCTTGTCACTTGTGGCTGTCTGCAGGATGTGAGAATACAAAGTCCTGCCAGACCAATCTCATTGTTCTGGAACACGGGTTGTACAGTGGGGATCCAGTCACCAAAGTGTTGCTGCAGCCGCTGACCGGTACGTGGCAAAAGCTGTTGGCATACGATATAATTTCTAGGAATTCGACCAGGCAGCTGATTTATGGGTTTATTCTGCATTACACAAATCTGTATTTGCAAATATAAAATGTATTATAAACCAACAGAGTGACTCAACCGCTCAACCTTATACTTGAAAATGTAATGAAACCTATATATGTAATTTGCAACATAAGAGAAATACAACTCTATATACAAATATGGCCTGAGGGGTCAAAAAAGCCCTAAGATATGCACTCGCCCTTCAGCAAGTGCATATTGTAGGGCTTTTTTGACCCCTCTTAGGCCAAATTTGTATATAGAAATATAAAATGTACCCTCTTTTGTATTGTTCCAGGTAGGACGCACCAACTGAGAGTTCACTGCAGCGCGCTGGGATATCCTATAGTGGGAGACTTCACCTACAGCTTTAAGAAGGACAGTGACCCTTACAGAATGATGCTGCATGCTTACTACCTGCACATCCCCACTGACCGTGAGCTCATAGAGGCCACAGCTCCTGATCCCTTCCAGCCAGGCGTGGATCTTAACTGGACACCCCGCGACACTGTGCACCAGCTGAGCGAGTCCATCAAAAGCCTCAAAGCCAAGGTGCAGGCGTCGGAAAGCAAGAGGCAGAATAAAGCACCGGAAAAGGGGAATCCGGCACGGCAAGGGCAGCGTGAAGAGACTGAGCAGCAGCGAGCGGTGTGTGAGCAGTGGCTAGCGGAGTGGGCCTTTGAATAATCATTTTAAAGGGGCAACAATAAGTCGGTACAAATAGTACCCAGTAAACCGATCTCCTGGTCCAGATGGGGTCTGCAAATCATGTCTAAACCGCCACTAACATCCCAGCAATGAGTTCCCGGCAACAAATGTTATCCTTCGGTGCTGAAGGGTCTTGCAATGGCGTCTTCAACGCTAGAGAGGTTCACCAGCAGCTTCATTACGCATTGCCAGTGTATTTTGATGTTTCTATTGCTAAGCTATGGGGAAGATCTGCTTGCATCACAATAGAGAGGTCTTGCATTCGTAATGTAGCATTTCTGTGTGTCGTATATGGACATGCGTGGTGTATATCGCCTGCCACTTGGAAATATTTAGCATCGTGGGGCATCTCTGAAGCTTGTAGTGAGGGGAGAAGACGGCTTGCTTTTTAATATCCATAGCAAAAAAAAAAATGTGCTGCTAAACCGTCTTTGTTGTGTTAGAATTGACACTATGTTCATGAAATTGTTGACGAGTCCAGCATTGGGATTCGCCAAGTGGATCGAGAGGCACTGGCCAGTGGCAAAGTATATTTAACAATGCCGGACGACATCATAATGTGCTTTACCAAGCTAAAGTTTCAGCTGGAGAGGTGGACCGAAATGTTATTTTTATGCTATTTAAAAAGAAAAATGCTTTTAGTTGTTTTTTTCATGACTTCTTATAAGTATCATAACAGGCTGAGGTGCATTTTAACGCTTTTTATTTTGTTAGGTGATTGCAATCTTCTAATACAGGGGGTGCGCAACTCTAGTCCTTAGGACCCTCCCCAACAGGTCAGGTTTTCAGGATATCCCTGCTTCAGCACAAATGGCTCAATCCGAGACTCTGTTGAAGACTGAGCCTCTGATTTAGCCACCTGTGCTGAAGCCTTACCTGTTGGCTGGGGGGTGGGGGAGGAGAGCTTGAGGAGTTGAGCACCGCTGTTCTAATACACGCGATATTGAAAGATTGCTGCACTAACCCATTCTATTGGGGAGGAGAGAATAAGCGGAAGGTGTTTCATTCACAGCTCATTATTATTGGACAGATCGAGTAATGAAAGTTATATTTTCTTACAATTTGAGCTGTTATTTTTACATTATATTTAATCCACCCTGGATTGTAAATCTACAAACCATGGGTGTTTTTCATTTTTTTAAGACTTTCTTTTTACTGTGGTGTTAACTTATATCGCATGCTTTATGTACCAATATTTATTGTACAGTAAAAATGTTATAGTTGCGTTTCTGTGCATATTGACTAGGAAAATCAAGACATGCTTTATTTTCCCCCTTTAAAGAGAGTCCTGTAAATTGTCTCTTTCTTTTTACGCTAGTCTTATGATACGAGCAATTCAATTAATTTTATTAAATGTGTGCCACATTTAGATGGCAGGGATAGGGGGAGTAAGGGGAAAAAGCTTAAAGCTGCAATCCAAGCTGCCCTTTAAAAAAAATATTATTATTTGATTTCCCCCCCCCCGTTAATATGCGCAGCAATACTATCCACACAATGATAAGTAATTAGCTAAGTTGCCAATCGATCGGTTCTGTGATCGATCGACGAAGGTTCGGCTCGGGGGTTCACTAAATGACTGCAGAGGAGTATTCTAAAGCAGCGGTGCGCAAACTGGGGGTCACATATCCGGCTTTCATGTCCTCTTCTCCATGGCAATGTGGCGTCAAATGACACTGCGGGGCCAAGTTGCCATGGAGACGTGTGTCAAATGATGCTGTGGGTCCTATGACATCACATGACCCTGAGACATCATTTGATGCCGCAGGGGGGGGGGGGGGGGCGACACGAAGAGCAGGCAGGGGGGTCGCAGTGCAGGAAGTTTGCGCGCTCCTGTTCTAAAGTCAGTGTAACTTTGTAAATGGTTGCTATAGAAACAAAAAAGGCTTGTTACATATATTGTTACGTATATTAAAAATGTAATTCAGAGTTGTTGTTTTTTTTAAAAATGCTACATGTATTTTCACATAGTACAGAACTGATTTCTTAAAAAAATAAAATAAAAACCATGTAGGATATTGCTTGGTCTGCAGCTTTAAGATATAAAAATGGTTGAGACAAGTGGAGCAGAAAGGATACAGTGCTGAGCAGGGTATGGATGGAGATTAGAGTGATCTATAAGAGGAGTGCAGGCTTTTGAAGAAGAGAGTCTTGATGTTCAATCCACAACATGCAAAGAAGAAATGTCTGAGATCCTACATGCTCAGGTGCAAACTATATCTATGAAGAGCTATCGTGTTGGTCATTTAGAAGGGATCATGACCTCTGCCAGGATCAGTAGGTTTACTACATCACAAATATGTTTCACAGATCAGAGGTAGACAAAGCGTGGAATGGGCCCTGAAATACAGAATTTTAGTCCTGATAGCTTATTGCATATTTCATTCTGAAATTCGAAGGCACAGTCAAAAGTATGTGACAAAGTGAGGGAAAAGTGCGCAACTATTAAACAATATCACACACGTGAAGTGATAATACAGTGAAAATAAGGAAATAAATTACGTGACCTATTAAATATTAGGCAGGATGGAGCGAGCGTCTGCAGCTGTGGTAACGGGGATGGCCCAGAGCACCCCCTAGAAGGCTAAACAAATACACAAAAAACACAGCGCACAACGCTCATAGTGCATTAAAAATACGCACTACATCACAGTAGGGACCCCTCCTCTCTACTGTTTAAAGGTATTAATCATATACAGAGAAATAGAAGGGGGGGGTAGGGTTAAAGATTTGTCAATGCAAGAAACCTTCTGGATACACAAATTAAACACACTGCATCCAGGGGGTTTAAATGAGGATATTGATATCTGGTCCCTTTATTGATTTTCCATCTAGACCTACATTGATCATTTCATACCTCACTCAATTCCTCTGACCATTTTATAGTATACTTTTTAATAGTTCTTTACCATTGTTTTTTAAAGGTTAGTAATTTATTTACATGAATTATGATAATATTTTAAAGTTTTTAGTCGATTTTGGGATATTAAAATAACGGTTCCTTCTTAGTTGTAAGCCGTTTGCCGGGGTTCATTTATGTTAGTGCTTCCTCCATCTATATTTCTATTTAAACTTATTGTCATGAAATCCATTTGATTCTGGTTGTGCTAATATGCACCTATTCTTGGATTGTTTTTAACCAAGTTGTTTATTATTATGATAATGCATTAATACTTCTCTTTCTTTTGTTTTAGAATCGTCTTCTCTTTAAATTGCATGTTTTTTAAGAATTGATTAATAAAGTTGATAAGTTTTTTGTAAGCACTGACTCCCCCTTGCTGCTATCCCATTGGCTGGGACGTCCGTGTGACGGACCAATGGGCTACTGGCGTGGGTTATTTCAATGTCGGCGATTGTACCATTCTTTATTCCCTGATGAAGAAACCTACACGGTTTCGAAACGCGTTGGAAGTGCGAGTGTTCTGAGACTTATTTCCCACTCCGTTTTGTGCGATCTGACCGGGCTACCGGAGAAAGACTGTCACGCGAGCAGCGCTGCATCTGATAGATGACGTCATAACCCGGAAGTACCGCGACGGAGGACAGGAAGAGGAATATAGCCACCGTGGGGATCCGTGAGACAGGATTGTTTTCACGTGAGCTGCGGGTGCTGGACACCGCTCACCCACGTAGTGTTGACCTCAAAAGACTCCCCACTGACCAATCTGAAACCTGGTATCACGGAACAGCTCCATCTTGCTGATGACATCTGATCCGGTCTGCAGTGTTGGTGTTTGGGTAACTTACCCCTAACATGCCTATTTGAATTATATTTGATGTACGCACAATACTTACTTCATTGATTTACTGTCTTAATATATTTTTAATGCACTATGAGCGTTGTGCGCTGTGTTTTTTGTGTAACAGTCAAAAGTAAACTGCAGAATTCTGTATGCGGACGCAGAGTTGCGCAAGCAGCACTGAGCGTATCTTGGTGCAAATGTTCACGTTTGTAAACATTTCTTATCCATCGTAAGCTTTTGAAAGACATTAAGAATAATAAAGGGAAAAAATACTTTTTTTAAAATCTGTTTATTATACAGTACATACATATATATAATTAGTATACTGTCGCAGTTCATATGTGTTTTAAATACTATATATTAGTTCCCTTTTTTTTTTATAACAATACATTTAGATGCCTCCTCAGCGAGTGGGCCACTTCTATAATAAACCCATGGAATGCCCTCTTTTCAAAGTCTTTCCCCTTGCAAAAGGTGTAAAGACAAAACAACCGAGGGGCCTACGTATAGTCAGAAAAGTGTCAAATTCCAGAGTCTTTAGTGCAGCAATGAATAATAACATTTTTTTTTAAAAAAGTTGGCGCACATATGCAAATATATATATATATATATATATATATATATATATATGCAAGTATGCAACACTTTGTGCTAGAAATGCATCAAAATTGTCCCACATTGTTAACGCAGTCATATTTATAAAGGTAACGCACGCCATTCAAAGAATGAGAACGTGCGTCAAATGGAAGAACATGAATCTGGATGTTACCACGTGTAGCACATTACATCGGGCGAGAAAAGTCATTGTTGACACAATGCCCTCTTACATTTTGAGAACAGTCTTTGTACATCGTGCCCTACATTAATCAAAGGGATCCCCCCTGAGAGCACTCTGTGTGTATGGTTTATCTGCCAGCAGGTGATTAGCCCTGGCTGGGACTTGCCAGCTTCTTTTCACCCCCTACATAGTGCAGCCAATGAATCCAGCTCTGGCTATAGAGAACAATAAATAAATTAAACCATTGACCCAGAACATTTTACAGTCTTATATTTTTTGTATTATTTAAGTCCCTGTTACACACCTATCTATAGAGTGACTAGTTTAATCATACAAAGGTCTCCTAGGAGCATCCCTTTATTGCGGGAGGTGGAAATAAGTAGGGGGGCCCTATTAGCTTTGTATCTGGAAAGATAGCTCCAGATGTTCCATGGCTCAGGAGAGCAGCATTGCCAGCAGAGCACAGAGCAGCAGAGACCGGCCAAGAACAGCAACAGGAGGTGAGGCAGCTGCAACATAAAAAAAGACAAGAGCTTGTGTTAGGAACCTGCAGGCTTGCATCATAAAACGGAAGGGAAGGGGGATCGGTGGCTGGTTACTGGACATCACTAAGAGGGTCATTCCTTAAACGGTGACAGTGCCCTGATCGGCACTGTTGCAGAATAAACCCTTAAGTGTGCGTTATAATGTGCAGTCCCACCACTTAGAACATGTTTGACAGGGCCCAGATAACCGTCTAAAGATGAATCTACCCAGAATGGAAACCCAAACAACCAGGCACGTTTGTACTGCTGCTGATAAAGCCATGCCCTGCTAGGGTGGGGAAACATCCGCCTTTCATTATCTGGAGAAGAAACCGCTTCTGAAGTTTTTTGGGAGTAAAAATACAACTATTGTTTTGGAAAATAAAATAGTTTCAATATTTTTGAGTGGTATGCAGCATGCTTTGTATATTTATTACTCCTGGGGGTGCTCAACTCCAGTCCTCAAGACCCCCCAACAGGTCAGATTTTCAGGATATCCCTGCTTCACTGATTGAGCGACCTGTGCTGAAGCCAGGATATCCTTAAAACCTGACCTGTTGGTGGCCCTTGTGGACTGGAGTTGACCACCCCTGCTCTAAATTATCTTGAAGTTCTGGCTCAGTAAAATGTGTAATTAAGTACAACTCTGCATTACACAAAGGCTGCAATCCCAGATTGTGTGCAAGAGGCTCTACAAGGAAGAGGGGACCTCCGCTCTAGTATTTTCTCTCACCTGGCAGAGGGGAGACAGTATTAAAGCCATTGGGCCACCCCTGGCTCAGTCCTCCCTGGAGCCCTATGTTCAGCTTGTCCAGGTCCGACTGTTTCTGGGCTTTGATCCATGCACGTACAACAGGGTTCGTCTCGTGTGTCTTTAGATCGCCCACGTTCGTGCCGAGTAAGCCCTTCACATCATCCACAGTCAGGCCCTGCAGGGACATTACCAGGCATGTTTATTCGGGCTCAACACAAAGCTTACAACATAAACCAATAAGAATATTAGAGAGCTGAGACCACCCCACGCAAAGAACCATCAGACAGAGCAGTCTTATTGATTTAAGCAGTTGTTCTTGGTACACGGAGATGACCACAGCCCTAGGTGTCCAAGCAGTGACTAAATATTCAGTGATTGCCTATTGTCCTGTGATAATGTTAACGAGCTGATGTATGGAGCAGCCTCCAAGGAGATGCACTGGAAGATGACCAGGTGGGCAAAGTCTGCAATCAATTGCTATGCTTTGCGATTGTATTATACATTTGTTCTTCTGAGGCACAGGTTTACAAAGTGTTCATTGTCGGTGATCATCATTTGTATCCTTATAACCGTAGGGCTGCATGGAATAGCAGCCTACTACCAGCCCAGGGGCTTCCATTAGAACACACTCTCCTCCCTCCCAAACCATTTATTTTATTTATTTATTTGTATTTATAAAAATGTGTTACCAGGAAGTAATACATTGAGAGTTACCTCTCGTTTTCATGTATGCCCTGGGCACAGAGTTACAACAATACATGGTTACATTAAAAGAACAGGGTTATACAGTCAGTTCACAGACATTTCATGGACAGATAGAGTTGGAAAATGTTATACAGGGGATAAAAGGGCTGGTGAGTGTCAGATGGAAATAGAGCAGCTTTAACATCAGCAAACAGCAGCTAACGCTCACACCCTTTAGCTGCCCTTCGGCTGCACCAGAGGCTGTCCGCCTTTGTGGCGACACAGATGTACACTGAAGGGGTTCAGATTGAATGTAATCTCCTGTGACCCCATAGTTAGGATGATTCAAGAGGGGGGTGCTATTCATTATCACTGCAATAGTGCCGATCGGGGCACTATTCCCTGGAAGCTAACTTTGAAGTCAATATGAGTTTCCATGTAACAGTGCCAGCATCAGCACTATCACTTTTAAGGAATAACCCCCAAAAGGTGAATTCAAAAGTGTATGTGTGTGTGTATAATATGTAATATATATATATATATATATATATATATATATATATATATAGCCACCACTTGGACATACTGTATCTGCCTTTCAAATGATAGGTAAAACGGCCCAAATACACCAACTTGACTCTATCAGTCTTCGGGATCAGATTATATTGTGTACTTACCACCACAGAGGCTGGATTCAAATTTTCGAATGTCCCGATGTCCATGCCAACATTTTTGTTAGCCAGAAACTTCAGGTCTGTGGCTGGAGCCCCACCTGACAAGTGACACAAAGTGACAGCATTGTACATCTCCTGCTAATTAACTGTGTTATTACTAAATAAGCAGAACCTGGGCAGGATACGTTAGAAATCTCAGCGTGGCGGGGTGCTCTGCAGCCCAAATTATGCAATGTGGCAGCTAATGCGAAGGGGTTAAGACAGGGATGGGGCAACTCCAGTCCTCAAGGGCCACCAACAGGTCAGGTTTTAAGGATATCCCTGCTTCTGCACTAGTGGCTCAATCAGTCTCTGCATCAGCACAGGTGGCTCATTGGGTCCCTGCTTCTGCGCAGGTGGCTCAATCTTTGCTTCAGCACAGGTGGCTCAATCAGTGGCTCAGTAGCCACAAATTGAGCCACCTGTGCTGAGGCAGGGATATCCTTAAAACCTGACCTGTTGGTGGCCCTTGAGAACTGAAGTTGCCCACCCCTAAGTTAACAGGACTGGACCCCATCGTTACCCATTGTCTTGCTGTGACCTCACTGCTCACCTAGATAAGGCTTTTTGAGTTTGTAGTAGGCAGGCGCTGGATCAACGTGAGCCTGGAAGGATGTGTTGGCTTTCAGGTACAGCAAGTCCTTAACTGTCTGATTACAGGAGGAAATCTCCAATGCTTTGGCCTCACTGCAGGGGGGGAAGATACATCGTAGCAATTATAGAAGGAAAAAATTCTACATCATTTTTAAAAGCACTGTCCATAGAGGGGGGATGTGTTTCACAAATTGGCTTCACTGGCAAGACCAGGGGGGGGGGGGGGGGTCATTTACCAACTTTAAAGAATGACGCAAAGACCCCAAAACCTGGACATTTTTTTAAAGAATTTTGCCAGTCGGTCTGGAGTGATTTACTAACAGTGTAACCGTCCTTTCACAGGTCACACTGTGTGTCCGCGCGCTGCAACGTCATTATGCACAATGCACAAAAAGGGGAATGGTTTATGCAGCAATTTAGAGCAATGCATAGCCAATAAAACACAATTTGCTCAACTTCTTAGGATATCAGATTGGATTTATTATTTTTTTGCTTAAAGAGGCAACCTGCCTGCGATTTTGTGTGCGAATGTTTACATTTTTTTTCAACAGATTTGAAGCAGGGGCGGAACCTTATTCATTTCAGCTCTAGGGACCCCCTCCTTCTGGAGAGACATTCCTCCGTAGGGGGTGCCGGTATCCCGTCCACTCGGCAAGCAGGGTTCCCATAATGGCGGACTTTCGTAGCTCCCGCACCTTGCGGACCAATAGGAAGCCGTGACATCATCAGATGCGGATCCCTATTGGCCCACGTGACGCGGGGGCTGTAAACTTTGCCGAGATACCGGCACCCCCTTATGAAGTCAGTATCTCGGGAAGCAGGGGACCCCCCAGAGCTGAAATGAATAGGGTTCAACTCCAGAGACCGCCTGCTTCAATCCTATGTAAAAAAAAGGCATGAATTTGTCATTTGAAAGCAGTGCTGCAAGCTTGTCTGATAAGCTCTGGAAGACGGTATGTAGCGTTCAGACTGACCTGATGGCGCTGGGTTCGATAAGGTTGAGCTGCGTCTTATTCAAAAGGCAGATATATTTATTGCCAATCACGTTCAACGCTGGTGCATTAATTTTATTTCCCAGATCAATGTATTTACCAATCAGTGTTTGGGCCTGGAAAACAGCAAAGACAATTTCATGCAACAAACGTTTAGGAAAGTGGACTCCAGGTCATGTCCTTTCCCCCCCCCGAGGTTTAGGGAACCCCACATCATATACTTTTAAACATAGGCTGTCTGCATCTAACATGGTCAACCCATACAATGCATCGCAGGCCCTTCCCGCTCTCAAAGGGTTAACTGCAGCATTGCAAGGCTCGTTGAAATTTGCGCAGAAATTCGAATCCGCGGCGGATTTGACCAGTTCCTCCGTGGATCAGTCTCAAAAAAAGGCAGATTCGTTACAGTTTTTTCCCTGTAACTGAGAATCCACCAACGGATTCAGATTTTTAGAAATCCGCGAACGAATTCGGATTCCAGAACCGGACATAGTATTTCATAGTTACAAAGTATTACATAGTTACATAGTATTACATAGTTACATAGTATTACATAGTATTACATAGTTACATAGTAGATGAGGTTGAAAAAAGACAATGCTCCATCAAGTTTAACCTATGCTAAATTTAGACAACAGATATGTTATCCTATATCTATACTTACTTATTGATCCAGAGGAAGGCAAACAAAAACCCCTAGAGTCATATTATCCAATGATGTCTCAAAAGGGAAAAATAAATTCCTTCCTGACTCCAAGAATTGGCTATCAGATTACTCCCTGGATCAACATCCTTCCCATGTTTACTTATTTAGTATATCCCTGTATACCTTTACTTTCTAAAAAGATGTCCAACCTTTTTTTGAACAAATCTATTTTATCTGCCATCACAGTCTCCATGGGTAATGACTCCCACACTGTAACTGCCCTTACTGTAAAGAACCCTTTCCTTTGTTGCTGTGAAATCTCCTTTACTCCAACCTTAAGAGATGACTCAAGTCCTTTGGGTAGACATATGGGTGTTGAGAGAGAGAGATTGTGTTTTTCTTGGCGGAGAACTTTATATTATTCATTCAGACAGGATATTTATTTATGTGACTATCTTTAAAACTGCTAAAATTGCTGCCCTGAATAGCAGAGGTTGTGGGTTCTGGCCCTGTTGGACCAGACAGTACCCCCTTCCTCACAAGATGCTATAGGACCTGGCTTGTCAGGATAGGTCATGTGGAAATATTTTAGGAGGGGTGGGGTATGAGCGATTTAAATATACTTTGCATATCACCCAGGTTTGTTCTTTTTTGATACAGTTCTCTCTCCACGTGTTGTGTCTCTCTGCAGATTAGGATGTACTGTATCCACCCAAATTGTTTAGTGCCCGATAGAGATGTGAGAACCAGTCCAAATGCGTTTCCCGTAATTTCCAGAGTTTTCCCTGCAAAATCCGTTCCGCGATGTAAACTCCGCTGACGGATTGTCACGGTTTAAATCTGCCATTGGATAGAATCAGCTGGTGGATTTAAACAATCCATCCATGGATTCCGCAATCCACTGACGGATTTTAAGAATCCAGTTCGCGAATGGATTGTCAGTGTTAAAAAAAATTCAACATTTTTTTTTAAAAAGCCGCAAAAAGGCGAATCGCCATTTTTTAGACCGATCTGCGGAAATCCGCTAACCAAAGTAACCGGCCGATCCGTGACAGATCCAAATCCACCCCCCAAAAAACCGCCCACCTCTAATGCCTGATCCACCTTCGGATTTTGACAAATTCGCCGATCTCTACTCGTTTTGCCTATTTATGCTAATTACGTGTAAGTAAAACATTTGATATTTTCTCTTAATAAAAGGCTCATTGCAACAAGATGTAACTGTCCTTGTTTGTAAACAGTGATAGATGTATTGCATTTGGAAGTTACATAGTATACTGTTCAGTGATATTGTAACATTCTGGACGGGTTTAAGGCTTTGAACGTGTGGGATTTAGCTGTGACGTGTGTCCCATACCGTGCTGTTTGAAGGTCCAGTGCTTAGCAAAGTACTCAGTGTATCCACCGAGGTTACGTTCCACTTCTTGATGTCCTCTTCACCACAAAACAAAGCGATGGCCCCCAGGTTGGGGAGCAGGGTCTCGGGGTACCCGCCCGGATAGAGCTGTGAATAAATACAGACACCGCTGTCAATAAACCAATACTGCCCTGTTTATTGGAGAGAGATTCGAATGGAAGCTAGCAACTACAATTATTCCCAATGCAACGTGTTCAGTAAATGATAAGAGAACCTCATCTACTTATTAGTAACAATATCTATTTAAAAAAAATGCTCTTTTAGCATCAGCTTAGTTCTAAAATTCTCGTAATATATAGACAGGGCTGCCGGCAGCTTTGGGGTCCAGCCAGGAGTCTCCACTAGGCGGTGCTGACAAGTTGTTCAGCGTGGGGAGGAGGATCTATGCCCTATCTGTTGACTGGGTGAGGGGGATGGAGTCCGCTCCACCTTTCAGCAGCTCTGAGAGTTCTCCCACTCTCTCTCACTCAACCGACTTTATTTCCCCCACTGCTCTCCCCCCTCTCTCTCTCACTACTCCCTCTCTCTCACACTCTTCACCTTTCTCACTTCCCTCCTCTCTCTCACTCTCGCCCCACCCCCCCACACGCATGCACCCTCTTCCTCACTCCCCCCTATGGTGGGGGGTATTCTTGGCCCTATCTGTCGACGACGTAGAGGCTCGCCCAGATGGCTAACAGAGTATGTTGGACCCAACTTCCAGCTGGGCCTAACTTCTGGGTTCGGACTGCCGGGATGGGCCCCCTCCGACCCCCGTGTCTGGGACCGTTGTCCCTTCCCCTCCCTCTGTCGTTGACCCAGTATATAGATCCCAAAATATTTTAAGAACACATGGGTGGGTATGTTATGTAATAGGATCCAAGATGGATAACCCCAGATATCAGCGGACCGGAATGCCTCCTGCTGATCCTCACCTGGTCCAATTTCTTCTTCAGGACAAGCAGCTGCTCATCTGTGAAGGCTTTAATTCCAAGGTCTGGCAAAAACTCCACCAAGTTTTTGTTATCTAAACAGGCATCTAACTCCTCTGTAGTGTAATACAGAGGGAGAAGGTCATCTTTAACATTGGTAGCTGTTATTTGCTTGCCATCGGGGCAACCTAGAAGACAACATAATAGATGATATAAGGCATACATAAAGGAAGCAGGAGGATTGCCCAAGGTCATACAGCAACGATGGAGAGTATTGATCCCATAAACTTCCATATTCAACACCAACATGTTAACCAGTACCCCACACCTTCTGCCCTAACCTTCCCATTCCCTCTCTATTCCTATCACACTTGTCTGTCACACTCACCTGCTGCACGACGCGTCCTGGAGAGTGGGACCAGGCTTTTCACGATGGAGACCAGTTGGTTCCTGGGCAGGTCAGAGTTCTGTATGGCATCTTTCAGCCAGGATTTCGCAGCATTCTATGGAATAAACCGTACAGTTTTGATACAACTTGTACATACAGTAGTAACTCGATTTACAAATGAAGCATCATCCCCCCCAGGCCAGGAGAAGGTGTGGATGAGTGTGACTGACTTTTAAATAGGATAATGAGCATAAATAAACACATTTTGTACTGTATGGGTCAGCAATGCAGTGTTTTGACTTAATTCCTAGTCCTTCCAGCACTGGGGTTAAATGTTTAGTGGCCTTTTCCCAGGGCCTCTTATAATTGTAAATGCCATCCTGGTTATTAGCCATGCTTGTGACAGTTGTGACAGATCCTTACTGTGGGAATTGTTTTCAGGATCTCCTGGTTTAAGGTGCCCGACAGTCCTCCAAGAGATTTCAGTGTTGATGTTGACCACTTAGACGGAGACCTTGGAAGAAAAAAAGGTTCGCAAAAGAAACTAATTAGACATGATATCACTCTACCCCCTTCACATATCATGCACCGTAATTACAGTCTTGGGTACTTATAAGTATTTGGGATGTCACATGGGGTTATAATGGCAAGAACAATGACTAAAGCATAATTGTGTTCCACTCATGTCCAATAGACTTTCATCATGGTACTGAGTAAGCAGGCACACTTGTGAGTCAAGTTGAGTACAAGTTAATTTCCTCGACATTCCTTGAGAGGTCTTATCTTCTTAGTCATATTGACTTAAGGATCCGTACAATCTTCCCTTTAGTTTAGCATTGGTTCTAGGCCTGAACCAAGTAGGACATCTCTTATGGCCCTGCCCATGCAGCCTGGGAGGAGCGGGAGGCAGTTTAAAGGGATTCTTTTCAATTATCTTAAACATGTTTTCACGCGATGAGCTATCCCAATGCCTTGAAGTGTACAGCACAGCAAAGAGAGACACGCACCCCAACTTTGAGCTCCCACTGATGATCACTTTCTGGATGGCACTTTCTTGGGCAGCGGTGAAGGATTTGCACTGTGATAACTGTGTCAGTACACTGCCTGGGGAGTTCTCAATGAAAGAGGCGTTCAGGTCGCAGACTAGCTGGCCCAACATCTGGACGTTCTGATCCGTTAAAGTGGAGCCAGTAACGTTCTGTAGTGCCAAAAATAAGAGCAGTTGGTTATCATCAGGACAGTGCGTGAAACAACACGCGTGACTTATTACTGTTTATTTGTTATAGTGCAGATACAATGTTACTGGTGGGTATCCAGTGCCACCATATACACAGTTGTGCTTTCCTGAAGCACAGTACCACTACTTTTTACTTTTAGACTGCCAGTGATTGGATGGTGAAGACAGGAGACATGGGGTGGAGGCATAGTACACATTCCCTACACCCGTGCTTACTTACCATACAGGATAAGGATTGTGTCAGTAGAGTGCTGCGCAGTGGGGATCCCTTGGGAAGAACGCTGATGTCCGCCATGCCAATGTTAGCATAATAATTTGTACAGCCTCCCACAGCGGAATAATTCAAGGGGCTGTAATAGTATACAGACATAACAGAGGTCAGAGGTGGTGCAGTATGGGACACAATATATCATGCTTTGTAATGAAGCTTGGAAGCAGGTGTTCACAAGTGCAGTAGTATAGACCAGTGGTGCACAACTGCAGTCCTCAAGTCCCCCCAACAGGTCGGGGGGGGGGGGGGGGGGGGGGGGGGGGGGGGAAGGGAGGAAGGGAGAGCGGGCAGACAGACGGTCTCCCCTGCGACTGCTTTTTTTGGCAAAGTCCTGCCCCCGCATCCTCTTACCTTAAGCCAATCCCCTGCGGCCCGGTATTCAAAGCCCCGCCCCCGCATCCTCCATCCAATCCCCTGCTGCCCGGCGGCATTCTAAGTCCCGCCCCCGGCATTCTCCTTCATTCAGTCCCCCCGGCAGCATTCACACACACACATAGAAAATACTTACCGGCCGCCGCATTCTCGTCACTGCCGCTGCCCCGCAATACCGGGACCAGGGACAAAAACCGGGACGACTTAAAACCGGGACAGGACACAAAAAAACGGGACTGTCCCGGTAAAACCGGTACGAATGGTCACCCTAAATATTGTGCTTTTGCATGCCTTGCTTGCCTTGTGCACATGTTCCGCAGGCATCTGTAGTTTTTAAGATCCTTGGTAGTGCCAGTTACTTTGTAGCTTTTCCACAAGGCTCCCTGAAATGGTAGTGCGCTATAAGTTCAGGTGTAACCCATGGAAGGTGGGCACCCCGTACCCTTATTCTGTGTAGTGGGGCATGGGTATCACAGAGTTTTAAGAACTCGGATTGGAAATAGTCGAGCGCAGAATCGGGGTCGGGAATTAAGTCGATTCTGCACCAAGTGCAGTTGGTAAGGTCAGCCAGAAACTGTTGGGTGTTAAAGTTTCTAAATGTTCTAGTGAGGAGAACTTTAGGGCTTGATTGGGGCGGTTTAATTTTCCTTACACAGTACACTATTGCATGGTCACTGAAAATGTCAGGAAGGATGCCAGAGGATTGGATTCTGCTGGGATTTGAGGAGAGAATCCAGTCTAGCAAGGAATGGTTGTGAGATTTCAGGTTTGTCCGTGTGGATTGGGAAATGAGTTGCGTTAGGTTAAGTGACTTGAGTTGTATCTGGATTTTGTGGTTTTTAGGGTCATGCCAATTGAAGTTGAAAACCCCAAGAACTAGCAGCTCACTCTTCTCATTCAGAGAGGAAATGGTGCCAAGAAACTGGGTGATATCCGTCAGGGGCTGTAGGGGGGCGGTGGATGCCAGCAAGCAAGATGGGCTTAGAAAAAGGGATGCAGATTCTGCCAACCAGGATTTCAAAACCACTGCAGATATTCACTAGTGCACTGATATATATACACGCACACGCACACGCACACACACACTGATGCACGCACACACGCACACTGTTATACACTGATACACGCACACACAGGCACACTGATAAACACACAGGCACACTGATACACACAACAGGCACACTGATCTACGCTGATACACACGGGCACACTGATGTTCACTGATACACACACACACACACAGGCACACTGATACACACATATGCACAACAAGCACACTGATATAAACATGCACAGCAGGCACACTGATATACACTAATACAAACACAGGCACACTGATATATACTGATGCAAATACACAGGCACAATGATAAATACTGATACACAGGCACGCTAATATACACTGATACACGCACACTGACATACACTGATTCACACGCATAGGCACGCTGGTATACACACTGATACACATACTGACACACACACCGGCATGCTGGTTCACACAATGACATGCTGATATACACTCAGACACACACATACACACTGGTTACAGACACATTGATGTACACACCCAGGAACACAGATACACAGTCACACTGATATACGCACACAGGTACACTGGTACACACTGATCAATACACACAGGCACACTGATATATACACACACAGAAACTGATATACACACACACTGGCACACTGATATATATATATATAAGCACACACTGATATATATAAACACACACATGCACACTGATTATACGCACACGCACACACACAGGCACACACACACACACACACACACACAGGCACACTGATATATACACACAGACACACTGAAATATATACATACAGGTACACTGATGTACATAGGAATACTGGTATACACAGATTTACACAATGAAGACATATATACACACTTAAATACGGCTGATATTGTACATCTGGGCTCTTTTGCGTATGTGGGTGCTACACGTCATAAATAAGCACTCTGAATTGTGGTTACCATTAAGTACTATCACAAGAGACTTCAACTGCAAAAAGGCACTCTGGATTTGGGTTACCGTAATGTAATATCATATTGAAGGGTCTATGACTGCAATAAGGCACTCTGTAATGTGTCTGCCCGGCTGCTAACATCTTCCTCTGTTCCCTCTCGTGTCAGCCCAAGCAGGGTATGTGCAGCCCCCCGTCCAGCAGGTGTTCCAGGCCCCGCGCCGGCCCGGGATTGGCACGGTGGGGAAGCCAATAAAACTCCTCGCCAACTACTTCGAGGTGGACATCCCCAAGATCGATGTCTATCACTACGAGGTGGACATCAAGCCGGACAAATGTCCCCGGCGCGTCAACAGGTAAGGGAAACATTCTGTCCAACGTGCAATAAAAACTCGCCACTTCAACAGCCTGGACTCATGGCTACTGCCCCACGCCCACAGTCACTGCTACCAACCAGTGTGGCCAAGCACTGCCATCTACTGCACTTATTCCCTCACCTGCTGTGTCCCCACATATCACTTAGATTGTAAGCTCTCCGGGGCAGGGATTTCCTTTCCTATTGTCTGACTTTACTGCGCTTATTGTATAATTCCCTGTGCTATATTGTCTCTTTTGAAAGCACTGAGTACACTGTGGGAACGATATAAATAAAGATAGTTATATATTTTATATATATATATATATATATATATATTCGGGGGGAAGGCAGCATGTACTACCTTATGGGCAGTGCAGGAAAGCAGAGGGAGCTGCAGGGTCAGTGCTGTGTCTGCGTGTGACGGGTGAGTACAGGAATAGCAGAGGTAGCTGCTGTGCATCTATAAAGGGTCAGTGCTGGGTGGTGTATAGGTTTAGTTTTGTATCCTGCAGGATATTAATGCCTTAGGAAACCTGTTCTCTGACCTACTACCTGCGTTTGCACAATCTCTCCCTATTCATGCCCCATTTTCCCTGTCTCTCTCCCCCCTCTCTATCGCTCTCCCGCTATCTCCTTCCCTTCCTCCTTCTCTCTCCATCCCTCATCCCCCCTTCCGCACCCTCCTTCACCCTCCCTCCTCCTCTCCGTCACCTCTTCATCTCTGTCCTGCTATCTCCTTCCCTTTCTCTCTCACTCCCTCTCCTCTCCCACCCTCCGTTCCCTTCTCTCCATCCCTCCCTCCTCACTCTCATCCCCTCTTCCTCCCTCTATCTCCCCCTATCTCTCTCTCCATCCTCTATCTCTTAATTCCCTTTTCCTCTCTATCCATCTCCCGCAATTTCCTTCCGTTTCTGCTTCTCCCTCTCGTCTCTCTCCCTCCCCCCTCCTCGCCCTCTTCCTCGCTCTCACTCTCTCCCCCCCAGGGAAGTTGTTGAATACATGGTCCAACATTTCAAACCCCAGATTTTCGGTGACCGGAAACCTGTGTATGATGGTAAGAAGAACATCTACACTGTCACCACGCTGCCCATCGGCCATGAACAGGTGAAAGAACCGTCCCCCCCTCAGCGCTGGCAGTGGTTAGTGTGTCTTTATTGCAGGGGGTTAACCCCGCGCTCACCTCGCTCCCCCTTCCACAGGTTGATTTTGAGGTGACGATCCCCGGTGAGGGGAAGGACAGAATCTTCAAGGTGTCCATTAAGTGGATGGCGGTTGTGAGCTGGAGGATGCTCCATGAAGCTCTGGGGAGCGGGCGCATTCAGCTACCGCTGGAGTCTGTGCAGGCTCTGGACGTCGCTATGAGGCACCTGGCTTCAATGAGGTAGGTGGCCTGATCCGAACTCCCTGCATTGTAGTTCTCATGCTGCATAAGGCGCCAACACATTCCACAGCGCAGTACAATGAGGGGGGGGTGAGGTTTAGAACTGGGGTGGCCAACCCCAGTCCTCAAGGGGCACCAACTGGTTAGGAATGAGGAAACCACTGATTGAGCCACTTGTGCTGAAGCAGGGATATCCGTAAAACCTGACCTGTTGGGGGGTCTTGAGGACAGGAGTTGGCTACCCCTGGTACGGACTACACATATTTCCGTTTGCTACCCTCTGCTTTGCTGCGAGGACAGCTTGAGATGCAGCAAGAAGAAGGTTAACTGATCCATGGCAACACAGCAATGTAAGTGAAATCCAGGCCATGTATCTGAATCCTCATGTCCGAGGCTCAGTATAATAAATACTGCAGCATTTACCTGATAAACATTAGGATTTCCTTTGGGTAATTCTCCAGATCTGCTGGGATCCCATTACTAGTGACTTGCTTGGTCAGGCAGTTCAGCTGAGGACAGAAATGCAGGTTAGGAAGACAAGCTTTTGTATTGGGTTTTGTGGGTGGCTAGAGAAAGGCTAGGAGAGGGTGGAAAACATGTATAGACAGAGCATTCAACAGAACAGAGTCCCCCACATCACTGTGAAGTAGGAACGCGTGTTCAATGCTGGAGAAAGAACAAGAAGAACCTATCCACCTTCTTGTTAAATAACATAGTATCTCTGGTGCAAAATCAGATGTTAAATCACAGAGCACAAATTAATGCAGATTAAGGATGTAGGGGTCTATAAACCGTACCAGTGAGAGAATACTCAGAAAGTCCTTAGAAGGCATCTTTTGAAATACAATAAACCTGTGGATCAGGGGACTGGTGGGGGAGTGGTCATGGACAAGGATGGCATGAACACCGGCAGATATACCAGCCATGATAATACATAGCAGAAGAAACCTGTATAACATACTTGATCCTCTTCCAGTCTGGCACCCTGTTTCTTCATTGCCTTGGCCAGCTGCTTGATTTGGTTGTTATCCATGCTGCTGGATGATCCGCAGGTAAAGCCTTGCAGGACCGAAGGAGAAAGGCTGCAAATATGAAGACAAGAAGTTATCTTCCTACAGCTCTGCCAATGGCAACCAGTTTATTCCAAAAGAGTCACCACGAGCCCCATTTACAAATCATACTGTAATTTAGTGATGTGCTGTTCTTGTCTTTATACCAATGAATGGTGTATGAGTCAAGTCATGAGCTGCAGGACCTAACAGCACTGCAGGGGGTCAGTTGGGTTATCTCTATGCAACCAACAACTTGAATAATGGAAGAAAGGGATAAGGTGCTTACTTGGTAAAGTCGGACTGTAAAGACACAACTTGTTCGAAAAACATGGAAGCCTGTGAAGGAAAACCAGAAGTGTCAGGGGGTGATCTCTGACCAAATACATATACTTATTAAAAATAAAAACTGTTAGTAAAACTGTTAGACACACAGGCAGAGATGTGGACTACCAGTGTTGAAAGGTGTTGATGTCACAACCTTGTGGTGTACTACACATAAGGTGAATTTACATTTGGAATATTATCTAACGAACCAGTTTTTACCATTTCTAAACTAGAAAATTTTAGATATTACAAAAACAGTCTATTCCAACTCACATCACTCTCTGCTTTCCACTTCCTCTTTTACATGTTCACCCTTCTATCCTTGCACACGCACACGCGCACGCGCACACACACACACACCATTTATTTTATTTATGTCATGGAAATCATTATATTTATTGGTGCCTCAGACACTAAAATTAAGTTGTAATTTCTACAAGGCAGAGGTTACTCCTTGTTCCTACAACATTCGATGTAGCACAGACAATGTCCTGTGTAGATTGTCTGCACTATATAAGATATATATTTGTAATTATTTCTAAATACCTAGTAATGTATGCATTTAGCTTACGATATACACACTTACTTGGTCTGAGTTCCACTTTTTTCCATTGAGGTCTTGCACATTTGGCTTGTCGGATTTAAAGATCAGTAAGGGTTTGGGGATATAACTGACCAAGTTACTAGGGACATTTTTGATCAGGTTTCCTGGAGTGGAGTCAACAGCAGCAATCTAGAGGGAAAAATGCATTGAATTGCAGAAGAACGTCATTATGGAGGAAGGCAGAGGTACATTTGAGGTTGAGGTGGGATATTCATTCAGATTTGTGTTGTAATATTGACTTCGATTTGATATTGTATGTTTGTTCCTGAGAATAATAGTGCAGAGAGCTTAATTAAGACCAGTGGACCCCAAGCTTACATAATTAGAGGGCAGCCAATTTCAAGTGTTGAACAGTCATCTAGCAGTGAAGCTAGTAGGAGAAGCAACAAATTCAGCTGCTCAATTTCTATCAGTCTGTGTTGCAAGTGAATCAAAGTGGAAACATAATGCAATGTATTCAGTGCCTGTCTATATTCAAATAAATAATGCATGTAAAAAAAAAAAGAGAGAGAGAGAGATGATAGATAAATTGATTCTATGTAGAAGTGAGAAGATTAAAGAAACCGACTATCCTTTTCTGGTCCACCCTGTGATAATGTCCCTTTAGCTGGCAGATTATTCCAGGCCATCTCCTCACCTGTCTGACAACCGTGTTCTGCAGAACAGACGGTGCACTGGAGAGCTGTCTTGCAAACTGAGGGTTTCGCACGGCGCTTAGAACACTGTTTGGATCCAGAGCCTGTAGGTTCTTGCTTGGTAATCCGCCCACTAAACTACCCAGGGATTCCAGGCTCTTTATCTAGTATCGGAGAAAGAACATATTTCATCGTTTTACACCTGATAAAATAGGTTTGTGAGCTCTTGAAATGTCATGCACAACAGTGTCTGCAAACAATGTGTATGGGAGTCCAATTATAGGTTGAACAGACTTGATGGACGTGTGTCGTTTTTCAACCTCATCTACTATGTATCTATGTAACCATGTATCTATGTAACTATGCATCTATGTAACTATGTATCTATGTAACCATGTATCTATGTAACTATGCATCTATGTAACTATGCATCTATGTAACTATGTATCTATGTAACCATGTATCTATGTAACTATGCATCTATGTAACTATGCATCTATGTAACTATGAACGAAGTATCTATGTAACTATGTAACTATGCATCTATGTAACTATGTAACTATGCATCTATGTAACTATGTAACGATGTATCTATGTATCTATGTAACTATGCATCTATGTAACTATGCATCTATGTAACTATGCATCTATGTAACTATGCATCTATGTAACTATGCATCAATGTAACTATGTAACGATGTATCTATGTAACTATGCATCTATGTTAACTATGCATCGATGTAACTATGTAACGATGTATCTATGTAACTATGCATTTATGTAACTATGCATCTATGTAACTATGCATCTATGTAACTATGTATCTATGTAACTATGTAACTATATAACTATGTAACTGTGACTATGTAAGGTACCACAGCCTCCAATGTATAAAATATTGTGCTTCAAGAACTCTACCTTCTCCCACAGTGACACAAAGTAAATCAGAGTATTTACACGTCCTTTACCTGGAAGCCAGATCTCAGGAGTTTGCTGACGATAGCCCTGGACTGGGCACCGTTCCACCCGCTCACATTGCTGAGAGAGGGGAGACTGGTCTCCAAGTCTTTATCACTTATTCCACCCTCAATTTGCGGCAGAGAAAGTCCCACTGCAGATGGGCCCAAATTAGTAATGGTGCCCGGAGTAAATGTCTCCAGCTTGTTGACCAGCGCAACTGCAACCTGAGGAGACACAAACACAACAGAAAAAAGTAGTCATTTCAGCCACGTCGGAACGGGATGAAAAAAGTGTACAGAAGCAATGGGTGGTTTGTACTTTGAGCAATTTTTAATCAATGTAGGGACAAGATCTCAGTTTTTATTAGCTTATAATTGAATATATAATAGTCATATTTCAATATATAATAGTAATGCTAATGCCATCACACACATGTTGTGATGCTGCAAAGACCCACACCGGGCCAGACTTGGAGGTGGAAAAGAGGTACATGAAGGGGGTGTCCCACTTACATAGTAACATTTAGGTTTAGGAAAAATGTATTGAAACTGAGAGGGTGCTGATACACATGCTGCAGATCAGGGGCGGCCAACTCCAGTTCTTAAGGGCCACCAACAGGTCAGGTTTTCAGGATATCCCTGCTTCAGCACAGGTGGCTGAATCAGTGGCTCAGTCCCTATGACTGAGCCACCTGTGCTGAAGCAGGGATATCCTGAAAACCTGAGCTGTTGGTGGCCCTGGAGGACTGGAGTTGGCCGCCCCTGCTGTACAGTAAAGGTTGGTACAGTATATTGTATACGGGATATTACCTGTATCTCCTCAGGTGTTAGAGCAGAAGCTGCTGCCTGTCCCTCGGGGATGGGATGGCACTGCTTGTTGATCTTCTGGGTCAGGCTCAAAACCGCTTCAGCAGTTAAGTTTTTCAGAGCAGATGGACTCAGGTAACAAAGGAACCGGTTTGGGATGCTAGAAAGGCAAAGAAGGGAGATGAAGGAGTTTTGCGTTGCACAAGGAAGCAGAGTGACTTGTTCAAGGCCACAAGGAGATAATACTGGGATTCACCCACTAAAGACAGAGACATACAGCATCCTTTAGCAAATGGTACATTAAAGCATAAAAACCGATAAAAGGGAGAAAAATAATGGACCTTTAGAAACCCCTTTCTACAATATCTTACCCTAATTGTAAAAACAATTAAAAAAATAAACTAATTATAATGTGGACATTGGGGAAGATACTTCGCATTGGACGGTGAAGTCCCACTTTGGTTACATCCAGTGGTTGAAACACGATGGCACTGGAGGGTTATCTTAAAGTGGTCCTTACCTTTCTGTCCCCAAAGTATAAATACAAAATAAGCACTACAAATGCTTACCCTTAGCCGAACACAGTCCTGTGACCTTTAAATAGCACTTCACTAGCGGGGAGCACCTGTAAATTAGAGCTCCGTACCTGGACAGGTTGGCGTTGGCACCGGATGTCAAGAGGGAGGTGTAGTAAGTCGCGGTGTCCTTGGTGAAATTGAGCCGACTGGCAAGCTGGAGACAGGATGGGTCACTGGCGAAAACTTGCAGCTGCAAAAAGTAGTTACAGGTGTATTGACTGACGAAGGCAGTGGTGGTGCTCAATACCAGTCCTCAAGAACCCCCCACCCCCCGCTCCACCCCCGCCCCCCAAACAGGTCAGGTTTTCAGGATATCCCAGCTTCAGCTCAGGTGGCTCAATCAGTGGCTCAGTCAAAGACTGAGCCACTGATTGAGCCACCTGTGCTGAATCTGTTATATCCCTGAAAACCTGACCACTTGAGGTGGGGGGTCTTGAGGACTGGAGTTGAGCACCCCTGCAACGACACTTTATCAGACTATTTATTAGAACTTGCACCGCCCGGGGTGCATTTCAGAGCCTACAACATCTCAATCTCTGTCACCAGCAATGTAAAATCAAAGCACCACAATCCATTGGTGTTGAGAGAGTCACATTGTAAACAACTGCAAATGCATCCAGGTAACACCAGTTTATTTAGGCATGATACACAGGGCCAGCGTTACAAAGCAATGCTAAGCCATAAGATACCCCTCATTCACTGGAATGGCTTGTAAATGGCTGAACTTACCATGGATTCATTAGCAAACAAGCCCAGGTCTTCCTTGGTGCTGTATGTCAGGAAGGACCCCATGTTATTTACAACCCAAGCAGTAGAGTTGGCAGCAGTCTGGTTAAAGCAAGTAGGTACATTGCCTGAAAATGAAGCAGCAACAAGATCCTATTTAATACAGTTCCGAAGTGCGGGGAAACAGCCTCAGATGAGGAGAATCCGGCTTGTGCAGCCAACACAACACAGACCAACAATTTCTTCAAAGTGCAGGTCTCCTCTAAGACAGATACAAAGCAGAGCTCTAATCACAAGTTCACAATGAAGTTCTCCATTTAATGGGACAACCAAGAACAGTGGAAAGACAACGTTTCAGGTCCCACCTGAGGAAAGGTCCATATGGGACCCGAAACTTTGTCTTCCCACTGTTCTTTGTTGCCACATTAAATGGAGAGCTTCATTATGAACGTGTGAGCAGAGTGCTGCTTTGTATCTCTGTCCCAGAGGAGACCTGCGCGTTGAAGAAATTGGGATCCTCTTTAATAAACATTAGCTGATCTTATGTGCGCCTGCTATTATAGTGATAGAGGGTGAACCCGATGCTTGGGGTGCACAACGAATATGTTAAAGAATAAGGCACCGGAAGGATGTGCAATATAAAAACAGAAAGGAAACCAAATTACCCGGCGTGGTGAGAAAGGTCGTCAGAGATGGACACACATTAAATATGCAATCAAGCATTGAGCTAGAAATGGGAACATAGAATGTGTTTCATTTCAAATGTATCTCCCTGTGCTGGATAGGAATAAAATAGACAAACAATGTCTTCAAGGAGAAAGATACCCACAGCTGGTATTAGTGGTCGGTACACATGAAATGTGCTTAAAGCTGCAGTTCAGTCAATATCCTGCATGTGTTTTTTTTTAAATAAATCAGTTCTGTAGTAAGAAAAAATACTTTTAGCATTTTCTGTTTTTAAAAAAACAACTTTGAAAGACCAATTTTCTTGTATTCTATTTTAACAGCCATTTGCTAAGGCACTGCCCCTTCATGTCCTGTCACAAGCCCTGGCACACCCCTTTGTCAGCCCTGCCCTCCCTCTAGCACTTGTCAGTGCAGGAGTGCTCATGAATATTCATGAGCTTCCACTGCCAGTCAAGCAGATTATAAACAAATCCCAGCTTTTAATATGTCACCAAATTTCGACCTATCAATACATGGAAAACGAATTGAGCTGCAGCTATACTGTTCTTTAGCTAATTAGAGATTGCACACATGAAACTATTGAAGTAAAAAAATAAATGTAAAAAAAAAAAAAAAAAAAGACTGAACTGCAGCTTTAAGCAGAAGGTTACAGATGTAATGCAGTAATGGCCAACTCCAGTCCTCAAGGGCCACCGACAGGTCAGTTTTTCAGTATATCCCAGCTTCAGCACAGGTGGCTCAATCAGTGGCTCAGTCAATGACTGCACCACCTGTGCTGAAGCAGGGATATTCTGAAAACCTGACCTGTTGGTGGCCCTTGGGGACTGGAGTTGGCCGCCCCTTGCAGAAGAGTATAAAGTCACCCAGTGAATGTTCTAACGCAGAATAGTAAACTAAGGGATGAAACAGAAGCTGAAATGGAAAAATGGAAATTGCCTAAGAGATCTATAGGCCAGTTTGCAATCCAGGTGCATGTGGGATGACTTGAGTGTATACTGTATCTGGCTTTTAATGGATTTTACCTTTCTGGGTAATATACGGTTTGATGAAGGATCCATAGATATATTCCTGCTTCCCTGGTGTCATTTTGTCGAATTTGGAATCCAAGCCTTTGACTCTGTGAGATACAGAAATAACCCTAATAAATAATAAACCTAATACATTGTATTCAGTACCTTGTACCCTATCCCGTTAATGCACATTGTGGAACACATGTAATAGAACGTCACTGGTTGCCATAGTGATCATTTAAGTTTATTGCAGAGCCCAGCTGAGCTCTCTAGCTATTATGATTACATGCAACATGGACCTTAATGGAAAAAAGGGCAGTCAGTCGCATTTGTAATTATTCTGTGATAAAGCTTAAATAATAGGAAATGTATAATACACAGAAGAAATTATGTTGTGCTCTGAAGTAAAATATTTTCAGGATCCGAATATTGACGTTTTAGTCATCATGGTTTATAGAATGAAAATCAATTACTAAGTGCACAGACTAGCTGGATCAGGGAATTATTATCCACTGCCAATCCCTCCACTGTACACCAAGTAACAGCCATGGATGCTGCATTCAACATTAATGTACTGTAGTTGGAAGATCCAACGTGCCAATTGGTGCCTCCAGTGGCAACCCAACAGCAAAGAGATTGCTGAGATGAAAGACAAGCAAAGGTGCACTAACACAGCTTGGTAGGACTGGCAGGAGATGTTCTGTGGTATGAGGCTCAGCTGATCTGCTGTGATTTCAGGCAGAACGGAGCTCAGTTTATTCTGGAACAGCTCGGACCACTTTGAGCTGGTGAAGGAGGTGAGGTTCGGCCTGAGCACCTGGAAGGTTTTGTTCAGCAGGGACTGAGACAGAAGTGGGGGTGCAGAGCTCAGGTTTTTCTGTAAAGACAAGGAAAATGTTTGATATAGAGGTGTAGATCCATAACATGTCATTAAATCAGGGCTCATAACGTGACGCTACCTAAAACCAGAATAGGACATTTAATCGCGACCATAGCGCCAGTGACGCTCCGCCGCCATGACAACTCACCGCCGGGCACCTCTCCGCTTGACTTCTCACTGCGCATGCGCCGACTCCGGAGGCATGTTTAAATGTCCGAGTCCCGCGCGCCCTCATCAATGTTCCTTGCGCCCTGTCTTGCGTGGACACCAGCACCAATGCTCAGAGTCCCGTTCACCCTCATCAATGTTCCTTGTGGCCCCCTGTCTGAGTCCTTTGCTCGCCAGCCTCTCCATCTTTAAATGACCCGTGCAGGTGTGTGCGCGCGTGGCACTCAGAGCAGCGGCTGCAAGGGACATTAATGAGTGTGCACGGTACTTGGACATTTAAAGATGGTGCTGGAGTCGGAGCATGCATGGCGAAAAGTCACCCGGTGAAGTGCCTGGAGGTGAGTTGTCATGTAATCGTATGCAAAAACAAGAGTATTCTAGTGTATATCTCATTAGCACCGGCTTCAGCTACGGCCCCAGGGTTCATGGCTGTATGCGCGTCGGAGCGTCTGTCGGCGCCTGCACCCATTTCAGCCGTGACCTGTGGTCTGCGGTTGTGCTCGCAGTGGAGAACAGGAGACCTGATGGGGGCGGGATTGGGGGGGCGTGGCAGGGGCCGCGCCCATGATGTCATGCGCCTGGTTTCGCCCTCTTTGGCTGAGCCGCCGTCGTGACGTGGCAAATGCTCGGCTGCCGCGCCAAAAGACAGAAATCTTGTCTTTTGGCCAAGGCAGTCGCACATTGCGCCTTGTGCGTGCGCGCACACATGCCGACTGGGGCTGTAGTGCGTGCAGCAACAGCCACTGGGGACTTAGCCTAAGAGTCACGGTAGTGTAGCAAAGCCTTGTATTATCTTCCAATAACGTGACGTTATAACGTGATGTTAGTGTCCCTCCCACCCAGACCCTGATAAATAGGTCTCTAACTCAAATAGAGAAAGAGGGAGAGAGGCGAGGGAATTACCGCCAGGAAATAACACTGTTGTTGTTAAATGAGGTCTAACTGTGGGTGTACACACTTTCAGACCCTGTTAAAGTCCTATTTCATTGGCTGGATGTGAGTAAAAGCAAGTTTAGGAGTGACCAAACTCAGGGGGGCTCTACTCCAGTCCTCAAGCCCCCTCCCCTAACAGGTCAGGTTTCCAGGATATCCCAGCTTCAGCACAGGTAGCTCAATCAGAGGCACAGTCAAAAACTTGATTGCCACCTGTGCTGAAGCAGGGACTGAATGAGCCACATGTGCTGAAGCAGGCATAACCTGAAAACCTGAACTGTTGGGAGGGCTTGAACCCCAACTCTCTGTAATAGTGCGTCTGAGATCAGATGCATTGTAAGGAACCCCAACTCTCTCTAATAGCGCGTCTGAGATCAGATGCATTGTAAGGAACCCCAACCCTCTCTAATAGCTCGTCGGAGATCAGATGCCTTGTAAGGAACCCCAAATCTCTGTAATAACGTGTCTGAGATCAGATGCATTGTAAGGAAACCCAACTTTGTAAATACTTCTGAATTTGGTACAATTTTCAAATTGCAGGGAACCCTTTACGGATGCCCAAGAACCCAAGTGTTCCTAGGAACCCCTGTTGAAAAACACTGATGTATAGAAAACCCCGGCAGCTGACTCCTTGATCTGTGAGCCAGAGACACAAGAGAATGTGTAACTTACTGAAGTAACAGCCTCATTCAGGTAAGTGAGGAAGGAATACACATCACTGGCATTCTGCAATGTTCCCGTAATCTGGCTCAGAGCAGCTGTGTTATTTGCTGCGCTTGACTCCAGACTGAAGCTCGCCATTTGAGGCCGTGTAAGAACAGATAAGTCATCCAGCTGCAAATTAATTAATAATTAAATTAATAAAATGATTAATAAATTTGGGAAACAAATAAAAATAAATTAATATATACATATATTAGTATATTGTAAGCTCTTCGGAGCAGGGACTCCTCTTCCTAAATGTTAATTTTTATGTGTGAAGCACTTATTCCCATGTTCTGTTATTTGTATTATTTGTTATTTATATGATTGTCACGTGTATTACTGCTGTGAAGCGCTATGAATATTAATGGCGCTATATAAATAAGACACACACACACACACACACACACACACACGGGGGGGGCCTATCACGTTGAGCCTTCTCACCTTACTGTGTGTCACTGGAAACACTACGTGTGTCACTGGAACACTTAGCCATGTCACTGTGAACACGTACGTGTGTCTCTGAAACACTTACTCTGTATCTCTGGAACAATTACTGTGTGTCACTGAAACACTTACGTGTGTCACTGGAACACTTACTGTTGTGTCACTGGAAACCAGTACTGTGTGTACCTGGAACACTTACTGGTGTCACTGCGAAACGTTACGTGGACGACATTACAGTGTGTCACTGGAACCTTGCTGTGTGTCACTGGAACACTGCGGTTTGCACTGGAACATGCTGTGTGTCACTGACACTTGATGGTGTTCAATGGAAACACTTGCTGTGTGTCACTGGAAACGCTGTATGTGTGTATTTGGCTACTGTGACTGAACGTACGTGGGTATGGAAACCTTATGTGTGTCACTGAACACTTACGTGTGTCACTGGAACCCTTACTGCGTGTCATGAACGCTTACTGGTGTGTCTGGAAACACTTACAGTGTGTCACTGGAAAACTGTGCTGCGTGCACTGGAACACTTACGTGTGTCACTGGAACACTTACGTGTGTCCCGGAAAATGGGGGGATTTTTATATGTAGTGGGGGGATTTTTATATGTAGTGGGGGGATTTTTATATGTATTGGGGGGATTTTTATATGTAGTGGGGGTATTTTTTTATATGTATGGTTTTATTTTTTTATGTATTGGGCTCTTTTGTAGATGTATTGGAGTCTTTTTTTAGATGCACCATGGTGGGTTTTATATGTATTGTTTTTTTTATGTGTATTGTTATATATATATATATTTTTTTTACACATGGAGAAGCATCTCCCCAGACATTATTTCTTTAATTGATTGGCTAGTGGTTTTATTTAAGTAATTGATTGGTCGGCTTTTTATTTTTTATTTTGGGGTTTTAGGTTCTTGTTGTATATGTTTTATTATTGTGTATTTTGGACATTAATGCTTTTGTATTAGGGTGACCATTAACTGCTATAGTAGCTTAGCATGCCCATATTACTGTATATGGGTATGATGTACTACTATGCCAATCAATGGGTACAGGGTGGGTATAGTGGGTCCATGGGTCGATGGTTAGGCCTCCCGGGTGGGTAGCGGGGGAGGGTGGGTTAACCCTTTAATTACTATAGCGGTTAGTAACTGCTGAGGTGATTAAGGGGTTAGGGACCATTAGATTGTATTTTTTTATGTATTGTTGCTGGCATCGGAGGACATGGCCCTGCAGGATGCTGATGAGGACACCCTTCAAAATGGCAGGGGTAAGTAGAACAGTTTTATTTACTTTATTTATGCTGGCTGACTAATATTTTGTTTAGTAATGTGCAAATAATCTATTATCCATATCTGGATAATAGTTATTTTGCACATTAGTGTACTGTATGTGTTTGGGGAGGGGGGGGGGTTATTTATTGAAATGTAGGCCATCTTTATATTTTTTTTACAACATGAATGGTACCACAGGCCAGCAGGGACCCACCGGGACCACCCGAGGACCCCCGGACCCCCGCGGGGAACACACAGGGTCCCCTGCCAGCCTATGTTATCAATCTTGTGTTCAAATAAATAAATAATGGTTTTATGTGGGGGCACAGGGGGTGGGTTGTGTATTGGTGCTTACTACATATTTTAATATAAATTTTAAGACGTGTAGATGAGAAGGGGGTTTCTGAAGCAGAACCGCGTTGAATTGAGGTCCAGGGACCCCCTGCTTCCTGAGATACAGGCTCCCTTATGGGGTGCCGGTATCTCCTATGCATGTAAATGTCCCGCGTCACGTGACTGGGACCTTTCAATGCATAGGAGATATCGTCACCCCATAACGGGGCCTGTATCTCGGGAAGCAGGGGGTCCCCGGACCTGAAATCAACGCGGTTCTGCTCCGGAGACCCCTGCTCACTTACACTAGTGTAGCCCCCTGTAAACAGCACAGGCTACTAAATCTTCCTACTACTGTGGTAAGCCCTGTTAAAGGCAGGCCCCAGTAGTAATCATGGGTTTTCCCCCTTGCAAGCCCTGCCTGCTTGATTGATGCAAGCCTGTCTCTGCTGCAGGCCTGTGCAGAGGGGAGGTCTTGCTGATGTCATGAGGGGCGGGGCTGACCAAACTTAGTTGCGGTTCCTGTGTGCTCTTTTTGCAGTTATGCTCTGGAGTCTGTCGTGGGAGTTGGAGGAGACAGTTAGTCTGTCATCTGGAGCGAGTGAGTTAGTGTTGGAGTGTCTGGCTGGACAGTCAGATAGTCAGAGAGAGAGTGTTAGCTAGGTTCCTGACGAGTAGGGCCTAGTGATCTATAGGTGGACCGATGCCTCTCACCCTGCTTAGGGGATGAGGGAAGAGCTAGCCCCACCCGTAGCGCCCTGGGTTGCGGGTGGAGGCAGGGAGCAGAGACACCCTTCAGACCATCCTGAGGAGAACGATCTGGTGGGAGAGGAGAAGGAGGCATAGTGTGTACCTTGTACCGGTGTTGCTGTGAACTGTTGCTGCTATTTACTGCACTACCAAGAGTGAGTACAATAAAGACTCTGTTGCTTTCAACACTGGCGCTGTGTGATTCTGGAGCATTCACCTTGGGACCAAGGGGGTTCTTCTATAAGGGTTTCTTCCCATATCCCTGGGAATTATAGGAGATGGAGGCGCTGCACCACTAAGATACCATGGAGGCCAATACCCCAGAAGCCTGGTCCTGTCTCCCCAATAACACCGCGGGAAGCTCAGGCCCTCCTGTTCCTCACAGGTATGCACCACCACTACGCATGTAATCTGCCCTCACGCACCCTAGATACACCAGTTGAGTCTGGGGGGCGGCGGGGGGGAATAAGGGTTACACTAGTGATAAAATTTAAATTAAAAAGAATTAATTTCCGGCGAAATTGGCGCAGGGAGTGGCGGCTCTCTCTCTCTGCAGCAGAATCAACTGGTCCGGTAAGCCCTTTTCAGAGAGGCGATCATAAGGTCGCCGGCTACTCGCCATTTGTTCAAATGTTGCTATCACACGTGTTCGGGGCTTTCTGCATACCGTGATAGCAACGCTGTCAAAAATTTTGATTTAAAATTTATAGCGATTTTTTTTTATGACTGCTTAGTGCATAGGCCCCTAAATGTCCAAAAAGAGTATGCACACCAGGTTGCTATTAAAAGGTTAGTTTATTGCTCAATCTAGCAAAGTATCAGCCTCGACCTTTGTCAAGGTTCCCATTAAATCCTATTAAAACCCATATTACGTTTAAAATTGTCCTTCTCTCTTTTAAAGTGGCAGTTCACAGATACTTAAAAAAAAAGAAGTTCCAGGGTTCTCTAAATGGCTGCTTTTCAGTTTTAATCAATCCTTCTGTCAGCGTAACTCAGCAGCTACAATGTATTCTTAGGCCACGTTTATAATCCTGGCGACTTCGACGTCGCGTCAAAACAAGTGTATTGAATCCGTCACGTGCGCTCATAGTAGGAGCGACGGCTTGGTCGCGATCGCTGTAAGTCAATGAAAATTGATTTTTCGGCGACCGCCGCGTGAAGTCAGCGGGCACGTGAGCGGTTCAGCCAATGAGGGCAGACCGCTCACGCCATGCCCCCTCCACATCCCTTGGTCACCATTTCTTGCCTCCTACACTATAGGCAAAAAACGCTGCTACAACAGCGACGGATGACATCACGTCGCCAGGACTATAAGCGCGGCCTTATACTGTATTACTAATGTAACTCTCCCTGCCTGGCTCTTAGGGGGGTTTGAATCAGTGTCTGTGTTAGAGCTACTCAGGATGCATTCCCTTATTCAGGGTGTAGCTTGGGGGCGGTGGTAATGCAATGATGGGAGCAAGGAACTTTATTCATTCAAACTGCTGCTTTATTATCTGTTAGGCACAGTCTCACATTTAATAATCATTAATATCTTTGTATCTAAAGCCCTCTCCCGCCTTAAATCCTTCTCACTGACTGCACCACACCTCTGGAATACCCTTCCCCTCAATATCCGACTAGCACCCTCTCTATCCAACTGTAAGACCCATCTTAAAACCCACTTGCTTATCGAAGCATATGAGTAGCACCGTGGCTAATACTATGCACCTATTGTATTGTATTGTAGTGTATGTCTTTATTTCTATAGTGCCAAAAGTGTACTCAGCGCTTCGCAAAGAATACAGTACAGGGAATTTTAAAAATACAATAAGTGCAGCAAAAATCAGACAATGTGAAAGGAAATCCCTGCCCCGAAGAGCTTACAATCTAAGAGGTTTGAGGGGAAACTTACAGAGACAGCAGGTGAGGGAATAAGTGCTGTAGATGGGTGTTAAATGAAAAGGTTAACACCATTTACAGGGGAAGAGATGGCAGGGAGGTGTGGGTGAGATCAGGTGTGTATGTCTGGGTTCAGGCTTAGGGAGATCCCCAGCAGCAGGAAGGAGTAGATAGAGGGTGTGAATAGAGGATTTGTGTGGGTGCTTTTTATTGAGGGGTAAAGAAGATGGAGATATATGAATAGAGTTGGAGACATGGGGCTGGTAGAAAGAAATGTGTATTTTGAAAAGAAGCGAGGTCAGAGCAAATATAAATAGTAGCAGCATCATGGCAGCAGTAGTTTAGTGCTGAGATGTGTGGTCTGGGATAGAAAATGTCCACCTTTCCAGCGTAGTTCACATCCAGGATTGAGGGTCCGTAGGTGTTCTGTAGTCCCCTTGTTTCCCTCCTCATACATAAAGCTTGGCCCCCTGCAGACGCACTTACCAGAACTCCCTCCTACTGTCTCTGTACGTTCTCCCTACCTACCAATTAGATTGTAAGCTCCTCGGAGCAGGGACTCCTCTTCCTTAATGTTACTTTTATGTCTGAAGCACTTATTCCCATGACCTGTTATTTATATTATTTGTTATTTATATGATTGTCACGTGTATTACTACTGTGAAGCGCTATGTACATTAATGGCGCTATATAAATAAAGACATACATACATACATACATACATACCAAAGTGGGGTTACACTAAGGTAACATTAATCAATTTTTACAGTTTGCAGCTCAAACTGTTGGGGATATTGGCAACACATTATCACAAACAGGAAAGTGTTGCAAAGATCTTGCACTGCCGGGGAGTTGGGCTAAACCTGCTATAGACATCAAAGGTTGTGCATTATATTAATACTACAGAACTGATTTTATTTAAAAAAAAAAAAAAAAAACACAGGTAGGATATTGCATGGATTGCTCCTTTAAGACCAATTTACTCCTTTCCCCTCCTTAAATCTCAGCCCTAATATCTCGCTATACGCTCCGCTGCCCCTCCTTACATCTCTGCCTAAGGCCTCATCCCCACGGCCCGCTATGGAGCCGGTCCCAGTCACTGGCTGCGCGCGCCTCCAGAAAGCGCAATGCGTGACCTTCTTTGCCAAAAGACGAGAAATTTGGATTTTGGCGCGGCGAGCGAGCGATGGCTACATCATGGCAGCTGTTCAGCCAATGAGGGTGAACCAGCCGCGAGACGTCGTGGCCGTGACCCGGCCAAACCTCTTGTCTTTGCTCCCCCTGCTCAAAGGACGCGCATCCCATCACAACCCTAGGACGGCAGATCGCGGCTTAAACTGGTGCACGCGCCGCCAGATGCTCCGAGTCGCGCGTGCACGCAGTGACCGGGCCGTAGCCTAATATCTCACTATATACCTGGCCGACTCTTGCGTTCTGCTCAACGATGTCTTCTGTCTCCCCGTTTTGTATCTAAAGCCCTCTCTCACCTATGACCTCTCTCACTGACTGCACCACACCCCTGCAAATGCCCTTCCCCTCATTATCTCTCTCCGCCTTTAAGGCCCATCTTAAAACTCACCTCTTTAACGAAGGGTATGAGCAGCTCCGTGGCTGATACTTTACATCTCACATGCACCGACCTTGGCCCCCTGCAGACGCACTTACCAGAACAACCCCCTGTAAGTTCTCCCTACTTACCACTTAGATTGTAAGCTCTTTGGGGCAGGGACTCCTTATCCTAATATCTACTTTTATATATGTAATGCCTATTCCTATTATGTCACGTATGTATGTATGTATGTACATGGATGGCGCTATATAAATAAAGATATACTGTACATTCATACAAATTAACAGTTATATGAACTGCCACATGGTGGCGCTATTGCTGCACTTTTTCCATGTGCACATTAAATTGCCAGTCCAATGTTTGCATGGTATTTTGAGACATTAAAAAAGTTATTGTGGGCTAATAAAAGTGACAACAATCTGTCCACAGTACAGTGCACAGTAAATAAAATTACCACTTGCATTCACATGTCTCAGGCAGGTCTGAAACCCTGTCTTTCCCCATTATCATTTAGCAAACAGTGCTTCCCCTGCAGCCAGGGATTCTGGGTAATGACATGCAAATGAGCACAGCGAGTCACTCTACTTCTCATCCATTTTAGCATGACACACCTGTGAGTAAGTGAGCTGCAAACGGAACAAAGGTTAATACACAGCTACCTAGCTAACCCACTTTTCACCTTCCGGGAGTTGAATGATAAAGTCACAATGGATTTTCGTATCAGAGTGCTGCATAGAAAGAAAATACTTTACTGCTATCAGGCCGTCTGTATGCGCCATGTTAGAATGCAAAGATTCCACGTCACAAGTCACGAGAAAAGTTCCAGGCTGTACCACAATGTCTTGCAGTCTCAGTAGGACATCCGAGGTGCCACGCACAAACGATGGCAGGCTCCAACCGTGCGGCTGTAAAGAAGCATCACTAAATGTTCAAATATTTTCACTCAAGCCCCCAATTCCCTCTACTATGGGGCGTCCAGGGAGGGCATTGCGAGTCCCTGTGGACCTTGGGGAGAAGGTACATAGTAGGGATGACCGGATTTGCAACCCTGAGGAACTTTGATTCCTTTAATGTAATAGTTCCTGGCTCCAATGCTTGTGAGAAATAATGAGATCTACTTTAGCTTTAAAGATTAGCTTTAAATTAACTCTTTGGTAGTTAAGGGGCTGAGAAAGTTGCCTGCTTGCTTCTTTCCGGTACATGTCAATTGGCCAAATAACGATGATGCCTTTATCAGAGGGCTTGAAAACAACATCCTCGAAATCACTCAGCTGTTTTAGGGACTCATGTTCCGCACGTGTGAGGGTGTAAAGCCTGATGTTTTTCTGAGGAACTCCAATTATCTCCTTTCTGGCAACCTTAAAAAAGGTTTAATTTGCCGGATTTACTTGAAAAGAAGGTATGAAAGTGGATTTAGGTCCAAACTTAATCCTGTGTTCTTGGGCAGCCAGCGATATACCGTAATTTTAATCTACCAGAGACCATGTCTTGCAGGGTAGTCCAGTCTGCGATAGTTAGATCATCTTCTCTAGCATCATTTTTTTTTTAGAAGTAACTTTCTGCAAAAGAGGAACAAGTTTTTGACACATAAAAGAATCACTATAAGGTGTTGGTACGAAAGATAATCACTTAGGCAGAATATCCACCTGAGATGGTGTAAGGTGCTGTTGTGAGAGATTAATCACTTTAAACTCCGAGACCATGGGTGTTATCTTTTGCCCCTCTGTTTGTAAAACTTCTTGGGCTGTGACGGCTGTTTTGGATTAGTCTCCTTCGGTGGCTTGTAACCCCATATCAAGCCTGATCTGGCCTGCAGTGTAAAATCCCAGCGGACCTCGGAGACAGGTCACGCACGGTGCATGCAAATTAGCACACGCCGTGCTATGTTCCAAACCACTTTCTTTTTTAGGCAGCACGGGTGGTTCATTGTTAAACCAAATGTATTCTTTCAGGGGTGTGCAAAGTTTTTTTGCTGCGCCCTCCGTGTGCCGGCCCCAGTGCTCTCGCTCCCCCCCCCCCCCCCTTCCTCCAGTGTCCCGGCATAAAATTACGCCGAGGGTCACGTCATTTGATGCGCATTACCATGACGACATGTTGCGTCACATGACCCCGCGGCGTCATTTGATGCCGCTTTGTCATGGCGGCGTGACCAGAAGCCGGATGAATCCTGGTAAGTTGAAGTTGTAGAGGCCTAGCACGGTCCCCCGGCATGTAATTTAAATGTCACGGAGAAGAGCGCGGGGCCTCTGCAACCACCTTGCCCCCCCCCCCAGAAAAATCCTGTGCCCCCCAGTTTGTGCGCCCCTGTATTATTTTCACAGTATGGCTACTTTAAATCATTTTACACTAATAATTGATATTTACTAACAATTTATAAATACAAAAAAATACATATTTCTGTTTAAATGTAAATGGTTTCAATCATGCATTCAACGTGAGACAATGCGTCAACATTTATTTCAAACCGCTAACTACTGTATGCACCATGTGCATGCAGACATCATAATACAACTCATACTTTATGAAGGTTTAATTACTTTTTAGCACAGCAATGTTGATGCACAAAAAAAACAAACGATTTTAGTACATTGACTGTAACATGTATAATGATGCTGAGTAGTGTCTGCAAACTGTAGACATACAACCTAAGCTCCCCCTTCTTTGGCAAAACAGACTTTAAATGATCCCAACCCCGCAGAGTGTAACCCATTTCTATACCAGGAGTATTATTGGTGACTGATCCCAGCGCCCTCTAACCAATGGTAATAACTGGTAGGCCAGTCGGTCACAATAAAGGTGTCACTGTTGGTGTATGGAAAGTTTAAGGGGCCAGCAGCGTGATGAGCAGCTGTAATTGTGATGATTATTTTTGTCTCGCTGTCCGCTATGCAGAAAGGACATCCGGCTGTTGAAAGATTTCCTTTATATTGTGTCATATTCTTTTAAAGCTGTCAGAAATCGCTCTTATTTTTACTTTGTTTTTATAACAGCACACAGATAACCATTCAATGCTTCCTTATCCTCTCTTGACAGTGTCACTTCCACCCTGAGCCGCACCTTCACTACGTGAGGATGGAAATAGTTTCGTTTCGTGGCTGTATTAGTGCGGATTAACATGTTTTACGTATCAACACCCAATAAGCTGATTAACTCAATTGTTTAAGTTCCCAAAATGTTTTGAATGTTCTTCAAATGATATACACACGTGCAGATCCTACGCGAGAGTGCGGCTGAGAAGGTGGGTCCATGTTCTGCAGGACCCTGTACACACCTAGGAAGTGTCATTCGTTTTCAGTGAGACTCCGTCCTTGATCTCACCCATTAGATAGTCGTACCTGCACTGGGGTGTCTCTCCTTGATCGCTTTGGTCTCGGTGGCCTACGGTAAGTTCCTTAGGTCTTAAGAAACCCGTCCGATATTTTATTGATGTAGTCTTTTAGATCCTTCTTACGAACTGATCTTCTTCAGGAACGTGTCTTAAATCAATTGGTGCGTCCCCAGTATACTTCTGTGTTCGAATGTGATGTACACTTACATCAAGGTCTGGAGGGTTACCTGGAGAGTTTTCTTTGCCATAAGGTGCCCCCCCCTCTTACGATCTTCTGTGGGCTTCTGCTTTCCTCCCTCCTGAAGTGTACGAGATGCAGCGTTGGTTGGCTCACCAAATGGACATTTAGCTCATGCGATGGGTGCAAATAAATGTCACACCGTTCAATATATATTAAATAATCCACGGTCCGGTTCTTTTCTCAATTTATTCAGACAATAGAAAACATATTTTACAGCATTATTTCAGTCAGTTACATTATTCAGGCGCATAGAATTTAGGTATAGAGTGGAGAATCCTTAGCCTAGTTGTTCTTAGCTTTGTGGTGTTAAAGGATTCTGAACTTTACCAATCCAAATACAAATCTTTATACATTTTCTTAACCTAGCAATCCCCTGTTTTTCTCACTGTCAGCCCAATCTTCTTAGTCAATCATCAACATTCGAACTCTGTTTCTTCATTTAGCAATATTTACTTGACATGCTGCATTAACGTCTACTCCAATACACATACAACACAGAGGGGAATGCCAAAACTCACAATATCCCCACTGGTAACGTGCAGGGAGGGACTTGGGGCGCACTCCAACCCTACTCCGGTCTCATCAGCTGCCCGTCTTGCCTGTTCACCCGCGTGTGGTTTTTGGACATTGGAGGCCACCGTACTAACCCATCGGCAATTGAGCATGCTGACGTCAGAGGTCCCGGACGGTCTGTCAGTGAGAGGAACAGACTGAGGAACCGGCACGCGTTTGAGCGCACAGAACGGGCAAGACGGGCAGCTGATGAGACCAGAGAAGGGTTGGAGTGCGCCCCAAGTCCCTCCCTGCACGTTACCAGTCGGGATATTGTGACTTTTTGTATTCCCCTCTGTGTTGTATGTGTATTGGAGTAAACGTTAATGCAGCATGTATTCTGTATCTGTGTTTCTTCCCTACATGGAGAGTTCTATGGAGAATTAACCCCTGATCATCCTGTTCTACTGAGCCAATTGTGACATTTATAATAGCGCTTGTGACATTATTATCACCACTAATTATTCACATGGTATTTATACTATCTATTTCACTTTAATCAGTTTGCGCCGTAGACACCACATTTTTCTATTGTTATCTTGTTGCGGTTGGGAAACCGTAGGTGTTTTGGCTGCACCGATCTGCGCACTTTATCATTCTGATTGTTTTTGATTGATTCTCACTAGTGTCACGTTATAGAGTAAGTTAATGTCTTATTCATTTGTTTGAATTCAGATCCATGTACTCCCTGGGTTTCCCCACATGTGGGATACACTTGTGTATTTTCCAGGCAGCCTTGAATTATTTTACCGGGTTAACCCCCATCTCGGCTTTTCTATGGATCCACCACCTTGTTAGTGAAGGACTTCCTCCTATTTCCACCCATTCCAAGCTTAAGAGCATTTCTCTTGCTCTTGCATTGCTTTATAGCAGCATTGGATATTCAGGATCCTAGGTTCTGAACATGATACTGTATCAACCAAAATGTGGGACTTACAGCTGTGTCCCCTTCTTGTAGTTCAATTATCATTGGTGTCACACAAGATCCTACAAAGAGGCACTCCACTCTTTTATGGCTTGTAATTCTCATCTCAAATTTCGGAGGTTCTTAATTAAACTGTGATAGAGCTGATTGGGTTCTTAGAGATATATTCAGAGGCAAAGAGCCTAATATTCATACACTTTGTTCATTTACTTTTACTTTATTACATTTTTTATTAGGGGGGGCAGGGGGGCAGATACGTATAGAGATACAGACGAGCCAACGAGTATTCTAAAACTTGCCTTAAACTAGCCAGGTACATGCTGGGTACAGAAGTATAACACTGTCAAGCGCTCAGGCGTGTTACTGGATAAATAAGCACTTAATGGTATTAATGGCTGTAAGGGAAACAAAATGGAGCATGGAGGAAACCACTATAAGTCTCCCAGACGAAGCACTATCATAGCGTGAAACGCGTAGAGGAGGAGGCTGTGTTGCAGTCTGCTGTTTTTAGTGTGTGTTCAATAAAGCTTTTTGTACTACCGGAGTTGGAGTTAGGCTTGCTGTTTGCTGTGGCACCGGATTACCTCTCCCTCTTTTCACATGCTGGATACATTTCAGTTACATTTCTGCAGAGGCTAATGGCCCATCATGTACCTGGTCTTTTTGGAGATTGCCCCAGGTTTGTTTTAGTATAATCGTCGGCGCTACAGTACGTAGTTGGATACAAACGTAGGCAGCTGGTGGTATCCGATCTTATTTTACTGTGTTATGATGGATCCAAAACAAAATGAGACTGGAAATGGCTGATAAGAGATTTTATTAGTCTTATATTCTTATAATGAGAAACGTGTTCCTACAGAATTACCCTCTTACAAGATTCTGCATGAAACATGAGAAATGGAGAATAGTTATGGCAACGGAAATGTACCGATGTAATATATGCATCGGGTAATTCTGCCCCCATCTTCTCCTGCTGCTCTATATAACTGCCCCTAATAAATGTTTTTTTTATAGTAACAGATTTCACAAAACAAATTCTGCAGAGATAACGCGTTAATGAATACACAATCCCTGCAAGCTCTATCCCCAGCACCCATCACATCATATATAAATGTGTGTCAGAAGGAGTGCTAGTGGGCTTGGCCAAATGTATATAACAAAAGACAAAAATACCTAATACTATATCCAATGTTATATCCATGACAGAAAAGACATAGTAAAATACTTAAATGACTGTATTCTCACGAGTAAGGGTCATTTAGTTAAACCCTTTGGCCAAAGCGTTATAAGCCTGCAGCCACGTCACGGCATGACCAGTATGCAGCCACGGCATGACCAGTATGCAGCCACGTCACGGCATGACCAGTATGCAGCCACGGCATGACCGTATGCGCCACGTCACGGCATGACCAGTATGCAGCACGATCCGGCATGACCAGTATGCAGCCACGTCACTGCATGACCAGTATGCAGGCCACGTCACGGCATGACAGTGAGCCACGTCACGCATGACCAGTATGCAGCCACGGCATGACCAGTATGCAGCCACGTCACGGCATGACCAGTATGCAGGCCCTAACACTATCTGTGAAAATTCTCATTTACCTCTGCAGTGGAGGGAGAATGGCCACAATGGACCTGTCCTGCACAGGAACATGGAAAAACCTGCTACTTAAAAAGTGGGGAGGGGTGAGCTTAAACCCTGGGAGGAGGGGCCACCAACCTCCAAACAACTGATAACAGTTGACATAATGAACACACAATTCCTGTAAGCTCTAACCCCAACATCCGCCACAATCACAACACCCGCCACATCACACCACACCACACACCCGCCCTACGACCTCCACACACACCACACACCCCCCACACCACCCTCCCAGCCCCTCCCCCTCCCACCCCCCCCCCGCTCCGCTCACCCACGCCCTCCCACCCCCACCCCCCCCCCCCCCCCCCACCCACCCCCCCCCCCATGCCCCCGCCCCTCCCCCCCCCCCCCGCCTCCGTGCCCACTCCCCCGTCCCCGCCTCCCCCTCCCCCCCCCCCCCCCCCCCACTCCTCCCTCCCTCCCCTGCCCCTCTTCCCCCAGGCTCCCCACCTAGAAGCCTCGCGGTCTCGCCCCGTAAGATCCCAGCCCCCCTCCCTCCGGTCCCCCCCACCCCGAGCCCGCTCACCCACATCCCCCCCCCCTCTCCCCCGAGGGTCCCCCGCCCTCCCCGCCCCTCCCCCTGTCGGCCCCTCTCCCCCCCCCCCTCCCCCTCCCCGAGGCCCCTTCCCCCTTCCCGCCCACTCCCCCCACGGGGGGTCCCCCCCCCCCCCCCCCGAATAAGAACATCCTAGGGAGGGCAGCACGAAAGGGAGACAGGAGCAAGGGGTGCCCCCGGGCGCGAAAAAAAGACGACCTGCCCCCTCCGACCGGCCCCCCCCCCCCCCCAACCAGCCACTCCCCCTCACCCCCGGAGCGGGGAGTGCCCCGTCCCCCTCCCCTGCCTTCCCCTTTTTCCGGCCCACACCACATCAACACCTCCACACACACACACAAACACACCCAGCGCGTGGGGCCCCCACACCCCCCCCCCTACCCCCACCCACACCCACACACACACACACACACACACACACACACACACACACACACACACACATATATATGTGTGTGTGTCAAAAGGAGTGTGCTACTGGGCGTGGCCGAACACTTATGGCTTATAACGCTTTAGCCAAAGGGTTTAAGTAAATGACCCTTACTTATGAGAATACAAACATTTAAGTATTTTACTATGTATTTTCTGTCACATTGGATGCAGCATTGGGTATTTTTGTCTGTTGTTGAGATAGTTCAGCTTTTCCCAAATGGTGGGTCACGACCTGGCACCGGGCCACGGAAGCAAAATTGCCGGGTTGCAACAAGGCTGGCCGCGCGGTGTCCCTTTCCCCCCTCTCCCCCCTCTCCCCCTTTTCTTGTGGCGGCCTGAGGTGAGGTGCGGGACGGTGCTGAAGTGGTGCAGCCTGCCAACACCATGCTCCGCCGCCCACAGGACACACCACCCACCAGTGACATGCTCCATCGCCCACAGGATACGATGCCCTGGTGCAGGTAGGAAGTGGTAGCGGGTGTGCAGCCGCCGGGGGGGTGGGGTGTTATACCTGTGCCGCCTGTCCTGGTGCTCCCTTCCCCCTGGTCACCTTGGTGCGGGAGATGGGCACGGGCAGTGGTGGCTGCTCAGTCGCTGGGGGAGGTGGGAAGCCCCCTGCTCGGATCGCAACCTTTCCTCTCTCCCCCGCACCCCCTCCAGTCACTCACATCCGTCGCTGCCTCTGTAATCCACTTTGTGTGTGTATATCAATGGCTGTGTGTGTGTGTGTGTGTGTGTATCAGTGGCTGTGTGTGTGTGTGTGTCTGTATCAGTGGCTGTGTGTGTGTATAGGGGAGTGTGTGTGTGTGTATCAGTGGCTGTGTGTGTGTGTTTGTGTATCAGTGGCTGTGTGTGTATCAGTGGCTGTGTGTGTGTGTGTGTGTGTGTATAGGGGAGTGTGTGTGTGTGTGTGTATCAGTGGCTGTGTGTGTGTATAGGGGAGAGTGTGTGTCTGTGTGTATGTATCAGTGGCTGTGTGTGTCTGTGCAGGCCAGCAGTGGCTGTGTCTGTTCAGGTCTAACTGTGTGGGTGTCTGTGTGTGGTCAGTGTCTTTGTTGGTCTGTCTGTGTGTGTCTGTAGGTCAGTGACTGTGTGCGTCTGTGCAGGTCAGAGAGAGAGAATAGAGGGGATTGGGAGAATATATGAAATCTGTATGGACATTCATAACGGTTTTATTTTACCTATAGGCCAGTATAGGCAATAACATTTTTAGTGGGTCACGAAGGAGAAGTTCAAAAATAACCGGGTCACGGAAAAAAAAGTTTGGGAAACGCTGAGATAGTTCATTAGCCTCAATGCATCAACATTAGTGAGATTTGGGTTTTCCGGACCGTAAATGGCATTTTAAATGGGAAAATGCATGTGTGTATTAGTGAGACCTCATTGAGTCTGTGAGACCAAAGATGATTAAAAATAAACCCAGGGAGACCTAAAGACAATCTGGAGGTGTTTCTTCACTGGTGAAACACTGGAATAAATTCTAATTAAGTGTCCTGCAAAACGCACCAATTAAGCATCAAAAGAATCAGTTTAGATGCTGGTATACTGTATGATGGATAAAGTGACACCCAATGGGTGAGGAGATGAGGTATGTGTTGAGGATGGTTACCATCACACTGTGCCACATTCCTTGTGTGGTTGACTGACCAATAAATCTGCCCGAGGAATGGCATCCAGAGATGATTAGAAGCCCACAGGCTATGTTAGATTCACAAGCTGCTGAAACAGAAACTTTTGCTGCGTGCGTGTGTGGTACAGGAAGAAAGCATTGTCTTTCCAACACGCAATGCTGACAGGTCTGGAAGATTTACGAGGTACAGGTCAGGCGCTTACATGATGGTAGGGACCAGACGCGGCTAATGACGACAAAGTATTATTCCACCAAACTTGCTTTGGGTTTACAAATATGTATTTAAGTCTGGGGTTCTCAACTCCAGTCCTCAAGACCCCTCTACAGATCAGGTTTTCAGGATATCCCTGCTTCAGCACAGGTGGCTCAATCAGTGGATCCAATTTTCCCAGTCTGCACCACCTCCCGATTAGGGATTGGATATAGGAAGCATTAAGGAAGAGTTAACGCATTCCGCGTCTCCATGCGTTTTTACGCGCAACAAAATCTGCCATAAATCTAATGCCCTTCGCCAGGTAGAAGAAACTGTTTGTAATATTTGACGCAACTGTTCTCACCAAAAATGAAGCAGTGGGTTAGAACTCACTTTCTTGGTATCGATAGATATACTCAATAGATACGTAAAAATTATAATTGTAAAAAAAGTATCATGTTAAATTATTGAATTATGAAATAAGTGTTTTGTAAATGACCAAAATATTTGCCTTGGAACAGTAGAGCTTAAGGAATGAACAAAGACTGAGATAAGGCTAGGGGGTAGTCACAAATACAATGACAAATATGACAGTTCTTAGAAATGCTAAATTATTCACCTGGGGCACAGAAACCTAAAATACGAATATACTGCATGGACGTGGAATGGCTGGAAGTCAAGAAGAGAGGGACATGGGGTTCTTATAAACTAGGAATAAACAACATTTGTCTGAAGTGAGCAGGGTAATTAAGATTGTGTTCAAAGATAAAGATATTAACAGCACAAAGGACGAAGGGGTGATAGCACAGAAAATATTATTGGTTATATTTCATCTATGTCAGGGATGGCCACCTCCCGTCCTCAAGGGCCACCAACAGGCCAGGCATTAGGGATATCCCTTCTTAAGCACAGGTGGCTCAACCAGTGGTTCTGTCTTTAAGCCACCAATTGAGCCACTTTTGCTGAGGCTGGGATATCTTTAAAACCTGACCTGTTGGTGGCCCTTGTGGACTGGAGTTGACCATCCCTGATCTATGTCATGGACCAAACCTGGAGGCCACATGGTGTTGGCAAGAATATGACCAGTGGACAGGTGTATGTAAGATGCAGGAAAACTCTGGTTCCTTCAAGATCGTTTATATAATCTTTTATTGCTGTAGGTGTAATTTAATTTGATCTTCCCTTTTTCGTATGCAGATTAGATACTTCATTTCATTGTGAAATGCTGAAGTATTTTGGAGAAATAGTAATGTAGTACTTGTGGGGACTTCTTAAATTGAGTTGATAAACATGGCTTTATCTCTCAGTGTTGGACCTGCCGCTGCACTCTCCTTGGCGGGTAGAACGCGTGGAGAAGAATACTGCAGAAGTACTGAGATGTTCTGCACACTATCATTTCACCTATGAAATTCATCATGTAATATAATAACCTACAATAAACACTTAGGAAACGCAGGTTTATGCAAATATCTTGGAAAGCAATTTGGTTTAATTAAAATAGTACCATTACATGTATTGTTATGTAGTAAAACTGTTATTTAATTATGATAGAATCCGTCTTACTTTGCAGAGAGACAGAGAGACAGCTTTATATTATATATATATATAATATATATATATTATATATATATAATATATAGTGATATAATAACTGTTTCTGTATAGGCTGGAGTGTTGCAGCTAGTGTGCTTTCCAGTCTACAGAGAGTTCATCTCCCCTAGAGAAACTAACAGCAGCTGCAAACCAATTGAGCAGGCTGGACTCCTGATTGCATAGGGAGTTAAAAATCAGGAAATGGCTTGCTCAGTGAGAGTCTGCTTTTCCCCAGAGGACGGGGGGAGGGAGAAAGTTCTCCCCAGCTGTGGAAGCTGGCACAGTTCCCTAGACCCGCTGGACAGTGGTCGCGGAGTCTTCTGGGACTGACTGGGTCTTAATCTCAGGAAGAGGAAGGAAGGACACGAGACTGGGCTGAAGCAGGGATGTCCAATCCATAACCTTGGAACTACAGAGGAAGGATTCTCTGTACTCTCGCAGGGTCCAGAGGGAATTACCTGCTGCCCTCACAGTAACAAGAGCTAAGCAATATATTAATGTACATAAAACTGTTCATATGAGGTGCATAAAATAGGGCATGTTTTAGGCTGGGAACCAGTTTAGTTGGCCAGTGCCAGTTAGAAAGGGCTGAAGTAAATTATAGCTAGTTTTCCCTAAAGGGAATAGCTGTTATTGGCCCCTGTTTGGTCCGTGATTTTTCTTTTTGGTCTTGGTGTTTGTTTTTCTGTGTGTTTCTTTCCTCCCTTCCTACTCCATATTCCTCAAAATATATAAAGGTATACGTGCACTCAAAAATGAGAGATACTTGCCTCAAACACAATGGTGAAATCCTATAGAAATTAAGCAAAAAGAGTAGTGCTCCAAAATAGGGGTTCATGTGGTGAGTGTATTCATCCAACGTTTTGGTCCAACACAGCAGCCCTTACTTAAGGTCAACATTCAACCTCGAACCTTGATACACTTCTGCCGCGTTGGACCGAAACATTGGATGAATAAATACTCACTACTTGCCCAATATTTGGGAGGACGACTCTTTTTGCTTAATTTCCAGATTCTTCAAAGCAGGTTCTACTTCTTCTAAACATACATTAAAGTTAGTAAAATTGCCCTATTTTCTTGGTCTGCCTCTTTGTGCTGCAAGGTGCGGTATACTGTAAGATTGCGTTGCTTTTATGTTTACAGAAACACTTGTTACGACAGCCTACAGCTCAGTCCACCTGGTAAGTGGAGCAGTTAATTTGCTGTGATTATACTCCCTGGGGTGTCTTCCGATGCACTTGGTTTATAATCTGTGTCTTGTACCATTACTGTATGTCCTTTCTTCTTTTTTGTTCAGAGTTTTAGTTATGTCAGACACCTCTATTATCTGCTCTTTGCCTGCAGGACTGGCACATACTTCTTATGTAACATTTAAAATTGTTACTACGGTAAATTATTTTACAACATTACAACATTTTTTGGGGGTATATGGGGGTGATTATATGAGAAGTTGGGGGGTGTATCAAGCAAATTTGGAGCAAAATTGACACAAACTGTGTCATTTTCATCTTGCTTCTGTTTGCGTTGATGCATCAAAGTCTTTGCTTCAAGTTATGTTGCATTTAAGGTCATAAATAAATACACATAATGAATATATTAGATCAGGAAGTGCAAACTTTTGGAGTTGCGCCCCCCTTCCGGCTCCCCCAGGTGCTCGCGCCCCCCTCACATTATCACCGCTGTCAAATGGCACCGTGCGTGATGTCACATGACACCGTGCGTGCTGTCACATGACCCCGTTGTCATGGCGACTGGTGTCAAATGGCGCTGTGGGGTCAAGTGACATCACATGGCCCGCAGCGTCATTTGATGCTGCATTGCCATGGCAACGTGGCACAACATGGCTTATGAATCCCGGTAAGTAGGTTACAGTAGGTTGCCCGGGCTTTAATTTAGTTAGGCAGTCACTGGGATGGGTGGGCGGGCAGGCAGGCGGCAGGCAGTGACTGGGGTGGGCGGGCGGGCAGGCAGGCAGGCAGTGACTGGGAGGGGTGGGCGGGCAGGCAGGCAGTGACTGGGAGGGGTCGGCGGGCGGGCAGGCAAGCAGGCAGTGACTATCAGGCAGGCAGGCAGTGACTGGGAGGGGCAGGCAGTGACTGGGAGGGGCGGGCGGGCAGGCAGGCAGGCAGGCAGTGACTGGGAGGGTGGGCAGGCAGGCAGTGACTGGGAGGGGTGGGCCGGCAGGCAGGCAGTGACTGGGAGGGGTGGGCAGGCAGGCAGTGACTGGGAGGGGTGGGTGGACGGGCAGGCAGCACGGGGGTGGTAGGGGTTTGTTTCAGGCAGTACTGGGGTGGGTGGGTGGGGGGCAGGCAGTGACTGGGGTGGGTGGGGGGGGGGGTGGGCAGGCGGTGGTGGGTGGGTGGGCAGCAGTGATGGGGTGGGTGGGGGGGATGGCAGGCAGTGGTTGGGGGGGGTGGGCAGGCAGTGATTGGGGTGGGTGGGGGGGGTGGGCAGGCAGTGACGGGGGTGCGTGGGAGGGAGCCAGCATCCAAATCTCCCCCTGGCTCCCTGATCCCGAGGAGGCATACCCCCCAGCTCGCCCATATATCCCTCTCTCCACCTGCGGTTCCTCACCTCGCACCCATCCGCGCTCCTCCTCGGGCTGCCCCCGGGTCTCTCCTCCCTCCTGGCCTCCGCCGGCTCCCGGGCTGATACAGAGGAGCTAAGCCGCGGCCCCACCTCCCCCCTCCGGGTACCGGCTGCACTCCACATCCATGTCGGCTGTGTCCAGCCCCCCCGGCAAAGCAGACTGGTACGCGTACGCATCTCACTCCCCTCTGGCTGCAGGTAGGAGCCGGTGAAGGGAAAGGCGGAGAGAGCCGGGTGGCGTGCTCTGGGGTGGGAGAGGGCTCAGGGGTGGGGGGGGAAGTGAGAGCTGGGGAAGGGAGAGCACCGGGGAGAGGGCTCAAAGGCATGGTGTGTGTGAGGCTGGCGGGCATGTGGTGTGTGAGTGTGGGAAGGGCGGAGGGCCGATGCGGTGGCAAGTGCGGAGGGGTGATAGCGGGGGGGGGGGGGTTTGTAATTACTTTGTTCTGTGTCGTGGTCAGTGTCTCGTCAGCGTCTCCAGGGGTGAGCAGTTGAGGCTGTGTCAGTGTGGTGTTTTGTTACGAATGGAATCCGCAGGGTAGGCTCACACAGTATGAGGTGGCTCAGGGGGGTGAGAGTCTGAAGCTGTATGAGTGTGGTGTGTGAGTGGAACAGTGGGTTAGAGCACACCGGCCAATGAGAGCCGTGGGGGCGGAACACACTGGGGGGGCGAGACACACCGGCCAAGAGAACGTTGAGGGACGGGCAGACCGATGGACCAATCAATGGTCTACAGAGACTCAAACCAAGATTTTCAGTTATATATTATTTATATAGTAGATATAAATACTTGCTCCAGTTAAAACACACAGAGGTCTATGTATCAGGACAAAAATAGAGAATTGTGGCAGGAAATAACTGCATCATATGTAACAAGAGAAAAATCCCATTTTGTCTTTGATACATCTTGTGCAGTTTTGTGCCATAGAATTGCTCTACATTTGAATTGATACATAAGTAGTTGAGTTTTTGTGCAGTCATATTCCAGTCAGAGAAGCTCTCTTGACATGTACCTGTCTTTGAAGTAGGGTATCGGTTTATATCCTGGTGTCAGCTCCTTGTGGTTTTGTGCACTTCACTTTATCACTCTTGTAAGCTGGATTTCAGTGCTCATTCTATTGTACAGTGATGTATCTGTGTGTTATCAATCTGATGTTATATCACACCCATACACCTCTGCAGTGTTATATCATCATACCCACATACACCTCTGCTGTTATATCATACACCCCATACACCTCTGCAGTGTTATATATCATACACCCACATACACCTCTGCAGTTGATATCATACACCCACATACACCTCTGCAGTGTTATATCATACACCCACTACACTCTTGCAGTGTTATATCATACACCCACATCACCTCTTCAGTGTTTATATCATACACCCACACTAGCCCCCGGAGAGGGCTCAGTGTAAATCACCGAGAGGGAAACAACACACTTTGCAGACTGAAAGTTGTATGATTAAATCATAATTTTTAATTCGTTCGACACATAAAGTCCAAATACTAAGAATCATTGCAGTAAATAATTGTAGTAATCATACCACCGGCGGTTAGACTTACATAGCTGCCGATGTACGTTTCGCGATAGCTTTGTCAATGGAGGATGCTTCTCTTATTCTATTTAAGTAATAATCCCTGGCGGGAAGGAGCCAGCATCACAATCTCCCCCTGGCGCCCTGATCCCGAGGAGGCATACCCCCCAGCTCGCCCATATATCCGTCTCTCCCCCTGCGGTTCCTCACCTCGCACCCGTCCGCGCTCCTCCTCGGGCTGCCCCTGGGTCTCTCCTCCCTCCTGGCCTCCTCTGGCTACCGGGCTGATACAGAGGAGCTAGGCCGCGGCCCCCCCCCCCCCCCCCGGCCCCCGCCCCCCCCCCCCCCCCCGCGGGGGCGTCCCCCCCCCCCCCCCCCGGCGAGGCAGAGCGGTACGCGCACGCATCTCACTCCCCTCTGGCTGCAGATAGGAGCCGGTGAAGGGAGAGGCGGAGAGAGCCGGGTGGCGTGCTCTGGGGGGGGGGGGGGGGGGGGGGGGGGGGGGGAAGTGAGAGCTGGGGAAGGGAGAGCACCGGGAGAGGGCTCAAAGGCATGTGTGTGTGTGAGGCTGGTGGGCATGTGGTGTGTGAGTGTGGGAAGGGCGGAGGGCAGATGCGGTGGCAAGTGCGGAGGGGTGATAGCGGGGGGGGGGGGGTTGTAATTACTTTGTTCTGTGTCGTGGTCAGTGTCTCGTCAGCGTCTCCAGGGGTGAGCAGTTGAGGCTGTGTCAGTGTGGTGTTTGTTACGAATGGAATCCGCAGGGTAGGCTCACACAGTATGAGGTGGCTCAGGGGGGTGAGAGTCTGAAGCTGTATGAGTGTGGTGTGTGAGTGGAACAGTGGGTTAGAGCACACCGGCCAATGAGAGCCGTGGGGGGGCGGAACACACTGGGGGGGCGAGACACACCGGCCAATGAGAGACGTTGGAGGACGGGCAGACCGATGGACCAATCAAATGGTCTACAGAGACTCAAAACCAAGATTTTCAGTTATATATATATTTATATAGATAGATATAAATACTTGCTCCTAGTTATAAACACACAGAGGTCTATGTATCAGGACAAAAATAGAGAAATTGTGGCAGGAAATAACTGCATCATATGTAACAAAGAAGAAAGTCCCATTTTTGTCTTTGATACATCTTGTGCAGTTTTGTGCCATAGAATTGCTCTACATTTGAATTGATACATAAGTAGTTGAGTTTTTGTGCAGTACATATTCCAGTCAGAGAAGCTCTCTTGACATGTACCTGTCTTTGAAGTAGGGGTATCGGGTTTATATCCTGGTGTCAGCTCCTTGTGGTTTTGGGCACTTCACTTTATCACTCATTGTAAGCTGGATTTGCAGTGCTCAATTCTATGTACAGTGATGTATCTGTGTGTTATATCATACACCTCTGCAGTGTTATATCATACACCCACATACACCTCTGCAGTTGATTCATACCCGCACATACACCTCTGCAGTGTTATATCATACACCCACATACACCTCTTCAGTGTTATATCATACACCCACACTAGCCCCCGGAGAGGGCTCAGTGTAAATCACCGAGAGGGAAACAAACAACTTTGCAGACTGAAAGTTGTATGATTAAAATCATAATTTTTAATTCGTTCGACACATAAAGTCCAAATACTAAGAATCATTGCAGTAAATAATTGTAGTAATCATACACACCGGCGGTTAGACTTACATAGCTGCCGATGTACGTTTCGCGATAGCTTTGTCAATGGAGGATGCATTCTCTTATAATCTATTTAAGTAATAATCCCTGAAGAACAGGGCATTACTGGCCAATAATGCCCTGGCTGGAAGAGTTGAAGGCCCGAGGCGAAGCTGAGGGACTTTAACCCAGCCAGGGCATTTTTGGCTGCGTCAAACCCCCTGCTTCAATCCTGTTATAATAAATAACAAAACAATAAATTAAATCTGTATTGCTGCTTTAAACATTGGCAGGAGGCCTGGGATGCAAATGATACAAGATTATCCCTTTCAACCTACATAAATTATCTATTTCCAAAAATACATTTGTAGTTAATTTAGGGCGGCACCTTTCAGTGCTTCTGTTTTGACTAGCTCTGTGCATCCAGTATATATTTATCACGGGCGCTAATTTATGCCTGTGAGATGTATACTATCAGGCAGGTATGACACTGACACCGAGTTACAATCAGGAACCTGGTTAAATTCCCGGTGTCGGCTCCGTGTGATCTTGAGCAAGTCACTTTATCTCCCTGTGCATCAGGCGCCAACATCATAGATTGTAAGCTCCTCTGGGCAGGGATTGTAACATTCCTATGTCCTGCGTACCGCGCACTGTACTGTCATTGTGACGCAAGTCCCATCGGGAGAAAGGCGCTATATGAAATAAAGTTGTTGTTATTATGATTATTATTAGTGATAATAATAAATAGTAGTGTTCTGCAGTATAATCTAAAATAATATTCCAACAGCTAAATTTATCAATAGTAGTAGTATTGTTTAAAAAATGGTAAAGATTAATTTTATTTAATGTGTGTCTAAGCTTTAGTTGAATCCTTTTCCTGAAATCTTATCAGTGACTTAAATCGGTGTCACACCTATTTAACGCCAGCTAAAATCCCTTAAGTCCCCACCACTTGTAGTTCAAAGTTCTAGCCCAGGGTCAACTCCAGTCCTCATGGGCCACCAACAGGTCAGGTATTATGGATATCCCTGCTTCAGCCCAAGTGGCTCAGTCGTTGACTGAGCCATCTGGGCTGAAGCGAGGACAATTTCCCTAGTACCTGGCCTTCTGGTGGCCCTGGATGCCCGGAGTTGACCTCACCCTGTTCCAGTAGCCGTGTTGACCCTGGAGAAATGTAGATCATGATACCGTTTCATCATAGATTAAATCAGGGGGGCTCAAATACAGTCCTCAAGCTCCCCCCCGCCCAACAGGTCAGGTTTTCAGGATATCCCTGCTTCAGCACAGGAGACTCAAGCAGTCCCTGCACTCAGTAGGTGTTTAGCAGTGTGAAGGCGTGTTAAATCGTTTCTTAGTAAGAGTGAGTCCGGCTTGCTCTGGTTTCAGTGCCACTTGTTGTGGAGATGCTGTATAACACAGCGCTGTATACCACTTATATATATGTTGTGTAATAGTGAAAGAAAGGCGCTAACTCTATTAGTGTACACTTGTGTTATACAGTGAATTAAATATACATCAAGTGATAAAAAGCAAAATTCAGTGAAAACGTGATAAATAACGTGAAGAAATGAATTAAAACCCCCTGCTCAAACCCAGCTGGTAGGGACTGGTTCCACTAGTCCCACAATTCGTCGATATCCGTTTGCAATCCAGGGGGAGCATATAAGGGAGATAAAACAAAATACAATCTAAGTGCAGACAGTTTGATAACTTTTGGATTAATTCAGTGGTTAGTCTTGGCTCGTATGTGTGGCCTACTTACAAGATGTAAGTCAAAAATGGGCAGTGTGACACAGTGGTCTTTGCAGGAAGGACTTCTCATCCAATTGAACAATGGAGACCTCCACTCTCAGCAAAGCAGCGGTGTATATAAAAAAGATAAGATTTCCATAGTGCAGACCAATCATAAAAAACGTGACTTTATGGGGTATTTAAAAATGAACACTTACAATAAAAACATATAAATAATGCGTGTATCACAATATTGTGACCGAGGAGAGATTGCTGTTAACTTCTGGCTCACCCACCACCTCCGGTTAATGGACCCTGAGATCAGACGCCGCTGCATTGGACTCTCCACCTCCTGAGATCCCTCTGGGGTGTGCTGGTCCCGTCGGCTAGTAGGACGCCGCTCTGTTCTCTTCCTGGAGCTCCCTCTCGGGTGGGCTGTCCTGTCACCTCCGGTTAGCTCCGATGCGTCACTTCCGGTTGGCTGCGATCCGTCACTTCCGGTTGTGGGTCTGCAATCTCTGATACTGCTTCTCTCCTCCTCTGGGCGGCTGTCACTCTACGCGTTTCGCCAATAGGGTGCGTGGCTTCCTCAGGAGTGTACCGCCCCCTGCTACTCTGTATCCTGATATACCCCGCATAATTAACAATTGATCAAAAACATGTGTTTCTAAAAAAAGTTCTGCACTAATTACTACCTTGAAATTCATCTGTGTACATAAGGGAGCATTTATATAATGATGGAGGAATGACATGAATAAAAGAATTGATGATATGGAATACAATATGAACGAATGTCTTATAAAAAGTATAATACTTACAATGGGAGGGTTACATATATAAAAATGAAAATATTGGATATATAAAAAATATAAAAAATATATGGGGAATGTGGGGCTGGAAAAGAAATTGGGCTATATGTATATACAATAGGGAATAGCCAAATGAATAAAATGTTTATTTTAAATAATTTAAAGGGGCAGTGCGGTGAATTGTTTTGCATCCAAAAGCAGTTACAACACATTCTACAATGTGGAGTGGGGAAAAAAGGGGGAAAAGGCTCCGTCATGTAAATAGATAGGGGGTCATATGCCTATACATTAGTGAGGGTAACATGATATTAAAACATGTGGATTCACATGATAAGCTAGAACAATGCGTTATGATTACCTACAGCTTATATAGATGTGTTACACAATTCAATGTGGAAAATATATATATAACATCCTATCTGAGGGATTATTTGGGGGGCATGGAAACTGGAGAGTAAAAAACAGTATTGGCTTAATCTACAGTTTTCCTATATCCTATTGGCCTGGATCTATTGAAAACAACAGTGGACATAACCATCACAGAGAGAGGAAACAAAGGAAGAAACAAGAGAGAACTGGTTAGCAATTGATAAACACGGCATGTTACAAAACAGGTGTTATCTCTATTTCCATATTAAGGCCCCTGCGGGAGATGGTCCGCAACCTGTGTATCCAGAATGATGCTCTCTTCATGAGTTCCAGGTTACGATCACCCCCCCGCCAGTGGCCGGGACATGTTCTATGGCCATGTATGTCAGACCTGTGGTGTCCCCCTGGTGTTTCTCCATGAAATGTTTTGATAGACTGTGTGTGATGAGTGATCTTTTTATGCTGCTTAGATGTTCAATGATTCTGACCCTTATAGGTCTTTCAGTCTTCCCTACATACTGTAGTTTGCATGGACACTCCAGGAGGTACACCACATGGTCTGATCTACACGTTAGGCATGATTCTATTTTAAAGTTCTCCCCTGTATTGTTAGATACAAACTCAGTTTTGTTATTAGATTTAAATTGACATGCCCTGCATGTTTTACATCCATAGAATCCTTTGTTTTGTTGTAACCAGTTTTGAGATTTAACTTTCCTTTTCAGAATACTGGGTGCTAGTGTGGTTTTTAAATTGCGGGCCTTTCTGAAAATGATATTAGGATGTTCTGGTATTTCACTCCCCAATACTGGGTCATTCCTAAGAATGGCCCAGTGTTTGTTAATTATTTTTCTGATTTCCTTTGCTTCCCCATTATAATTTGTGAGGAACGCAAAGTCAAATTTGTTCTTTACAGTTTGATTTTTTAGTTTGGGTTTAAGAAGATCTTCTCTCTCCAATTTGTCTATCCTCATTAAGGCCTCATCTAATTTGTCCTCTCTATAATGCTTTTCCATGAATCTATCCTTTAGTTTCCTTGATTGTGATAAAAATGTTTCTCTCTCGCTGCAATTCCGTTTTATCCTGGTGAACTGACTGGATGGTACTCTATCCATCCACCTAGGAAGGTGACAGCTAGTCCGCAAGATGTAATTGTTTTTATCTGTTTCCTTAAAATAGGTCCTTGTTCTTATTTTACCATTCTCTCTATATATATCTCCAGGTCTAGATAATTCACTTGTTTGTCACTGAAACTACTGGTAAATTTAAAATTCAGGTCATCACTGTCTATTCCTGTCAGAAAGTCTTGTAACTTACTCTCTCCTGCCCCCCAAATTAGATACACATCGTCGATGAAACTACGCCATAGGACCAGGCCCTCCCCAAGCTCGCCATTCGGCCAGATGTTATCTTCCTCCCATGATGCCATGAAGAGGTTGGCGTAGCTCGGGGCGAACCTGGTCCCCATCGCCGTTCCCCGCTTCTGTAAATAGTATTCTTCATCGTACCAAAAAAAGTTATGCTGTAAGATAAACAAGATCGCATCTATGATGAAATTAGCTTGTACCTCTGCAAGATCAACGTCTCTCAACAGGAACCTCTTAATGGCTCTACAACCCTTTTCATGGTCAATTGATGTATATAACGACACAACATCACATGTCGCCATTATATAATGTTGTTCCCATCTGACTTTACTTAGTGTGTTCAGCAAGTCTGTCGTGTCTTTTAAATATGCTTTTTGCTGTATGACGTATTTCTGCAGGAATACATCTATGTACAGTGACAAAATTGGCCGTTAGTGAGTCAATCCCCGAGACGATGGGTCTGCCTGGGGGATTGACCTCACTCTTATGAATTTTTGGCAGGTGGTAAAATACCGGTACTTTTGATTTGTCACTGTACAGAAATTTGATTTTCTGAGGCTCCACCAATTAGTCTTTAGAGCAGGGGGTGGCCAACAATTTTTCAGGCTTGCCAATAAATGGAAAAATAGGGTAACCCCAATTATCGAGGCCACTACCAGGCACTATGGAGTGTGTTTTAGGAAAGAAGGTTTGACGCCGGTATACAGGTGATGCAGGTAATAAGGCAATATTGGGGGGTATCTCCGATACTAACAAGGGGAGTGGGGTACTGGAAAACCGGTTAGAGGTACAAGGGGACACCTCCCAAGGGGGCGCCCCCAGGTAAATCACGGCCCGGCTACCAATATATCCTCACCTGTCTCCCCTGTGTATCGCGTGGAGGTCCCTTGAAAGCCGTTCCTGTTTGCGGCTGCAAGCTTGATCCTGGAGGCTCTGTGTGCTGGGATTCTGCTTGCTGGCGTCTGCGTGCCCCAACCGGATATGACGTCACAGGTGAAAAAAATGGAGATTGCTTCCGAGGTTCACAGCACCTTCACTCAGCCATTGGACGAAATGCATAAGAGTGTTCATGCTGTTGTACATTGCTGGTTACTAATAAAGTTTTTTATATTCATACAACTGGCTGAGTGAAGGTGCTGTGAACCTCGGAAGCAATCTCCATTTTTTTCACCTTTGCCAATAAATGGGCACAATTTGTTGGTGGCCCACTGTCCCCACTGTCCCCACTGTCCCCACTGTCCCCCTACATCCGGTTCAAATGAATAGCTAAAACTAAACGAAATAACGGCAAAAGTAAACAAGGGTAATAAAAACACTAACATATTACAGACATGAATGGCCCGGAAGTTCGGGATGGCAGGGTAGCAAGTTGGGTGGCGGTCCGCAGACTAAGGCTGCGCTTATACTGCGGGCGCTGGCAACGTCGCGTCAAAACAAATGCATTTGACGGATTGGTCGCGATCACTGAAAGTCATCTCAATTTAATTTTTCCAGCGACCGTAGCCTGACATTGCCGTCTCGTCGCCGGAAACTATAAGCGCAGCCTATAAGCTGTCTTCTGGCTTGCAGGAAGGGGGAGGGGTGGTCGGTGGCAGGGGTGGAAACCGGTGGAGCTCCCGTTCCACCACCCCCCCCCCCCGCCCCCAGGAGGGGCTGATCCAAGTTCCTTTACTTAAATCGATTTTTAAGTCTATTTTTGTTGTTTTTGCTCCTTCCCCCACGCGAGCCACTCCCAACGCAATCCCGGGCCACGGGTTGGCCACCCCTGCTAACTAACTTTACTAACACTATACTAATATTGCATTAAATCATTCACTATCAATGTTTTTAACATAGTCAATGCGCTACTGATCCCTGACTGTTTTTCATTATTACCTGTTTCAAGTGCTTTTGAGAGTATTGAGAGCAGTGGCGTAGCTAGAAAATTTCAGGGCTCTATTAATATTGATTGCAATTATTTTCTCCCTCCCCCATCCTCTCCCTGACCCTCTCTCTCATCTCTCCCCATCCCTCCTCATCATCACCATCCCTCATCATCTCTTCCCCTTCTCCTCATCTCTCCCCCTCCTACCAATCTTATTATATATTAGTGAAAGCACTGTATGCCTGTCTGCATCTTCCTGTGTCCCTACGGACAATCTGATTTGCGGCCAACACCACTGCCACACTGTCCCACCCCTCACTGACCTACACCACTGACACACTCTCCCACCACTCACTCACTGAGCTTTGGGAACGCTTGCCAGCACCTAACCCTCACTGCTCTGAGAGATTTGCACCTAACCCTCACTGCTCTCAAGCCAGAAAACCCTGACCGCCTGCTACCACGACAGAACTGCACAATCAGGTACACAGTCTTATTGCTTTCAGCACTGCAACATTCCACACCCTCACACAACACCACACACACCGCACGCTCACACCGCCTCTTACGGCTTACACTGCCAACACACCTCCCCTTCACCTCACCGCACTGTCTCATCCTCACCTCTCCAACGGACACCGCACCCCCCCGCCCCCCGAGGCAGCAGCGCTGTGTGATCCTCACATCACCAACGGACACCGCACGTGGCCGCAGCTCCTCCGGAGATCACACCACATAGAACCAACATTCCCCATGTCTCCCTGTTTCCCGCGCTTTCAGCCCCCCCCACCCCGGCGCCGCTACAGTCAGCGGGGGAGCGGAGCGAGTGCCCGGGACACCCCCCACAGCTCTCAAGCACGCGCCGCGCACCCCCGCGCTCTCCACCTCTCCCCATGTCAGCTCCCCCCCGGTGCTCTGCTCAGCTCTCCCCCCCGGAGCTCCGCTCAGCTCTCCCCCCGGAGATCCCCTCAGCTCTCCCCCCCGGTGCTCCGCTCACCTCCGCCCCGGTGCTCCGCTCACCTCCCCCCCGGTGCTCCCCTCACCTCCCCCCCCGGTGCTCCCCTCACCTCCCCCCCAATGCTCCGACAGGCAGTGGACACGCGGCGCCTAAGATGGCGGCGCCCGGAAGGACCCCCTTCCTCCCTCGTGGAGTAAGATGGCGGCGGACGGAAGGAGAGGTGACGTGTGTGTGTGTGTGTGTCACTGTGTGTGTGTGTGTGTGTGTCACTGTGTGTGTGTGTGTGTGTGTGACACTGTGTGTGTGTGACACTGTGTGTGTGTGTGTGTGTGGGGGGGGGACACTGTGTGTGTGTGTGTTACACTGTGTGTGTGTGTGTGTTACACTGTGTGTGTGTGTGTGTGTGTCACTGTGTGTGTGTCAGACACTCTAGGGTGGGGACAGGAGCTACGCATGGGGGGGGAGCAGGAGCGGAGAGAGAGGGGGGAGCGGAGAAACATACAGGGGGAGTGGAGAGGAGGGACACAAAAATTGTAAGCAACCCACCCCCCCTCCTGTCCACTGTCCCCCCCCTCCTGTCCACATAATACATATACCCCCCCTCCCCAATACATAATAAATACACCCCTCCTCCCTAATATAATAAATACACCCCCTCCCAATACACAATAAATACACCCCCTACCTAATACATCATAAATACACCACCCCCTCCCAAATACATAATATATAACTCCTCTCCCAATTCATAATAAAAAATACACCCCCCTCCCCAATACATAATACATACACCCCTTCCTCAATACATAATAAATACACCCCTCCTCCCTAATATAATAAATACACCCCCTCCCCAATACATAATACATACACCCCTTCCTCAATACATAATAAATACACCCCCTCCCCAATACATAATACATACACCCCTTCCTCAATACATAATAAATACACCCCCTCCCTAATACATTACAAATACAACCACCCCTCCCCAATACATAATACATACACCCCTTCCTCAATACATAATAAATACACCCCCTCCCTATATACTAATAAAGAACCCCCCCCCCCCCCGAATACATATCCATACAACACCCCTTCCTCAACTAATAAAAATACACCCCCTCCCTAATATATAATAAATACACCCCTCCCCAATACATAATACATACACCCCTTCCTCAATACATAATACATACACCCCTTCCTCAATACATAATAAATACACCCCCCCCTAATATATAATAAATACACCCCCCCCCAATACATAATAACATACAAACCCCTCCTCACCACTCCAATACATAAACAACACCCCTTCCTCAATACTAATAAGACAACCCCCCTCCCAATACTATATAAATACACCCCCCCCCCAATACTAACAATACAACACACCCCTCCTCCATACATAATACTACACCCCTCCTCGTAATAATATACAACCTCCCAACGAATAAACCACCCCCTCCCAATACATAATACATACCCACCCTTCCTCAATACATAATAAATCACCCCTCCCTAATACATTATAAATACACACAACCCCCTCCCCAATACATAATACATACACCCCTTCCTCAATACATAATAAATCACCCCTCCCTAATATATATAAATCAACCCCCCCCTCCCCCAATACATAAATACATACAACCCCTCCTCATACCTAATAACATACAGCCCCTTCCTCAATCATAATACATACACCCCTTCCTCAATACATACATAATATAACATACACCCCCTCCCTAATATATAATAATACACCCCCTCCCAATACACATAAATACACCCCCCCCCCCTCCCCAGCGTGGGACAGACTGTGAGGGAGAGAAGCCTGCAGCAGGGAGAGCTGGGCCTGGCAGCAACTGCTTTGTGCGGCCGCCAACCCGCTTGCAACCACCGGGTCCTGGTCTGTCCCCCCGTCGGCCGCAGCATACCAGGGGGAGAGCGGGGCCCCCGGGTTTTGCCCGGGCTATATCTACGCCCCTGATTGAGAGAATGGACATCTGTATTTGCTATTTTACACTCTCTAACCCAGGGGTGGCCAACTGCAGTTTTCAAGGGCCACCAACAGGTGAGGTTTTCAGGATATCCCTGCTTCAGAATAAGTGGCGCCATCCTAATGACTGCACCACCTGTGCTGAAGCAGGGATATCCTGAAAACCTGACCTGTTGGTGGCCCTTGAGGACTTGAGTTGGCCACCCCATGTCTAATCTCTTGGCATTCGTTGTTTTGCATTCATGCACCTGCCCCATTTTTATTCTGACCGCCCCCCCTTTCATACCGCCCCATAGTGTGGCATATTCAGTCCTGCTTGTTTGATAGATTTTTTACGTGGGCGGATGTGCTTTTATGCAACTTGGGATGAATCATACATGGAATAGAATCAATCATTTGCCGGAAACTCCATGTGGTGCCTCTGCCTATTTTGATTGCTCTCTCGTGCTCACGTTATCTGGTTCTATATGATGATCAATAACCTGCATCCACCCCGAGTGTCCTGGCCCTACCCCACACCTGACTCACGGCAAAGGCATCTCCAGCAACTTCTGGCAGAAGGTTCTCAATCATTTATGTAATTGTCTCCGGGACACTTTTCCATTGCTCTCATTTTGCTCATCCCAATCTACAATATACCAGCCCAAATGGCATTTATTGACCTCATTATTATGCATGGTTTTGATGAAGCATCCAATTACAAGTGTCCCACATTAAAGTATTATATGTCATTCATCTATCATATAAATAGCACATGCAAATCCCTCGTAGCTATGTGTTGCTCTTCTGCTCAAGATGAATGATCAGGGAAATATAAGCCTTAACCCCTCCCCCCCCCCACTTCTTTCAACATGGGGGAGAAGCAGGGGACCCTGGAATTAAACCGAGTTAATTTCAGCTCAGGGGACCCTCTGACTCGCTGGATACTTACCGAGAAAGGTACCCCCGGTACTTCATGGAGATTTATATCCCCTTTGTCCCACGGACCAATAGGAAGCCACGACGAATGATGGTGCAGCTTCCTATTGGCCCATGCAGCGTGATGCAGGAGATTAAAACCTCCATTTTGTTTCCCCTGGAGCGGAGGACCTTGGCCACACTTTCCCCAGCAACCAGGGAGTGTATGGAGTTAAAAAAATAACGCAGTTCAGCTCCAAAGTCCCCCTGCTTCCTATTCTACGCATGTTAACAAACTGATCCAACAAAGTGCATCTTCGGGACGTCCGTGGAGCTGCGGATATGTATGTTGTGAGCTCCCGTTCTAGCCCACATTGTGTTAGTGCAAGGGATTCTAGCATAATATAATTAGTTAACACAGAATAAAATTGATATCAGCAATGCCAAAATAGTCCTTGACGAATATGTCACTATATTCTCAACCAACGAACTTACAGAACCCATGTATCTTACTGCTATCTATCTAACATCCACTTGAATTACTGTTTATTTCCCAGTTAAATCCGTATTTCCTCATTGGTTTTATTGTTGCACAGTTTAACCTGGCTAGGACTTGAATATAACCCACACCTTGGCCATAGTCTGTGCCCATATTTGAGCTCTGTGAGGTGTCTTTATTAGGCTATGTGTGGAGTGTCGGCTGCAGCCCATGTTATCTTTCCCTGTAGTCTAGTGACAACTCTTTGCTATAGCTCTGCAGCTTGATGAGCAATGGGACCCAATAAATACAATTTGTACCCTCTCCCCACGACAATGGCGTGACTTTCTCCCTAGATGAGCTGCAGTCACTTGGCAGCAATGACGCGGCTTTCACTGACACACCTAAATTCACCTAGCTGCTCTGTCTTTCTTTCTCGTGTCAGTGTCAGCGTTTCAAATACGTTTTTGAAGTAAAACTTCTTTCGTGGCGGTGCCATCCAAAAAAATCTCATAGGCAAAAACCTGAAAACTGTCCCGAAAAAATAACGGAAGTGACTGACTGCGCCGGAGGGTGGGCTTCTGTACCGGGACCCTGCGGAGCACAGTACGGCTGTGTCTGACTGCCTCCCCGGGAGCACTGTGCTTCTGTCTGTGACCGGCTCCCTGGGGTCTCCTTGACGGTGTGTGAGATGGAAACAGGCCCAAGGTCCCAGCCCTAGGCCTCCACTCACACTTATGTTGTAGGCCCTGCAGCCGGACCGTGCGGTGCAGCACCGGCCCACGGCTGCACGCGTAGGGGCCGCAACTCACCGTGCCAAGTGCCTGCTCCAGCATGGTGGTCCCTGGAGTAAGCACTGTGGAGGACACGGTATCAGGGGGACTACTGTCTGTGCTGCTGACCAGTGTTCTGGTATCAGGGCCGCCGACAGGGGGGAGAGCTGGGACAATTCTCTCAGATATATATATATATACATATATACACACACACACACATATATATACATATACATACACACTCACAAATATACACACACACACATACACATATACACACATACACATACACACACACACACACACACACACACACACACACACACACACACACACACACACACATATATATATATATGTGTGTGTGTGTGTATATGTATGTATATGTATGTGTGTGTGTGTGTATATATATTTGTGAGTGTGTATGTATATATATATGTGTGTGTGTATGTATATTTTTGTGTGTGTGTGTGTGTGTGTGTATATATATATATTTGTGAGTGTGTGTATATATATGTGTGTGTGTGTGTGTATATGTATATTATATATATATATATATATATATATATATATATATATATATATATATACACACACACATACACATATACTGTATACATATATACCTTCACACACATACCTTCTAAGTTACACTGCTTTGCATTTTGTCACATAAATTATATTTAGATTTTTTACCATTTTGCATGAATTAAAGACTTTAGAGAGTGACAAAATGCAAAGAAGTTTCACTTCATACACGTGTGCCCTGCACACACCCTTTTTTTCTGTGGTGGTAGGACCATACAGGACCCCATACTATAAGCCCCTTATTTACGTGCAAGGATCCTATTGGTGACCATTACCAGAATATAAAACTGAGTACAATCCTCCATTGTAACATCCACAATATTATTATGTATCAATAATATTATAACTCATTCACTTATTCAAAGTTTTCCAGTCTCCGTGTATCGTTGATTATTAAGCGCCTCCATCCCAAACCATGTTTGACAGACTCAACACAATATATAGGTGGGTAAAATGATCTGCTGAAGATCACTCAGAGTGTAAGTGGCTGAACCAGAATGAACCATAAGCTTGACTATTAAAATCTTCTGCCTGGAAGTGACTTCACAGCAATTTCAATGGGGTCCTTGGTCTGTTCAACTATTTGAGCTATTTCAATGAAGGAAGATACGATATCGGGAAAAATCAGTTATGTAATTTAGGTTTGTAGTAGTCCATTCAGATTTGGAAAACAGGTTTTGTTGCTGGTCATCTGAGAAGCCTTCAAAGGGTTTGGTTTATACGCAGCATAAACCTGAGGCCCTTTGTTACTCCTCCACCTCAGGCTGAATTTCTTGAATTATTCTGCACATACAGTATAATAAATATGCCACGGGGAGGAATGAGGTCTCAGAACGGCAAGAGAACGTTCTTCCTTCTTCTAAGCAGCAATGTTTTTATGACAATAGCTGCAGGACTTAAAATGACTCAAACCAAAGACATCCACCACATAGTCCAAACCTTTTTAAAGATTTTCAAAAATAAAAGTAGTAACAAAGGAGGGAGAGAGAGAGTAGGGGGTATGAGACCTTCTATTGGACCGACAAGTAGTGGACATGTTACAAACTTTCCAACCTCTCAGGGTCCTTTACCAGGTATGGCTGTGCCATATGGCTCTTCCCACCTGATGAAGGACCATGAGAGGTTGGAAAGCTTGTAACATATCCACTACTTTTTGGTCCAATAAAAGGTCTCATATCCTTCTACTCCCTTTCTCTCCTTTGTTACTACGTGGAAGAAAGGACCAGCACGGCCCCCCCACCCTTCTTTGCAAAAATAAAATAAGATAGATTTGAGACGAGGTCAAAAAATTAACATTCATCTTAACTGAAGGCAGAAAACAGAAAGGCAGAAAAAACAAACTAGGTTGTGTTAGTAAAGATACCTTATACACCCGATATGATAGAAATGTAGGGTGTGTTTTATCTCTGTTACTGTAACGACGGAGAACCAATGGTCTCATATTTGGAAGACATAGCATCAGATTTGAAGGCCTTATATCAGAGGACACAGAGAGAGCCAGACTGAAAAGATAAGACGCAATATATAAACTGGACTTAATACAGACAAAATGTACTGTACATTGGTTATTCAACCCTATAGGATCCATTTATCAAAGTCTCCCAGATGGAGAACTGGACCACTCCCCCTCCCCTCCACCTGCATTATCAGAGAAAGGAAATTCCATTCAAATTATTGATTAAAAGCATATATGGGCATATTCACCTTGCAGGCCGTTCCCGTTAATCATAACGCAGTATTCACTAATCGTTCCAAGGAGATGAGGGAGCGGGGGACATCAATTATGAAACGGAAAGAGACATATACCATAGAGTAGTACTGTGGGAGTTAAGGAAGTACTGATATGAATAAACCGCAAAGAGTTATACTCCCATGGTAGTGAGTATTAAGTAGCAAATCACAGTCTGTGGCAAAGGCAGATGGGTAGTGTGGTAGATGCGGGTTATCTCGGAATAGAGAAGACAATCACCATCGTGCAAACATAAGAAATAATCTTTATAAAAATATGGGATCAGACCAAACCTATAGAATGTGCACTTACACAAAGGCCATTCTTTTGGGCAAAAACATATTCAAATCGCGATCTCTGTGTGGCGGTGATCTCACCACTTCCGCGATGCTGACGAAGTATGCTGTGGGGTGCCAGTTGGTGTAGCTTCCGGTGGCAGAAGCCCGGGAACTTCAGCAGACCCAGGAACAGTTCCCTCTCCAATCAGATCTTCTTCTCAGGGACATACGCTTACCTTTAGATGTCTTCACCATCCGATTCCAGGGGTCTCAGGAAGCTCTCGAACAAAGCCAAGATCGTCAACAGCCACAGTCCTCAGGTAAAGTACAAAGTCCTTTTCTTCTTTATCTTCATCTGTTAATTGTCATACAATTGTGGGTCTTCTTTATGTTCATCAATCATCATCTTCATCTGTACAGCCATCACACTTCCATTGGGGGTTAGGTGTTGCCTCATCAGCTTCTTGCCTTCAAATGAGCCTGCATGGGTTTGCGCTCAGTGATCATGGTCACAAGCCGGGTGCTGAGCTATGCGGGAGGGAAGCGCCAGAAAGCAGCGAGGGAGGAAGCGGATAAAGAAAAAGTCATAAGAAAGACATTCACAGATGTCCAGGACGAAAGACAAGAACAGGCAGAACATACAGTTTTAATTACCTGCCCTCCCAACATTAACGAAAATACATTTCTGAAATACTTATCCCAACATGGAAAAATTACCAGTCACTTCTTTTAGGAAAGTTATAAGATCGCAGCGAAGCAGGTTGCCAGCGGAGGAGAGCAGGACCACAGCACTATTGCAGGGCAGACACGGGAAGGAGGGGAGTTTGACATCACAGCTCTGGGGCGCGCTCCTTCCCGTACCTCCGCAGCCCCCCCAAGTGCACACACACCATCATGTGGCCGCCTAATGCACTATTCGGTTCGGCCGCCCGCACCCAGCTTGTTTGGCCGCTTGCCCACCCGTACGCCTTTGCATAGCTTCTTGGCCGGCCGCCCGCCCGCGCACAGCGTCTGCCGGCCCGCACACACCAGCTTTTGCCGCACGCCGCCTGTGCCCCCCCCTAAATAATCTTGCTCCCCCCAGTTTGCGCACCGCTGATCTAGAGGTAACACCCTTCGAAAGTGTAGAAGGTATATTAGTGAATCATAATGTGTTTTTATTTGGATATTTTATTTGGGCATTGCTACTCAACCACCCCAGTGTACATCTGCGTTGCTCCAAAGGCGGGCAGCCTGATGGGGCTCCCCAAGAGCTGCTCCCCTCTGCACAGGACCAGCGTGCTAAGAGTTAACATTTGCTTGTACTTTGTGAAACATCAGCCCCACCCACTGGAATGTTAATGAGCCAAGAGGACACAAAGAACTTTGTGTTCACAGCTGCATTGAATTTCAACCACCTCAGTGTACATCTATGTTGCCCCAAAGGCAGATAGCCATCAGCTGCGCCAAAGGGCAGCCAAAGGGTGTGAGCCGTTTGCTGCCGTTCACTGATGTTTGGTGATGTTAAAGTGATGTTAAAGCTGCTTTTTTTAAATCTGAAACTCACAAGCACTTTATCCCCTGTACCCAATTTTCCAACTATATCTGTCCATGAAATGTCTTTGAATTGACTGTATAACTTCTGTTCTTTTAATGTAACCATGTATTTTTTATAACTGTGTGCCCAGGATATACTTGAAAATGAGAGGTAACTCTCAATGTATTACTTCCGGGTAAAACATTTTTATAAATAAATAAATAAAATAAAAATACGGCCTGTGACGTCACCAAAATCAAGATGGCTGTCGTCACATGTTACTTCAACCAATCAGATTGTGAGATTCCCAATCTGATTGGTTGTAATAAACCATGTAACAGAGTCAATTTTTGGAAAGGATGTAACGTCATCAAAAGGGAGGATCCCCGAGGCTGAAAGCAATGCGGTTCATCTCAGGAGACCCACTGCTCCCGCACACTATTAATAAATATGACATTAAAGCAGCTTCATTACCATAACAGATAGCCACTATGGGGTTCAAAAGGATGTGACGTCACTTTAAGGGATGATGTCACATCCTTTTGAACTAATGTAACCTATCACATGGTACAGCGACCAATGGGATTGTCTTCAATCCCATTGGCTGTATTACCATGTGATATAGCCATGTGGTTTGAAGGATGTGATATACCTCCCTTGGAGATTACGTCATATCCTTAACAAAATAAAAGAGGTGGGCACATGATACAGCATAAAATCAGATTGGACCTTGACGTCTCATTTTACCTCAAGAAGCAGACGAGAATTAGTGGTTTTATGATTTAATTAATTTGTTGGCTAGTGGTTTAAATTCATTAATTGATTGGTTGGCTAGTGCTTTTATTTATTTAATTTGTTGGCTAGTGCTTTTTAAAATATAATTGGTTGGCTAGTGCTTTTATTTATTTAATAGTGGTGTTTAGGTGCTTGTGTATATGTTTTATTATTGTGTATATTTGATTAGGGTGACCATTGGCTTATCATGCCTATATTATATGAGTGTGATGTACCACTATGCCAATCAATGGGTAGAGGGTGGGTATATTGGGCCCGGGGTGGGTGGTTAGGCCTCATGGGTGGATAGCGGGGGAGGGTGGGTTAACCCCTTAATTACTATAGCGGTTGTTAACCGCTAAGGTGATTAAGGGGTTAGGGGCCATTAGATTGTATTATTTAATGTATTCTTGCTGGCATCGGAGGACATGGACCTGCAGTTTGCTGATGAGGATGCCCTTCATTATGGCAGGGGTAAGTAGAAAAGTGTATTTACTTTATTTATGCTGGCTGGCTAATGTTTTATTTAATAATTGAGTAGGTAGTAAAGAAGCAGGCACACGGTCTTAATCAGCAACAAAGCTTTAATGTGCCATGAAAACCAATGTTTTGGCAGTACAATACAGTACTACCTTTCTCAAGAAAGAGAAAGGCAGTATTGTACTGCCGAAACGTTGGTTTTCATGGAACATTACATCTTTGTTGCTGATTAAGACCATGTGCCTGCTTCTTTACTACCTACTGGACTACTTTGGGACGTCAGGAGCTCTCTGGAACCAGTGCACTGGCAGCTAGGTACCCCCCATTTCCCAGTGTGACAGTGTGCGTGCACTACCCTCTATTTATTTAATAATTGACAAGTTACCTATTATCCATATCTGGATAGTAGTTATTTTGCCCGTTACTGTACTGTGTGTGTTGGGGGTGGGTGGGAGGTGTATTTATTGGAATGTATTCAACATTTTTTTTTCAAACAGGATTGGTACCACAGGCTAGCGGGGACCACCCGAGGGCCCCCAGACACCCGCGGGGACCACCCGAGGACCCTGAGACACCTGCGGGGACCACCCGAGGACCCAGAGACACCTGCGGGGGCCACCCGAGGGCCCCCAGACACCCACGGGGACCACCGAGAACCCCGAGACACCTGCGGGGACCACCAGAGGACCCTTGCGGGGCCCCCTGACACCTGCGGGATGACCTGGAGGCCCATGGACACTGGCAGGGACAACCTGAAGCCCCATGGACACTTGTGGGGACCCCCGCCGACCTCTGGCATCAATCCTGTGCAGAAAAAAATAATAATGTTTTTATGTGGGGACACGGGGTGGGTTGTGTATTGGTGGTTAGTACATTTTGTAATGTTTATTGGGGACAGAGGGAGTGAGTGAAGGGCCATGTACCCGCTTCACTCACACCCTCTGCCCTCAATAAACCTGCTATTGTGCCTTAACCCCTTCATTGCCTTAATGGATATCCGGTAAGGTAATGAAACTGCTTTAATGTAATTTTTATTTATAGTGTGCGGGAGCACACTAAAGGAGATGTTTTTTTCAGAGTAGAAATCATTTATCAAGAGCACAGCATCAATAGGGGTAAAATAGGGCGTTTTATCCTTTGTGTGCAAAACAAAACAATCAAGAGTATTCGTCCCTGGTCAAGACAAAGGAATTGCATTGAGGGCGCAATGCTTATATAGTTGCATAGTTACATAGTAGATGAGGTTGAAAAAAGACGTAGGTCCATCAAGTTCAACCTATGCTAAATTTAGACAACAGATACTTTATCCTATATCTATACTTACTTATTGATCCAGAGGAAGGCAAACAAAAAAACCCCCAGTGTCATATCATCCAATGATATCTCATAAGGGGGAAAATAAATTCCTTCCTGACTGCAAGAATTGGCAATCGGATTAATCCCTGGTTACTTATTTGGTATATCCCTATATACCTTTCCTTTCTAAAAAGATGTCCAACCCTCTTTTTTTTTTTTTTGTATAACTTAAATTTTATTGGTGAATACATGCTTGTCTTACATAAAAAAAGAATATTTAGACATACATTGTTCAACTTAGCATATAGTAATCATTAATTTACGCATAAAAGGCCCCCACAGTTTTTCGAGCCCTACTCAACTGTGCGGGAGAGGATAGTTACTCTTATTGTGAGGGGTTGGGGGATAATAATAAAAAATAATAAAATAAAAAAAGGGGGGGGGAAGGGAGGAGGGAAGGGGTGTGGGATAGGAATGGGAAATCGGAGGGGGTGAATGGACTGGACGCTGAGGATTGTTGAGATGTCTTTAGTGCCGCTAATTAGCCTCATTATTTGCGGTAAGGTATAGATGAGCGATCTCATGGTGTGTGAGGTGTTTGTTGTGGATACGGGCTTCACCTCTCTGTAGGAGAACGCATCTATTACTATCAAAGCCAAATTGTGTCACGCTCTACCCCAGGGATGTCTGTCTGTGCTAACCAAGGGGTCCAGACTTTTAGGAAGTTGTCGCCAGTGTCATTAACTAAGCTTGTTAGTTTTTCCATCTGGCAAATAAACCAAATACGATTACGAATCTTTGGGATAATTTGAATATCGGGGCGTTTCCATAATGCTGCGATCTCGCACCGCGTGGCTATTGCGAAGTGTGCAATTAATTTGTTATGTGACTTTGATAGACCCTTTAGAGGCCTATTCAAGAGAAACAGCCAAGGGTCTGGGGGAATAGAGAGGTCAAAAATCCTCTGGATCCAATTTCTGATTTTTCCCATATTTGGAATATCAGCGGGCAGGACCACAGCATATGTAACAGGTCAGCTGTTCCTCCACATTGTTTAGGGCACAGTGGGGAGGACCCTAGTGCGAACTTAGATAATTTGAGAGGGGTGAGGTACCATCTCATGAGGACTTTGTATGCGCTCTCCTTCAGTGTTGCGCATATGGAACTTTTAGCGGTGGCTAAGAATATGGAGTTCCAATCTTCATCCTCTAGGGTTTCTCCTAAGTCTTGCTCCCATTGGTTTTGGAATGAAGGTGTTTGCTGTTTAGATGTGGCCGACTCGACTACCTCTCCGTAGATCGTAGAAATAAGTCCCTTAGTGTCGGTTTCTACCCAGCAGAGCTTTTCAAAATTCGTCAGGGGAGGGTATGGGGCGGATTTGTTGTAAAATGCTCTAATCTGGAGGTATTTATAAAATTTGGTGTGGGGAATGCCGTTTTCTTGTCTGATATGGTCGAATGTTTTGATTTTTAGAGTATATCCTTCCATATCTTTGAATCTATTATATCCTTTTAGTTTCCAGATAGAACTACTGCCACCAATTAGGCCAGGTGCAAAACTCGGGTTGTTCCAAATGGGGGACATCAGTGAGCATCTTGATGTGTGTGAATTTTTGATTTTCGTTGCTTCCCAAACCGATAGGGAGTTGGTCATTGAGGTGAGCGGCAGGGTAGCGGGTTTCTTCGCTGGTTTAGGTAACCAAATCAGGCTACTGAGCTCTAATGGGGAGCAAGCAGCACTTTCTAATTCCACCCATCTCTTCAATGTGGGGTCTGAATGCCATTGTATAATATGACTTAATTGAGCCGCTTTATAGTATGATAACAGGCAGGGTACCGCTAAGCCACCAGCTAAGGTAGGTCTTTTCATATTTAACTTATTTACTCTCGTTTTTTTCCCATTCCAGATAAAGTTAGATATTGCAGACTGAAGTGAGAGTATATCCTTCAGTTTGAGTGGCACTGGCAGTGTCTGGAAGAGGTATAGAATACGGGGAAGTAGATTCATTTTAACGCTATGAATCCTACCTATCCAATAAATCTTCTTGGAAGACCATCTGATTAGGTCTTGTTTTAATGTCCAAATTAAGTTGGGATAATTTGCATTATAGATGTTTTTTGCATCTTTTGTGATTTGAATCCCTAGATACTTTATAGACTTCTTTTGCCAATTGAAATTGAAATTTAGTTTCAGGAGTTTCTCTGTATGTCTAAGGAGATTGATATTCAGAGCTTCAGATTTAGATTGGTTTATTTTAAACCCAGAGACTTTGGAGAATTTGTCTAGTAAATCGAATAGATTTGGTAATGAGGTGAGGGGTTTTGAGATGATTAATAAGATATCGTCTGCGTACAAGGCCGCTTTGTGGGATTGAGCGTATGCGTTTAACCCTGAGATATCAGGATTATCTCGAATGCGTGCTGCCAGAGGTTCGATACAGAGGGCAAACAGGAGGGGAGATAACGGGCACCCCTGTCTTGTGCCACTTTGAATTTGAAATGGGAGTGAGGGAAAGCCCTGATGTATAACCCTGGCAGATGGGCTTGAGTACAGCGACATAATCGCTCCGCTCACCCGATCCCCAAAGCCAAATGCTGCTAGCGTCTCTTTTAAATATGGCCAGTCAATCCTATCAAAAGTCTTTTCGGCGTCCAGACTTAATAGCATGCTTTGAGTATTATTTTTATTTGCCAATTCTAGCAGATCAATAAATCGCCGGGTGTTATCCGCTGCCTGCCTCCCTTTGATGAAGCCGACCTGATCTGGATGTATTAGTCTGGGTAGGATTAGACTTAACTTGTTGGCCAACAATTTAGCATAAATTTTTATATCTGTATTGATTAAGGAAATTGGCCTATAGCTTTTACAATTCAGCGGATCCTTGCCAGGTTTGTGTATTAGAGATATAGATGCCCGCAACATATCCCCAGGGATTGGAGCTCCTGCTAAAATAGCGTTGAACATGTGGAGCAGCCGTGGGGCTAGTGAATTTGAGAACTTCTTATAGTATAGCCCAGAGAAACCATCTGGTCCTGGTGCCTTTGATGATTTAAGTTCTTTAATGGCCTGTGACACTTTCTAATGTGAAGTCGGCGCCCACAACCTCCCTGTCCTGCTCTGTCAATCTCCCTAGCTTTGAGCTGGCCAAGAAATCTCTCAGAGCTCTGCTCGTGCTGTGATTATGTGCCACTTTCTTTCCGTCATAAAGGGAACCATAAAATGAACCAAATTCTTCTACTATCTTTTTGGGGTTGGCTGTTTGTATGCCCGATTTTAAGCGTATAGCTTGGATGTTAAACTTAGATTGCCTATCTTTTAGTGCTCGAGCTAGCATCGTATCCGGCCTGTTAGCTTTTTCATAGAACTTCCTCTTGGACCAACTCAGAGAGTTATCCGCCCTGGAAGTCAATATCATATTCAATTCAATTTTTGTATCTTTTAGATCCTGTGTTGTTTGTGGATCAGGATTGGTCTTGTGGTTTAAGAGAAGAGAATGAAGTTTGGTTTGGAGCGTTTTAATTTTGGAGTCTCTTTCTCGTTTTCGCTTAGCTGTGATGCTAATTAATATGCCTCGTAAAGTTGCTTTATGAGCCTCCCAAAGAACCATATGGGATTCCACAGAGCCTGTATTTATCTCGTAAAATTAAATTATTTTTTGATCTATTGCGTCACAGATTTCAGGTATTTTAAGAATAGACTCGTTAAGTTTCCAATTTGCACCTGGCCGATTGGCCCGGATATTGTTACACCTTAGCTCTATTGGTGCGTGGTCAGACCATGAAATATCATGGATCTCTGTATGGGTGACCATAGGAACCAGGAGGCTCGAAACAAAGAGGTAGTCAATTCGGCTATATGAGGTATGTGGATGGGAAAAAAAAGTATAATCTCTGGTAGATGGATGGAGCTCTCTCCATATATCCACTAATTGGGTATCTTTTAAGCCTCTATGAAGGGCGGTTTGCGCCTTTTTATTATCGGAGTCTCCTCCTCCAGACCTATCTATTGCCGACTGCATTGTTATATTGCAATCCCCTGCCACTATGACGCAGCCTCTAGCTACTGAGTTTAGTATTTTGAAAAACTTATCAAAGAAAGTTGCGTCTTGTATGCAGGGAGCGTAGAGGGAGGCCAATGTGATAGGCTGTTCGTGGATCATTCCTACTAGAATGATAAAGCGGCCTTCAGTGTCTTGTTTAATTGTCTGGGAGATAAATGGGATTCTGTTATTAAACAGAATGGCTACCCCTCTTTTTTTGATTGAGGCTCATGAAGTGTAATATTGGGAGAAGCCCTTGTCTAGGAATTTAGGTGGGTTGCTCTTATTGAAGTGTGTCTCCTGCAATAGTATCACGTCTGCCTGTTTTCTCTTGTAGTCCGTGAAAGCTAATTTTCTTTTGGTTGGACTATTAAAGCCTTTTACGTTGTGGGATATTAAGGTTAACACCATGTGTTATAGTGAAGGAGGTGACTAGTGTAGAGACCCATATACTCACCTTTGACCATCATTCTGGTGAATCTATACGTTGATCTTCTCAGATGTATATCGGCTTGATCCGTCCATATGGTTCCGCTTGTCCGTGGGGAGTTAGGGAGGGGGACAGAGGGAGGATAGGGAGACAAAACAAGGGAAGCTACAAGAGGGATATAACGTGGGTTAAAAAAAACAACCTAAAAGAAGGGGAAAATGTAAAAAGGAGTGAACAAAAAACAGGAGCGTGCTCCGGGAGCCCCCGAGGATTGCTCCTGTGCCCGTTAGGCAGGTCTGCTGGCTCCATCAGATGGATGGGCCGGGCTCCTGTAGTGGAGACAAACCTACCTGGGACTTGTGGTCGGTCTCTCCTATTGAGGTACCAAAAAGTGAAACACATGTGCGCCGCCGGGGATAACCTCTCCGGCACAGCTTCCATAAATTTATTAACTTGTTAACTGCGGCAGAATAACTTGAGTGTCTTGAGTGCTACATAACATTGAAAACCTTAATATGAGCAAGGACAATAATTGTACTCTTTGTAAGAAACCATCAAACCTAATGCCCACACAGTTGAAACTTTGTCTGAACTTGACAACCACGGAGCAACGTTTGATAGACCGACCCAGATAACTACTATGGACCGTATGGTAGAGGGGACCAAAAGGCATGTATGACACATGACAAATAAGACATAAAAGGCATATAAGACAGATACATGGACCTATAAGACAAGTAGAGCGCTACTATCTCCGTAGTATAGATAAATGTATCTATAGCCAATGCCTAAAGCATTAAACATAGAATTAAGTGTATTAACTGTATAAACTGTATTCTCTGTGAGAATAATTATCCAGAGGTTGTGTGGGATATAAACATATACAATCTGCATATCTCTTATGTAAAGTGTAGGTCGTAACAACAATATATACACTACCCCATACACCCATGTATACTACCTATGTAACATATATGTGGACCTTGTTTGTGTCCGTCTTCTAGTTTAAAATTATTAATAGTGGTGATAGTGAGTAATAAAGGATAGTAGAACATATTATATATAGTGGCATGCATACATCGTGCAGTCATACATAAAGCATATAGCATACCCAGTGCGTATATGGTATACCTATATATATATATATATATATATATATATATATATATATATACATACCTACATTTGCATATCTCATAGGTATATAGTACATATATAGTCCACCCATAACGTATGCATAGTACGATACAGCTAAATATAGTATAGCAAAGTACAATATAATACAGTACTGTACAGTTTATATATAGGCATCTACATCACATTCCTACAAACATATCTAGAGTATATAAATATATTGCATAGAGTATAACCTAGAAATAGAGAGCATACAGTACATGTATTACATACATACATACACAACACACATATAACATACACAATACACATATATACAGTGATCATAGAGCCCACATCATATGTCTATTATATCTTTCAGAGTATATAGCACATGTATGTATTCGTTTGTGACTTTATGTTTTTTTGAACAAATCTATTGTATCTCCATGTGTAATGAATTCCACATTTGAACTGCCCTTACTGTAAAGAACCCTTTCCTTTGTTGCTGGTGAAATCTCCTTTCCTCCAACCTTAAGGGATGGCCCGAGTCCTTTGTTCTGCCCGTGGAATGAATAGTTTTTTTGAAAGGTCCTTGTATTGTCCCCAAATATATTTATATATAGTTATCATATCCCCCCTTAGACGCCTCTTTTCTAATGTAAACAGATATAATTTAGCTAGCCTCTCCTCAAAAGTTAGACTGTCCACCCCTTTTATTAATTTGGTGGCTCTTCTCTGCACTCTCTCTAGTTCCATAATGTCTTTTCTTAGAATTGGTGCCCAAAATTGTTCTCCATATTCAAGGTGTGGTCTTAATAATGCTTTGTAAGGGGGCATAATTATGTTTACTTCCCTTCCATCCTTTTCCCGTTTGATGCAAGATAAGATCTTTGCAAAAAGCAGTTACACTTTATCACTCATACTAAATGACCCTGGACTCACGCAAGTCCTCCCTTTTCCATAAATAATAGAACCCGTTTTGGAAGGAAAGGCCACAGCTTTAATGATAACCATAAATAAACAAACAGTTCACGTAGGAGGGAATTGTCTGGCAAAGCCTGCTCACAATCCAAAGGGTACGGAACTTGTGCCCAAACACCAGCTGATCCAACCTGACAGTCCCACAGTCGGTCCTCAACCAATAGACCTCCAAAAGAGAAAACTGCCCTTCAAGCCCACCTACTCAGCCAAGCCCGGTATGCATTCCTCAGCCCGCCATATAGGAGGCCATCCTTCTAAAACCGGCTTACCGTTCTTTTCCTGGACCATCCGGCAAGTCCCCATAAATATACCGCTGCTGTGATGAACTAGCATACATATACAATTACCAACAATTGACATTGTAGTACATTATAACAGATATACCCTTCACAAATGCGTGGGCCCTTAACACAACTATTTACAGGACTCACAGTGATTGACCTCGGTGAGAACTACAAGAGCCTGCTTTTAGAACATAGATGGAGCTATATGTTACTCCATATAGTGACATCACGGGACACAAGGGAGTGGAAATCCCTTCTGCACAGTCATCCTATATCACATGATGGGGACGGAGTAATCTGAGTTATCCCACACAGTTAACCCATTAAAGCCCTTAACCCCTTTACTTAAAAAAAGTAATTCCCAAAGAGGGGGCTACAAGTATTTTAGGAATAAAGGATAATGCTATGAAGTTAGGGAAAACTGCGGAGAAATGTGAGGAAGTAAGTAGCCCCGATGTGAATAATTGATTATGATTAAATAATAAACCTCAATATACAGGACTGTGACACCATTTCCCCTGTGCTGGATACGATTTTAACACCATTCATTTGATGGCTTCACAAAATATTGGCATTAAAGCAGCAGTTCAAGCTGCCGGTATTTTTTGCATTTAATTTTTTTCCTCTTTTAATACTTGCACCAATACAACCCACACAATGATAACTAATTAGCTAAGTTGCCGATCAATCCGTTCTCCTGTGATTGATCAGCGAAGATTCGGCAAGTGGGTTCACTAAAAGGCTGTCAACGCAGCAGATGAGGACCAAAGATGCAAAGTTCTGTGGGGAAGATCATGTGACCAGGCAGTCATTAGATACTATTGGTGCACTGCTGGAGAGAGGGCAGCGCTCAAAAATGGGTGTGCCAGAGCCTGTTTCAGAAGAGGAAGGGGATGTGACCATGTAAATGGTTGCTTTAGAAACAAAAAATGTGTGTTACATTATAATACATTACAAATTTAATTCAGAGTTTAAAAAAAAAAGTATTTTAAAAACGATATCTATTTTACAAGTACAAAATAAAACACGTGTAGGATATTGCTTGGTCTGCAGCTTTAAGCAGTAACTACAAAGAACCCAACAAGGGCACAATATGTTATTGAACAAAGGGGATTTACTGTTTTGTATACTTTATAACACTTGACTTTGTGGGTCTGGAGTGTTGGGACTTGTGTTGATAATTCTTTATTTAATTGTGTCCTTTACCTCTACACTCGGGAAACCTGACAAATCCGATGATTTAATCTGTCAAAGCTCACTGTCATTACCATGGCTATTTGACATTACACACAACAGAATTATCATATACCACAATGTATTGCACAACTCAACAAACCAGAACAGTGAGCATACCTGCCTCCTTCCGAACCCAAGAGGTGAAATGAAAGTACTGTATATGTCTTAATATTTTTTAAATGAATCACTCTCTCCTTGAATTTAGCTGGTGCCTATGGGATTGATTGATTTAATGGTGTGCTGGGCACCAGGACTTAAACCCGTTGCTTCCATATGTGTCACAAGCAGCAAAGGGATTCTGATTTCCATCAAAACAAAACACATGTTGTCCGTATCTGTGACCCATCAAAGACATCGTGGAAATGAAAATTCACAACAAAATAATAACTGTTTCTTCACATTGCAGTGTTTATTAAATCTCTCCTCTGGGGAGCACATATACAATATTTTGGGGCTAACCAACAAGCACCCCATATGGGATAAGTATGTGTATGCATAGTAATTCATTGTTTATTCTTAAAATCTGACCTGACTGTGGTTCTCCAAGGAGAAGGTTAGAAAACACTGGACTAGTGGCGAGTCTGTAAAGGTTAACACCAAAAAGTGGTATTGAGTGGCGCTTTCACACAATATATAATCCGTGATGAAGTGTTTATATACGTTATGAAGTAGGTGAAAATGTGAACGTATTCATTATATAAATATAGGTGAAAATGCTGTTTCCAAAAGTCCTCTTCCACAGATTCCAGAGGGAGCAAGGTCAACCCAAAAATGAAAACAATAATATATAATGTGTACTGTTGTGACCGTTGTATACTGTTGTGTCACGCTTCACGCTGCATCCTCAGGTTAATGCCGACATACTCTTGATGAAGCAGAGTGAAGCTGTGAAACGTGTTGAGATTGAGACGAATTGACAGTCTAAGTGAACTCAGTGAGGGACAGGACGGATCGCTGTTTGCCCGCAGTTATCCCCATCGCGCAAACCGGAAGTGACGTATACAAGCATCACCGGATGTGACGCGAGTCCAACCAGAGGTGACGTCAGACGCCGGGAAAGCCCAAGAGGGGAGCCGCCAAAGGGACACCAGAGGATTCACGCTATTACAAGCCCATATCCAACAGGACTATTGGATGTTCAAAAGCACCAGCGATACCAGTCCAGGTTTCTCATGTACCTTATATGCCACTAATACATGCACAGAATGTGAATACATCGAGTACATGCTGTATACCATAAATGTGATATTTTGATCTGCACTATGTCTGTTTCCATTCTTCCACCCTGAGGTATATCCACATGTAGCCAGGTCCCCCTCCTTTGTCCCCCTCGCGCACTCACCCCCTCCTTTCCCGTTGCGCGCGTGGTTGTATTGCGGCCGGTTGCTAGGGAAGCGGAGCAGGCCGGTTGCCGGGGACGCGATCGGGCCGTCGCTAGGGCCGCGATCGCGTTGCCAATGGCCCGGCGGCTAGCGGAGCAGGGCGCCGCCATGACAGTTAGCTCGCGCACGCGCAGGAGGCCAGCTAGCGCAGGAGGCTCCAGATAGCTCGCGCATGCGCGAGAATAGACGGCCAGCCCCCAGGGTGCATAGGGGCAGAGACACCTGATGCCAGGCAGCCAATCAGAAGGCCAGATTCCCCTGCTAGCAAAGAGATACATTTCGCGGGGTTTTGCAGCCACGCACTCACTCAGGATCCGGACCAGCTAGGGGTAGGAGGTGGATGCAGGGGTGAGTGATCCTCTGCATTAGGCCAGCAGCCCCCCAAGGTCCCAGTTAGGTCCTGAGTCATCTATTAGCTTGTGGAGCTTAGGGACAGGCCCTAGATAGGGACACTGCCCCATTTATTGGTTGAATAGACAGGGACACAGTGTTGAAGCCGTGCGGCCCTGTGAGGTGGGTTCTGGGCTCAGAACACCACCCAAGACCCTGCGACAAGGAGTGACATTGTTCGCGCTGGACTTTCAACCCACGCGGTGTGGAGGACCCCGTCGGATCGTGTGGATTTATATCGCGGTACCCGTGGCTGGAGCCCGGGCAGGTAACCTGCAACTCACGTGCACCAACCAGGCCTATCACCAAACATAGTGGCTGCGCAGTCACACACACACATGTACAGTGGTATTTGACTTCAAGAACACGAGACATTTGGGTGGGGGTTACTGGACACAGGGTGGGGTCACATTGTGGGTGGTTAGCGTCCGCCGTGACGCCTAGAGGTGGTTAGCGTCCGCCGTGACGCCTAGAGGTGGTTAGCGTCCGCCGTGACGCCTAGAGGTGATAACGTCCGCCGTGACGCCTAGAGGTGGTAGCGTCCGCCGTGACGCCTAGTGTGGTTAGCGCCCGCCGTGGCGCATGATGCTGTTATGCTGTTTTGATGTTATGCTGTTACGTGATATGTGTGTTTCCATGCAGTAAAGCCCGTCCTGTTTTATATTCGGTAGTGTTGTGTGGTTGTTTCCTGTGAGGGCCTCCTCCCACTCCGTTGGGATCCCTCCCAGGTGGAGGCGTTGCACCAAGAGATGTATGATAAAGATGTACCCCAGGTTCCCCAAGCGGAGGCTTAGGCTCCTGAGAGCCACACAGGTTGCACAGCAAGTAGTAGCGCCGGTAGTCATAGGGAACACCCGTTACACACATATAATAATATATATATATATATATATAACAAAAAAACAATATGAAGTAGCGCCGCTAAATAACCAGTTAATTATAAATATTAATTATAAATTACTAGTGGGAGAGACAATAGCTAATTGGATAGGCTTGAAGGGGCAGCTAGATAGGGCTAGTACACTATGATAAAACTTTAAAATAAACAATTGGCAATGCAATCTCCTGACAAAAAACCCTAAAGGAAAAAATATAAAAAATATAAAAAATGTATTTATTAATAAAAAATATATAGAAAAAATTGTCAAAAGATAAAAATATAATAAAAAACCTTCAATACATAAAGTCCTGTTCCAGTGGAAATGTCCTTGGTTTCTTGCAGCCCGTTTCAAAGGGATCACCAGTCCCTAGTGATATCTGGAAAAAAGAACAAAAAAGAAACAGGCGCACACCTAGTGCATTACCACAATAAAAATGTATTGGATGAACATAAAATCTAACAAATGGCCACTCACAAGGATACAGCAAATAAAAGCATGTATGAGATAGGCTCTCATGTGCCTTGCAGCTCAGTCACCAGCGTCCGTCCGCAATCAGTGGCGTCGTCACGTGGATCAGCCTCGCGAACCGGAACCGGAAGAGGGGTCTTTCAACTTCAGTGCTCCACCAAATCGGTCCCTCCGGGAAACAGGCGCCCCAGATGTATAATAGTACAAGGTAGCAAGCCGGGAGAGCAGCACACGGGAGCCAAAAGTTCTCAGTCAACCTGCATCAGTGTTTGTGGGCAAATATATATATATATATATATATTATCAAATGGAAATATTACTGTATGCTCATTTGCATGTCTTAGACAGGTCTGCAACCCTGCCTTTCACCATTATCACCCAGCACACAGCACTTCCACTGCTGCAAGGGATTCTGGGGAATGACGCGCAAATGAGCACACAGTGCCACCTTTTGCTTCAAAACCATCTTTAACATGGTTCCCTATAGGCTTAAGCTTGCTGCATGGTCACAGCTTTGAGCACAGCCATATATATAATATCTTCAAAAGAAGAAATAAAGAAATACCACAGCCGCAGCTTGGAGATGAGCTTTATTTTCACCTACTTCTTGTGAGTAGCACACCTGTAAGAGACAAGATCCCATTCACTTACCAACTTGTCACAACTGTACACACTATATATCATTTTTTCATGTTTGGGTTGATCCTGCTCCCTCTGGACTCTGTGGAGTCTGTAAAGATACCTGCCCATTTTTGCTAACCCCTATTCCGAAAGAAAGCTTATGGCCCATTCACGTGCCTGGGCATGAAGGTGTCTTCCAGCGCTCAAAGTGGTCTTGTGGAAAAACACCTCTTGGTAAATAAGGGGCAGAATCCCTAGTAATGCCTTTTAATCCTTTTCTCAAGCTCACTCTTATGTATTGTCCCTACCTGCCCCACCCCGGAGACACAGCCTTTTCTAATCCAGGCTAAGGCCGCGTCCATATACCCCGCGACCGTGGCGTGATCAAAAGGCCGTAACTCTATGGGGCAGGCCATAGAGCGCGCGACGGCCAGGTCACGTGAGCGGTTGAGATCCAATGAGAGCGAAGCTCAACTATTCTGCCTGGTAACAGCACATGTCATTACTTTTTGTAGTTTCTACAGTGGAGTTGTGCTTTCTTTTGTGCTTTTTTACACCATGGAAAATTCTACAATTGAACAACTGATTTCAGAGGTTTTTAAAAGAGATCCTTTGTGGAATCAGCGGTGCAAGGCATACTGGCCCACGACTGTAACCTTCACGATAAAGTGTGGAGAGAAATTGGGGAAATATTGTCCATTACATGTAAGAACATTTATTTAATCATTTTTTTTATAACCATTGGTGGTTGTTTTGGGCTTGTTCTGTTTTTTTTTTTTTTTTAATAATCTAACCTACCTGTTTTTCTTTTTTTCCAGAATTCAGACTGGGGGCTCCTCCGGAGCTGAATCGTGCTATTTTTAGTTCTGGGGACGCCCTGGTTCTCGTGATACTTACTGAATTTTTTTTTATAATATTGAAATTTAAGTTAAGAAGCATCACATATGCCAACATCTTCATGGCTAGATTCGAGGAGGAGTATGTCTACCCTCATCCCGAATTCATTATCCATGGGCATATGTGGGTGCGCTACATCGACGATGTGTTCCTTATTTGGCTGGGGGATGCTGGTTCCTTATTGTCATTTGTCTCAGATATCAACATAGCTAGGGCGACTATCGGTTTTACTTATCAGTGTAGGGAGGTCTCGGTAGATTTTCTAGACACAACTATCTCCATAGTGGACAATAGATTGGAATCCAACTTATTCACTAAGCCTACAGATAGAAACAATCTTCTACACTATAGTAGCTTTCACCCTCCTGGTACCGTACGGGGGCTCCCGTATAGCCAATTTTTGAGGAGCAAGAGAATAATCAGTACCTCTGATGGCGTTAAGGTTAGCCTGGATAAGATGCAAGATAAATTTAGGAAAAGAGGTTACCCTAACTCCCTACTTAAAAGCCAACGAGATAAGGCAGAGGCTATTCCTAGGGAAGAGCTCCTGAGGGGGAATTTACAGGGAAGTCCCCCCATAAAACAGTTCTCCATACCATTTGTGACCACATTCAATACCCAATCGGGGAGAATCAAAAATATTGTACTAAGGCATTGGCCTCTATTACAAAATGATTCCACCTTATCCCCTATTTTTACATTTAAATCCTTATTCTCCTATAAAAGGGGTCGCAACTTAAGGGACAGACTTGTGAAGGCTGATATAGGGAGGAAAGGGTTCACTCAGACTTTTTTGGGGACTCCCAAATTGGGATGTTACAGGTGTCTAAACTGCAGTCAATGCAACAGTTTACAGGAGGGCCACACGTTTCGACATCCCCACACTGGACAGACCTACAATATTTAGAACTTTTACACTTGTATGTCTAAGAATGTAGTGTACCTCATTAAATGCCCCTGTGGCCTTGGTTATGTGGGAGAAACAACACAACATGTAAAGGACCAGATTCGACAGCATAAAGCGGACATTCGTATGGGGTGACCCTGACGCTCCGGTGGCCCATCACTTCACACAAGCTGGGCACAATGTGAGTCAACTGAGGTTCCAGGTCACAGGTGGTGTGGGGAGAAAGAGACGTGGTGGGGACCTTCAGAGGTCTTTATTGCAGAAAGAGACACTATGGATAAGACGTTTCGATACTGTAAGTCTCAGGGGCATTAATAAGGAATTAGACCTTAGCTGATATTTTTGATCTTTTTGGATATTTGCTTCACCTCATGATGTGCCGTCTGTCCCTCCTACTAACCCTCACGGGTCCTGCAGGACACCCTCCCCACCAGACCTGGACCAGCATTCAGTGTACGATCGTTGCTCATTATTCTTGAAGTATGGGTCAGGTGTTATAAAGGTTTAATGTTCTGCCTGTGATCCATCTTGTCACCTTAGTTGTCTCTACCCACCTCTAACTAGACCCTTGACAGCAGGTGAGCTGAGGGTTTTTTGACATTATTATACCCTATAGGGGTCTGGACCCGTCTGTGGTACTTAGGTGTGGATGTCATTTTTTAGCCTTTTTTAAGCCTTTTTTAAGCCCTTTTATTTGGTCTCTTTTATTGGGGGTCTGTCTGTCTATTTCTAGCTATTTAGATATATACCTGAATAGCCTGTCATTGCTTTAATATTTATGTTTTGCCTTTTTTCTGGTTTGGGAGTCTTTACAGGAGTACCAAGAATGTGACTGCAGAGTACTATGTGCCAGCAACATGAATACACGCAGCACAGCCTTCCCGTCTCCACAGATGCTGCAAAGATCCAGTACTGTGTAATCGGGACAAGCAGCAGGAACGTGATTGACACATCTTCAAAGGCAGCTGAGACAGGAGCACTCGCTACGCTGTTGAAAGACTATCCACACGGGATCCTGCGGATGCTCTGTGACATTCCTCACGAGCAGTGAAGGGGAAAAGTATGCACATGCGCTTGACTTGCCATGTCGGCCGCTTTCTGTTGAGGACCCTGTTAGTGACGTCACCAGCCAGACGATGGGAGCTGGCAATCCTCTCCACTACTTATAGCAATGAACTCACCATGCTCAGTCCCAAGCACTCCACAGGGCACTAGGAGCTGTTGATAGAGGGTTTGCTTCTACTTGTTTACTGCCTGACATCTGATATCTACATATGTACTTTGTTTTTCACAATATTCATGTATTCACATTTATTGTTTGATATCTGGTGTCTGTTTATGTGTTTTGCCCTCTATAAGACTTTTGATTTATATCTTTAGCGGAGTGTGGGGTTATTTGACAGTGGGGAGGGAAGGCTTAGGGAAGTACCTCTGGGACCCTTTGGGACCAGGGGGAATGGGCCAGATGAAGAGGTCACCCCTCTTGCCCCCCTAGTTTGCTTTCCTTTTTTCATTTGTGTGATTTTGTCCTTTTGTTTCATGTTTTTTCCCCCTTTCTCCTTCTTTCCCCTCCACCCCCTTTTATTTTGACGTGCTTTATGGTGATATTTATTCTTGCATTGGCGTATTAGCTATTGTTGCTATATTTTCAGTTTATTATTAGTGTCATTAAATTATTCATATGCCCTACACTGGTATCCGCTTATATCTATAGCTGTGAGACAGAGAGTGCTGGTACTATCTTTTGGTTTGTTAGTACTTTTGAAGGGAATTAGGGTCCCTTCCTGTTCCGTGCACCCTGCAACCTTGCTGAGTTATTGTGTCAGAGTGCTGTCTATCACCCCCCCTTTCTACCGTATATATGTAATGTTATTCGCGTTGCTGATCCTTCACAAGAGCAACCTGGCTAATAACTTAACCATTAACAGAATGTGACCGGGTAAGTGTGTACAGCATGTGCCACAGGGCTCAGATAAACTCTTCTCCATTGTGAGAGAGGTGCTGAAATATTTGAAGATACGAGTCTTTTGACATTAGAAAAGTTGCCTTAAAGCGAGGGAGGAGGTGAGAATGGAAACAAGCACATCCCCATGCACGGCTCAAGCGGCTGACCTTGTTGTCTTTCCCCTGGCAACAATTGATTAACGCAGCTTATTAATACACATGAAAGTATAGCCCCCTCTAGATTGTAAGCTCTTAGAATCAGGGTTCTCATTGCCTCCTGTGTCTGTTTCCATTGCTTCTCCTTATTTGTACTTGTATGTCATTCAGTTTATGTACGTGATGTCACTCTGTGACCTCATTGTACCACGCTGCAGAATAAGTTGGAGCTTTACAAATAAATGATAATAATATTAATAATAATAGTCTGTGACACTCTATAACCGATCACAGTTACAGATATTTTTTTTTGCATAACCTTGATTCTTTTATTTTATGCTGTATCACTCTGGAGATATCGGCTGGTACTTGTAAGGTTTGTTATGTCGCGATGAAATATTGTCTTTGTTGTGACTATTATTGTTGTTGATATAAACACGAGGTGATTTAGAAGTGTCTGCGTTTAGTTTTCTACGGGAGTGTAATAGTTCCCTTTTCCAATAGATGACACTTAATTAAATTATGAAAATAATAAAGTTAGGACACTGCCTGGTCATCTCATAGTACCCTGAGCCCCACACCTATAGGCGCTACTTTTTCTCTTACCGCTATGTGTTAGGTCATTGAGCGTCTTTCTCCATCCCGCCAAGTGCAGAGAGGATAAAAACCAGAGAGTATTGCAGTCATGCCGGAGATACCGTTCAGCTCAAAGCGTTTGCAAATCATTCGTCACTCGTTATGACGTCACACTTTTATACCGGATTTCAGCGTCCCGTATTATAAAAAGTTCAATGTGGCACCCCTAAATTAGGTTAACACCTCATTAAGTCAACAACGGTCTTCTGTGGACATGGATCTTCAACTGATGAGGTTGCATCTAACTGCTTGCTTGTGGTACCTGCAAGATTTAGCTCCCATTTGGATTTCTGTATGGAGCAGGAACATCACTGGTATTTATCCAAGGAACTAATGGGTCCACAGAGCTAACGATAGCGTGGTCCAGCTCTAAAAAAACTCCACCCATATGAATGCTGTAAAAAAAAAAAAGATAACATAGATGAGTAGGTGGGATTAAAATAATTACTTTGCACTGTAGAAACAAATTGTTAAAGGGAAGTACCCTGAACGTTTGTCGCAGATCCTGCTCGGACTGCCTTGGTTGCACATCCAGGAAGCAAAAACATGTCTGCTATGGAAGCAGGGCTGTCCAGTCCAGGACATTGGATCCAGAGGGATTTCCTGGACTCTCACGGGAGGGGATTCCACCAAAACAGATAAGGACTGTTATATTTTCTTATTGGATTTTTGTATTTGCAGTACGTTTTGGGGCGGTAGCCAGTTTAGCTAGCCACCCAGTTAGAGAGAGCGGGAGGGGAGTAGTTAGTCTCCTAATTTGTTTTGCCTTAAAGGGACAGTGTGCCTATTATGTAGTTATTATTGTGCAGTAATAAAAACCCTGTCCAACAAACCCCAAGGTTTCCTGCCTTAATCTGGGACACAAGACCCCGCAACGTGATGGAGGATTCACACTATATTGTAATGTACTCAATGAGACAGAGGGAATCTCTTAATGACGACAATATATAGGCTATGACACAGCACAGCAATCAATCTCACTCTCATTTCAGGTGCTCCAGAAATGACACAGTTTGTTTTACAAGCCTTTCATTTTATGAAAATCTTCAGCCCAATTGTTTGTGCCCGGAAGCAAATTTCTGTACTAAGTTTTTCGTCTCACCTGATACATTGTCACCACATCTGAAAATACTTGATGTTGCGCTGTGTTATTTTTCTATGGTGTGTTCCTTCCTGTTGAACAACATTTTTAGTTTTAAAGCCTAAATAGTCTACCTCAGTAGGTAGCAGGTAGGGCAGCATATGGGCACAGAGGTGGGTAAAATTGCCCTTATAGGGGTAACCTATGTATCTATGTATTATTTGCATTGCAATATTCTCCCTAATGGGTGATGTAGATTTAAGCCAACCTGGTATATCTGAGCGTGTGTTGCTCCATGTTATAAACTAATATAAATGTTATTTAAATATAATCGTGTGTCATGATGGCTTCAAAAACACACACCGATTCTCATGTGAAACCTGTGATTTTGCTGAGGCCTTTCAAGGAGTCCCTTGAATTTGTCACCATTTTGTCATTTATCACCTGACCAACGCTCACGGTTTAAAATTCCCTCCACATTTTTCTTTTTTTTTTCCCGGGAAGTTCCTGCTCAATAAACATGAAACCTGTACGGACGCACGTACAGAGCTCGGACCTGTGGTTGCGGCTGTTTCACCGCTACCAAATCTCCGCTGGCGTTTTTTCACGTGACCTCACAGCTGTGACACTCCGCGGCCGGATGCTTCGCCGCTAAGGTAAGTGACCCTAACCTTAGCCCTTACCCTAAACCCCCTAATATTAACCCCTAATACTAACGCTACCTACCCTAAAAACCTTAACCCCTTACCCTAAAATTGCTTGTTTACCACCTGCCCTAACCATTGAAAAAAACCTAAATGAACCCCCTCAACTTACCGCTGAAACCCAAAAGTTAACCCCCTACCCTTAACTGCTAAAACCCCTAAACTTAACCCCCTCAACTAACCACTAAAACCCCTAAAGTTAACCCCCGCCATTAACTGCTAACATTCCTTAACTTAACCCTCTACATTAACTGCTTAAACACCCAAAGTTAACCCCCTAGCCTAAAACTTACCATCCAATATCCCTATTACGTGGCAGACAGCAAAATTACATCTCTAATAAGTGTTACAAAACAAGGAAATATACTAACGCCAGTGCCCTCCCCTATAAACCTTTCTGGATGTTGTAATGCAACAAAAAACAAAGAATTTGGGGTTTCTTAGAGCTTGCTGGGTATCTTTGTGTTTATTAACTTTGTCCAGCTGTTTTGGAGGTTAGTGGCTCCTCCCTCCCAGGGCTTAAGCTCGCTCCTTAAATTAACCCTCCCAGGGTTTAAGCTTGCTCTTTTCCAATTAAGCAGTTCTCTTTCATGCAGCTGGTTGTGACAGATCCAATGTGATCATTCTTCCTCTAACTATAGAGGTAAATAAGAATTTTAATCAGTTAGTGTTAGGACCTGCAATATTTGCTCATGCCTTGAAGTGGCTTGCAGGCTTAAAATGCTTTGGCCAAAAGGTTTAACTAAATGACACTTTTTTCATGAGATATATAGGTATTTCACTTTATATTTTTGTCATATTGGATGTAGCTTTGAGCTGGGTATCTGTGTGTTGTAATTCAAGGCAATTTGGGTGGAAAACTGGCACTTTTTCATCTTGCATCAATGTATCACGGTACGTTGCATCCGTTTTGTGCCACAGCGAGAATAGGAAGAGTTACACAGTGCACATAACAGAAAGGGGTGGATAAAAGACTAAGAATAAGGGGGAAATATTAAAAAGACCAACATTGGCAGGGGGGCTGGCGGTACCTTGCTTGTTATCATACTGCAAAGCGGCCCAAATATGTCAAATTTCTCAATGGCACATAGATCCCAGTCTCAAGAGATGGGTAGCACTATAGAGTGAAATATGTTACTCCCCATTGTGTCCCAAACAATGTGGAGAGCCTGCGGACTTGTTACATATGCTGTGAACCTGCCCTCGGGTAGCACCTATTTGGGAACAAATTAGAGATTGGCTACAGAGGATTTTAGTCCTCACTATTCCTATGGATCTTTGGCTATTCCTTTTAAACAGACCAACACAGCGATTAGCCAGAGTGGAAAATAAACTACTTGCACATTTTGCAACAGCAACGAGGTGCGAGATCGCAGCATTATGGAAACAAAAAGAAATTCCATCCATTGCCAAAATTAGAAACAGAACGTGGTTTGTCTGCCAGATGGAAAAGTTAATACGTTTAGTTAATGGCACCGGCACTAAATTCCAAAAGGTCTGGCTACCGTGGCTGGCTCAGACAGATATCCCAGAGGTGAACAATGCCACAGCCCCACTTTGATAGTAATAAATGTGTTCCCCTCTGACTTGCGGTTAGGAACATAGAAGCAGGAGTTAAGGGTAGGATGCTAGCAAAAGTAGATTTAGACCGGGCAGGCACCAAGATCCTGCGAGTGAGATTTAAGGAGATGCAAAGTACAGAAGTAATCTGATACAGATAACCTCTCCCCCATCACGTGATGTGTGTCAATCTTTTGTTCTTGTTTTTGCTTTCTTTTAGATTCTATTGTTGTGATGTGTTTATATCTATTGTCCCCTGTGAGATGAGATGTAATGATATTTGTTTATTTCACTGAAACTCAATAAAAATGTAAGTTACAAGAAAAGAAAAGGATGGGTATGGGGTCAGCGGGTCAGGAGGTCAGGGGATGGGCCATTTTTTCTTCCTTATTTCTGATCCCGAAATGCTGCCAGGTCTGGAACGATCTAAACCTCCCAGTTTGCAGGAGATATACGACACTGCTTTGATGCAAATGTAATAAAATAAATGTAAATGGGAGATTCGGTGCGACAATACCCCGATTGGCACTATCTCAGTCTAAGGGATAACCGCCATTATGTGTCATAGTGAATTAAAGACAGTCATATATAAATCCAATACCATACAAAATAATCTGGAGATTGGTGCCTAGTGTCTCAAGTGGGTAGTACACCAAAAAAAGCCCAAATGTATCTCCTAATGACACACAATATGCTAAAATGGTTGGATAATGGTATAAACAGAAAAAACTCACTCCAGAGTCCTGTTGAATCCTGGAGGAGGTCCTGAGACGTGCATCCGCTGAGTGATGTCACCATGATGAAGTGCCTTAGGCGTGAAACGCGTAGTGTGTTTCCCCCACTTCGTTAGGGGTTCATTATTTTATTGTATGTCCTAATAAAGACTTTTTTTATGAGGTAGCCCACTTTTGATCCTTATTTCATTGCCTTGGATGGTGCTTCATTTTTGCTCCTGTTACTTATACAGTATATACCTATTAGTGTGTATAGTACAGTATATGTATGTGTGTGTGTGTGTGGGTGTAATATTCATTCATGTGTTGTATGTTAATGCTTATACAGTATATACCTATTAGAGTGTGCACAGTATATGTATGTGTGTGTGGGGGTGTAATATTCATGCATGTGTTGTATGTTAATGCTTATACAGTATATACCGATTTCTGTGTGTACAGTATATGTATGTGTGTTTGGGGTGGTGTAATATTCATGCATGTGCTGTATGTTAATGCTTATACAGTATATACCTATTAGTGTGTGTATAGTACAGTATATGTATGCGTGTGTGGGGGTGTAATATTCATGCATGAGCTGTATGTTAATGCTTATACAGTATATACCTATTAGTGTGTGTACAGTATATGTATGTGTGTGTATGGGTCTAATATTTATGCATGTTTTGTATGTTAATGCTTATACAGTATATACCTATTAGTGTGTATAGTACAGTATATGTATGTGTGTGTGGGGGTCTCATATTCATGCATGTGCTGTATGTTAATGCTTATACAGTATATACCTATTAGTGTGTGTACAGTATATGTATGTGTGTGGGGGGTGTAATATTCGGGCATGTGTTGCATCTCTCGGAATATTTTGGAGGATGACATTTTTTATAATAGGGCTCTTCTTCCTTGAGAGGCTGCAGACCCCTGCACTAAGTAATGCAAAATGCTCCTATAAGGGATTAGTGAGAGATTTGTATTTAGGAGAAAAAAGACCATTCAAAGTTGTGGAAATCTGAGCTACATTGTAATCAGCTATTAAACATGTATCACTGTATTTTGCCAAATCTATTTTTCCTTCATTGAACTTTGTAGCGTGGAGATCTGAAGAACTTGGGACCAGGAAATGTCCACAGTGACGATAATCCTTATCTTGCCGTGATGTAGATTATGAATTGCTCATTTTCAGAAAGTTTTTTTTATCTTTCACTGCGAGCAGTTTTTTCCCCAGAGGGGTAAGGAAATTAGGGATACAGAAATAAAAAGGGGGAAGGGTGGTGTGTGGGATAGGGGGTTAGATACATTTACATAACGTTGTGTAGTTTACAGTTTTATAATTTATAGATAAATCGATTGGCTTAAACTACTACATTACAAGGGTACATTGAGCCTCGTGTGGTTCATTCTTTAACAGTGTATTGCTAACACTTGGGAACAGCCGATCCCTAGTTCTTTTTTCAGTGGAACAACCACTATGGTTATGGGACATACAGTACAAGTCCCTAATTTCCTGCCTGACCAGCAAGCCGACTCACTCAACACCCCGGGATCGGTCATTGTAGGATATCCATGGTCCCCATATATTTGTAAATCTGGACTGCTTATCCTCCCGAAAGCTTTTATAAAGTGCCATTATGTTCCGCAGCGCATGAACAGTGCCGCAATCACACAAATTACATAAACAGAATATCGTACTAAATAAAAACAAACGTGAGCAAACAGACAACGAAGGTAATGATCTTTATAGGTAGTTAACCTATATAGCAGAGTGGCAAATTAACAGCAACACAAGCCCGTCCTACACATCTCAAAACTTCCTCTTTGATACTTTTTGAAGCGTTTTGTCTCCGTGACAAGGATGTCTCCATGTTAGGGTCATGTTCCATCCCTTCGATGGTGGTGCATCCAGTCGATGGTCAAAGTGTGATGCTAATAGACGTTCCAGATTACCACTACTTTTTAAATTTATTTAGAAGCCTACAGTTTCACATTGTATCCAAAGCAAAGAGGACGTATTTTGAAAAGGCTCATTCAAGTTCTATTATGAAATGATCAGTATTTTATGTTGTTCAAGAGTAGGACCCAACGCGTTTTGCCTCAATGTTTAAGGCGTACAGCTTTCTAAAGTCATGCACAGCACTGCTACTTTCGTTAAAGTACTTTCCCCACTGGTTCCAGGGACTATTCTGGCCACTAGGCAGTTAAAGCAGGACCAGGGTGACACCCGCATTGCAGCTTAGGGAATTTGCCCCTAAGGGTTATGCTTCTGGAACAAAGCTATATCATACCAAGAACTTGGTTCTAATTGCACTTTGGAAAATGATTACATGGTTCTGGGAGTCATTTGACTTGGTGAATGGGTTCATGTAATTGCTATGAACTCAGTGTTTATATCAATTGTAAAATGCCTTGAGACATTTTGGTTGGAAAAGGTGTAACTGAAATGTTTAAAATAATAATAATCACATAACCACTGGAATGTGAGCAATGAGCAAAATACTAGTTCCTCCCTCATTTTAACCGCAGCAAGCACCGGGTACCTTTAACAAGCTGAATGGCAGGGAGTCTGGGGCCAGAGGATTTAGGGGCAGGAGTCTGGGGCCAGGGTATTTGGGGGCACACACACACACACACACACACAATATATTATATATATATATATAGAATATATATATATATATATAATAATATATATGCGCATCAATAAAAGGATAATAATGTAACATGTTACATGAAAGTTTAATGTATAGTGATATATATATATATATCTATATATATAGAATTTACAGATTGATATATTTTATATATATATATATACAAAGTATATACAGTATACATTAAACTTAAAACACACACACACAAAACTACATTACAATACTTTACCTCTGGATTTGTTCTCATCTCGGTCCTTTGAAAAACTATTTGAAGAGCCCTATTAGTATATCTTGTGATATATAAGCTGGGATTTGGGTTCTAATTAACACAACTATTTGTAATATTTTAATATAAATGTCTGTGGAGTGAGATGTTAGTATTTTGATGCAAAGAATAACATATTTTAACAGATTAAGGGGCTTGTTCTATACCTGGTCGGGCTGTTTTTCACCGAAATTCTCCCTTTCCCGCTCTGGCGGATATAACATAAATTCCTTTCTGACTTGTGAGAATGAGCTTTTGGAATGAATTGAGAGTTCCATCTGTTGAATGAGACTCACTCCCTATAACTTGACAGACTCTGTTCCTAGAGGATGTAGCAACCTGTCCTAAGGGAAGTGAGATTGAACAATGTACTGTATGATAGAAAAGGGGGATCACAGTGGCCGGTTGATTTTGGCTACGATGGCATGGTGTTGGCATGATGTGTTACATTATATGGGAAAGTGAACCTATGTTTTCTTTTTTTCCCAAAGCTTATTGAAAAGCCCAGTGCTTTTCCTGTAGGAGGCGGTCCTTTGGCACTGATTGCAGTTGCAGATCATAATCCTAGGTACATACAGTATTTTGTGCCAGTTCTATTATCATTCACAGCAAACCAGAATTTCCAGTGCGACTAATCCATTTCCCTGGCAATTAATATTCACTGAATAAGCATTTTGTTTTATAGCTACAAATGAGCAGTGTAATTAAAAGGGCATTTGAATGGTGATGATACCTGTGTATAATGAGGAGCCAATAAATATTCATCCTTACAAATAAGAAGCTGATCTTCAACTGTATACATCAATGTCTTAAAAGAAACACTGGTCCTCAGTTATGTTCTTGTGGGCTTGGGATACATCTCAATGCCTTCATAACCTCTCCAGCTTTAAGATTGTCTTGCAGTATCCTTGGCTGAGTCATTGTATATTCCTTTGTAATAGATTGTAAACTCTCTGATGAAAACATTCATTGTAACTCTTCTCTATACACTGGGTAACAAAATATTGGTTGCAATATTCCTTTTTGTTTCTTCTGTGCAATGTTGTAGACAGATATGCCATTTATAAAATAGCATGAACCAAGTGCAAAATCCACTCGTTAAATCCAAATAATTTGGAATAATTGGAATAATTACAGCCTGAGATTAACAGGTTAAAGACGGATAAAGAATAAAAACCAAGAAATATTATTGATCCCTGAGCTTTATACCGTAAAATGGCATAAATGTTCACATTTTGAAAGCCTTTGAGAGATCAAGAAGCACTGAATTCATTAGCTGCCCATACAGTGCTACATAAAGCTGTGTGACATGTTCACTTTTCATACTGTCGTTTATTAGTCTAATGACGGGTCTCGCCATGATTGTCGGTCACTTCCTAGGTATCTTTAAATCACACCCCAGCAGGTAAAGCAAGCTTCTTTTGGAGATGTGCAATTACATTTGTGTATTCAACAATACATAACACTAAAATCGCATACATATGAACACATTTAGTTTATGCCATTTTACGAGTTGTCATCCCAAATTGTATGATTCTGACCTTTGTTTTATAAAAAAAAAACTTTAAAAAAAAGAATATATAAAATAATCTGAAATGACCATTTACTGTACTATTACACAATCACCTCTGCAATATTTTTCACAATAAAAAAAGATTTACCAAACTTGGGAATGACAAAATCTATTCTTGACCTTTTGTTATGCCAGATCTATACTTGTTCAATGTGAACTTTCCACTGAATGTGGCTCCTTCGGCACCTTTAAAGCTATTAACATTGTCTGGGTATGCACTGAGTGGTCCAGGTGTCATCCAATCAGCATATATAGAGAGTTCTGTAGGAGCTCAAATGCTATGTCCCTTGTCGGTGGGTGTAGTGGGCGATGCGTGCGCGACAGGACGTGGATGACGGCGTCTTTCATTGCTAGGCGGAGGGGGCCGCCTAGCGTCCCGGTTACGAGCGCTACGCCTCACCTCCCATGGACGGACGGGCTCACGGGATTGGCCTAGCCAGGATTACAATGAATTATGGGTAAGGACACGATTATTGGGCGCGAATCTTCTGGTACTAGGTTGTGTATAAATTGGTAGCTTGTTTTATTATCAGGTAACTCCTTGATAAAGTGCCTCACAGCACGAAATGCGTAGGAGTGTTGTACTCTTTACCATTTTTTAATGTAGCTTGAATAAATATATTTTTATTGCCACATGACCTGTTTTTTTGCTGCTGTGCACCAATAACTACATTTTTCCCATGTCATCCAATCAGCAGGCTGCTCAAGGACATTCAAGTTCGAGTAGCTTGGATTGACCGCTGACCTTCTCATAACCTTAAGCGTCCGTCCTAGTTTAGCCCTTCACACAGGAATCCATATTATATTATGCGGAGTTGTAATAAAATAAAAGCACTTATGAAATTAACAATTTTTGTATGGTTTTTACAAAACTACCCCCCTCCCCACCTTCTTTTCCCCTGAATATCACCAATATATATTAAAAGTGGCTTAGCCTCTGTGCACTTTGGGCGGGTCATTATTACTTATTAGGATATCACATGAAAGTCTTATCGCACTCGAACATAAATCAGCAAAGGCACTTAGACATTTTATTTTTTGTTTTTTACCTTTGCAACAAAAAAAATATACAACGTTTTGTGGATTAACCTTTCGTCTGGTAAAAAAACATGAAAACTTACTGGATTTTCTTTCGCCTGACTAAAGGCTCTTCCCTAAAACGCTGTGCATTTTTCTGAAACCAATTACAATAATTATAATGTCTGTGACTTTGCTGGTGTTTGAGTGGCAGGTCTTCCATTTGATGTTATCTGTCTGGCGCTGGGAGGATGACCCTGCATCTGCACCTACAGTACCTTCACGCAGAGGGAGTTCCACCTCCACCTTTGTGCTGGTTACTCACTCATGGAAGAGACATTAATGCCCCTATGCAATATGCAGTGAAGCAGCTTCCCAGGGATGGACAAGAGTTCAGCTCCTTCTCTAGCAAATGGCTTCCTGCATATTGATTAAGGAACAAAGTATAGAGTTATAGTTAACATTGTTTATTAAAGCTTGGTCATCTGTGGATTTTTGTGAGTGACTTCACTGCCCCCAGTTGTTCAAAATACCTCTTTTGGCACCACTTTCATGACAAAAATACATTTTAGCTTGGGCATATTATTTTATCTCTTTCTGCCACATTAGAATGTGAGCTGGATCACTTATACCAGCACTGCTCAACTCCAGTCCTCACGACCCCCCAACAGGTCAGGTTTTCAGGATATCCCTGCTTCAGCACAGGTGGCTCAATCAGTCTCAGCTTCAGCACCTTTGGCACAATCGGTGGCTCAATCTTTGAGCCACTGATTGAGCCACCAGTGCTTAAAGCCGGAATATCCTGAAAACCTGAGCTGTTGGGGGGTCTTGAGGACTGGAGTTGAGCCCCCTTGTCTTATACAATACAAAACAAGTCCACTAAAGATCAGAGGGAGGAGAGAAGGAAAGTAGCAAATGAAGAATAACTGGTAAGTCCAGCCATGAACCTGAATTTCATTTCAAAGTGTCAGTATGTCCAAGAGTCAGAAAAAAAAGACAGAAATAGTGTGAATACCTTTACTAGTACAGTGACGTGGGGATAATGTTTCTGGGGACATAGTGTAGCTCAGCTTTTTTCACTTAAACAAAAAGTTGAAATGTAGCAGGGACATCACAAAAACATTTCAGGGCAAATATTGCATCTCAGGCAATTCTGTTTTAAGACTTGGCGTGGCACTAAGATATGGTAAAAATGAGGCCCCTATAACATTTGTTTTTATAATAAAATATTGTAGAAATAATGATTAATAAAAATGAAAGATTTTGATTTGAATAATGACATGGGCTGACTTTTTTCATGACAGACAATAATTTGATTATAAACTTACTAAAAGCAACTGATTTAAAAATGGAAAGCATTTTTTCTGCTTGATTTTTGGAAAGCCAATTTAGCGATGATGTTCCCAAATGTTACTCTTGGAAGCTTCTCGCTTTCTATGCACACAATGCTACGTGCAGAAAGCTTGTCTTATCTCGTGGTCATTTTTAGCTGATTTATTCTTTTTAGACTTGAAAAAGTCCTTTCTCCTGAGCAATTGGTTTTCAACTCCAGTCCTCAAGACTTCCCCAAAAGGTCAGAATTTAAGGATAGCCCTATAACGATGCTCGTTTCAAGATTGGAAATTGCCCGCAGGGTTGAGGTAGGATATGGAATCACCGACCTCAACCGTGAAACAGAGTCTTGAATTGAGTATAGGGTAGTCGGGGTCACAGGCTGGGGTAGAGGCGAGCAGCATGGGAGCAAGGTCGGGGTAACAGGAAGTGGTTAAGGCAGGCGGCAGAGATGCAAGGTCGGGGTCGCAGGCTGGGGTCAGGCACAGGTGGGGTCCGAGAACACATGGAACAGAAAATCATGCTCGGGCAGGGGTTGGGAATAGCTGCCTGCTATTTAAAGCCATGGGGCAGGTGCAGCTAATTACTGACTCCAGTAAAAAGTTTGCCAGGAACCAAAATGCCTGCAACAGCCACGTAAGGAAAACCCTGGACAGGAACCCGTACAATCTCAGCTTCAGCACAGTTGGCTCAATCAGTGGCTCAGTCTTTGAGCCACTGATTGAGCCACTAGTGCTTAAAGCAGAGATATCCTGAAAACCTGAACTGTTGGGGGGTCTTGAGGACTGGAGTTGAGCCCCCTTGTCTTATACAATACAAAACAAGTCCACTAAAGGTCAGAGGGAGGAGAGAAGGAAAGTAGCAAATGAAAAATAACTGGTAAGTCCAGCCATGAACCTGAATTTCATTTCAAAGTATAACTATGTCAAAGAGTCAGAAAAAAAAGACAGAAATAGTGTGAATACTTTTACTAGTACAGTGACGTGGGGATAATGTTTCTGGGTTCATAGCTCAGCTTTTTCACTTAAAAAAAAAAGTTGAAATGTAGCAGGGACATCACTAAAACATTTCAGGGCACATTTTGCCTCTCAGGCAATTCCGTTTTAAGATTTGGCAAGGCGCTGATATATGGTAAAAATGAGGCCCCAATAAAAAAAAAATTATACTAAAATATTGTATAAAGAATGATTAATAAAAATGAAAGATTTTGATTTGAATAATGACATGGGCAGACTTTTTCACGACAGACAATAATTTGATTATAAACTTACTAAAAAAAACTGATTTAAAAATGGAAAACATTTTTTCTGCTTGATTTTTGGAAAGCAATTTTATCCGTCTTTGACTGAGCCACTGATTGAGTCACCTGTGCTGAAGCTGGGATATCTATAACACCTGACATGTTGGGGGGGGTCTTGAGTACTGGAGTTGAGGCCCCCTGGGTTATCACCATACTTAAAAATAGAAGCAGTCTTGCTTCAGTGTTTGGGAAAGTGAAGGGAATCTTATCCCGGGACAATGATATAATACAGGTCTTGATGACAAAAAACGTTCTTAATCTAGATAATTTTCCTTGATATAGAGATGGAACGGATTTATGTCTCCAACAAGGTTATCATCTGCATTTTGAGGGCCGTCTTTTATAGGCAGATTTATAACTTCCCAAAGATTAAACTTTGAGATATGTCATTCTAATTTATTTTTAGCTTGAAGAGGCCCGCAAATATATATTCTAGGTATTTGCAAAATAAAATTTGTAGAATTTGGAGGACTTAAGGTGTAGCTTATTTAGTTTACACGTAAATCCAGAATTACCCTAAAGTGCTAGTCCATCATGGGAATTGCCACAACTAATGATTGATTCTGATATTAATAGCAGGGTGTTCATTTGGCCAGAATATGTGTAGCAAAGCCTATTGGTCCGCTAATACTATTATCACATCTGCCCATGTCTTTGTTATGATCAGGAAACTGTTCACTATCTTTTGGATTCCAAAGTCCCTGTCAGTGGACACCCCAAGAAATTGATTATTTGTATGACTCTCTGTAGAAACATCAAAGAATAATGAACACACAAGCCTTTGAGACTGCACAAGGTTTCTTCCTCAGAGATAGGCATTGTGTTGACAGCTCATTTATAAAAACAACTAAGTATTATTTATTTATAAAATGTTTTATATATTATATAATATTTATATATATTGGGGTATTTTTTATATGTATTGTGTTTTTTTATACGTATTGGGGTGTTTTTTAATATGTATTTTACAAATATATAGTTGAATATGTATTGGGGTCTATTTTATATGTAATGGGGTCTATTTTATATGTAAAAGGGTTAATTTTATACATATTGGGGTCTATTTTATATGTACTGTTTTTAATATATGTATTGGGGGTTTATATGTATTTGGGGGGGGGTTTATATGTATTAGGGTATTTTGTATATGCATTGTTTTTTTTCTATATGTATTGTTTTTTTTCTATGCATTGTTTTTTTATATGTATTGGGGTATTTTTTATATGTATTGTTTTTTTAAATTCATCGTTTTTTTATATATATTGTTTTTTATATTCATTGTTTTTTTATATACATTGGGTTTTTTTATATGCATTTTTTTTATATGTATTGGGGTATTTTTTATATGTATTGTTTTTTTAAATTCATCGTTTTTTTATATATATATATTGTTTTTATATTCATTGTTTTTCTTATATGTATTGTTTTTTTATATGCATTTGTTTTTTTAATATGTTTTTGATATTTTTTACATGTATTGTTTTTTTATATGCATTGTTTTTTATATACATTGGTGTTTTTTATATGCATTATTCTTTTATATGTTTTGGGATATTTTTTATACGTATTGTTTCTTTTTAATATGTATAGGGGTATTTTTATATGCATTGGGATATTTTTTATATGCATTGGGGGTGTATTTTTTTATATGCATTGTTTTTTATATGTATTGTTTTTTGTGCATTGGGGTATTTTTTATATGTATTGGTTTTTTTTATATGCATTGTTTTTTTTTATATGTATTGGGCCTTTTTTTTTATATGTTTTGGGGTATTTTTTATATGTATTTTTTTTTACACGTATTGGGGTATTTTTTATATGTATTTTTTTAAATATGTTTAGTTCCTTTTTTTATATGCATTGTTTTTTATATGTTTTGGGATATTTTTTATATGCATTGTTTTTTATTGACTTGACTTGACTTGTAATTACTAGCAGTACTATTATACTTCAAAGTCAGCCATACAGCCACCTCTGGGACGCAATACTTGCTTTGGTTGGTATACAGTCTCTAAATTGGATAATAGCTGTATCATTGATTCGATTACAAACTGTGCAGGGGTGATAACAATGTGAGAAGCCCCAGATCACTGTATGTACAGTAATTGTATTGTTGATACCCTGAGGTGGGATCACAGACCTAGTTCAAAATCCAACTCTTTGCTTTAATGAGGGTGAGGAATTTCTCTGCAGACGTATTTTAGGAATTTGGTGCTCCTCGAGTCCCACTGCATGAAACCCTCTGGGCAGGCTTAGAAACTCACCTAAGGCCTGTCCTCCAATATGTTCTACGTTTACCTGTGTACTTAGAAAAATGTGGTGACACACAGCTACCTGTACATGGGATGGGCCTTTTTGACTGCTGTCCAAATATCTGTCAGCATAACTCGCCTCATTACCTGACCTTCAGTATCGACTATATAAGTACCACTTTAGCGCTCCAGTGCCAGTCTCCTGCAGTTCCAGGGACAGGTGTAAAGGACCTTGCCTGACAGTCTGACATCTGCAGTAAGTGTGCTGGGATTCTGATTTGTCTTCATCTGTTTAGGTCAACCAGCCCAGCCTGCTATACACAGTGAGGTAGACCTTAAATGCAGGGACATTAAAGGAGACATGGCAATGCCAGAGCTTTCTCTTTTACAGGACTGGTATTTGATGACTTATTTTTACAGCTATTATTCAGTTTCTTTACCCAAACCTACATGCATTAAAAAAAAATTCAAATAAAGTTGAGGGGAGACAGTTCCTGAAAGGAAGACGTGATTGGGGCACTGACCCCTTTACTGCATGGTTTTGGATTTAAAAAAAAAAAGACTGATTTAAATATGTGCACAGTCCCTAAATATGAATTTATTTGCAGCTGCAGGTAACATTGCTGCTTTAATTAGCCTTTTCCTAAAATAGATATAATATAATACACTAGACTTGTTGGGGCATGTAAGATGAGGAAGAGCATACATTTTGCATTGAATAGCCACCTTGCTCATGGTTACAACGTAGGCCACATACAATACACAGTACCCCAGTGCGGTAACGGGAAGGTGTCAAATAGATGAGGAATTGTGGAATTATAACGCTGACTTTTTTAGTGATTGAAATAAGGTTTAACCAGAATATGTGTTATCTGCATTATTGTTAAAATTGGCGTCTGTTTTTTTTTTTACTTGAACATATTTGCTTTGTTAGGCTAATTTAGATTTAATTTATACACAAGAATGCTGACAAACAATTAACTATTTTATGGCATTTGGGCAATTGACTTGGTGTGTGGAATGGAGAGCCTACACTGCCACTGTCCATGCTAATTATAACACTGCCACTGCCTGTGCTACTTACCTCTACATAACAGTAGAGCTGTGAGGAGAGGATGTGTGTGGTTGCAGAACATGGCATTACTGTAGCCCCTGCTATTCATATGTATGTGGGTAGTTTAGGCATGCAAGTGTTGTTTCACCTAAAGATTGGTCAGTATAAATATCGAACAACACATGGTTTATTTGTCAATGCACAAAGTATTAAAAAATAATTGGTCAGTAATAATTGACTTATTATTACACACATACACCGATACAGCAGATACTGTGGTATACAACTACTGTAATTCAATGGCTCCTGTATAGCACTATGCAAGAGTCTGGTATAGGGCGGTAAGCAAATACTATACATATTACCTGCGCTGCTCCCTTTGTGGAGTATGCAGCTGGTAAAAGGATCGGCCTTATATTTATGGAAAACAATTCCTGTGCTCCCACCAATTTGGGCTAAAATATACAAGTGTCAGGTTTACATTTAGAACCTAAGTCTGTGTGGGATGAAGGAGTCATTTGGTTGCATCTGTTGATCAAAACATGATCCAAGCCTGCCAACCTCGTCATGGTAATCTCCGGTTAGCAGGAACCTGCACTGAATATATGTCATTTCTGATTATCCATAGGGTAAGGTATAATGAGTTGTCATGTTAATCTGGATGTCCCATATTAAATTTAAACTTTGTTGAAAGAATCAAGCAGCGGGGTAAACATGTCAAGGTGAAAGTGGTGCAATTCTGGGACAAAACAAATTGCACCACATGTATCAAACACAAAATCCTATTGATTTGAATATAATTATTTTCTTTGCTATATATGGTGCAGAAGTATTGCCCAGAATTGCACCACTTCTTCAATCTTCATCTCGACAAGTTTGCTTTAATATGTTACTTGTTGAAAAATAAATGTCTGTGACGCACTTTCTATAAACATACTATCCTGGTCCAGGAATAAGCTATGCTAGTCACCTTGTCTATGATGACATTCTGTTGGTAAGGATGGTTACAATATGCTTCTTCCATACGCTGTTTAGTTAATCATTGTGTGATATTTGTTTTCACGAGGCCTCAACTTCATCTGCCCTTAAATTGCCGCCCTGGCAGGAAAAAGGTTAAAAAGAGGCACTTCAAAAACTTGTGAACACAATGGCTTGGCCTATTTCCTGTGAAGTCTCACTTTACCTTTTCCCTTATGAAGAACGGGCAGCTTAGTAATGACTAAGTGACTGAAGTGCAAGAAGAATATTTGAAGACTTGGTGCCACTGGCTGTGCCTTGACAGTAGTAAATATTTACTTTGATGGTCTTGACACTATAGAGTGTTCTCTGTACAGCACTGTGTACACTCTTGGGGCTGTATAAAAATAACATGTACATTTCATATTGTTTTCCCAACCTTGCCAAGGCTCCTTGTGTATTTATACACCCATCTCATGGTTTCCTTATGTTGGTTTAGGATTAAGATGTCCAACCGTATATATAATTTCTTGAAATAACCATGTTCCTGTGTATCCCACAGTAAGATCAGACTGAAAGCTTTGCCTGGACATCTGACTGGAACAATGTGGAGAAAAGGAGGAACGCCGGGACTTCTTATTATAGCAGTATTACTGCTCTCAGGTACGTCTCTCTAGCACGGACAGCATTATCCTACTTGCGTGTGGTAAGATCCTTCCGAAACACTCGGGGTAACTGGAATTTAGATGAGTGCAGCAATACGGACAATCCCACAATACCGACAACCCCACAATACTGATTTTTCCGTGGTCACCTATCTGCAAGCAGACAATATTTATTTATTTCAAACTTTTTCGAACGCGCATTACGCTCGACTCACTCAAAAAACGCAGTACTAGTGCGCGTGTAGGAACATAGGGAGGACGCCCACCCCAGACCTACAACCGGGACCTACAGAAAGAAAACATATAGGGGAACGACGAAGAAGACCAACAAAGGGTGGGAAACATGAACAAGAGCAGGAAAGATGGCTGCCGGGGTATTAGGGTCCGGTTGTCAGGATATGTTTCAAAAGGAAGGTTTTTGAATACATACAGTAACTTCTTATTTATTTCATTTGAAGATTGTTGGCACATTATAACTTGATGTATACACACCTCAACATACATTACATCTTCTTATGGGGACAACTAACCCGTGTGAGGTCATCTCTGTGGTTTAACGCTGCGTTGTTGTAAAAAGAACAGTGCAGCATTGAAGATCCCAAATATTCAGCACTGTAAGCTGATTTTATTGTCACGTTCACATTAACTTCAAATAGAAAGCAGTGTTTGAAATATTTGAGACACTTAAGTCTCTGGGGACATAACGTATTCAACAGCAGATCATACAGAAACTGAAGCTGCTTATAAATAGGAATATATAAACACTATTATACAGTATGCGCTGGGCAATGTACATGTTCATTTTAACATATTAAATAGTCTCTCTTCTCAATTTCTTTAGGTTACCATGTGGAAAGTCAGGAAACAGTAAGTATTGAAAAGAACAATTGATTGTATCATATGATTTTGCATACCTTAGCTGATTTTTTTTAAACGTAAACATGTTATATATATTAAAAAATATATATATATACATACATCGACAGAAAGAGAGAGAGAGACAGAGACAGAGACAGAGAGACAGAAAGTCAGAGACAGAGAGGCAGTATACAAATCTGACCCACAGCCCCCCACTTAGAAATATGTTATCCCACCTTTGAAACCCTGTACTGTATTTTCCTTGACTGACACGTCCATACAACCGGTTCCACGCATGCACCACCTTTTCAGTGAATCTGGTTTTTTTTCCTTCCGTTTTCTACAACCGTCCAGTTTCAGCGGAAGGTTAATTCTTTTTCTACAATTCGTTTTTTTCTCTGAAACTGCTTCAGTGAAAATAGCTTGTTGACTCTTGGAAGATTTTCTATCACCCCCACCTTTAATTCAATACACATTTGTACACATTATTCTGGTAATTATTTGAACACCTCACTGGGTGCAGTAGGTGCCTAAAATGTTGTAGCTTTTTAGACGTTTAAGGGCACCAGGCCATCTAAAAGCTGTTTCGCACGTTCTTGTGTGCATTTTGTAGTCAGAAATGAGGCTCTTCTCAGCCTCAGGCAGAAGCAACATTTTAGGCGCCTACTGCACCCTCCTGTAATATGCTTCCTTAAATTCTTTTACTCATATGTTACAAAAATGTAAATGTGGACATCCATACACAAGTCACCGTGGTGACACAGCTCTGTGACACCTTCTATGCAAACAATATTGGAATATCTCCCCTGTGGTGTCTGGGCCACATTGAATAAAGGTGTGATACAATTAATACAAGTACTACGGCTGTTGGGATGTTCTCCAGATCTTTATTGTATCATGCGATACCTCTTTCCTGCCAGAGACACCAACATCGCAATGTTATTCTTGGACCTCTTACAGGGAAGGGGTTAGCCCTAAAACGGTACATGGGCATCATTATATCCTAATAAATGTTATTATGCTAGTTTACAGGGATAGTAACCAACCTGACTCCTCTTTTCTGCCCTACAGACAACTGTAGCAACAACTACAGCTGTAACTACTCATGTTTGGCACGCTGAATTCACATCAACAACAGAAGCATTGATTGTGGACACCCAGAATTCTGTTAGTGAGCGTGTCATTCTTTATATACCATAACTGTCCTTGTATTCCAGGCAGGGAGAGGCTTGCAGAGTGTCCCTCTATAGGTCTCTAATACAGCCATAGGATTCAGCCCTCGTTTGTGCCACTTATGTCATCGGGCTTCTCTGGCAGCAAAGGGAGTCAACTTTTTGCATGATTTCTTTTTTAATTCATCTAAAAATGTATGGTAGAACATAGTCACATATAGCAGTTGTGATAAATGAAAATAAGTAGCAATAATACATTAAATCCAGTAACAATTAAGAAAATCATCAATGATGTAAAGTTACGAAGACATACTATGAAACTCTCTTGTGGGTGATAAACAGTAGAGAATGAACAAACAGAGGGTTTTTTGTGACGGTACTGTCAGGTACTCAATACCGGCGCCTCTGATTCCCCTGCTGCTGTTTTTTTCCTTGCTTGCTGAGGGGGTGGGGCCGTCACTGCACACAACCAATCCTGCTCCTGCCTGTTTCCCCGCCCCCCACATGGCTGAGCAGAGCAGCGCCAGACTAAGGCTGCGTCCATGCTAGCGCTGAGCGCCTGGCGCTTGCCGAGTTTAGTTTCTGGAATTTAAAATGTCCCGTCCCCGCTCATGCGGTACGCACATGCTCGTGCGCGGGCACGCACGCTCTCCCAAGTGTGGCATTTGGGAAGACAAAAAAAAAGAGAGTTTGAAGCGCGCTCAACAAGCCCCCAATGCCACCACATGCGCGCTTGCAAAATAGAAAGGACACCCAGCGCTCATGCATGGAGAGATCATGACATCACCGCTCTCAAGCATGAGCGCGGTCAGCGCCAGCGGGGCCGCAGCCTTAATCGATGGGTAGGAGAGAGAGAGAGAGAGCGTGTGTGTCTCTATCTGTGTGTGTTACAGTATCTCTCTCTGAGAACACCCCCTTTCACCTAACCCCACTCCTCTTTTTCTGCTCCCCCCCCCCCCAGGAAAATGCTTGCGATATTGTCTAAGTATATATTAACAAATAAAAAAAAATTATGGGTAGCAACAGACAAGGAGAGAGGGGTATGGGTGGGGTAAGAGAGAGGTGGTGGTGGGGGTAAGAGAGAGGTGGGGGTGTGGGTAAGAGAGAGGTGGGGGTGTGGGGAAGAGAGAGGTAGGGATGTGGGGGTGTGAGACAGGTGGGGGTGTGGGGAAGAGAGGTGGGGGTGTGGGGAAGAGAGGTGGGGATGTGGGGATGTGGGGGGGAGAGATAGAGGGGAGTTTACCAAGGCAGTCGACATTGGGGGGGAGGGGCAGCCACGGCCCAGTGGACACTCTAGCCCTGGCCCCCAAGAAAGCTGTCTGCGGCACGAGTACCAGCACCTATTTATTTTACAAAAAAAGCAGTGTTCAAATTAAGGCAGAATGATGGTTATATACGGTAGATTTGGGTCCCACATTGCAGATTCATGAACATGTTAGTCAAGGAAAGTATTGTAACACTGTGTAACATCGCTGGTTTCTTACCCTGTATTTTGTAGTCCTCTGAATATAATGTGACATATCTAACAACCTTTCTTCTTTCATTCCAGTGCCACTCCTATGCAGTAACTGGTAAGTATTGTCAGCTAAGATTTCCTCCTCTAATCTACATGAGCTTAACAGCTGACTTCTTATAACACACATCACTGACAGTGCCACTGGTCCCTATGCTGATCCTTTTCTTTGTTTCACAGAGGCAGAATACTGCAGTCCAGTGATTGGCATGTGAGTATCAGAGCTGTAACAAACTTTGTAACAATACACCTTGTAGCAAGACTTACTGTCTCCAGAGATGGACCTGCCTTTGTCACACTGGGGGAGGTCCATCCCTGTTGATCAGACCCCCATAGCGATAATCCTTCAGCACGGGGCAGTTGTGGTTGCGGTCCCGCTGCTTGCCCCCGGTGCCGAAAACAGGTACTCTTGCTACATCGGTACCACCGTCCCCATAATATACAGTACCGGGGTCTTTTGGTTATATTAGTCTTGCTCACGTATTGTTTACACCTGATTTAAATGGTCACTGCGAATAGCTTAGTGAGCAGGGTTAATAAGTGGGATTGCTGTCTGGCACATGTTTAAATAAAGACTGGAGATTAGTACAGGTGTACTGTAGGCTTTGACATCTCTCAGTTAAAATTTTCTTTTAATTCCATTTTTAGTGCGGATTTGAACACCATTTTGTCACATGGCATGACTGTTGACAATCCTTGTTCCTACTCTCTCCAGCAGTATGCCTGCGCTGCGGTAAGTTTGTCTGTCCCTGGTAACTCCTATGATAAAGCTGCCAAACCCAGCAACATAACACAGTAAAAAAAACAAGTAGAGTATACAAAAAAAGTTACTTGGGTAAATGCTGGGAATAAAAGAATGTGTCTGCTTCACTCCATACTGCTCAATACTTTGCAGGATAGGAGAATATGCCAGACGGGTTTCTCTATTGAAGAGCCAGCACTCCTGGGTCTTCACATCTTCACATATTTGTACATTTAAATGTAATAACATATGGTCTTTCAACTGTGAATATTTCCTTTCCTTTTAAGCTGCAACACTCTTGGGATATTGGTTACGGAAGATGCATCTCTTAAACAGGCACTACCAATGAACTGGTGAATAAATGATATTTTATTATTAAATGATAACAAAATGTAATAATAAAATATAATTTGTTCACCAGTCCAATGGTAGTAGCATTTTAAGAGGAGCTTCCTTTGTGACCAATACTTAAGATTATTTCTTTGACAGAAGTTGTCTCAAGTCAGCCGAGTGCTCTCTACCACATTACTAGTGCGATAACACTCTTAAGATATCCATTCTGAGTGTGTTTGACTTAAAATATTCAGGGCTATTATGTGGTACCCCATAAGTCACGTAATGGACTGATAGACACCTTTATGACCAGTTCAACCAGTTCAAGAGAATCGGCTATATTTAGCAGTGTTACTCCATACGACACCTTCTGGGCCAAAAGACACATTATAGCCCATTACTAAGCTATACTGGAAGGTGACTGATGGAGATCCCCAATTAGTAACTATGGCCCAGAGTGTTTTAATGGGAAAAAGACTGGCTTTGGAATGAGAAGACCAGTACAAATCTCAGTACCAACTCAACTTACCTGTTTGCTCCTTAGACACTAAGATTACATTTGGGGAAGGACCTCCTCATACCTTCAACATTTTATGTTTGTGTATTGTTTATTCCTGATTTTGAGCTTCTGGCTGTTTTTGTTTTCTGTTCTGATCTCAGGTTGGAGGCATCTCATCCAGCAAAGCTGTGTCCATTTTGAAATGCTTCCTCACAAAGCCCGAGGCCATCATCAGCCAAAATGGGTTTTCTCTGCTGATCTCCAAAATCCCTGTGGACACACTGAGAGTTGTCCTGAACACACTGGACTCACAGGTATGGGGGGGTAATCCCTTGTCTGCCAGTGTCGGGTTAGAAGCGGGAAGAATGGTTTGCAGTGGGACAGTTTACTGAACCCCACATGGATTTAGTTTATTGAGGGACATTCTTTGAGCAGCCCGGTGACCATCACCCACTTCCGTCATGAAGAGGCCAGCCCAAATCCAATTAACCCTAAATTTGCCAAAGACGTTCCTGTGGCACTTTACATGCTACTTAGTCTAAGATTAGATATAGTATAAAGAAATATTTATAGTTTTCATGCAGTGCCCCTAAGGGCATGGCCAGCTATGTCATTAAATAGCTATGATATCATTTCTACAGAGGATCCAACCCAATATGTACTGTAGCAATATAGATTAACAACTCTATACTGTTACTTCAATGACATGCTTACTCTAATCAAATTATAACTCTATTATTATTATTTTTATAAAAGGAATAGCATCCTTCAGCAACGAGATGAATGAAGGATCTGAAAGATCCTTAAAGCCTTGTTATTACATTAACCACTTTACCGTATAAGAATGAGAAAGTAACAGAGCATGCATATACAATAAGGTGATAAACTTGGAAATAGGGAGACGCCAACCCTTCTTCAAAGAGATTGCAAGGGAACATCCTCTTGTTTGTTTCAGGTGACTGTTTCCACCATTACACCAAATGCCAAACTGTTCATGCTGAACGCAGTATGGGACAGTATAAGAAAGGACCCTGATCACTTGAACCCAGGTTTCCTAGCAACTTGGTTCCAGGAGAGGTTGTACCCATTCATGCCTGCCATTCACGCTGACATTCTGGACTGCATGATCTATCTCCCTCTGACCAGTGACGGGTTTGAGGCGGTGTAAGTACAATGTAACAATCCATAGTTGGTCAGCAGTGGTGAAAACGTGGGAATTGGTGGGGAATTGGAGAATAGGCATATTCTATCAAATAAACCTATGTATTAACATTAATGTTGGGTCTCCTTTATTTCAGTGTCCAAGCCCTGGATGTGGCTTATCCCAACTTTGAGAACACCACACGGGAGCTGATTGGAAACTGGATTTCCAGATTCCTCAAGGCACATTGTAAGTTACAGGAGTATTCTAGTTTTGTTTCCAAACACACTCACCCAGATCTACAATGCTGCATGGGCAACTTGGTTTCTTCTTAGTTAAACTAGTTTAATCTCTGAATTCCTGGACCAACATTAAATTGGTGGCCACTACCTTTTGCAGAGACTGTAGACAAAACCTGCTTATGGCACCTCAGAGCTAGCTGATTAGTTGATTTTTTTTTTTAATGTTTATTTAATGTTAAAAATATCAATGTTTGCTCCAGGACATTTTTGGTTGTTTCCTGAAGTGGGGTCCTCTTTCACAGGCCGATCCCTGCCATTTCTACACCTAGAAATGCGTGTATTGCTAATTAAGAGTTGATTGTAGATAATGGTCAATAAACCTTGTTCTGTGACTCTTTAGCCTACAGGAAAGACTCGGCCTCTGAATGGATTCTGTCTTATTGGAAGAGTTTCCGAAACAACGTGGGCTACCAAGACTATGTTAATGCGTGGAGTGACCTAGATGTGGTAAGCTTTTATTTAGCTATACGTGTAAAGCTTCTGTTCTTGAAGCAGAAGAAAATGTAGAAGGGTGGAAATGGTATAGTGGTTAAAGTGTTATTCTTGAGTCTCATACAGTACTGTATGTCTCTTATGTAACCTTTCCACTAACTTCTATCATTGTTCCATATAGACACACTTCCTGAACAGAATGCTGGTGCCGATAGCACTGTCAGTTACAATGAATACAAAATACCTTGAATCTTTGTGGCAAAGCATTAATTGAGCACTGTCTTTGTTCATGAAACTTAATACATGCCCACTGTTTTTTCTTTGTAGAGTTCAGCATTAGATGCGCTAACATCATTTCAAGTTGCCCAGTTTTCCATCTCAAGCAACGCATTCAGTAGCTCAGAAAAGGCAACGCAAATAATGGAAATTTTGAAGAGCAAGGACATTTTCTTCATCATTGACTTCCTGAACAGCTTCTCACTTCTGCCTATAACCTCTTTTGACCATAGTGTGCTGTTCTCTCTCCTGGAGACCACACTGACCAAGTTAAAAAACAGCGAGTCGGATATTTGCAAGCCCAACTTGAAGGATGTCTTCCAAGACAAAATCCAATTCCTGCTGGTAGCTATTAATGAGGAAACCCTGAACCTCTTCCCCACTAACATGGATTGCTCGGAATACGAGGATGTGTAAGTAGTAACGAAATGACCACTCTCCTACTTTCAGTTCTTCTAACTTGAAACACACACACATCATTTTGCTGCAAGAACAGGACCTACTATGGTTATTTCCCCTCATACAGAGGAAAAAGGAAGGGTTCACAGTGTAGTGTAGGACCTACATTAATTTGGTTACACCTTGATGTTTGGTATGCAGGCTTACAATGCTTTGGCCAAAGGGTTTAACTAAGTAACCAAGTAATTATTATTGAAGTATTTAAACTTTATATTTATTGCCATATATGTTTTGTCAATTGGATGTAGCATTGAGCACCCCTGTCTTTTGTTGTACACATATATAATACTTTATAAAAGGTGTTTGTAAATTGTCACCATGCTTAAAAGAATTGTGTTCTTTGTTTAGAGGTGCAGTAATATTGTTTATGGAGAACAACCCAATTGGTTATCATTGAACTGAACCAAACATAGTGCCTTTGAGTAGACAAGATCTTGGGCATATGCCCCTTTCACTGTAGTCCAATAAAACACTGATTTCTTTAAATCAATGTCTACTTTGCTGGCAAAAGCTGCCCAGTGGTAGAATCCAATAAACCAAAGAACAATCAGTGTACATACTAATACTTTGTAATCTGCCTCATGCCTACTCACACAACAACATCACTTCACCAGTATCTTAGACTTATTTTATTTATTTATTTTATTGAATGTTGATTCTCTACAGATTCCAAGGCGTGAACAAGGTCTATCAGAATTTGACTGAAGAAAACCAGATGGCTGTGTATAAATACAGACTTAACTTTATGAATGAGGAGGTCAAGAAAGCAGGTAAAAGATTAACAGAAAAAGAGCATTCATTAACTGTCGCGTAGGACACAAAATACAACTGATGCAGTGCAATCCTCCGACTGTATGCTCTTTCTATGCAGGGAATCAACTGTATTCTCCTTGTGTTTGCCTTTTGTTCTATGGTTGCTTTATCCCTTGCTTGCATACTGTATATTGCTCCATACATTTGATCTCTGTCGCTCCTGTAGATTAAAGCTATATAAATAATAACAATTAAACTTTTTATGAAGGTTTTACTCTGTGTAATTGTTTTCAGGCAGTAGATTTTGATGATATCTACTGCCACCTGTCTGCCGGAGGTTCATTTAGTGGTGGTATATTTTTGCTGGGTATCTGTGTTGCTCATAGAGTGTCTGATTAACTCTGCCTCATTTATTGAGACTATTGAAAAGCCATAATAAAGTATGGGATAGTATGGAACAGGAGTGACCAACTCCAGTCCTTAAGGGCCACCAACAGGTCTGGTTTTAAGGATATCCCTGCCCCAGCACAGGTGCCTCAATCAGTGGCTCAGTCAAAGACTGAGCAACTGCTTTGAGTCACCTGTGCTGAAGCAGGGGTATTCTTAAAACCTGACCTCTTGGTGGCCCTCGAGGACTGGAGTTGGCCACTCCTGTTATAGATTGTCCCACACACAGCGCTGAATTCTTGTTACATTGCAGGAGCGGCCTGTACCTACGGACATGACAGCACAGAGTGGCTGGAACTCAACTTCGGAGACTCCATCAGTCTTCTCACCTACACTGACATTATCCGCCTGAACCCCAGCTTCAATGGAGTAAGTTCTCACTGTGAGAAATGGGGACCAGGATCAGTGATGTGTAATTCTTTTATAAATTTCACACCTTTTCCTTTCCCCAGTTCCATCTTTCTTTCTTTCTTTCTTTCTTTGGGGGATTATGACCCTTACACTCATGTTTCATAGACATTAGTTCTGTATGACTGATATCCATACTTCGTCACAGTTTAGTTAAACATATATGAAATAGTTGATGCCCTTTATTCGTGGAGACTGGATGTGACTAATCATAATTTCCTTTTTTCCCCCTCCTCATCTAGTTTGAGGTTACAGAACTTCTAAACATCAACCAGACACTGGACCTACTCATCCAATCCAACATTCTAGTAGAAGAGACCCAAGTTGACTATGAGATCCACATTTCAGAGGTTATCTCCTCCCTGGAGAAAAGAGACTTCGTACACTTGGAAGAGTTCCTGATTGAGTTTAGAAGGGTTCTGGTGGAGGTGAGCCGGGCCTCAGTTGTACACTGCCATGAATAAGACAAAGCATGCACTATGAGTACTGTGGTATCACATCAAGTCTTACATGTCAGTATGTCTTTGACACCTGCTAATTGCCTGGAGTGACCTGCAGTGCATTATGCTAAAAGACCCTTTATAGCATTATTTGGCCGTGCAAAAGTCACTTATACTGTAGTTGGCAAAGGACATGTATGGATTTCAGTTTCCTACATGCCCCTTTAAAGATAAAGTGGTGGGGTTAATGGTACTATTAATAATGATAATGTCACTGGGCTTTAAACACTCCTTAGTTGGATAATAGACAATTGCAAGTTACATTATCAGTTCCAAAGAAGCCTCATGCATGTTTCCATTGTAGTCTGCCAATGATAATAAGTAATATGGGTATTCCTTTAAGCCCCTCTCCATATATTGGAAAGTTGCTGCACATTAGCCGAGGTTCATTATATCAGGACTGATATCTGTTGTGTGGTGAAAACTGCATGGTGTTGTATTGTAAGCACTACTGTATGATGTATTCCCCCTCACATGCTTAACCTTTTGTATCTTCATTTGTATGATACTGCCATTACTATATAATATAAGGCAGGGGTGTTCAAACCCAGTCCTCAAGCCCCCCCCCCCCTCCTTCCAAACAGATCAGGTTTTCAGGATACCCCAGCTTCAGCACAGGTGGCTCAATCTGATTAAGCCACCTGTGCTGACGCAGGGTCTATTTGAGCCATCTGTGCTGAAGCAGGGATTTCCTGAAAACCTGACCTGTTGGCGGGGCTTGAGGACTGGAGTTGAGCGCCCCTGGTATAAGGTAATAATGAGCCTGCCATATATTTTGGGGGGAATATTGATAACATTGGTGTTTATTTGGCCTGTAAGTGGAATAACTCAATATTTACTAAGGATGTTTATTTTTCTTCCAAAGTACAATATAACGGTAATAAAGAACAAAGAAATCAGCTGTTTAATGCTGGAGGGCATTTGGAAAATACTGAACACCCGATTCCCTCAATTCTCAAATGATGACTGGTACAAATGGTTCAACGAGAATCTGCCCATTTTCCTGCCATGCATCAAGAAAGAGCAGCTCTCTGAATTGCCTATTACTAATGACTGCTCAAGCTTCCAAGTAATGTGAGTATCCATACCGCTTAGACGTATATAAGCAGCTCGATCCCAACTATACAGTATGTGATCATACTCGTTAGCACTCTGGAAATCAAAGGGCCCTTGCCATTGGTTACGACTTGGGGGTTTGTATGGGCTTGTACAGTATAGCCGGACAAACAAACAAGCAAACTTTCTGAATTATAGTATACTGTGAGTGGGTTTAATGGCTTTGCATCTCATACCAGCCTCTGCCTAAAAGCTGTGTTTAAAACAGCATGCATTGGCTTGAGGATTTGCTTGTGTAATACGAGCTTGAGACAAAAGGTGGCACTGAGTGCTCATTTGCATGTCTTTCCCAGAATCCCTTGCTGCAGTGGAAGTTGCTGTATGCTGGTGATAATGGGGAAAGGCGGGGTTGCAGACCTGCCTAAGACATGCAAATGAGCATATTTGTATTTGCTATTTGCTTTCCTGTGGAGGTTTTTGTGCACTTTTTTTACTCACCATAACTTAACTTAGTATTATGGTATACCCTATCCCATAGCCTCTTTGCATACCCAGTTAAAAGCAACCCCACACTGATGAGACCCATCAAGGTCGAAACAGCTGTCTGTGGGTGGTTTTCTGGGTATGCACCTTGACCTGGCTGTGCTCAAACTGTGACCATCAGCAGCTTAAGCCTATAGGGAACCATGTTAAAAATGGTTTTGAGGCAAAAAGTGACACTGTGTGCTCATTTGCATGTCTTTCCCAGAATCCCTTGCTGCAGTGGAAGTGTTTATGCTGGGTGATAATGGGAAAGGCGGGGTTTGCAGATCTGCCTAAGACATGCAGATGAGCATACAGTTGTATTTGCATAATATAATTTATATATTTTTATATTATTATATATATATATATATATAATATTATATTATATCTATATATATACAATATATATATATCACACACACAGGTACATGTATATATATATATAAATATATAATATAGTTATACTATAATTCAGAAAGTTTGCTTGTTTGTTTGTCCGCTATACTGTACAGCCCATCAAACCCACCCTCGTTAGAGCCACCCAATTTGGCATGCTATCTAATAGGATCAAAAGAAGAGTGTAGGTGGGGTTTTAGTATGTTTGGCCCATAGCTTCATATATATATTTATAATATATATTATATATAAATTATATATAATATATATATATATGCATTTTATACCCATAAACCCCTTTTTATGTGATAATCTTTTGTAGTTGTCATTATATGTAATCTCTAGGGATCCTCACAGACATATATATATATATATATATATATATATATATATATATATATACACACACACATCATAGGTATGTCTCAGTAAAAAGGTTCAGCTTTGCAAGATGTCTGCAACTCCTTATGATGTCCCAAGGGTGAAAATCCTTTGACACAATGTATACCATTTTTACTTTCAGTGTTAAAGGTCTTGATATCGCTTTTGATTATATGGACGTTCCAACCAAAACTGAAGTCACCTCATGGATTGCCGAGTACCTCAAGTCGACAAGTAAGTCTTTGCTCTTGTCATATATGTGTGTGTATATATATATATATATATAAAATCAAAAATGAATAGACGACACAGTATGTATATATATATTATATATATATATATATATATATATATATATACAGCTCAACCCCGTTATAACACGATCCGTTATAACACGATGCAAGCGTGGCTCCCAATCTTCGTATTTCTGAATACTTTACAACACGATTATTGATATCTTAAATACTTATGCTACAATGCATACAAGTGACATATTTCTAACACGATCGCCATTATAGGCGATGTGTTCATTGGACCCCAAGCACAGTGTTATAAGGGGGTGAGTGTATGTATATATATATAATATATAATAATATATATTATATATATGATATATATATATATAGTATATATATATATATATATATATAATAAGATATACTGTTGTACAATATGCATATGGCTTCATTGGAAGGAATGAGAATAGGCGCTGGAGACTACTCACCCAGCTTATGCAGAAATTGATTAGTTGGCAAGGTTTTCCCTCCGTTACTGGCCCTTCTAGCAGCAAAATGGTTACGCTTGATAATACTGCACCTGAGAGTCACTATAGATAGGATTTAAATAGGTCATCAACGCTCTGAAAATTCCCTATCTGCAGGGCCAGATTAAAGTCTTTGTAGGCCCTGGACACTCATAATCATAGGTTCCCAAGATAGATCTATAGATAAATCCCCTCCGTCACCCCACCCTCCTCAAAGCGCATGATCTCCCCTACCCTCACCTCTTCTAAACCTTCCTAAAATGTCTCCAAAACTCTCAAAAGTCCCCGATCCAATTGCCTCTACTGTGCCCACTGACAGACCCATCACCATGCCACCGACAAGACCAAATCCAGAGACCTGACCCCAACCCCTGCCCACCAACCAAGCAAGCTCTCAATGCACTCAACCCATCATCTGACCATAGGGTTCCCACCCCTGCCCACCAACCAAGCAAGTTTTACTAACTAATGTACAGGACACTATATAAATGTTGTTATACATAAATAATAAATGTATAGGTCCCATAATATAATCATAGATCTATATAATACATTACTATGATATTTTGCTACTTATTATTCATTCTTGATTATTCAACTCTCCACAGAGTTGAATAATCAATATGTTGTATTGAACGCTACATACATGTGTGTATACAACATTTCTAGATGTATTATTTTAATAATTAAAAGGTTTTGTAAAGTAATTAAATGAAACCAAATGATTACATTCGATTTAACAGTTTTCTTTTCTCATTTTTGAGTCATCTGAAATTTTTTTAGGCTTTGTAGGCCCTGAGCACTGTACCCATTGTGCCCGATGGACTATCCAGGCCTGCCTATGTGTTTAGCTGCAATTAAAATACAGTACAGTGCCTCTCTATAACATGTGAATCATCTCCGTGTTGTACAGTATTCATCCCAAAATAGCAGGAAAAGACACCATCATTGACCTCTCTTAAAGATATGGAGATTTCTTACCATGAAATAGAGTGTGGACACTACATCCAAGATGTTATGTGAAATCCCTAAATAATAACATTAGATTGGCATGCATCATTTTCTTTTTGTCCGTGAAAATTATACTGTAAGCTCTTTGGGGCAGAGACTCCTTTTCCTAAGATTTCCTTCATTCTTGCAGCACTTTTTCCCATTGTGTCCTGCGTATTACTGCTGTGATGGGCTATGTACATATGGATGGTGCTATACAAATGAAAATACCGTATACACATACTGCACCGACACACTTTATTCGAGCAAATACCCAGTATGTACCTGGCAGATACCTGGAATGCGCCGCTCCTCACCTCTGACAAGCCCCGTTGCGTTTGCCTTCCCAGCCTGGGTTCATGCCTGGCTGACGGGCGGCTGATCTGTTAAATGATAATGATTAGGATTTAATAGGCTGCAATGCTTCGCGTGTCTACCAGATGGCATAAATTCATGAATTGTAATGCAGTATATATATATATATACTGTGCAGTATTGCAGCCAGCGGGAATAAAATGCTTCAATCCCTGCTTGGAAAATACCTCAATGCACTTGGGCAGAAAACAGTCACAAACCTCAATACACCCGGGTATACCCGAATTCGTGGGACTAGCCGAGCTCGAATAAAGTGTGTCGCCAGTGTATACATACAAATACAATGATACAAACGGGTGAACATGTTTCTTACATTTGCCAAAGGAAGAGAATATTTAATATGTATTTAGTCTTACACACAGACGCTACGTTGTGCTGTAGTGTGATAATAAACCTTTTACTGTCCGTTTCTCACACGTGAAAATTTTACTTTTTTCAGAATGCGTTAGCAATAACTCGCTGGAGGTTAACTGGCAGCGATTTGTGGAATATGCTGACATTTCTACATTGATTTCTGTGGATCCTGAATTTAAACCAGTAAGAGCATCTATAATATTTCAGAAATCATGTAAAAAAAAGTGGTTATAGCAATTATGGATCAAACATCCGTTTAGCGGGCTGGTTATCAAGGCAATATTGGAGCAAAATTGAAGCGAATATCTCAATTTTGATCTTGATGAAATGGGTCAAGGACTATGCTCCTCCTTTCGCCCCGTATTCCCAGCTTACGTTCTAGGGAGCATCAGCAGGAGGCGATAGGGAGAAGCTGCATGCACGATGCACAGGCTATAATGAGATGTTTCAAACTATGCACCTTTTCTCACTTTAATCTGCATCCCAAATTCCACCGGTTTTAAGGTGGTGACTTTTATTGGCTTCTAACAATCTGCACCAGACATAAAAAATGGGGTTTTCTGACACTGTGCTAAAAAAGGAAACAATGCATCAAAACATACTTTGGTGTTTCCACAATTGCCTTGGTACATAGACCTCCTAACGTAGCAAATGCTAATATACATATCAAGCTACACTGTCCTAAAGCTTAAAGCGCTATTTCATGTTCAGATAAGAGAATTTACAATACGTGTACATGAGATCATGCACTTTGTCTAAACCCAGGTGTATATCTGTTTTGTAACCAGTACTTAGATTCCGATAGATACACTGTGACAATAGTTGTGTTAAAATAAGGCTTCTGCTCAAAGCAGAGCTGAGAATTCTAATGGGTCAACATTTCCACTTCTTTTCCAGCTTGAGGTCCTGGATCAGCTCACTGCCACACAAATTGGACAGGTCATCATGGTCAGTGAGGAAGCTCGCAACAACGTTGACACTGTGGAGATCATTTTCGATGTGCTTGTGAATGTTTCATCAGATGAAGTCCTTTCAAACCTTGGATCATTCTGGGATTCGTTCAACGTTGCCTACGAAGAGGTAATATACTGAGGCTCTCTCTGTTAACTGGTTGCTTCACAAGATTCATTGTGACACAAGTGTCATCTCCCATTGAGATCCACTTCTAATGATACTTGTCAACCTTGTCTCTTCATTTCCCTAAGGACAGGTCCCCAGTGGCCACTGCGGCGTGCGCTATGGCGTGCGCGCCACACACCACAGCTCAGTCCTCTATGGGGCAGGCCCCTGTGGCCGTTTGTGTGTGGGCGCGCCAAGCGCTGTGACGCGTACATTGGCAGGGAAGACCAGAATGTTGTCTTCCCGTGCTGCGACGTGATCATGTGGTCAGCGCACACCAATGGCCGGGCTGATATGTCCCGTCATGGCCGCGTTCCCCGTTATGACCCCCCCCGCCCCCGCAGTCCCCTAGATCTCCCCTACAGACTGCCGATCGCGACTTTAAACTCTGAACACGCCGACAGGACGCCAGGCACGCGTGCAGCAGTGAGGACCGGGGCTGTAGCCTTAGATATGTGTGTTTTAATGATAATAGATAGGTGTCAAACACAAATGCTAAACAGATGAGGGATTAAAGCTCTGATTTCTCCTCTTCATACTGAAAGGGCACCTTATGATGGTAAGTAGAAAACAAAAACATACCGAAAAAAGCAAAAACTCCAGAAAAATTGATAACCCCCCCCCCCGATAATTTGACAAATCCATTGGACGTGTAGTTCTAGGCAGAGAACATGATCCATGCAACAGAAATGATCAAATCAGGTACGATTTCAAAGAAGTCCCTAGTATTTTCACTCAGTTACATATACCAATCTAGAGTAAAAAAAAATGTAGACAGAAAACATAAAATTTGAGAAACACCTGCTTATCAATATTAAAAGAAAAAACACACAAATACTACCTTTTGATAGGCAAGAAGAAGATATACACTATTACAGAATAGGAGGCGGAGGAGGTCTCTTATGGAGGTAAGCCATGCGAAGACCCCTTATCCTACCAGGTGTCATATGGGCCTTATGGTTCTACGGCTGCTCTTTCAAGCCTGCTCTTATCTTAAGCACCATCCTAAAAAGCCATTAATGTCAAAAGTATTATTTATTAATACTGTGTTACTTCTGCTGGCTTGGCTTCTAAACCCACTTCTTTCTAGCAGGAGAATTGCAGGGGGACGGTTTAGTAACATCTCTCAGGCTAACCACTTGACCCTGAATAGCTAGGTTGATGCTGAGCTCAGTACAGTTGCCTTCAAGTTCCAGTCCAGTTGCCTGTAGGCAGGAGTGCCACCTGGTTGCAAATCACCCAAACACATACAGCTAGTCCAGGTTTATGTTGGATCAAGCTGTCCTTGCAGCCACCCCCCGTAATAACAGAGAAGTCCCAACCAAAGCCCCAAACCTCCCCAATTAATGGACACACCAGCATGGGTTGAACATGTGGATGATCTGGATTATAGGAACTTAAATAAATATCTGAGGATGTGCGGAAAATCAGGATCAGATGCCCATCATAAAGTTGATCCTCGAAGCAGCTCCCTCTTTGCTGCATTCCTGATTGATTCTCTTATTGTGTAAGGTTTACACAGATACCTGTTGCCTAGCACCAGTTTCACTCTCAACCAACCCTATCCATGTAGTCAAAATCAATTATGGGTCCTGCACATTGTTAGCTAAGGGCTGAAAGCAGCAGTGCCACCCCACTGCCATTTTGTGATAAGTGGATAATTACCGGGAGGTTGCAGATTGAATATTGAATGCAGTTGAACCCTTTGAGTAAGAGAGTGCAGAACACCTGCCAGTAATATTACCATCCAATAAGTGAAAAACCTAGGAAATCAATATATGGTTTGACCACGTGGGTCCAAAATATAACTCATTCTCTTTTGGTGATTTTCTCTGTTTGCCGCTTGCTTATTTTGCTTCACTAGCTAATTCGTTTAACAACTAACATTTCAACTAACCACATGTTGCGGGTTTTTTTTTTTTTTTATGGGTGAAAGTCAAGGCACAGAAAGTCCCTGGGTCTTACTTAAAATGTATACAGTATGAAGCTGTAAATTGGGCAGCAAGAGAACTTCATAATTCAGATCTTTAAATAACCCCTAACACCACTTACCGCTTCTTGGCATTGGCGTAACACTTAACTCAAACAGGTCTCTGCTAACAATCTCTGAACAGCGTCTGTATGGAGTATTTCTTTACAGCCAGACGGTGCTAGGACAGGGTTGGCCAACTGCAGTCCTCAAGGGCCACCTACAGGTCAGGTTTTAAGGATGTCCCTGCTTCAGCACAGTCGAAGACTGAGCCACTGATTGAGCCACCTGTGCTGAAGCAGGGGTATCCTTCAAAGCTGACCTGTGTGTTGCCCTTGGAGTTGGCCAACCCTGTGCTAGAAGAATATATCTCAGGCCAGGTCTTTTATCTCTAAAACCAGTGACTGCTTCGTGTCACTTGTGTTAATGTTTTCCTAACTTCAGCAGGGGCGAGGCTTTTGGAAACTCGTATTGGTCCCCAGATACACCTGTCTATCGTTAACTCTAATGTGTGATACATGTAGCTGCAAGTGGTGCTCTGTGTGTATTGCGTAGAACTGTAGTATTTTAGCAGTACCCGGGTGTATGTGTTGGAACAGGGTTGGGCAACGCCAGCCCTCAAGGGCCGCCAACAGGTCAGGTTTTAAGGATATCCCTGCTGCAGCACAGGTGTCCTCAAGCAGTGGCTCAGTCACAATGACAGAGCCAATGTTCGTGCCAGCTCCGCTGAAGCACGGATATCCCTAATGCACGGCCTGTTGGTGGCTCTTGAAGACTGGAGTTGGCCACCCCGGTGTTAGAACATGCTTGGATAAATAAGAGGCAAGGATATCTTGTAGTACTCATAAATCTTTGCTCCTTTCGGGGGTCATTTATCAAGATGAAGTGACATTTGTTGAGTCCGTGCCAGCTTGGCATCGCCTCTACGCACGCAGCACCGACCCACCCAGATGTAGACCACCTGTGTTGATGTGAAGAACCCAATGCTTGGTGCACAATGGCGGGGGGAGATTCAGGACTTCAGTTTACCTGAACCCATATGTATAATGCTGCACTAATAACCAGCTGTGCAATTACATCAGCAACGTGATTGCTTCCCAGCCTTGTATTTAATAGAGACATGACTAGAGAGGATCTTTGCCATTACAAGCAGGATATTTCCGACAATCTAGCCACAGAGCGCAGACAACTGAATGACTAAAAGTAACACTTCCTGCTTTTATTCATCAGAGATAGACGCTCGTGTACAGAATAAGACACAGGGATTATTTCTAATGTGCAACAAGTCACGCTGGGCTGTGTGAGAATCTCATAACACTGCGAGCTTTAAACAAAGTATTCAGCATTACTAGTGTAAGAACACTGTGTTACCAGCTGTTAAAAGCCTGACAAATACAAGATACAACTCAAAAAGAGACATGGGAGACTTAAAAGGCATATGGAGAGCTTAAGTCAACACAAAACATGCCTATTTAAGAACCAAGTATCGGGAGTTACTGCTGTAACGGCTTATGGGAAGTATAGATGAGCAGCTCTCCCTTACAGAATGGGACTGTGTGATCGATCTCCTGGTTATCTCCTGTTGATCCCTGCCAGTGTTTTTGCCAACACACAGTCCCCCGTGCCTTCCTAATGCCTGCACCGCATAGCTTTGTAATATGTAAGTACAGTTCTCTTTGGCTCACACAGACGTGTGTCGTTGTCTTTTTCTTTATCCAAGGTTCCCACCGTCGAGCTGACAGAGGAAGTGAAATTCGTAATGTTGCACCGTACTACGATAGAGCTGACGGAGTCTTACCCCACCTTCGATGAAAAAGACTATACCCTCTGGTTTGAAGAGAGACTTAAAGTTGTGCTCCCTACCATCGATAGCACTATCCTTGATACTATACCTACCACCATATCCTGTGGATCCTATGAAGTAATGTAAGTAATGCTTAGCACCATTCCATGAAAACGCACGTAGATCTGTTACATTGTAAAATCAATCCTTTTTGATAGAAATGCTCACCTTATCTCACATGTGAATGCGTGATCAACTGGCCATGTTTAGTGTCTTTGTGTGTGTATATATATATATATATTTATATATATATATATATATATAAATATATATATATATATATATATATATATATATATATATATATATATATATATATATATATATATGTATATATATATAGAGTACGTTATCATCCAGTAGGGCAGCAGAACAGCAAAGAGAGACAGCACTCAGAGGTTAGTCAGCAAAATAATGTATAGAAACAGACACAAAATCCGACGTTTCGATCCCCAGAGGGGACTTACCTCTGAGTGCTGTCTCTCTTTGCTGTTCTGCTGCACTGCTGGATGGTAACGTACTCTTTACAATATTTATGGGACTAGCACCAGGAGGCCTTTCTGGGTATCTACATTGGAGTGCTTGCTGCTTTTTTACACACACACACACACACACACACACACCCCACACACACACACACAAACCACACACACACCATCACCACACACACACATCAACACACACCACAACACACAACACACACACCACAACACCACAACACCCCACACATAACATATATATATATATATAAATTATATTATAATAATATATATATATATATTACAAAACACAAAACCAAAAGACAATAGTAGCGCCAGATGATAAATAATAAATGTATCATAAAACCAAATAAAAATATATAAATAATATCAATACAAAAAAGAACAGGTAAAGCAGTAAAATGTCAAATAAAAAGTTGATACTAATCCACTTATCAGATTGTCCAGTCAAATGTTGTCGCTTGAATGGGTGTGGGGCAGCTTTCAGCAGAAGAACCAATTCCACAAAAATCTAATACACAAGAGAAGAAAACGCACAACCCATAACGTAAAAACGTACAAATAATTTAATAACATTTTATTAAATTATTTGTATGTTTTTTACGCTATGGGTTGTGCGCTTTCTTCTCTTGTATACATACATATATACATATTAATTTCAGCTTCAAATCAGAACCTCTTTGAAATTCTAAAAAGCAGCAGCCCTGTTCATTGTTTGGAGGGGAAAAACACCGGAAAATAGAAATATTCAGAAATTACACCTTTCTTTTTTGTCTAGTACTTCTTAGAAAAGAAAAAAAACACTTAGGCCCATGTTTACTACGCATACTTCTGCCATAAGACACCTTCCTGCGCTGAAGCACTTCTTACAGCCGATTGACACTTTCACCAATGGAAAGGACAAGGATCTTTTTTTTTCCTGGCAGAGCAATACTGGCACTGCAAGTGTTAAATGCGTTTATCTCAGGGACTCGTTGCTGACGTGAGTTTATTTGATTTGCAGGACACGGGCGCTAAACCAAAACTACGCAGAGACTGCTGAACCAAACAAGGAGGACATCTTTAAATACATGACCAACTACCTAACAACAACAGCGGGTAAGAGGAATACTTCCAAATTAATATTTCTGTTTCCACAAGTAGTTAAACCCAATCAGAGAATCGCAAAGCCCAGAAATGGTGTCATACACTGTACCCCCGTACTAAGAGGCTCCCCACTTGTTTGGCACTGATGCAGAAATTCTAGGAATGAGTGAGAAAGCTATTCATGAGTCAGACTCACTACACACAAAGGGATGTTAAGGGCAGTGTTTGAGTAAGCTATGGTGGAAGCTAAAGTGTTACTAGATATTTCTGCTGGGAATTTAATAGTTGTGGAAACAAACTACGTTGGTTTCACCCTCGTTTTATTTCTCTTTATAGACACACAATGTACTGATGTGACCTCCACCAAGACCTGGGTTGAATCATACTTGGGAGAATTTTGTACCATGGCAACTTACAAAGAGCTGCTTACCTACAATCCAGATTTCAATGTCGTAAGTATTTGCTTTCATGGGCATGCTATGGAAACAGGGTGGGGCCTTTAACCCATGTAGACCACCATGAATAGTGAGCCACAAGCACCAGCAAAGTGCATATTCTGTGCTCCTCCTCCACATTATTGTTCTGTCGGACAGATGGGTTATATGGCTTTTCCTGCTTTCTGGAACGGGCAATAGTTATTCTCTCACCAGTTCCTCACTTCCTCTCGAAACCCTTGATGTGTGATATAATGCAGTTGAATATTGTGCTTACGTCTCCTTTTCAAAGATGTCTAGATTATAGCTCTTTTGATTATTAATAATAATAATAATAATAATAATAGCATGTTCTTGTATAGTGCTGCTAGTTGTACGCAGCACTTTACAGAGACATTTTGCAGGCACAGGTCCCTGCCCCATGGAGCTTACAATCTATGTTTTAGGTGCCTGAGGCACAGGGAGATAAAGTGACTTGTCCAAGGTCACATGGAGCCGACACCAGGAATTGAACCAGGCTCCCCTGCTTCAAACTCAATGCTTCAAACCCAATCAGTGTCTTAACTCACTGAGCCACTCCCTCTCCGAGTGCTCGGGTGCTAACGTTAAAATGGTTTAAGGAAGTATTAACTGGTTGCCGATTTTCCACCCGTGACACTGCTGATGGAACAGTCTTTATAGTCTAAAGACACGATGTCATCTTGATTGAAATAAAAGATCAAACCCTTCAGTACCAGGGGTGACTTTTCTAGTACCAGTAGAGTTCATCTGTATATTGTAGGTTAGACACTTGGCACAGATTAAAAAGACTTCTCTCCAACCACTATTTGTTGCTCTTTCCTTAGTATGAAGACGGAGTGCTCAAACTTTTGACTGTGGAACAGATCGGGGATATGATCGTAGAATCCAAAACCCTGGAGAGCTTAGAATCCACAACCATTCTTTTTACGTTCCTGGAAACTCAAACCGTCGCTGAGGTTGATGCCTGCATGGTACAGTTCACCGAGACAGCAATTAAGGTATGTTTGTTTGATCTCACTTTTCCTCGGCGCCCACAGAGAAAGCTCTGCGCATAGAAGGGAACGATTGTAGCAATAGCAGAAAAAAAATGATAAAATATCCGCGATGAGGATAAGTAACGATATATAAGACATGCAGGAAACGGGCTTATGCACAAAGCTGTGGTACTGTAGCTATGTCTTATGGCCCAGGGGTGCGCAAACTTCCTGAGCTGCGCGCCCCCCCCTCCTTGCCTGGCAGCCGCAGCATTCGCGCCCCCTCTCTCCAAGGACCCGGCATCAAATGACGCCGCAGGTCATGTGACATCACGTCCCATGACCCCGCTGCGTCTTTTGATGCCGCGTTGCCATGTTGACGTGTCGCTGAAGAGCCAGAAGAGAGCAGGTAAGGGAGGTACAGAGGCCTCATGCCTCCCCCAGCATTTAATTTAAATGCCTTGGGGAAGGGCGTGGGGCCTCTGTAACCACCGTGCCCCCCCGATAGAAATTCTTGTGCTCCCCCTAAGGGGTGCACCCCCCAGTTTGCGCACCCCCAGTTTGCAGTTATGCAGTAAACCCGTAGACGTCCATAGTCCTACTGTGCATGTTACAGCTGCTAGATTAATTTGGGGTCCGGTGTCTATCTATTGATATAGTGATTGTAGGGCAATCTTCCCCTTTTTTTCTCATTCTTGCATCTGGTCTCATCCTCAGGAAAAGAAAACGGTTGAAGACGTTAGTGTGGGGGAATATTTCCTGTTGAGCTATTTGAAAATTGAGTCCACCTCCCTGGAAACTTTCACCGACGTGCAACTGGTGGAGCTATTCGAAGAGAGGATCCCTCTCCTGGTCAAGTTCTTTACTACCGAAACCCTGGATATCTTCACTGTCCAGGACTGCACCAACCTAACCAACATGTAAGTGTCAGTGGGTGATGGGGGTATGTACGAAAAGTCGCACTGGTGCAAAGTGGGTGCAAAAGAAGCACAGGACGTATTTATGGCAAGATCCCATTGTTTAGTTATTAAACCTGGTGATATTTTTGCACCAGGGAAATGATTATTTATGACTTCCATCCCCTTGGCCCAGCAGAATAATGCATTGTACAGTAAGTCCATATTCACTAAGCAGCCTTCTACCATAAGACACATTCTAGCTCTCGAATGATCGGTACAACCTACTGGCTTCAATATGTGGTGTTTTACAGTACTCAGAGTTATCTTACGGCAGAAGACTGCTTAGTATATATATATATATATATATATATATATATACTGTATATGGTCCTGTATTTTTGCCTCCATCTGAAAATGAAGCTATTACAATATGAAGCAGCATTGAGTTGATGTCTCTTCAGTAATTATGTGGACTTCCCCTGCCGGTCCTTAATCACATTCACATTCTCCCAACACCAATACTGAGAAGTCTACTGTGCAAACTAAGGCCGCGCTTATAGTCCCGGCGACGCGACGTCGCATCAAAACAAATGTATTGAATCTGTCGCGTGCGCTTATTGTAGGAGCGACGCGACGGCGCAACGGCTTGGTCGCGATCGCTGGAAGTCAGTTCAATTTCATTTTTTCAGCGACGTCAGCGGGACTATAAGCGCGGCCTAAGTTGTAATTAGTTGATTCAGCGAGGGAAAACGTGACCGATCCCTGCGAGCAGTATTGAATAAATAAGGCCATATCTACTAAGCAGTGTTTCTCCGTAAGACACCTCACTGTCCATTCAGAGAAATGATTTATTGAAATGTTATTTCTCGTAGCGTGGCCGAAGTGGACAAAGCATTTGAGGACATGTCTGCAGCATCCAGGGAAGACACTAAAGACTGGATTCGCAGCAATCTCAAGCAGAAAACTTTCAATGGTAAATAGATTTGTGTAGTCCCAAACATGGCATTGTGATGGGTTGGAGTGCGCAGTGTGAGCCCACCAGGTCTATGACACTGTAAGTTCTCACAACAAAGGATTCTATTTATAAACACTAGGGGGCTCAACTCCAGCCCCCAAGAGCCCCCCTCCCCTCCCCCCAATCCCCAACAGGTCAGTTTTTTTCAGGATATTTCTGCTTCAGCACAGGTGGCTCAATCAGTCCGAGCCTGTAAATGAGCCACCTGTGCTGATGTTGGGATATCCTGAAAAGCTGACCTGTTGGGGGGTGGGCTCTTGGGGACTGGATATGAGCGCCCCTGGGTTAACATAAAGAAACTTGCGCTTTCAGATTCACGGCTCCGGAACCCTGACTTTTTCGTACAGGTTATTAGAAGTAAAAATAACCGGCAGAGGCTCGGGCCTTGATACATCTTAATGCAACATGTGCAACGTGTAGAACTCCTGCACAACTCAATGTAATAATACTCCCCAAAACACAGATCGATACTAATTGGTGAAAATTGGAGCTAAGGGTCTTGATAAATTGATGCACGATGAAGGTGACTTTGTATCAGTTTTGCCCCAAACCTGCTTTGATGCACAGACACCCAGCACAGGGCAGTGAGGGTTCACATAGCTTTCATTTCTCTGTCTCCGTCAGGCTGCCAGAGCCCCGAGCAGACTCAGGCAGAATGGACTGACGAGACATGGAAAAGTTTCTTTGAGATCGTTACGCTGGAGGAGATTAAAGAAGTGTATACCCATTTTGATTTGGTAAGTTTTTCATGCACTCAGTGAAGCAATAACAGAATGAAAATGTATAACGACGACCACAATTTAATAATAGGATTTTAATAGAAATAGAGGACTTTTTATTTTATTTTGCCGTACTAAGCAGTTTTCCTCTGCAAAATATAATCAGAAATGAGTTAAAAACCGCTGTTTGCTACTGCAGATAATTATGCTGTCTCGTTATCCTTATCTTCAAGTAACAAAGTAGTTTCCGCCATTAAACTAAAGTGTCTGTCTCTGCAGCTCTCCATTGCTTAAGTTGTATCTGTTGTAAAGTAGCAGGAAGGCCGTATGAAGTTAAAAGTGACACAATTCTTGTGTTCGTTGGTCTATGGCAATGGTTCCCAAGCCTCAAGAACCCCCAACAGGTCAGGTTTTCAGGATATCCTGTCTTCAGCGCAGGTAGTTCAGTCAAAATGACTGAGCCACTGATTGAGCCACCTGTGCTGAAGCAGGGAAACCCTTAAACCCTGGCCTGTTGGGGGTTCTTGAGGACTGGAGTTGGGAACCACTGGTCTATGTAATTATTTGTACTTAGTGTCACTTATAACACATGCGATCAGCTGCAGTAAATGCTTTGTTTTCTGCTATATACCCCCATCATGTTGAGCAGCTGGAGAAGTAAGTCCTCTCGTCTTTCTCACAGCTCGAAGTGATTGATCAGGCCAGCATCTCCCAGAAGGTTGATTACGTTGTGACCTCAAATGCCTTGTTCAACGTTACCACAATGAATATCGTGCTAGAAAGCCTGAAGGACAGTGACTCAACCGTCCCTTTCACCACAATCACTGACTTCCTGACGGAGTTTAACATCGCTTTTGAGGAGGTAACTGCCACACGTGGTCATGTATCAGTGGGGTTCCCTTGTTCTAGTTCAGTGCAGGGACCTGAGCTGCGGGTTCCAGGCCCAACTGGGCAAGTGCAGATTTTACTATTACATCTCAATGCTTATTGCATCTGCTTTCGGTAACACAAGATTTTCCCTTTGGCAGCTACCCAGCCCAACCATGTCACCCGAAGTGAGGGAAGAGGCCATGAACTTTTTCGGTATCAACGTGGTGCCTCATTTCGAAAATCTCCAAGAGGAAGAGTTTGCAATTCTCCTGGTTTGCTTTAGAAATTTACTCCCCAGTATTACCGTAGATATAGTGAACCTTATCCCGTTGGACTTGACCTGCAAATCTTACTATTACTTGTGAGTATCCCCCAAGAGATTCATTCAATGAACTGTATAATTGACGACCAAAACTACATGTCGGTGTCATAGTTCAATAATGTTATTTTGTTGTAACAATGTTACATTTGATTATGACATCATTTACATATAGCTATTTATTTTAACGTGTGTTATTCTTCTGCTTAGTATCTTTTATTGATATGGTGCTGACATATTCGGGAGCGCAGTACAATTTGGGAGGGTGGACAGGAACATACAAAATTAGTACATATAAGTAAGTTGACTCATTATGAGACTATATAAAAGGAGGTCCCTGCATTGAAGAGCGTACAATCTAATAAAACTGTGGGGGTGGTGACATGAAGAATAGAGAGAGAGGTTGCTCACGCGGGAACGGTAATAATTGGCGTGCTGTTCTCTCTTCTCTGCTTTGTTTATTACAAAATCCCATTTTCAAACTCTTCCGATATCAGAAATTGCACTGCACTAATGCATAGAAAAAAGGAATTCCTGGCCCAATTGGCCCGCAGTCCATCTTCAGTAACCATTTTCCTCCTCCCCTACAGATACACCGGTATCAACAACGTGTACAATGAATTGTCCGAGGACGTCAGACAGGGCGTGCATGATGGCATCATAGCCTATCTGGACCAGAAGTCTGCAAGCCCTGCCTCATCAGGTAATGCCGGCTCTGCAGGGAACCTAGTACAATATTCAGCTCAATGGTTGTAAACCCCGTCCGGCCCAGCGCCAATGTGATGGCGGATTTTCTGTCCCGGCAAATGAGTTATCAAGGCATAATATTACATTCATTCATACATTTTTTTTTCTTCTCCCTTTCCTTTTAGGAATGGTCTGCAATACCATGTACACCGACAGCGAAACGTACTTGGACAACATCTTCTTCAATTTTACTCATTATGCGACATTCTACGAACTGACCCATTACTATGAGGAATTCGATGCGGTACATTTCAGATTTAGGATAGCTGTCTTGTTGTATTGGGCTACTAATGCACTGTACACAATGTAATCCATGAAGGCAGTGATTCCCAGCTGGGGCGTCCCGAACCCCAAGGGGTTTCGTGAGGTGCCTCCTAAGGGTTCACCAAAAGAAATCAGCAATGGTGGATCCCACGCAATATAGCGAGTTCCTGAGCCCGTGTGGGGGTAGCGCACTTAGTAAGGCCCCAAACTGCACCTTAGTGTGGAAGATATAGCTGTCACTTACAGCAGGAGCTTCCAAAGTCGCTCCCCACAATGCTTTACAACCACAGTGGCAAGGCATTGTGGGACGGGACTTTGGAATCTTCTGCATTGAGTGATCGCTATAACCCCTCTCTCCCCCCCCGAGCTGTCTGCACATACTGAGTGGCAGTTTGGGGCCATATTAAGCGTATGTTCCCCTCATGAGCTCAGGACACTATATACTGGTTGGGATCGGTCACACAGTTTTGTTAGCGATAGTTTGATGATTTGGCGATAACAATCATTAATTAAGGGTTTGCGGTACAAATATTTTCTAGCGGGGGGGGGAGGGGCATAGTGTTAAAAAGGTGGAAAACCCGCTTTAAGGGAATTTCATGCCTACCATATCTGCACGCCAATCTCCATATTTATTGAGAGCCGTAAAACACGTTGCATAGCACGTTGCAACAGCAGATGTAACCTCTAGTCATCCCACTGGCTGATTTCTCTTGCTATGTGACCAGTGATTTTTGCCATTTGATTTTCTGACTATTGGCTCTTGTCTTTTTTAGTATGACGTCCTGCCCATGCTCTCCGGCGAGCAGCTAGGTAACATGCTCATGAATACCAGTGCCATCAGGGACCAGATGAAAGCTGTGCCCATCCTGGTGGAGCTGGAGAAACGAGACTATGACGAAACTGTTTCGTTCATGACTGGATGTAACGCTGTGGCAGAAGAGGTGCGTTCCGTGTTCACCTCGTAACGCAGCCTCGCGGGTTTGTCAGAAATTCAATTAGAGGTTTATTTGCTTAGAACGTCTTCTTGGTCTCTGTAGTTGTGCAGTTACAGCCTCAGATTAGTGGATGGTTACAAAATACATATTGAAATGCCCTTTCCAAGAAATTCCCATTACATTATGAGTCACGTTCCAGCACATGTCCCTATAAAGAATTCCAACTGCAAACACTGACACGATGCTCGGCTATTTCATGCAGTGGCCAAGTGTTTGTAGAGTATAAGTGAGTATAAGGCGGCTCAAGAAATTGGATCTCTTCAGTATTCCATAATATGTAAGCAATGAACTCCTTAGTGGGAATGAATAGTATGAAGTATCAATACTCCTTGATAAAGTACAGAAGTGTACGAAACGCGTAGGAGAGCTGTGTACCTCCTTTTTGTTTATTCATGACCCAATAAAACTTTTTAGTTTTTGGACCTTACTCCCTTGGTTGTGCGCTGTTTTGCCCATTTTCCCCCTAGCTTCAAGTTTGTATACATGCTGTAGTTCCTTTTTTGTATTGCTAATACTGCAAGCAGGCTGAAATATTACTGTAGCTTGGATAGGAAATATCAGGTCGGTAAAGGACACCCCCTTTTGGTTTTCCTGGTGCTCCAGCTTTTCATCCCCAACAAGAAAGGCTTCGTATGAAAATAGCAATGCTGACCCCAACTAAAACTCTTTAACTCACACTCTGTAGTATGCGTTTGTTAGACTGTCACAGTTTGCATTCCCTTTCTCTTTTTGTTGTTGTAGAGACATATCCAAACTCTGCCGGACGCCAACATTGAGGAACTTATCTACAAAACCGTCTGGGATAAAGTGTCTGTAAATGTGGACACTCCTGAGGAATATCAACTGTGGTTCGGATCCTTATTAGACCTCGTGATTACAAGTGTCAGTGTCACAGATATCAGCACTATCTCCATGGATATAGACTGCAGTGCCCAGGACTTTATGTAAGACTTTCAACTATTTCTCACAGCGAGGGCTGGGGTTTGGTGTAGAGAATGTTTGTCACATAGTAGCGCCTCCCTGGACTATACAGCCATTATTACCAACCTGCCTCTATGTCATCCAGAGGGTCTTTGATCTGGTCAAATTCAAGTGCAATATGGCTCTCGATAATCCTGCATTTCCATGGATAATTGAGACCTTAGGCAGACATGATGACATGGACAGAGGCTGACAATTCTGGAAACAAACATTCCACTTAGAAATATATGTATTTATATACGAAGCTCTTAGGGTGATTGGGAGACCCGTTGTCAAATTACAGCCTTCCTCCATGGCCAATGAGATCATGCAAAGCAAGGCAACAAGTTTTGAAAGTAGCTCCCTTACTGTATAAAGAAAGTTAGTCAACAATGTTGAAAATACCAAAGTAACCAGTGCCCAATGTACCAGCCAAAATTCCAATTAGAGCCATCGGGGTTTGAGCTTAAAGTCTAGTTAAAGTTGTCACTATGACAGCCTGTATCTGCCTTTGCCTAACATACTGTATACCCCCTGTGTTGGATTCAGGATACAAGGGTTTAGCGATGCGTATGATAAATTATCTGAGGATCAGCATCAAGCAGTTCATTCAAGAATAAAAACGTATCTCAAAGATGTGCAGACCACCCAAGGTAAGTTCTGCCAAGCCTTCAGTCCTTCTCAGCTGGAAAAGTAGCATCCCATAGGTGCTTGCAACAAATGAAATGATGTAGTCCTCTCTGGCATTTAAGGTGGTTAAGAAGTTAGGTTAACTGGATCTGTGCGGCTCCCACTCAATAAGCATCCTGCTAGTGGCCCCTCTAGTTTTGAAGGAAGTTTATTTGTCAGCATTGTTTAACACGGAGCTCCCTACTGAAGTTATACAACATACGTTGCAATCGGTGCCTCCCATAAAAATAACATCAATATAACTTTCCCTGACAGGCTCTACCTGTAACTCCAACCTGAACAGCAGCGAATGGATCTCAACCAACTATGGGGAATTCAAAGAATTAGCCACTCTTGAGGAATTCCAGACTTTGAACCCAGACTTTAACGCGGTAAACTTTGGCTTTTACTATTCTTGATTTCTCTTTGTTCTTATCCTACTGCTCTGTCTAAAAATGAATGAGATTAAGGCTACAACAGAATAGGGCGACCCAATTAACATATTGAGAGCTATTTCTATGAAGAAGTCCCTTTTACCTGTACTGTAGTTCTGTGTTGTATCTTAATTCCCTTGTAATTTACACTGTCTGCTTTTATATTTGGGAGCATTACAGCCCGGCATGCCACTGAGTTACCATGTCTATGGGTTTATTCTTTTAGGGAACGAATAGCTGGATTTTAAGCAGAATCATTTGATTTCTACTCTTAGAATATTAACCTTTTATAAAGAAGATAATATTACTATTTAATATTTCTTCTCAACAATGTATGTAGTGCTCCCCACAGAAATCTGCAGTTACCTGTCCTTAAGGGTTTACATCCTAATGTTGGTGTCTAAGGCAAGGGAAACAGTGAGTTGCTTAGGGTTACCAAGAGAGCGGAAACTGAGATGTACCTACTTCAATGGAAGTGTAAATAACCACTAAGCTACTATTTCATCCCAAAATGCACACTTTTATATTCTGACGATGCCACTAGTGTTTAATGCACTTTGCCTGCAAGGTTCATATCTTCTGGGAACTCTAGACTTTAGTTTGGCCACGTCCTTCATGATATTGTCTTTCTTCCTTTCAGGAGTCCGCCCTGCCGGAATTCACCGGGACTCAGATTGCAGAGTACGTTGTTATTTCTGGAGCTTTGAAGAGTGAAGAAGCCATCACTGTTGTCTTATCCAATCTAGATACCACCAAGGAGGTTTTCGAGTTCTTTCAGGAACTAAACACCGTTGCTCAGGTAGGAATATGTATAAAATGTGTGGATATATCAGGGGCTCCTGCTTTAAACAGGGAGTCTCCGGAACGGATATTAGATCAGTTCGGCTCCCGGAACCCCCTGGATCCCATCTTGATAATAAAAAAGGGCGAGAATTAAGAGGGGAGGGGGAGCAAGGGGGAGGGGAGCTTTGCGAATTTCACTAAAAAACAAACACCTAATCTTTCAAAATTTGACCAAAAAATAAACCAAAAATTTAGCAATAGCCAAAAAGTCACCATACCATCAAAAGCAAAAAATCCAATTGATTTCTATATTTGTGGCTGATAAAGTTAATGAGCTTTTAGCTCCTTCAATGCCAGATGGACATGATTACGAATGGCTTTGACGTGTGGCTGGCTTCTCTGGCAGTGAAAGGGTTGAAAAGTGAAACCTTTTTCTTGTAGGCCTGAGGAAGATAGTAACGTCAATCTATGGTTTTATTATAGGTGGAGCTGCAAACCAGCAAATTCATTGACCTGATATTGGAGTCTACGTTCGAGACAATTTCAGTCGATTTTGTGACCTTCAAAGAAGAAGAATGGACAGTCTGCTTCCAAGATATATTCCAAAACGTTCTGTTTGAAGTGAATGAAGCCCAAGTACAGCTTATTCCAAACCCTCTGCCTTGTGAATCTTATCAGCAAATGTAAGTGGTTTGAATGGACACTCAGGTTAAACATTTCCACTCCCCCATCTACACCTACCAGCCTTTTATCAAACAGGGTAGTAGTTGCAGTGTGATGAGTGTTGAGTGACGCAAGCCTACATTTACACTAAATTACATACACGTTCCAACTGTTTCCCTTTAGCGGTGTGTACAGAGCATTTGTTTGAAAGGTTTGGGCTTTTCTGCATGCGTGCAAAGACCACCACATGTTAATGACATTGCATGGCTTTTCACACAACCAATAAATAAGCCTGGATTATGGTCTTCACTAACTGACCAGGTCTTCTCAAGTGATCCTCATTAAATACCTTTTGGTCGGCACAATGCAGTTACATCCAGTGGTCTTTTGCATCTCACTGTTTGTTGATTTTTTTTTTAACCCTTTGAGCATTTTAAACACCTAGGCATCTTTTATCCATCCCACAGAATAAAAGGTTTCAACAGCGCTTTTGAACACATGACAAAAGATACGCAAGAGATGATATACAATGAGTACATTCAACAGCAATTTAACTCCACTTCCACCATCACAGGTGAGTGAGATCCCTATAGCAGCAAACGTTGCTACATTTAAAAATAAGAGATATGGAGATATAGCACCAGATACAGGATCCCTAGACACCCCATAAGGTACAGGGATGTTTAGTGGTTACACTCTGTGGTTTTTATCCTATAAACAATGACTTGAACTCTTTCATTGCATCCCACGGTTTAGCCTGGCTTTCCAGCAAGGAAATGGCTTGTTTATGATCACCACCATTTCCTTATTCGTTCACTGAAAGATAACACGACCTAAGTGGCATAACACTTACGCTATCTGTCTAAACATAAAAGCAAACAATAAAGGCACCTTTTTATTCCAGGTGTTAAGTGTGGAACCCCTACAGAGAGGACTCAAGAATGGCTGGATCTGAACTTTGGCCTGTTTGTCGAATTTGCCGACTTTACTGATCTTGTGCAGTGGAATAAGGAGTTTGCAGCTGTGAGTATCACCGATAGATGCCCCAAAAGCACAAACATTAACTGTCTCTACTCTCTGCCGGATGGTTCACCAATGCATTACTCTTCTCTTGCGCTTCCAGACGGAGGTCATCACAAGTCTGGACGCTACACAGCTGGCAGATATAATCCTGCAGGTGGAAAATCTGAACAATGAGGAGCTTGTGTGTCAGATTCTGGGAAGAGTCCAGCACTTCGAGATTGACAATATCTACCTGTTCCTGGACCACTTCAGTGATTCCTTCAGCAAGGTTTATTAACTGCTATTTGTTTACATACTGTAGGTTATATAGACTCATGCATGTGCTGCCTATACACCTAGAGTGCCACGTTCGTTTAATTAATGTATATATATATATATATATATATACACAAAATTATATTTTATGTTTAGTCATTTTTAACAAAACATCTTCACCTTGCCTTTTTTTATCCTTGTCATGAGCCATGTTTTATTGATCTGTCCAGATATGATATTGTGAATATGCAAGCCACAAGCCCCACACATGTCATTTCCTTAATGAATGCAGCAGAACACCATGAGCTGATTATTATGTTAGATTTTGGTGTCAAGGGTTAAAAATAATTGCACCTCTGTGCCTACTTGTTACTTTTTGCAGCTAAATATCAACAAATTGCCAAATGAAGAGATCAGCAGCAAGATGCTCTCTGGGTTTGTCACTGCCATCCAGGCTCAGCTGGGCAGCTACTCTACCAGCGACTGGGAGACGCTGTTTTCTACCAGGCTCCGACCTTTCCTTCTAAGCCTCACAGTTGAACAGCTGAACATCTTCCTTTCCAATGCCAACTGCGACAGCTTTGTAATAATGTAAGTCCAAAGACTTCTCCAGTGTAACTTTGCTTTCTGACATGTCGCTGGCCCCTCCGCTTATAATCTTAAATTCCTTTGTCTTATTTGCACAGCTTCTATTTGGATACCAAATGTGATTAACAAACGCACAACCTGACAAAACATATAGTAATTAGTACATAGTTAAAAACTTCAATAATAATATTCTCAGAAATAAGGGTCCTTTAGCCTTTGGCCAAAGCGTTATAAGCCTGCAAGCCAACGTCAAGGCATAACCAAATGTTGCAGGTCCTAACACTAACCGGTGTTAGGATACCAATGTGCCATCCTTAATTAAACAGGCTTTGAATTCATCACTGCTGAAATGGTCAATCATCTGATTCTACTTACATTATAGCAGGGAAGAGGTTGAACATTTGTTACCCTTTAAATGTTGTCCTCTCAGACATGTCTAAATGGAGATCGCTTTGGTTGCTTGTCTTAAAACCATGTCATCTGTGTCAGCCTTGAGAGGTCGCATTGGTCATGTCATAAGGTTTCTGTTTTCCTGTCTTGTTCAGTGTCCGCCATCTAAATGCTGTATACGATAACCTGCCCGCTGCCAGTCGTGACGGTCTATACGGAAGCCTTCTCACCTTCCTTAAGGGCCATGTCGCTTCCTCAGGTAATTTTTAAACTGAATATTTGTTTCGTGTAGAAATCAAAAGAGGGTCCCCATTGATAAGTTCTAAGACAGGGGTGGCCAACTCCAGTCCTCAAAAGCTCAGTGGACTGAGCCACCTGTGCTGAAGCAGGGATATCCTGAAAACCTGACCTGTTGGTAGCTCTTGAGGACTGGAATTATAATTGTTCTAAGGCATTTCTGTCTGCATATCATACCATGATATTTGTTAGCCCCTTTGCTAGGGGGTTATCACAGAATCTGCAGCTCCTCTGATGACTGCATTATCACAAGGGGAGAGGGGGCAGATCACCAAATACAAGACGCGTGCACACTAACTTCATTATTACAACATACAAAAGCATTCAAATATTTCTAAGACCAAGCGTAAGAACTCAGACAAATGACATCACAAACATGAAATAACTCCCACCCGGGAATCAATTAAGGATACCCCAATCATATTACTTTACTTCGCATGCTATTTAGTATTCATATGTATATTAACTCTTTGAGGCTACATATAAAATATATAATGGTCTTTCAAGGTGTTCTCTTCAGACTCCCAGTAACATCAACACCCCCCCAAAGTGCTAAAGTGATACAATGCATAGATTGTTCTCAACAATGGGGAAGAACCTGGGAAAGAATGGGAGGTGATCACTGAGCAGCGTTTGTGCTGACCCGCTTTCACATGTCTGATCCTTACAGGTAGTGCGTGCCCAGTGAGCGGTGAAGGAAGCAAAGCTTGGCTCGCCAGAGTCCTTGGGAAGTTTAGCTCTTCTGCCGTGTATGATGACCTGGTGTCGCTCAATTCCGCCTTTAATGGGGTCAGTTGTCAGCTCATTCTTATACACTACTCTGTCCCTATTAGGAAATGTTTGAATAAATCCATATATAATCATGGCCCTGCATCGATTCCAGGACTGGGCTTCAAAATATCTGCGGGCAGTTGAATTACTGTAACTCTGCACACTTCTTTGCACTGTGTTCTGCACTCAATCTGTTACCTGTTATTGGGATTTCCCAATACCCCTTCCTTTCCCATCCCAAACACGTTTCTCCTGAAAGGAAAAAGGCCATATTCTAGTGTCATTAGCTGGTGTTCAGAATATGTGCAATGAGGAAATGAGTGAAACTCTGAAATCCACAAACGAGGGGAAAGCATATCAGTGGTAAAAATGAAGCATTTTCTGTCTTAAATGAAACATAGTAAGGGTAAAGTATAGTAATTCAATTGGAAAGTGATGTTTACAATGTTTTTTACTTAATTAAACACTAATGGACCGATGTTATCTTTAAATAGCCCTTAAATCATTCATTCATTCATTCATTCATTCCTCAATGAGTAAAGACACTGACTCTGGCACTGAGTTTGAATCAGGGGAACCTGGTTCAATTCCTGGTGACCTTGGGCAAGTCACTTTATCTCCCTGTGCCTCATGCACCAAAAACATAGATAGTAAGCTACATGGGGCAGGGACCTGTGCCTGCAAAATGTCTCTGTAAAGCCCTACGTAAAGCTAGCAGCGCTATACAAGAACATGCTATTATTATTTTATTCTGTTTGCAGCTGGAAGTAATCAGTGACCTGTCTGCCGGACAAGTGGCAGGTCTGGCCTTTACCGGAGAAATCCTCGATAACACAGACAGCGCAGCCATCATTGTTCAGTTCTTGGAGGGGATTACATTTAACCAGCTGGAGCTTTTCCTGACAAGCTTCCAGAGCACTGCCAACGAGGTATGAGCGGTTCCACTGTGGTTTCTTTGTTGAAGAAACTGTGGTGTCCTGTTAAAACCAGTATGGCTAACAAGTTAGCAGCGAGATGCAATTTGGTTACCAGCCTTAGATTCATTATGACTACTGCTCTGTGAATGTACAGTAATGTCAACTAAAACCTGCTTTTGTCTACAGCGGAACATGGTGTCCCTGCCAAATGCCCATATCCGGAGCTCACTATGGAATGCCATCTTTACCAAAGTCTCTGCCCAGATTAAAAGCTTTACCACTGGACAATGGTTGGACTATTTCCAGTTTAAACTGAGCCTATTCCTGCCCAGCATCACCGAGAGCCAAATTAACCTTTTCCCCAGCAACATTAATTGTGACGTTTTCCATATCATGTAAGAACTTTAATTACGGGTATTCACTGCCGCCTTTCACTGTATTTAGCTTCCTTCAGAAGAACTTAGTAAACATACTATACAGAAGGCTATGTATCAAGCATTTTGTGGGGTACATGTATCAAAGCAAAAGTGGTACAGGTCTGATAGAAAAATATTGCTCCAGATGTAACAAAGACAAAAAAATTATTGGTTTCAATGGGATTTTTATTTTTTATTTTTACATACCTACGGCATAATTTTATTGCCCCAGAATTGCCCCTCTTTTACCTTGACACACATGCCCCATTGTTTCTACACAATGTAGGGTCTTGAATATTTACTGCTGTTTCAGCTGGAGCGGGCATTATATTTAAATGTTTTTTTTTGTAACAATGACACATTTAATACAAGTTCTATTTATAAGATTAACTATCCCCGGATAAGCTTACATATTATTAATGACCAGGATACAGGTAAGGCAAAAAACACCAAAAGAAAGATTAATACCATCTAGTATCATGTCATTATTGATTACTTAATGATACAATTGTTTATATTACAAAGAAAAATGCACGTGAAAAGGCCCTTTTCACAAGTTACTACGTTTTTGCATCATTTGCTGTCCATTTTCTCATTTCTCACATATAGAATATCCGCGCTGGATGTCTGTGTCAAAGACATACAAGAGGACATTCAACTGGCCATTTACCAAAAGATAAAGTCATACCTCATGGCTAGGAAACACGATACAGGTAAGTAAAACCAGACTATCACCTTCCTTTATCCACTTATAAACCAAGATCTATTCTGTGGACTGATGTTGTTTTTATTTGTTTTATTTGCAATTTTACACCAGATACAGCTCAACCCCCTTATAACGCTGGGCTTGGGGTCCAAAGAATCACATCGCGTTATAAGCGGATCGCGTTAGAAATAATGTACAATTGTATGCATTGTACAATAAAGTATTTAAGATACCAATAATCGTGTTGTAAAGTATCCATAAATACGAAAATTGGGAGTCACGCTTACATCGCGTTATAAGCGGATTTGCGTTGTAACGGATCGCGCTATAACGGGGTTGAGCTGTATATGCAGCATTTGTCAGGAGTTTCTTACACAATGTACGCTATAAACACATGAGGATTTCCCATTTACCTCTGTATATTACTTGGGGAAATTCACTACTAATACATCTTGTATTTTCCTTTTCAGGCTCAGCATGTGCTGCAAACACCGCAGGCAGTATTGGGTGGCTAAACACCAATTTGGCTTCCTTCAGCGTTTATGCCACATATGAGGACATTGTTGCTCTTAACTCCGACTTTGTCTTTGTAAGTATAAGGTGGCAAAATATTCTAACCCACTGTTCTTGAAATCCAGAACATCAGAAACAAAGTAACAGCCTGATGTTTTGTGCTTGTTTTTAGCCAACCAGTGTTAAGTTGAACAGGCCTTAGACAAATGGATATGTGTAGCATATAAAAAAAAAAACATTGGTTAATTTACAGTACTATGAAAACTATTAGACTTTAGCAATATAACTGGAGAACAAGCAGAAGGTTTGGAGACCTGTCCATAGTTTTCTAACATTATTATCATTGACTCTGTAATATCCAAATGAGAACACGTTACAGGTAGTCCTCGTTATCCAACGTTTCACTTTACAACACATGGCATATCCAACGCTTTACAATGCAACCCTATGGGCTGTTTTTCGACGCCGGATTGCGTTATCCAACACCTGAATGCGTTATCCGACGCTCACCGCCACTGATTAACATTGGACTCACTTTACAATGGTTTCACTACCCAACGCTACTTCCAGAACGGATTCCGTTGGATAACCGAGGACTGCCTGTATATGAAAATAGGTAGTTAAATTGAGGTTTCTACTCTCAAATAAGGATGGACAGAGCCTGACTGAGTAAATATATACTGTACATATGGAGTATATTTGTTTCCCTCACACATTCCTCTTCTCTTGGCCAGACTGAAGCAGTGGAATCCCTCTCTGTTAAGCAATTAGCTTGGTACACAGTAAAGAGTGATGCCTTGAGAAGCAGCGACAAGATTGCAAAGATCATGATTGGAGTAAATAGCAACAACATTGGAGGCTTCTTGGATGAATTTAACCTGGCTGCACAGCAGGTACAACAATGATTTCATTATAAAATAAGGTTGCGGGATTTAAGCTTCGCAATGCGCAACCGTTGAACACGACATGTAATATATTAGTCTTTGGTACATTAAATATTAACCATTTGAAACAGTTTTCAGCAATCTTCATTTGTGTCCTTGGATTTTGCAAGAATCTTGTAGATCTGTGTTTTTATTAATTGTATAACAGCTGATGTACTTGACCATTGGGCTTAAAAGAAGCCACCTTTCAACAAAGATAAATAGTAATGCGCGATGTTTGTTTTCCTATTACAGACGGGTCTCACTCAGCTGCCTAGCGCTGATATTAGAAAGTTCTTGGTTGGAGAAATTTTCTGTCGCCTAGGATCCCTCTTCTCTGTATTCACATCTGATACTTACACCAACTGGTTCCAAATCAAGCTGAAACTTTTCATCAGCAGTATGAACGCCAAGACTCTTGGATTCATACCTACGGATATCACTTGTGACTCCCTTGCTGTCCTGTAAGAACTAAAACTTTGCTTTGGGGGTTTCAGTAAACTAGGGAGTTAGATAAGCTGTAAGGAGGGCTATGCATCAATCTGCCTGTGTCATGTGATGTGTGTAGTAGTCAGCCAGTCAGTGATATCAGGTCCAAATCAGGTCCAAATGTGAGAACATGTTTGTTGCAAATCTCAGGGGGGAGATTTATGCCATCACAGACCTGGCTGCACGTTGTACAGAAAGCAGAGGAAAGATTCACATTTGCCAGCCCTCCCAATTTGCAAGAATACCCGTAAGAAGTTGACTGGCTACCAACTTTTTGTTAGCTCATTGATATGCCTTCATTATGATGATACCTCAGAACATTTGGTCCCTGTGGTTGAGGCACGATAAAGCAGTTGGGCTGTGTTTAATTATTTTAAACACCTGTTGTTAAAAATCCCCATTGTGCGTCCCATGGTTAGTGATACAATAGCACAGGTTAAGGCAACATGGCAACTTTACTCATAAAGCAAAACAGCTGAGATTCCCAGCAAGTGACATGTAAGCCGCTGGCTAACGCTGTGTGTGTATCTCCTCTCCAGGGTGAATGTCTTCAGCGATTCCACCAATAATGAGAATCCAGATGACATATTCAGCTTCCTGCACTCAGTTCTACAGGAGCAGAAGACGCTCTCCGGTAAATACAGAATGTTTAAGTAACCCTGTGTAAGGATACCATAAAGTATATTGAATACTTCAGCACCACAAGGACATGTAAGGCAGTCAAGGATCCTTCTGGAACAGGCCACAAACTATATTAATAGCAGGGATAATATGACTATAGTTGATTAAGGATATAGGATATTATATCCTGTAAGACAATGGCAAATGGAAGAAAAAAAACGTCGGGTAGTGGAGTTCTTCTAAATCAAGTGTTATTTTTGCATCTGTGCAAACTTTGTTGCATTTTAACAGCTGAGGTTATTGTAAAGAGATTGTTATTCATACACTTGCAATGGGTAAAGAATCTGCTAAAATAACAGATTTTTGCATCATCTTTGCTTTTGCAGAACTGGAATTAAAAAGGTGACACAGGTCTAAATCTGATGCAAACATCCTAGATTAATAAAAACGTGAATGCAACACCCTAGCCATGAATGACACTTTTCAGTGACCCCGTTTCCAATATTTCTGTCCAGGTAACGCCTGTAACAAGGCCGGACTGTCTGATAAAGAGTGGCTGACAACGAACTTCGGAAGTTTTAGTAGCTACGCCACATTGGAAGAACTAACTACTCTGAACCCTACATTCCGTGGGGTGAGTCTACATGAAATGCTCATGCGTCCTCTTCAATAACCTAATTCCCACTGTGAGACTTTCATAGACTCCTACAAAAAGTCAACAACTATGAAGAGCCACCATGTCTTTAGGGCTTCTCGTGAAGCACATTTAAATGTTGTGTTAATAAAGCAATGCAGTTGTGTTCGCAAGAGACGTGCCTCTGATGTCTGTCAGAGAGGAGCAGCGTAAGAAGCCGTCATGTAAAAGAGCAGATGCACAGCTTTGCAATGTGTTTTGTGTCTGTTTTTCTAGGCTAACAGTGCAGATCTCCTGACTTCAGTCCAAATGGCCAGTGTCTCCGTGAGCACTTCTATGATTCACAATGTTTCTGCCATCAACAGTCTGTTTGACACCATCGAAATGAAAGGCGACACTCAGTACCTGTCCAGCTTCCTTGGAGTACTAAGGGACTTTGTACTGAAGGTGAGAAAATATTTGGGGTTTTAGCTTCACCATTGATGCTATAAGAAAGTGCCTCTGACACTGGATTTCACAGAGTAACAAGCAAATAAAAAGATCACTTATGAGCACATTCACGACTGACCGGTCTGCAACCCCACCTTTCCCCATTATCTCCCAGCATACAGTCCATCCACTGCAGCCAGGGATTCTGGGAAATGACATGCAAATGAGCACAAAGAAAGGACAGTGAATGGGCGTTCTGATTTTTAGTATTTGCCAATCATGAGACTGTTAAACTTTTGGCGCACGTATAAGTCCTTATACAACATGCTGTGGATGCGCTTCCCGGTGCTGGAGAAGGCAGCTTTAGATATGGAATATTGACTGGGATTCACAGTTTTAGGTTTTATAATGACCAGGATAACATTTTTTGTTGAACATCTTTGTTAAGCTTGGAGTTCACTATTAACTAACCCCTAACAATAGCAACATGCTCATATCATATCACATAATCCTCACCGTCTGGTACTATGCAGATCTGCATTTCAAACCTCTTTTTTCTCATTGTTCTTTTTATTGATTTTCTAACATTGCTGGTAAACATGACAGATTTCAACACATCGTTACAATTTTCCATGTTTACATTATACTTAAAAGAAAAAATATATATAAGTAAAAAGGTATAAATCAGATTCTCAAACTTAACTAAAAAATACACAATTTTAAAATTAAATAATTAACTCACAGAATGTACAAAACATAACTGTAGTCAGACACATATTACAGGCGTTGGGTTCGGATATACTGTTCTCCTGTCTTGATACCTGTTTAACACGGTTCTTTTCTCCCTCTGTTTACCTCATCTTTGACCTTGTGCAATTTGCCGCGAGTCTCCAGGATGTGTGTGCGAAAACCTGATATATTTGGTCTTTTTCACTCTGTGGTAGGGAGTCAATATAGGGTTCCCAATTTGTAAAGAAATTCTCGTTTTTTTGTTCCTTATTGGTCTCCGTTTCCATTTTATCTAAGGTCATTAGCTGAGTGAGATATGTTTTAACCATTTCCAAGTTTGAAAGGGTCAAACTTCACCCATTGCACCATTACAGACTTTCTAGCTGCCAGGAGAATCATTTCAGCAATCCGTGGGATTCCTGAGTCCCCATTAACTTCTTTCCACCCCTCCATGTTCCCAAATATAACCAATAGAGGTTCCTTCACAGTTACCACTTTTGTCATGTTGTATATATATTAGAACCTGGTACCAAAAATCAGATACACATGGGGATTCCCATAGGCAGTGTTTTAGATCTGCTTTAATAAGCTGACATTTCGGGCATTTATTTTGATCCTTTTCTATCTGTTTATATTGGATATCAAACGCATAATATGCTCTATGTAGTCATTTAAATTGTAATTCCCTCCATGTCTCTGATATTATTATTTTCCTGGTTCTACCCAGTTCTACCAGCAAAGAGTCAATCTCAGTTATTTCTGGCCCATGAATCTTTTATCATTGGATTCCCTCTAATTACTAAAGGTATATTTCCCCAAGTCGTGTGTAGGATCTCTTTCAGTGTCATTGGGAGCACCATTTGTTCCTCAAGTTTCATACAGGAATATATTTGTTTGTCCATTAGCCAGTCTCCCATATGCCTGGCTATGCATGCCAAATTGTATTTTCTAATGCCAGGTAAACTCACTCCACCAAGTTCCTTTGGGAGAAATCGTTTTGACATTGCAATTCTATTTCTGCCTTTGTTCCATATAAACTTATTTATTGCACTATTAATCAATTTTATGTCTGCATGACGAACCAGGATAGGCAGCATCTGCAATGGGTATATAATCCTAGCGAAGCTGATCATCTTAACAAGTTGGCATCTACCAGCTATAGGCTGGGAGGCCTTGCCAAGTTGATATAAGCTCATATGGTAGTGTTTTGCTTATTAGAATTGCTACCCCCCCCCCCCCTTTCTTTCCCACTGCTGGGGAGAATACACATTCACCTACCCAGTTAGTCTGGAGTTTCTTACTCTCCTACCTGTTTCCTGGAAAAGTGCTATATCCACTTTTAAGCGCTTAAGATGCTTTAATATTTTGTTCCTTTTAATTGGGGAGTTAATACCCTTAACATTCCATGAAACCAGTCCCGTCATTGGTTAGCTGTTAAACATATATTGTGTAGCACGCCTTTACATAACATTCCAAACATCATTATTGAGAAAGCAAATGGTACAAATGGGACAGGAGGTCACTTTTCCACCATTTCAATGTATATTGGTAAGTGGGTTTGCACCTTTCAACAAATTGGAATTTTCTGACCTCTCTTTCTGTTTCCTTTCCCAGGATCCCACTTTGTTCGGCAACCCCAGGGTGAGAGATGCCATACTGATGAGAAGTGCCAAGATCATCTTCCCCACTCTGGACACCCTGCCCATCTCCGAAGTGCAGAGCTGGATGTCTACATTCAGCTTCTTGCTTCCTGGCATCAATGCTACCATGTTGGAACTTCTGAGTGAGGACTTACCTTGCCCCTATTACCAGGAGGTGTAAGTATAAAACACAACGATATCTAGATTAGAACAGCAAATATTGCCTTCAAACTCTTTACAGCCAGAAATGCCGGTGATAATGAAAAGGTTCCGTGACCTATTCACTGATAGAATTCTTAGATAGAAAGACCTTTGGATCATCATTTCTTAATCATGTAACTGCCAGTGACTGTTGCAGTGCACTGTGTTAGAGGTCCTCCCAGGAAGGAGGTTAAGGTCACTTAGGAATGTAACCCTTTCTTGCATGAAGTACAAACCCAACCTAATATCAAGTAAGATTAACAATGTACTGACATGATCTGTACCCTGGCATTAAGTTCCTGCGGTTCTCCATTTGCACACTATGCCACTATCAACAGAGGCAGCGGTCTTTGCCTCTGAGGGCAGTAAGGCTGCGGCCACGCTAGCGCTGACCGTGCTCACGATTGAGAGTGGTGACGTTCACCAGCTCTCCAAGCATGAGCGCTCGGCTGTCCTAGCTATTTCGCAAGAGCGCGTGGGGGTGGGGGCGTTGCAGGCAAGCTGAGCGCGCTCGAAAGTCACTTTTTTTTTGTTTATTTAAGCGCCGAGTGTGGGTGAGCGTGTGTGCCCGCGCATGAGCACGCGCGCACCGCGTGAGCGGGGACGGGACAATTTAAATTGCCGAAACTAAACTCAGCAAACACCGCGCGGTCAGCTCGGCGCTAGCATGGCCGCAGCCTAATACCCTAAGACATACCGTACACATCTGAATTTGTTTTTCGTTTGCAGTGTCCAAGCTCTGGATGGGACGTTTGTAGGTCTCACAGCCCAGAAGAGAATTGACGTGTATGAATTTCTGAAAAAGTACCTGATTTACCAAACTGTTATGTCTGGTAAGGAAAATACTACTATATATATATATGTTATGTTTCAGTTCTTGCTACAACATCCTTCACTATGTTAATGAGATACTAGAAGTCATGCATTTGATAAGCTATTCATCATACACTGCATTATGGAACCAATGTAATAATGGGAGAGTTGATACATGGTTAAATGCTTCCACTAAATGGACTCTGTGTATCCAATACTCATAATACTCATATTTTCCTGTTACACACAGCTATGTTTTAAATGGCCATTTTTTGCCAGTTCCCAGTTGTTTAGGGTTTTGTTACCCCCTTTGTATGACCCGGTAACAGTGAAAGGGCATCATTAATGAAGCTTACACAATTGTAACTATCCTAATGCAATGCACGGTTCACTTTCCAGGATCCGCCTGCACAGCTGGTACAAACGAGGTACAAGAATGGGTGCAACAGAACTTGGGCCGATTCTGCAGAGTCTCACAGTTGGAAGAGATTCAGTCGTTTTACCCAGATATCAATGGAGTAAGTTATACCAGGCTGTGTTTCGTCTCCTAAGACCAGACTTGAATGCGGATAAAAGGTCCCGACCGGAAGATTGTGTTTTATTTTTCCCGCTTTCTTTGTCTTACCTGAAACAGTCAATGTTGTAAGGGTCCTCGGTGATTCCTTTTGAGACCTGTATTTCTGGATATTCCGTTGCTTATTGGGAACTGTGCAGTGGTAAGGTGACCTAAGCTGCTTCAGTGCCAGATGTGCCTGGTATTCAATCTGGCACAAGAGAAATGAAATCAAAGGGTTGCATCCTTAACAGGTACATCCCATCCAGACCCTGAAAATATGATACAATTTTACATTTTCCTAAGAGAAGGTCAAACAAATGATTAGGTAAATAAAGGGCCCTAACTTCCTTATGGTTGTTTTACATGCAAGAAATCCAGATCCCTTGGCTGAATACAGAAGTTGTCTCAGGATACTAGTAATACTAGTAATACTAGTAATACATGACTGTAGAAGAGATTTGAGTGGCCCTAATTGAAAGCAACCATTTTACCGAACGCTTTGTTTCCTTTCGCATAACAAAATGTATTTTCTGCTAACTGACATGTTACTCGCTCCATTGGGTATGCCTTGGGTTTAACTCCTCCCTTTTAAGGCTATGGGCGGAGGGTTAGTATTTAGTCAAAATGTTGCCATTGTGATTTAGACAATCTTAGGGCATATTACACCTTCTCATGCACATTCTGGGGCAAGAGTGGGTTGCACAATGACAGACATCAGCTTGCAGTACAACTTCATAAATACAATATTACATGTAAAAGGAACCATATATTATTTAACTGAATTGACCATTTCCTTTAGTTTTGTCTTCTGAGAGGAATTTGGACTCTCCCGAGTTCTCATTGGGCTAGCCCCCTTATCATACAGCCATGCCCTACAAGTAGGGTGGCAAAAGGGTTTATTGACCTAAGTAGTCCCTACCACAAGCCTATAACAATATTGCTTCCCATGTTGTATTTGGCACATTCATACTGTATATCAAAGGTTGTTATTTTGAACTACAGAATGAAGTCCATCTTGTAAAATACAAATGGAAAATGGCTTGTTACTGATCCGCTGATGTTATTTAAAAAAAAACACCACTACAATGTGTCTTACCAAAGACATATTACTTGGTATATTCATGATCATGTAAGAGATAGTAGCAGAAGCCTCGTTTATAACAGTATCTAACAGAAAAATGGCGGCATGAAAAAACACCACAACTGGCACATCAACAATGGACTATTAGCATGTATCCTTAGGCTGATCTGACATTAAACTGTTAGATCTCTGCATATTCTCAAAAGAAGCCAAACGCAGAGATCCCAATAGGTAAAAAAGTGTTTTTCTGTTCTGGATCACTCCACCCTACCACTGTACTGTGTGTAAGTGATGTTTAGTTTAATCAGTAGCAATGCTTTGTCCTGATAACTTTCACTGCTACCTGCTTCTCATTTCAACTTAAAGTAGCATCTGCTACAAGTCTTTATTTCCAGAACAGTGTGGAGACCAGTCATAAGCACCCTGATGAAGACAGTTATTATTCTTTCATGCATATAGCGCCTTGCTTTGCAATGAAGTTCATTGCTACTGCTAGCCTAGATAACCAAACATTGTAATCATGGGGAACATTTTTTCTACAAGTTGTACTCCAGTTTTGCACCAGGGAAAAAACAATATCAGTTTTCTTAATGGAAATATACCAGTGCAAAAGGTAACTTAAATAGTGGAGTAAACTGTAACATAGCCCCCTAAGTATGTTTTCGGAATATATTGAAATAATACCCATGAATTCTGATAATGACATGTGCATTAGAAATACAAGATGGGAGCATTTGTATAATTTTGAAGTGTCATTTCTATTACATTTGGTTTACTTGTATGTAATTGTGAAGTCGATTCCAAGTTCTGTCTATCTGTTCATTTGCATTTATGCCCTGTAACATTTTGCTGGCTTTTCTTTGCATCCTCTAAGCATCCCTTTACCTGTGTCCGCCTGCTTGCAATAAACATTCATTGAAAAAAAAAATGCCTTATTTTTTTTCATGGTGTTTTGAAATGCTAAAGTATTTCGATGTGTGGCTTTGCTGTTGCTTTCTACGTTAAGGTAGTTGTGTGTCTGATTGGACTAACAATGTTGCTACTGGTTAAACTAAGCCATGGGTACAGGAGAGGTTAGAAACAGTATACATAACTAACTCAGCTACTGTAGGACACACTGACCATACAGTATCACTTCAGAATCATAGGACACATTAGATGCAGAATGTATTAAGGGCCATAGACAAGTCTGAGACAGCAAAGATGCAGTATGTACAAATACAATAGCTGGGTTCTTTTTAATATGGAACAGCAAAAAGTATACATAAACATGCATGGAAACGTCTGATCTTGATAACCCCTGATAACTCAGACTCGATGTCTACATATGGGACATTATTTAATTGGAGACATACCCACACGCCAACGTTGACCACACAATTCAACATCTTACAATTTTATTTATTTATTTTTACAAAAGATCATATTTACTATGTGTAGTATTTTTAGCCAATCAAAGCTAATGAAGTCCAGTAATACAAAGTAATGCATGAGGGCACATTACATGTAGAGTACAAAATATAGCCGGAGGTTCTCCTTCATGGAGATGGAAGCCTTACGCATGAGTTGTTTTATTCTTCACAAAGCTAGATTGCTACTCTTAACCCCAGTACCCTTTAAGGAGTTGTCTGCTGTGTCAATCCCTCCTTGGACCAGAGTGAACTGTGTCATGTTTAAGTGGTCTCATCTCAGTAATCTATATTTTATTTACCCAAATCCGGCACCTATAATTATTTTTTATGTATTTTTTAAAGTTTGACTCTGGAGGTATTTGATTTAAACCAGCTGCTCCCTTCTGTGTGATGTCACTGTGTGATATCACTGAGTGATCAACAAGTGCTTGTACAGGCAGAGCCCCCCTCTCCACCTCCCCTTATCTTTATTAGTTCGCTGATAACAGCGAGGTGGGATAAGGGGAAAGAAAACACTTTATTGACACACACTTCCCCATTCAGAGGCCCCTACGAAATTCAACTGGAAGACTATGTTGAATTGCACCTTTAATTAGATGAAGAATAACAATAGTCTGTGGGGCTAATAGCCTAATAGGGTGGCACAATGTCCTGCAGAATACTCTCAGTTACTGGGAATTTGATTATTTTCCATAAAGGAAATTTAAATCCCACATACCTGTTAAAGTTTAAAAAAACACATAGGTATTGCATAAAGGTAAAATATGCGTTTATGACAGTAAAAGCTAAAAGATCCTCCAGAACATGGGGGTGCTCCACTCAAGCCCCCCTCCCCCCCAACAGGTCAGGTTTTCAGGATATCCGTGCTCCAGCACAGGTGGCTCAATCGGAGGCCCAGTCAAAGACTGAGCCACCTGTGCTGAAGCAGGGATTCCTGAAAACCTGACCTGTTGGGGGGGGGGGGGGGGGCTTGAGGACTGGAGTTGAGCCCCCCTGCTCCAGAACATCCAGTGTTTATCTTTATATGCCCGATAAAGACAGTATTCAGGAAACGTACAGCGTAATCAGACAACCCTGAACACATTGAAAACGCAAAGACTTAGCAAACCACAAAAACAATCAAGGATCATATTGCCCTTATTGTTTAAGCTAATAGGAAGCACATTTAAAAACAAAAGTAGCACCATTGTTATTCCAGTTTCCATTATGTAGAGCGGCACATTGGTTATTTTGGGATAACTCAATTTAAACACAAACTGTTCCCCAAGAATGTACTGGTAGTTCAATAGATGAAAGTCACTTCAGCAGTGAGTGGTGGAGTACCAGTGTATACTGAGCATTAGAGGTTGGCACCAGCAGAGTTACAGTGTGTGGTGGAGTACCAGTGTATACTTAGTATTTGAGGTTGGCACCAGCAGAGTTAGAGTGTGTGGTGGTGTACCAGTGTATACTGGGAATGGGAGGTTGGCACCAGCAGAGTTACAGTATGTGGTGGTGTACCAGTGTATACTGGGAATGGGAGTTTGGCACCAGCAGAGTTACAGTGTGTGGTGGAGTACCAGTGTATACTGGGAATGGGAGGTTGGCACCAGCAGAGTTAGAGTGTGTGGTGGTGTACCAGAGTATACTGGGAATGCGAGGTTGGCACCAGCAGAGTTACAGTGTGTGGTGGTGTACCAGAGTATACTGGGAATGCGAGGTTGGCAGCAGAGTTACAGTATGTGGTGGTGTACCAGTGTATACTGGGAATGGGAGGTTGGCAGCAGAGTTACAGTGTGTGGTGGTGTACCAGTGTATACTGGGAATGCGAGGTTGGCACCAGCAGAGTTACAGTGTGTGGTGGTGTACCAGTGTATACTGGGAATGGGAGGTTGGCAGCAGAGTTACAGTGTGTGGTGGTGTACCAGTGTATACTGGGAATGGGAGGTTGGCACCAGCAGAGTTACAGTGTGTGGTGGTGTACCAGTGTATACTGGGAATGGGATGGTTGCACCAGCAGAGTTACGTGTGTGGTGGGTACCAGTGTATACTGGGAATGGGAGTTTGGCACCAGCAGAGTTACAGTGTGGTGGGTTGTACCAGAGTATACTGGGAATGCGAGGTGCAGCAGAGTTACAGTGTGTGGTGGTGTACCAGTGTATACTGGGAATGGGAGTTTGGCACCAGCAGAGTTACAGTGTGTGGTGGAGTACCAGTGTATACTGGGAATGGGAGTTTGGCACCAGCAGAGTTACAGTATGTGGTGGTGTACCAGAGTATACTGGGAATGCGAGGTTGGCAGCAGAGTTACAGTATGTGGTGGTGTACCAGTGTATACGGGATATGGGAGGTGGACCAGCAGAGTTACAGTGTGGGTGGTTGTACCAGGTATAATGGGAATGGAGGTTGGCACCAGCAGAGTTACAGTGTGTGGTGGGTGTACCAGTGTATACTGGGAATGGGAGGTTGTGCCAGCAGAGTTACAGGTTGTGGTGGTGTTACCAGTGTATACTGGGAATGGGAGGTTGACCAGCAGAGTTACAGTGTGTGGTGGTGTACCAGTGTATACTGGGAATGCGAGGTTGGCACCAGCAGAGTTACAGTGTGTGGTGGTGTACCAGTGTATACTGGGAATGGGAGTTTGGCACCAGCAGAGTTACTGTACAGTGTGTGGTGGTGTACCAGTTTATACTGGGAATGCGAGGTTGGCAGCAGAGTTACATTGTGACAATCCATGTTAGCCATTCACAGGGAGGAAACCAGTCCCCCAAACACTTACATTATAATTCCACTGTTTCCTCTTGCTTTATACCATCATTTTCTCCACATAAATCTTCAGCATCACCTTATATTTTACATTTAAAAAAACCTTTTCCGGTTCAGTTCTAGAGAAAGTGACAGATTATCTAATTCTGCATACATGCCACCCCCCTGTAGCAGCACGGCTGTCCTTTTGCACCTCTATATGAATACTGTCTCCGTTATTAATAACGTCAGAAATCCGTGGCTCACGGGGCCTCCTTACTCAGCAATGCTAGAAATGAATGTATTTGTTTGAGGTGTGTGCTCCCTACCGAGCCAAAACACACAAGTGTCATCAGCACAAAATACACTATCACTGAATGAATAAGAGGGTGCCCTTCTGGAATACTCACTATTCTCACAAGCCTGTATGCTACCGGAATTGTACATTAAGATGATATAATATGAATGACTGTATATAAAACACTACAGTCTCTGTCCAAGACACGCAAGCACAGCATAGCCATGATCACACAAAGTGGCTTCTGAAGGCATCACACAAAGTCGCTTCGGGAGGCAGCCCACCCGGTGCTCCCATGTGGAAGAGGCATACACCTTCCATTGGATATGCTTGCAATATCTCCTTTACTGGAGGAGATTGGCATATATGTATTATAAGTTACTCTAACCACGATGAGTAAAATGTCCCAGGTGTAGCCATGTGAAAGGGGCAACTTCTATACCTGCTCACGTACTGCAGAAGTTCCCTTCCAGTACTTACATGAATCATATACATGTGTTATAGATTAGTATTGTACGACACAACTCAGTGTGATGCTACAGAGTACTATTAACCCATTACTACTCTATTAGTGGTAGAGCCTCAGAAGTCCGTTAAATGTTTTATCGCCATGTTAACGCCATTTAACATATTGATACCCGTAATCTACAAAGGTGATTAGCGTTATAATGCCCTCGTGTTATAGAGAAAAGTATTACATTTTAATGGGTTGCTGGCTTACCCATATGCAAATCCTATGCTAATGAGTCGCAGATCCTCAAACCCCATTCCTGTTAGAGCTAGGTAATAACGTTACGATAATTAAGTCACACCAAGACCTGCAATTACTCACATTCAGACCCTGATTATCATAGCGCTATTTCTGGGAATAGCCTAAAAGCCATATAATGGGTATAGGACTTAACCCTATTGTCACAAAAAATAAGTTACACCTGTCATACAAATATATATATATCATGGATCATATAAATGTCTGCAACACCTCATAAACTATAGTATGGCTTTTAGTGATTAAAGTGAATATAGAATATGTTTGTGTGACCCAATACGGTACATACCGTAATAATGAAAGTATTAAGTTTAGGTGTACAGTACAATAATGTTTATCCTTATAAAGAACTGGGATATAAAAGAATCCCTGTTATAAGCACAATTGATGAACCTCTATACTAATAATTAATCATTCCCTTGAAATAATATACAATTAAAATAAATGAAGGGAGGATACTATAACGAAGGAAAAAACGTTTAAAAAAATGTAAAAGTTATCCATATTATAACAATAATTGCATTAGCTTTAGGTAACGTACATGTGTAACGTGTCTTTAACACATGTGTTTTGCCCATGCGCATGTGCAGGGTATCGGTTAACGCGTCTCTGCGAACCGAAAATCCCAGTTAATAGCGCTGTTACTTTTACTAACGGAAGCTATTTGTGCATATCATTAGCTTTGCGGATACCCGGTACCCTGAGGAAAAATAACCGATGTTATCTATTTAGGTAATGGTCGTTATTAGCACAAATTTAACAGACGCCTGATGATCTACCCCTTAAAATAATCAGTCCTGAATGTCCTTATTTCTTACATTATTACAAATGCCCCAACCCAACTGCCTCCCAGGAGAAAATCAGCTGTGGGCCTTTTTCTTTCTCTCTCTGCATATGTGTTTAATATAATGGTCTCTTCCGGAGAAAAACAAGGTCCGCATTGGCTGTTCTTAATGCCTCCTAACCTAGTCCCTCTACAAACACCAATTTAGAGCATTTCACTTTTAGGAACACTAAATATTTAGCTAGTAATATAAAGTGTTGTTTTCATGGTGCAATAAAAAATGATTCCACCCCACTTGTGCTTAAGAAGAGGTAGAACAAGAGGTTTTGCTCTGAGGATTGTAGGTAGCAAACTCAGGTAAAATAGGAGGAGGGACTTCTTCACGGAAATTTTAGTGGATTAGTGGAATAGCCAACCAACCGAGGTGGTACGGGCTAATACAGTAAGTCTGGGTTTCTCAACTCAAGACACCCTCAAACAAGTCAGGCGTTCAGGACTTTGACTGAGCCACAAATTGAGCCTCCTGTGCTGAAGCAGGGATATCTGGAAAACCTGACCTGTTGGTGGGGACGGAGGGAGTCTTGAGGATTGGAGGTGAAAACCCCTGCAGTAAGGGATAAAACCAATGCTTGGAATAGACACTATGTTGTCCTAACTATAACAGAAACCCAAGAATAGTCTGAGGTTTTACTGCAGATAGGAACATTGGCAGACTGAATGGCCAAGAGGTTGCTATCTGCTGTCAAAAAGGTCTATGTGTTTATGACAAGTTGTTGTTTCCCACCGTTGACCTAAATTTGCTTGTAATACAATTTCCAACCCAGAGGAAATTCTCTGGTGAAACCTATAGGGGAATTAATCAAAAGCGTATACACTGTTTACGGAGTCAGAATTACCAATAAAATATAATATTAGTGGACTTTGCAAAATGCCCAACGGTTTAGAGCAGGGCTCTTCTCCCAGGGAGCCAAATCCAGCCCACATAGGGGGTTGAGGTGGTCTGTTATTATGGAAGGAGGGGCTTAGTGAGTAAAGACACTGACTCTGAAAACAAAGACACCGATTAAGAATCAGGGGAACCTGGTTCAATTCCTGGTGTCGGCTCCTTGTGACATAGGGCAACTTTATCTCCCTGTGCCCCAGGCACTGAACTCCTAGATTGTAAACTCTACGGGGCAGCGACTGCGTCTGTAAAAATTCCTGTGTGCGGCGCGTTATACTGTCATTTTGAGTCCCATTGGGAGAAAAGCGCTATATGAGATAAAGTTATTAAAAAAAAATGTTATTGCTCAGGCAACTACTGTATGTACTATAATTCACTTGTAAGGTAATATAAAAGAGGAGTTATAAATATTTTTTAAGTCATGTTTTGACATGTATCCAAAATGACTCTTGCTTTTTTTCCCGGATCCGGTTGAGGAGTCCTAGTTTAGAGACCCTTCCAACTTAATACCGCATAACTTTTGTTCCTGTAACAGTTGCGATTTACAAGGTTGAAAAGTTTCTACAATAACATTGATGACGTTGAATTGTTTATACATTGTAGCACCCGCCATAATTAACATCCAGAATAAGCTGCAACTACACTGATAAAATATCCACCAGTGGAACTGAACGTTGTCCACGCCATTGTTTTTCTGCTATGACATCTGAAAAGTTTCTAACAATCAGAGGTTGACCCCAAAGATTACATTATGCCAAGACAGTAGCTTTTTTATTTATAAAAATGTTTTACCAGGAAGTGATACATTGAGAGTTACCTCTCGTTTTCAAGTATGTCCTGGGCACAAGGTTATAAAAATACACGGTTACATTAAAAGAACAGGGTTATACAGTGAATTCACAGACATGTCATGCACAGATAGAGTTGGAAAATTGGATAAAAGGGCTGGTGTGTTTCAGATTGAAATAGAGCAGCTTTAATATCACCAAACAACAGTGAACATCAGCGAACAGCTCACACCCTTTGGCTGACCTTCGGCTGGGCCAAAGGCTGTCCGCCATTGGGGCAACGCAGATGTACACTGGGGTGGTTGAGATTGAATCTGCTTACAGGGATGATATTTTGGTGACTGCCATAACTAACATGTGCCATTATCTCTTAGTTCGAGCTGTTAGATCTACTGGCACCGGCACAGCTGGCAGAACTGACTGTGCAATCAGCACTTAACGACCCTACACGTACCATTCAAATACTGGCACTTGTGGAAAGTCCCTACAGCAATATTCATGAATATTTCACACAGTTTAACATCAGTGCTCGCCAGGTAACGTATGAAAACATCACTAATCCATCAAAAAAGTCACCTGAATCTCAAGCTCTCGAATGTAAGAAAGTGGTTGTGGTTTGATGCAGATTTTTAACTAGAAAAGTTTACACCACCGCAGACTTGGCGGATTTTGGGACGCAAATAAAAGATTTAATAGGGTTATTGCTTCCTTTAATTTAGAACAATATAGTGGGGACCGAAACACTAAATACTGATATGTTTTTTCTTAATATGAGATAATATAGCATGATACGAAGCAGGGTGCATATAGGGAAAAAGCAGACATGTATACCGGTATGAACCCCGAAGGGTCAAAGAAAAGGTACCCTAATAAATGCTAAAAGTGTTCTCATATACCGGACTGTCATAAATTACCAAATGATGGTAGCTGAGTACCGTACTTGAGTATCCTAAGAAGGTCCAGTTAGGGCCAAGAAAATACAAAAAAAAATTGCATAAACAAAATTACACAAGTGAAAAATATTAAATATTAAATATTACTTTAATGTAGTAAACTGTTCCCCAAAAACAATCACTTGTATTTTCGTATTTCTGAAATCAATTATATTATTTTTCCATTGGATGGCCTTTATCTACACAATCTTTGTTAATTCATTAAAGCAGGTTCATAAAACCAATAATAGCTATCGTAGTGTAAAAAATAACCCCCCTGGTTTGGTTCATACAGCTACTGTATGTTCTGTGGTGCATTTTAATAAAGACAGCCCTGCGTTTTGACTAGCTGGGTGCTTTTAATGTCCTTTCATTATTTTACTATTTGGGCTGCAGGCCAACCTGAGGGTCCTCCCCAACGCCTCTGTCCGGGACGCCATGCTGGAGATGTTTCTACGCCGAACGAAGCCTTACTTCCTGCACATCGCGCCGGAGATGTGGGAAGAATGGTTTCAAGGCTTCTTACCATTGCTTCTTCCCGGTATCAATGAAACACAGATTTCGTGGCTGGGAACCAACGATTCCTGTACCTCCTATCAGGCAATGTAAGGATCTTCCACCATCCACTTGTAGAATTTTAAGTTTCTATTGTTGCAGATTACATTATAAGACAGAATAAAGAGATCCTGAAGCCAGAGGGGACCCCACAGAAGATTGGGAGACAACAGGAAGGTACCAATAGCGCGAACATTGCGTGCATGCTATTGGGACCTTCCAGGTGTCTCCCCACCTTCTGTGGGGTCCCCTCTGGCTTCAGGATCTCTTTATCCTGCCTAGTGTTGCTCTTCCATAGTGCACCTGTTTGCTCCATATTCTTTACTCTAGGTTGAGCGAGTACTTTTCTTGTTTTCATAGATTACATTATAACGCATATTTACTGCATTTTTATATATGATAAGGCTGTGGACACACTGCCGCGACACGCGCTTGGCGCTCACGTTAATGTAATCAAATTGACATGGCCACGCTGACGCTGCGTGCGCACGTACACTTAGCAAAGCGAGGCGCTTGGGGAGACAGGGAAAATTGATTTTCAAGCGCGCTGAAGGGTCACATGACCCTTCAGCAACCAATCAGCACCAGTCAATGCACACAGCACACATCCACACACACAGCCACACACAGCCACGCACACACAGACATAGCCCCGATCCAGCCAATGACATGCCCCCGACCACGCCCCACGCTCGCGCACGCAAAATTCAGCAGGACAGCCGAGCGCTCATGCTTGGCGTCAGAGTTGGGGATGTCACCGCTCTCAAGCATGAGCGCGCTCAGCGACAGCTTGGGCGCAGCCTTAGGCACCTTCCCAACTTGGAAAACACGTAATAGCCCATTCAAGTGAAAGGGTTGTAAGGTGTCTCCCAGCCATGACATTTGCTCTAACTAATAGCACCAGTTAGTAAACATGGCCCTATAGGTGTTCCATTATTTACAATTCAATTTTTTTTACTTTACAACTAATATAAGCAACATAATATTACCGGTAAACATTGGTGCTACGGTCCACTTAGTTCTTACTCTTGAAATCTGCCACTGCTTGTAAATATACTGAAGACTAGGGGTGGCCAACTCCAGTCCTCAGCCGCTGACTGAGCCACTGATTGAGTCACCTGTGCTGAAGCAGGGATATCCTTAAACCCTGACCTGTTGGTAGCCCGTGAGGACTGGAGTTGGTCACCCCTGCTGTAGACTCTTTAAGGTTTAGGATCAAAAAGTGATGGTGCAACGTGACATACATTATATACTTCCTGCCCGCTGTGATTAAATGTTATTTCATGGTTGCTCCAGTATGAGACCTTTGGATCTCTAATTATCTCTGGAAAAAAATATTTAGGGAATTCTTAGTGTGTCAGTATACTCAGTATTGCTTTATAATGCAGCATGTTCATATTTTAGAGAGAGAGACTTAAATGTGAAATTATACTTTGACGCACTTAATTGGCTCCAAAATGGTTATAGTTCGTTTTCATTGTAGTGAATGAGCTGGTGGTCTTTCATAACCTAGAGAATGCCTATTACATGTTACAGAAAGATATGCATTTAAATATGGTAAAATAGTGGCAGCATGCGGCATTACAATCTGATTGCATTGATCCTTTTCAGATTAAAAGGGTTTAGCCAAGTATATGAGAATCTGCCCCATTCCACAAGAATCAACATCTACAATAGCTACATTAAGCCATTCTTGGATAACAAAGCCCTCATCTCAGGTAAGCAGATGATTTAAGCAGGGATTTTACTTCCATTCCCAGTGACATGGGGCGCTGGACCAATGTATGTATATCATCCAGGTACACAGCAGCGCTTCACAGCAGTAATACACGTGACATAATATTATACAGCAAGGCCCCGCTTTTCGGCAATCCACTGATACGGCGGCACCGAGAAAGGGGCCGCCATGTCTCCTCAGAGCTCGCGAAGAACGGGCTGTTGCCGGCGGAGCGCATGCGCAGAACATAGGTTGCGTGCGCCGGAGGTCGCGCATGGCACAAGGGGGAAATTGCCGGGTTGCGCATGCGCACAGCTGAAAATCGCTGGTTCCGCTTTCCGGAGATTTTCACTATATGGCGGGTCCTTAGAACGGAACCCGCCGTATGCCCGGGGCCCTGCTGTAACCCGTAATGGGTTATTTTTTCAAACCATTATTTTATCGATCACCAAATAGTTCCCAGTTTCAGTAGTCACCCATTTGACAAATACAGTTTTCAAAATGGCGGTTCCTGTGTTCACTCCTAGGTGTTGCGTGTAACTACATCGACTATATGCAATGGGCCAGTGTCCAGCTGGGGAATTTTACAAAGCAAGCGACATTTAAAGATTTACTTGGATTTAACGTGAACTTTAACAAGGTAAGTGTGTGCTCCATAAATCTGTTTGTACAGTACATGAGCCGTGTTACTCACCGGTGAGGGGTTTGCACAATGTATCCACCATTTTGCATTTGTGATGATAAACACAGGCTTCCATAAACTTTCCAACAAGGATGTAATGGCAACAAAGTACTACAAAAAGAGGGTCATGTTAACCCATAGGGTTACAGAGCAGCCTTTATCTCACGGCAATACCCTGTATACACCTTACACCAGAGGTACTCAACTCCAGTCCTCAAGCCTCCCCCCCCCCCCCACCCCAACAGGTCAGGTTTTCAGGATATCCAGGGTTCAGCCGAGGCGGATCAATCAGTGGAAGACTGAGCCTCCTGTGCTGAAGCAGGAACTGATTGAGCCACCTTTGCTTAAGCAGGGATTTCCAGAAAACCTGACCTGTTGGGGGGTTGGGGGACCCCGAGGACTGGAGCTGAGCACCCCTGTCTAGGCAACAAGGGCTCAATAATAATTACAAGCAACATGTATTCAATAGACAAGTTGATATTATGCGAGACGTTAAAAACTCCTTCCGTTATTTGCTCTGTTAGATTACAGAGCATACAGTACATAGAAAATAAGACAGAGAGGAAGATAATGATCAGCAGGTCCCTTACAATTAAGAACCTAATGTGTGTAAATGAATCATTTCTGAAAAAGAAAACCTTGCATAAAAATATTTCCTTTTCTGTCCTAGGTGGAAGAAACTGGTGTTCTTACTGCAAACGAACTGGCAGATTTAACACTAATATCTGATAACCTATGCAATGTATCGTTCACAAGCTTTGTAGTTGGCAAAGTCAGCCTTCTGCAATCCTACGAGGATGTCAACATATATCTTGAGCGTCTAAGAGAACATTTAAGACTGGTAAGATTTAAGCCAAGATTTACCTAACCTACACATAGATATGCAATGTATCCGTCACGAACATACAAATCCCTATTTATTAACACTAAGAAGTACATGTGGACAGTCCAGTTTGCTTTTGTTTAACTCCTTCCTGCACATTTTCACAAGTTCCCTTTCTATGTAAAATCCCCTCTCTATGGGATTACATGGTATCCATATTTTTTTTTTTGTAACTTTTATTCTAGGTCCCAGAACTGATGTCAAACATTTCTTCATGTGATGAACAAAAACCTTTTGATCAGCTCAGCGTCCCCACGCAACAGAAGCTTCTCAGCAGCATGTTCATTGTACTGAACCAGGAATGGAGTATGAGGAACATGTCGGAGTGGTTGCACGTCTTCAACATCCTGCTAATGGATTTTACTGTTGCCATCAATGAATCTCACATTTTAAGGCTGCCCTTAAATATTTCATGTGGAAGCTACCAAGCGGTGTAAGTAATTCCCAACAACTAGTGGGAAAAAGAAAGATTTATAGTTACATAGTAGATGAGGTTGAAAAAGGACGTATGTCCATCAATTTTAAACCTATGCTAAATTTAGACGGCAGATACTTATCCTATATTTGTATTTACAGGATTTTGATCCAGTGATATTTACATTTCTACAGTCCGGTCTCTTTAATGTTTTCTGTTTTTCTTTATACCGTAACAGAATAAAGGCGTTGAATGATGCCTACTCAAAACTCAGTCAAATGGAAAGTGAATTTACTTACTCCTACTGCAACTCGTACCTTACCCAACAGCTCAAATCGACTGGTAAGACTCCCTCAAATTAAAGCTGTACTATAATTCATAATGAAAGTCTGTTTCTTTGTCAAGCTATACAAATCCACACGCTTAATCCTAGTGCCACCATTCTTGGCATGCTATCTAAAAGGATCAAAAAGAAGAGCGTAGGTGGGGTTTTGGTATGTTTGGCCCATAGTAGTTGTGTATTCTATGTGTATATATATATATATGTGTTATTTATATGATTGTCATATATATATATATATATATATATATATATATATACACGTGACAATCATATAAATAACAAATAATACAAATAACAGATCATGCGAATAAGTGCTCCAGACATAAAAGTAACATTTCGGAAGAGGAGACCCTGCTCCGAAGAGCTTACAATCTAATTGGTAGGTAGGAAGACCATAGAGAGACAGTAGGAGGGCATTCTGGTACGTGCGATATCTGCAACTCATTATGATGTTACAAGTATGATGTCACGTGCCAGATATATAGCCTACCAGGTAGAACACCCAGTGGCTGACTTGCTGAGAAATGGTGGATGGTGCGTAGGAGGTGGCGGAGGAGACAGGCGTCCCAGGACAGAGGCAGAAGGAGAGGGTGAATGTTATATGGAGAGTGGGGTTGAGGGAGGCCAAGAGCAGGGTCCTGATAGGTTTTGGGGGGTGAATGTAGGGGTTCATACAGTTGCGAGAACAGCTAGAAGATTAGTATGTTTTAGCTAAACTATTGTTAGAAATGTAAAAAAAAAAAATTGATCCATCCCTACTTTGGATCCCCCAACAAACCCCCCCCCCCCCCACCCTTCCTGGGCAATGCCGGATCATTGCACTAGATTACTATATTATTCATCTTACAAAAACTCTTAAGATCTCCACTCAATTCTCTATCACTGTAGATGATGAAAATTCACTCCAAGGACTACAGTATGTCATTCAAACCATTTGAATACTTTCTCCACTAGGGTCTGCATGCGCTTTAGACACAGATGGCAGTGAGACGTGGGTAACAAAGAATATGGGTGCATTCTCCACTAGAGCCAGCATCTCTGAGCTCACAGACTTCTATCCAAGACTGGACATAGTAAGTAGCTGGTGTCATATAAGGGAGGCATTCACTTCATGTATCAGATACATTTATTTCTTTATAAAATGTTTTACCAGGAAGTAATACAATGAGATTTGCCTCTCGTTTTCAAGTTTGCCCAGGGCCCAGAGTTATGACAAATACATGGTAACAAATACATACAGAAGTTACGTTAAGTGAGCAGGGTTATACATTATATACAAGACATTGTATGCACAGTAAGAGATAATATATATTGTAGGTGTATGTAACAGTTACAAACCAGATTAAAATGTGAGACAGCTTTAGTTTTGAATGCTGACTGTGGTTGTTTCATAACTTTCTGTTTGTCTTCCAGGGTGTTCTTTTTGGTATGTTAACTCCAAATGAAATGGCAGCGATAATCACAAAAGAAGATATACTTTCTAACCACACAATGATGACAAGAGTTTTAAGCTTCATCAATGTCAAGAATATTACTGAATATGTCACTGCCATCACATTCCAAGCAGCAGAGGTACTATATCTATTGAGTAGACTACAGTGCCAGATTATCACATATAACAAAGTGTAAATGCCATGTATTGTGGCAAAGCTTATGGTATTCCTACATAACTGACCTGAATAAGAACTTTTTCATTTCCTCTTTAAGGCCAATCTGTCAGACTCCCAATTAACAACACTGAAGGAGACTCTACTGGATGTTGTGCTCACTAAACTTAGCTCCGACTTCTATTTATATGGAACGGAAGATTGGAAGACACTGTTACAAAAGGACTTGGCTCTACTCCTTCCCAACTTTAACCAAACTCTTCTTCAGCTTCTGCCAACCAATATCACCTGCTCTTCCTACCAGGAAATGTAAGTGTGTTACAATGTTCTTGGTATAAAAGAAGGTTCTGGCAGAAAAAAGTTCAACATTAATATTTTATGTATGCAGTCAACTATCCAACAAAAACATAAGAAATGTAGCAAGTCAGTATAGCAACGTCATATCATTGTAATATAATTCATGCATTCTCTTATCATTAAACAGAGTGAAAGGATTTAGCATCACTTATGAATCTCTATCAACACAGACAAAAGATGATGTCTACACTGGTTACATTAAGAAATACATGAGTCAGCAATCATCTCCTTCAGGTATGTTTCATGGTGAATTAGTATTAATAGACACAGGAACTGAATGTGTGGTTGAATTTCATAGATTCCTAGTACAAGAGGTTAACAAAACACAATCCAGTTCAAACAATGTAAAATTCTGATGTTAAAAGTATCATTTCGAATGAATCTGTTTTTATTTGAATTTTCCCACCAATAAACAATATCTGTTTGTCATCTATACAGTAGATGTTGCTTGTAATTCCACAAGTGTTAAGACCTGGGTTGAAGTCAACCTGGGGAACTTCATCCAGCAATCAACAGTTCAAGATCTCACTCAGTTCAACAAGAACTTCACAAAGGTGAGAAATGTGAAATTAATTATCTGCATGCTTCATGCACTATCACTATTGACTATTGATTAGATTTCAGTTGAAAACTATTTTTAGTGGAAAAATGAATTATGTCCTCCTATACTAATATATATCCCCTTGTGCATTTAATCATTTATAGGTGGAAACACCTGCTTTACTGACTTCAACAGAACTGGCAGATTTTACCTTCATTGCTGATGTTTTACAAAACTCAACTTTATCCACAATTCTTCTCAGTCAAATTAAAGAATTGAAAAATTATGAATCCCTCCTGGAATATCTTCTGACAATACAACATTCAATTTGTCAAGTAAGTGATAATTTATCATACTATGTTCATCTCCCCAATGACCATAACAGTATAAATCATGTTACATATCTACTTTCCCAACACAGCAGTTTACATTATTCTCTTTAACCAAATCTCATTGTAGAAGACCTCTCATAATGTAAATTTTTCCAATAAGAAAAAGACTACAGACCATATTTAGGTATGATATTCAATCACACACCTTTCAGTGCTGGAAGGGTGTTGAGGTATAGCACAGCTCAGTAAACATGGGCTACCTTTGGGTTTTACTCTTTATTTCTTTTGCTTTTAGAACACAAGTTCGTCTTCATGTGATGGACATCAACCACTGACTCAACTCAGCATGCACACGCAACAGGAGCTTCTTACTAATGTTTTTATAGTCCTCAACACTGAATGGAGTTTGCTCAATATGTCTGAGTGGTTGGGAGTTTTCGACATTCTCATTGCTGACTTCATTGTCGCTCTCAATGAAACCCACATTTCTCAGCTGCCACTAAACATATCATGTGGAAACTATCAAGCAATGTAAGTTACTGTATGTTTAATGCTAAACAAGAGTTTGAAAAAGCAAATATAAAGACTCTTTCCACTCTCCAGTCTGCAGCAAAGTTAATAAAGGCTTTATGCGCCGCCCCTCCTTTGTGACGCTAAACCAAATAATGGAGACCACACAATGTCGGAAGAAAAGGTCACAGCTTTATTTTAACATCCGCTGTTAAAATCCTACCAGCCTGCCCGCCAGCCAAGCATGCTCCATGCAAAATGGGGGGGGGGGAGATCCTTGCCCAGTGGCCAGCGATTGGCCCGCTCCCTCCCCCCGCCCGTAGCATGTGAATGGGGGGGAGATCCTTGCCCAGCGGCCAGCGATTGGCCCGCTCCCTCCCCCCCCAAAGCACTGTAAGATGGGGGTGGGGGGAGATCCTTATCAGCCGATGTTGGGCAGCTTCCCTCCCCCTCCCGCCCCTAGGGTCAGCTTAGGCCCAGCCCTAAAGCTGGCGTCCAGCCTTTTACCATCGTTAATTGGGCATAGGCCAGCCCAGCCTTAAAGCCGACGCTTCCAGCCTGCCGAGCTGTTCTAGGGGCACCAGCTGAGGGACGGACCCTAAAGTCCTCACCCTTTCTCCGTCTCCTGAGCTTGGCTGGCGCGGAAGCTCCGCTGTGATGAGGAGACAAACTGCTCCTGTGCGATACAAAATCATGTTAATATAAGTTTCCAACAGCTCAATACAATAGCCAAACATTGGGGATGGGTGGGTGTTAATTCCGTTAGCTCTGTCCCTCTCCCCTGGGGGCCCACTCTTTATACCCTCTCCGCCCTCCCCCTGCATGGGAGGGGACAAGCAGCCTTCCCCACTCTGAGGGGGAAGGGGGGGTTAGCCAAACCCCCCAGCTCACGCCAATCAGGACGTCGCAGCCCTTAAGGAGCCTACAACCCCATGCTGGGGCCTCTGCCTCTTCATTACTGCAACCTGATTCCCTGTCTGTAAATAACCCAGCACTGATCTCTCTCCTTGCTGGCCTGAGTGGAAACCAGAGGGTTTTATATATGCTTCCCAACATACCCAATATTGGGTAAGAGGTAGACCAAATCAATAAATAGCCCAATCAAACGTCTCTCTCATTTTGCTTTGACTACACCCCAACTGCATCTTATTTTCCTTTCTGATGTTGTTGCAAATCACAGAATACAGAAGCTGAATGAGGTCTCCTCCAAACTCAATGACATGGAAATTAAATCAGGATACGCCTACTGCAAATCATACCTAACTCAACAACAAAAATCATCAGGTAAGAATCAATAAAAAGATGTAGGCATCATCAATCGTTACCATCATCTTCATTTTAGCATATGGAATTGTTTCTTCCTTTTCATTAATCCTGCAAATTTACAGGTCCTCACTGTACAATTTATTCGTTTTCACATTTTATCTTCTAGGATCTGCATGTGTTATAAGCACAAATGGTACCAAGGACTGGATCAAACAGAATTTGGGTTCATTTTCCACTGGTGCCACCTTCTCTGAACTCATGGAACTGTACCCAGATCTTGATATAGTAAGTAACCCAACAGATTATTTATTTATTATTATTATTATTAACATTCAGGTCATTAACCGTTAACCCGTTAATCCTTATATCTGCCAGGGAATTCTTCTCGAAATCTTGACACCAAACGACGCAGCTTTGCTCTTGACTAAATCAGATGTTCTTTCTAACAACACTTTGCTGAAAGAAATCCTGAGCCTTATTGAACCATGGAATATTACAGAATATGTGATTGCTATCACAAGTACAGCATCAAAGGTAATGTAACTGAATGAAGTCCGAAGCAGTCTAAATGGATGAATCAAGCATATAAAATGATTATAAACCACTGTGAAGTTTAAGCAAATACTGTAAGTCCTTTCTTGTAATGATTCACGTTTTTAATAACTGCCTCTATTTTTCTTCTTAGGTTAATCTGTCAGAATCCCAAATAATCACAGTGAAGGGAACTCTTCTATCTTCTCTTCTCATTAAACTCAATTCAAACTTCTCCTTTTATAAAACTGAAGATTGGAAGATATTGTTCCAAAAATACTTGGTTCTGCTGCTTCCCGACTTCAACCAAACTCTTCTTCAGCTTCTCCCAACCAACATCTCCTGCTCTTCCTATCAAGAAATGTAAGTGTGATACACCTTGGATAAAACAGGATTAAGGCAGAGAGCCGTGAAAATAAGAATATCTCGTGTACATTATCAGTCTAGTAATACAGAGATGACAAATCTTGCGCGTTACTATACCAAGTGTGTTGACATTTTTCTCTTATTTCAAATAGAGTGAAAGGATTCAGCATTTCATACGAATCCCTTTCAAATAAAACCAAAGATGACATCTACATGGTTTACTTGAAAAGATACTTAAATCAATCTCAATCCACAGGTAAAAATTGTGTGTATTGATACGAGCTCTTATGAACGGTCATCTGGATGTATTCTGAAGCTTGGAAACTTTGATTCTGTTATAACTAAACATTGTGTGGTTATCATTTATAGATGTTGCTTGTGATACCGTGAATTTAAGAACATGGGTTGAGTTCAATCTTGGGAAGTTCATTCAGCAATCATCAGCTCAAGATCTTACTCAATTCAACCAAAATTTCACAAAGGTGAGAATTTATCAGAATGTAACTTGTCATGTACAAAGGGGTTTAGTTTCAAATGAAGTAATTCACTTGATTGGTTGATGAATTTGTAATGTGCCTAAATTCTAAATCATCACTTCATGTGAATGTCCTGCCCTCTAGGTGGAAAACCCAGCTCTACTCACTGCAACAGAATTGGCAGACGTTACATTCTTGGCAGATACTTTACAAAATGGGACTCTCATCACAGTTCTTCTCAATCAGATCCAAGAATTCAATAATTATGGAAACCTCCTGGAATATCTTCTCAGAGTACAGAGCAGCCTTTGTCAAGTAAGCATTAGTTTGCAGCTGCTCAACTTACCTTACTACTATCAATAACACATTGTATATACAGATGCAACTGCCGGTTGTAGACTGCTTCCAAAGGAAAATCTGTAACCATCTCGCAGTAACTCGTGAGATGGTCCACATCAGGCTGTAATGACCCATCGGATTAACACAACAGGGTCCCTGCGTTTGAATGGGACTCTCAGCCCAGTAGGATTAACACATTGTGAGTTCCATTCAAATGCAGGGATCCACGCTGTGTTAATCCGATGGGCCATTAGTCGGGCTGCAGGAATCTCGCCGTGTGGGATGGGTTTAAGTGCAGAATTCTCAAGGCAAGCAGTCTACATCTGGCATTTGCAGCTGTAACTGCTCTGCAATTAGCATGTTACTTCCTTTTTTCATTTGAGTATTATTATATTTATTTTAAGTTTGCTGTAGTATGATCCCTATACAAATTGTTTGACTGCATCCTCCTATTATGCTGTACAATATGATAAATGCTGATACAATACAGGGATAATAGCTGTAAACACAATTTGAAGACAATTTTAATAAGTACATGTTGTTTTTTTATTATTATTTTGTTTTATTCTAGAGCACAAACTCAACTTTAAACAATTCTTCATGTGATGGATACCAAGCATTGACTCAACTCAGTGTTCAAACTGAACAGGAGCTACTCAGTAACATGTTTATAATACTCAACAAGGAATGGACTTCACAGAATATGCCTGCGTGGCTGCAAGTTTTTCACATTCTCCTTCATAGCTTCTCAGTTGCTCTCACTGAATCACACCTTCCTCAGCTGCCATTTAATGTGTCCTGTGGAAATTACCAAGCAATGTACGTGAACTCCAGAAGTTAAACGGGGCAAGCAATGAGTTGTGAATTTATAAAGGTTCTTTATTCAATGTCCTCTTTATGTTTTATCTCTGTTTTTCTATATGACCAACAGAATTAAAGAGCTGAGTGATGTGTACTACAAACTCACTGACCTGCAAACTGAATCAGTTTACACCTACTGCAAGTTATATCTTACCCAACAGCGCCTGTCTACAGGTACAGACTGAATCAGAGTCCTTCAGGACTCATTATTATGCCACCATTTCTAACAATGACCTATTGTGTTTCATTAAACATGGAATTCTTTAATAGCCTTTCATGGGTTACATTGTATTTCACCCACTTTATATTTGATACTTCAGGTTCTGCATGTGCGTTAGACACCAGTGACAGTGAGGAGTGGGTCAGAAAGAATATTGGTTTGTTCTACACTAGTGCCACAATGTCTGAACTGACAGACTTATATCCAAACCTTGACATAGTAAGTAACTCACGGTGTCTTGTTTGTATCTTACATAACCAAGCTGAATTAATCTGATTATCTGATAACATTATTCTGTGTCTGTCAGGCTGTTGTCCTTGAGATATTGACAACGAACGATGTGCCACTGCTCTTGACAAAAGTGGAGTTCCTTTTAAATAATTCGCTGCTAAGGAAAATTGTAAGCCTTGTGGAACAAGAGAATATCACTGGATATGTGATGTTGATCACAGATACTGCATTGAAGGTACTGTTATTATATGACAACATTTCCAATACAAGTGACAACGCATTTATTGTGCATCTTAATGCGAAAGGTTGTGAATACTAATTCTGCAATTGATCCTCATACACAATTGCTAAACAATTCAAACTCTTTTCTTCCTTAGGCCAATCTATCAGACTCCCAATTAACAACACTGAAGGAGACTCTACTGGATGTTGTGCTCACTAAACTTAGCTCTGACTTCTATTTATATGATAAGGAAGATTGGAAGACACTGTTACAAAAGGACTTGGCTCTACTCCTTCCCAACTTTAACCAAACTCTTCTTCAGCTTCTGCCAACCAATATCACCTGCTCGTCCTACCAGGAAATGTAAGTGTGTTACAATGTTCTTGGCATAAAAGAAATTATGGCAGAAAAAAGTTCAACATTAATATTTTATCTATGCAATCAACTATGTAACAAAAAACATAAGAAATGTAGCAAGTCAGTATAGCAACGTCATATCATTGTAATATAATTCATGCATTCTCTTATCATTAAACAGAGTGAAAGGATTTAGCATCACTTATGAATCTCTATCAACACAGACAAAAGATGATGTCTACACTGGTTACATTAAGAAATACATGAGTCAGCAATCATCTCCTGCAGGTATGTTTCATGGTGAATTAGTATTAATAGACACAGGAACTGAATGTGTGGTTGAATTTCATAGATTCCTAGTACAAGAGGTTAACAAAAATACAAACGTCAATCCGGTTCAAACAAAGTAAAATTCTGATGTTAAAAGTATCATTTCGAATGAATCTGTTTTTATTTGACTTTTCCCACCAATAAACAATATTTGTTTGTCATCTATACAGTAGATGTTGCTTGTAACCCCACACGTGTTAAGACCTGGGTTGAAGTCAACCTGGGGAACTTCATCCAGCAATCAACAGCTCAAGACCTCGCTAAGTTCAACAAGAACTTCCAGAAGGTAAGAGCTATTCAATTCATTTGTAATATGCTACCTATTTAAAACCAGAGGCATAACATAAAACACAGACAAAGCTCAGTGCACATCCAGAAAAACTTATATACGGTACAGTGCCTAAATATACATGTATAAATAACTAATAAATAAAATGGTCTTTTATTTTAACATTTTGGCCAAATTGTTGTAAGCCCTTGAGCCAACTGCACGGCAGACCACGTTTCAAGGGTCCCTGCACACTAATATAGATTCTTAATAACCTGTGCATTGCCAGGAAGAATGATTTATAATAAATCTGTCAATATTAGTTGCAAAAGTTCTAAGTCTGATTGAAGCTTTTATTAACCTGTACAATTACCAGGAAAAGCACTCTGTAATAGATTTGTCACAATCACACTGTAAGCAGGCAAGTTCCCCTGAGAGTGGGAGATGCCATGGAGTAAGCTTTTAACCATTTAAATGTGGGAGGTAGTGAGCTTCAATTAGGTAGGAGGTTGCCACCCTCCAATCAGCTAAGACTAGCTGAACAAGAATTATAAAACATACAGAACACCTACAAGCTCATATTGAACCCCCAAAATACCCACAACTTATATATAAGCATATAAGTTTCACAGAGGAGTGCTACTGAGCATGGCGATATATATATTTAAAACCAGAGACATAACATAAAACACAGACAAAGCTCAGTGCACATCCAGAAAAACTTATATACGGTACAGTGCCTAAATATACATGTATAAATAACTAATAAATAAAATGGTCTTTTAGTTTAACATTTTGGCCAAATTGTTGTAAGCCCTTGAGCCAACTGCACGGCAGACCACGTTTCAAGGGTCCCTACACTAATATAGATTCTTAATAACCTGTGCATTGCCAGGAAGAATGATTTATAATAAATCTGTCAATATAAGTTGCAAAAGTTCTAAGTCTGATTGAAGCTTTTATTAACCTGTACATTACCAGGAAAAGCACTCTGTAATAGATTTGTCACAATCACACTGTCTCTATCAACACAGACAAAAGATGATGTCTACATTGGTTACATTAAGAAATACATGAGTCAGCAATCATCTCCTTCAGGTATGTTTCATGGTGAATTAGTATTAATAGACACAGGAACTGAATGTGTGGTTGAATTTCATAGATTCCTAGTACAAGAGGTTAACAAAAAGACAAACGTCAATCCGGTTCAAACAAAGTAAAATTCTGATGTTAAAAGTATCATTTCGTATGAATCTGTTTTTATTTGAATTTTCCCACCAATAAACAATATTTGTTTGTCATCTATACAGTAGATGTTGCTTGTAACCCCACAAGTGTTAAGACCTGGGTTGAAGTCAACCTGGGGAACTTCATCCAGCAATCAACAGCTCAAGACCTCGCTAAGTTCAACAAGAACTTCCAGAAGGTAAGAGCTATTCAATTCATTTGTAATATGCTACCTAGCAGAAATATTATTTTGTTTCCAATATTTGTAATCACTAAAATACATTAAAACATTTTTATTATGAAATGTCCCTTTGCTAATTCATCTTACCCTTTGCATTTATTTCATTCTAGGTGGAAACTCCTGTTCTACTTACCACAACAGAATTGGCAGACTTTCTTCTCCTGGCTGATACTTTACAAAACTCCACTTTAACTACAATTCTTCTCAGCCAGATCCAACGGTTTGATAACTATGGAACCCTCCAACAATATCTTAACAGGATAGAGAGCTCAATTTGCCAAGTAAGATTTGCTTTGTTGTCAATTTCATTTTATAACAAGAGATCCCACCATGATACATTTCAGAATAATGTATAATATTCCACAATTTCTCCTTTTTTTTCCATACTTCAAAAAGATCCTTCAACATGTAAATATGTAGATATGTATGATCATTCCCAGAATATTCAGTTATTCATCCATAAACAATTTGTTCACTATTGACCATTGGAAATGTTGTTTTGCCTTCTAGAACACAAACTCAACTTCAAACACATCATCCTGTGATGGACAAGTATTTACGCCTCTCACTGTAAAAACTCAACAGGAGTTTCTTACTAATGTTTTTAAAGTCCTCAACACTGAATGGAGTTTGCTCAATATGTCTGAGTGGTTGGGAGTTTTCGACATTCTCATTGCTGACTTCATTGTCGCTCTCAATGAAACCCACATTTCTCAGCTGCCACTAAACATATCATGTGGAAACTATCAAGCAATGTAAGTTACTGTATGTTTAATGCTAAACAAGAGTTTGAAAAAGCAAATATAATGATATTTCAATTTCTGAAAATGTCTAATTTACTGGGGGGGTTTTCTCTTTGCATCGTAAATCACAGAATAAAGAAGCTGAGTGATGTCTATTCCAAACTCAATGACATGGAGGCAAAATCAGTCTATTCCTATGGCAAATCCTACCTTACCCAACAGCACAAATCCACAGGTACAAAATATTCAGATTAGATCATACAAACTTTTGTTATTATGAAATCAATACAGGCATACCCCGGTTTAAGGACACTCACTTTAAGTACACTCGCGAGTAAGTACATCTCGCTCAATAGGCAAACGGCAGCTCACGCATGCGTCAGTCAGCACGTCCTGAACAGCAATCCCAGCTCCCTTCCTGTACCGAAGCTGTACACAAGCAGGGAGACTATAGAGGCTGTTACACATGTGTTATTTACATCAGTTATGCACGTATATGATGATTGCAGTACAGAACATGCATCGATAAGTGGGAAAAAGGTAGTGCTTCACTTTAAGTACATTTTCGCTTTACATACATGCTCCGGTCCCATTGCGTACGTTAATGCGGGGTATGCCTGTATTTCCAATCACCTCTTGAATCTCTTCTAACTTGCAACCAATTATTTCTTTTCATGTATTCTAAAAAATACTTACTTCACAAAACTATTCATTTTATTCCTTTTTACATTTTTTCTTTTAGGTTCTGCTTGTACTTCCAACACCAGTGGTAGTAAGGAGTGGATCACAAAATATTTCGGTGCATTTGTCACTAGTACCACCTTCTCTGAACTCCAACAATTGTATCCCAATCTTGACGTAGTAAGTAGCTCATATAAAAGGAACACATTTCCTGTATTGCTAAAGAGGAAGATTTGAGATAATCATTCCATCAGCTGTGAGTGAACAAACACTAAATTCTCCTTCCCTCTCTCAGGCTGTTCTTCCGGATGTACTGACACCAAGTGACATGGCCGTGCTTTTGACTAAGCAAGACATCCTTACAAACACCTCTTTGCTGACAGCAATTTTAAGCCATATAGAACCTGAAAATGTTACAGAATATGTGAGCGCCATCACAACAGCAGCAGCACAGGTACAGTAACGCCAAAAAGAACTCTGTCCTTTAATGCAATGACAAAGCAGTACATTGTATCAGTAAATGTTAGAGAGTATGCAAATGCTTTACAAATATACCATTCTCGTGAACTTGTATAAAAAAGACTTCACGTAACACCTCTTTTATCTCCATAGGCAAATCTATCAGACTCCCAATTAACAACACTGAAGGAGACTCTACTGGATGTTGTGCTCACTAAACTTAGCTCCGACTTCTATTTATATGGAACGGAAGATTGGAAGACACTGTTACAAAAGGACTTGGCTCTACTCCTTCCCAACTTTAACCAAACTCTTCTTCAGCTTCTGCCAACCAATATCACCTGCTCTTCCTACCAGGAAATGTAAGTGTGTTACAATGTTCTTGGTATAAACGAAGGTTCTGGCAGAAAAAAGTTCAACATTAATATTTTATGTATGCAATCAACTATCCAACAAAAACATAAGAAATGTAGCAAGTCAGTATAGCAACGTCATATCATTGTAATATAATTCATGCATTCTCTTATCATTAAACAGAGTGAAAGGATTTAGCATCACTTATGAATCTCTATCAACACAGACAAAAGATGATGTCTACATTGGTTACATTAAGAAATACATGAGTCAGCAATCATCTCCTTCAGGTATGTTTCATGGTGAATTAGTATTAATAGACACAGGAACTGAATGTGTGGTTGAATTTCATAGATTCCTAGTACAAGAGGTTAACAAAAAGACAAACGTCAATCCGGTTCAAACAAAGTAAAATTCTGATGTTAAAAGTATCATTTCGTATGAATCTGTTTTTATTTGAATTTTCCCACCAAAATAAAACAATATTTGTTTGTCATCATACAGTAGATGTGCTTGTAACCCCACAAGTGTTAAGACCTGGGTTGAAGCAACCTGGGGAACTTCATCCAGCAATCAACAGCTCAAGACCTCGCTAAGTTTCAACAAGAACTTCCAGAGGTAAGAGCTATTCCATTCATTTGTAAATGCTACCTAGCAGAAACATTATTTTGTTTCAAATTGTAATCACTAAATAATTAAAACATTTTTATTTGAAATGTCCTTTGCTAATTCATCTTACCCTTTGCATTTATTTCATCTAGGTGGAAACTCCTGTTCTACTTACCACAAAGAATTGGCAGACTTCTTCTCCTGGCTATACTTACAAAACTCCACTTTAACACAATTCTCTAGCCAGATCCAACGGTTTGATAACTATGGAACCCTCCAACAATATCCTAAAGATAGAGAGCTCAATTGCCAAGAAAGTTTGTTTTTTTTTTAATTTCATTTTTAACAAGTGATCCACATGATTACATTTCAGACTAATGTAATATATTCCACAATGTCATCCTTTTTCCAATTCAAAAGAGTACACTTTCAACATTTTTAACATACTTGTAGATTATGTATGATCATTCCAGAATATTCAGTTATTCATCCATACAATACATTGTTCACTATTGACCATTGGAAATGTGTGTTTTGCTTCTAGAACACAAACTCAACTTCAAACACATCATCCTGTGATGGACAAGTATTACGCCTCTCACTGTAAAAACTCAACAGGAGTTTCTTACTAATGTTTTTTAAAGTCCTCAACACTGAAGATGTATTGCTCATATGTCTGGTGGTTGGGAGTTTTCGACATTCATTGCTGACTTCATTGTCGCTCTCAATGAAACCCACATTTCTCAGCTGCCACTAAACAATCATGTGGAAACATACAAGCAATGTAAGTTACGTTATGTTTATGCTAAAAGAGTTTTGAAAAAGCAAATATAATGATATTTCATTTCTGAAAATGTCTAATTTACGGGGGGGGTTTTTCTTTGCATCGTAAATCAAAATAAAGAAGCTGATGATGTCTATTCCAAAACTCAATGACATGGGGCAAAATCAGTCTATTTCTATGGCAAATCCTACCTTACCCAACAGCACAAATCACAGGTACAAAAATATTCAGAAGATTACATACAAACTTTTGTTATATTGAATCAATATTTCCAATCACCTCTGAATCTCTTCTAATTGCAACCAATTATTTCTTTCATGTATTCTATAAAAATACTTGACTCTAAAAACTATTCATTTTATTCCTTTTACTATTTTTCTTTAGGTTCTGCTTGTACTTCCAACACCAGTGGTAGTAAGGAGTGGATCACAAATATTTTCGTGCATTTGTCACTAGTACCACCTTCTCTGAACTCCAACAATTGTATCCCAATCTTGACGTTAGTAAGTAGCTCATATAAAAGGAACACTTTCTGATTGCTAAAGAGGAAGATTTGAGATAATCATTCCATCAGCCGTGAGTGAACAAAACACAAATTCTCCTTCCCTCTCTCAGGCTGTCTTCGGATGTACGAACCAAGTGACATGGCCGTGCTTTTGACAGCAAGACATCCTTACAAAACACCTCTTGCGTACAGCAATTTTAAGCCATATAGAACCTGAAAATGTTACAGATATGTGAGCGCCATCAAACAGCAGCAGCACAGGTACAGTAACGCCAAAAAGAACTCTGTCCTTTAATGCAATGACAAAGCAGTCATGTACAGTAAATGTTAGAGAGTATGCAAATGCTTTACAAATATACCATTCTCGTGAACTTGTATAAAAAAGACTTCACGTAACACCTCTTTTATCTCCATAGGCAAATCTATCAGACTCTCCAATAACAACACTGAAGGAGACTCTACTGGATGTTTTGCTCACTAAACTTAGCTCCGACTTTCTATTTATATGGAACGGAAGATGGAAGACACTGTTACAAAGGACTTGGCTCTACTCTCCTCCAACTTTAACCAAACTCTTCTTCAGCTTCTGCCAACCAATATCACCCGCTCTTCTCTCACAGGAATGTAAGTGTGTTACAATTGTCTTGGTATAAACGAAGGTTCTGGCAGAAAAAAAGTTCAACTTAATATTTTTTATGTATGCAATCAACTATCCAACACAAAACATAAGAAAGTAGAAGTCAGTTATAGCAACGTCATATCCTTGTAATATAATTCATGCATTCCTTATCATTAAACAGAGTGAAAGATTTTAGCATCATTATGAATCTCTTCAAACAGACAAAAGATGATGTCTACATTGGTTACATTAAGAAATACATGAGTCAGCAATCATCTCCTTCAGGTATTTTCATGGGAATTAGTATTAATAGACACAGGAACTGAATGTGTGGTTGAATTCAAGATCCTAGTACAAGAGGTTATACAAAAAGACAAACGTCAATCGGTTCAAACAAAGTAAATTCTGATGTTAAAAGTACATTTCGTATGAATCTGTTTTTGAATTTTCCCACCAATAATAACAATATTTGTTTGTTCATCTATACAGAGATGTTGCTGTAACCCCCAAGTTTAAGACCTGGGTTGAAGTACAACGGGGAACTTCATCCAGCAATCAACAGCTCAAGACCTCGCTAAGTTAACAAGAACTTCCAGAGGTAAGAGCTATTCAATTCATTTGTATATGCTACCTAGCAGAAATATTTTTTTTGTTTCCAATATTTGTAATCACTAAAATACATTAAAACATTTATTTATTATGAATGTCCCTTGCTAATTCATTCTTACCCTTTGCATTTTTGATTTCATTCTAGGTGGAAACTCGTTCTACTTACACACAACAGATATGGCAGACTTTCTTCTCTGGCTGATAATTTACAAAACTCACTTTAACTACAATTCTTCTCAGCCAGATCCAACGGTTTGATAACTTGGAACCCTCCAACAATATCTTAACAGGATAGAGAGCTCAATTTGCCAAGTAATATTGCTTTTGTTCAATTTCATTTTATAACAAGAGACCCACCATGTTACATTTCAGAATATGTATAATATTCCACAATTTTCCCTTTTTTTCCATACTTCAAAAAGATCCTTCAACAGTAAATATGTAGATAGTTGTGTATCATTCCCAGAATATATCAGTTATTCATCCATAAACAATTTGTTCACTATTGACCATTGGAAATGTTGTTTTTGCCTCTTAGAACACAAACTCAACTTCAAACACATATCCTGTGATGGACAAGTATTTACGCCTCTCACTGTAAAAACTCAACAGGAGTTTCTTACTAATGTTTTTAAAGTCCTCAACACTATGGAGTTTGCTCAATATGTGATGGGTTGGGAGTTTTCGACTTCTCATTGCTGCATTATTGTCGCTCTCAATGAAACCCACATTTCTCAGCTGCCACTAAACATATGTGGGAATATCAAGCAATGTAAGTTACTGTATGTTTAATGCTAAACAAGAGTTTGAAAAGCAAATATAATGATATTTCAATTCTGAAAATGTCTAATTTATCGGGGGGGTTTTTCTTTTTGCATCGTAATCCCAGAATAAAGAAGCTGAGTGATGTCTATTCCAAACTCAATGCATGGAGGCAAAATCAGCTTATTCCTATGGCAAATCCTACCTTACCCAACAGCACAAATCCACAGGTACAAAATATTCAGATTAGATCATACAAACTTTTGTTATTATGAAATCAATATTCCCAATCACCTCTTGAATCTCTTCTAACTTGCAACCAATTATTTCTTTTCATGTATTCTAAAAATATCTTTATCATATTCACCAAATATATTCATATTCCATTCTTTACATTTTTTCTTTTAGGTTCTGCTTGTACTTCCAAACACAGTGGTAGTAAGGGTGGATCACAAAATATTCGGTGCATTGTCATCAGTACCACCTTCTCTGAACTCCAACAATTGTTCCCATTGACGTAGTAAGTAGCTCATATAAAAGGAACACATTTCTGTATTGCTAAAGAGGAATATTGAGATAATCATTCCATCACTGGAGTGAACAAACACTAAATCTCTTCCCTCTCTCAGGTGTTCTCCGGATGTACTGACACCAAGTGACATGGCCGTGCTTTTGACTAAGCAAGACATCCTTACAAACACCTCTTTGCTGACAGCAATTTTAAGCCATATAGAACCTGAAAATGTTACAGAATATGTGAGCGCCATCACAACAGCAGCAGCACAGGTACAGTAACGCCAAAAAGAACTCTGTCCTTTAATGCAATGACAAAGCAGTACATTGTATCAGTAAATGTTAGAGAGTATGAAAAGCTTTACAAATATACCATTCTCGTGAACTTGTATAAAAAAGACTTCACGTAACACCTCTTTTATCTCCATAGGCAAATCATCAGACTCCCAATTAAAACACTGAAGGAGACTCTACTGGAGTTGTGCTCACTAAACTTAGTCCGACTTCTATTTATATGGAACGGAAGATTGGAAGACACTGTTACAAAAGGACTTGGCTCTACTCCTTCCCAACTTTACCAAACTCTTCTTCAGCTTCTGCCAACCAATATCACCTGCTCTCCTACCAGGAAATGTAAGTGTGTTACCATGTCTTGGTATAAACAAGGTTCTGGCAGAAAAAAGTTCAACATTAATATTTTATGTATGCACAAACTATCCAACAAAAACATAAGAAATGTAGCAAGTCAGTATAGACACGTCATATCATTGTAATATAATTCATGCATTCTCTTATCATTAAACAGAGTGAAAGGATTTAGCATCACTTATGAATCTCTATCAACACAGACAAAAGATGATGTCTACATTGGTTACATTAAGAAATACATGAGTCAGCAATCATCTCCTTCAGGTATGTTTCATGGTGAATTAGTATTAATAGACACGGAACTGAATGTGTGGTTGAATTTCATAGATTCCTAGTACAAGAGGTTAACAAAAAGACAAACGCTCATCCGTTAAACAAAAAGTAAAATTCTGATGTTAAAGTATCATTTGTATGAATCTGTTTTTATTTGAATTTTCCACCAATAAACAATATTGTTTGTCTCTATACGTAGATGTTGCTGTAACCCCACAGTGTTAAGACCTGGGTTGAAGTCAACCTGGGGAACTTCATCCAGCAATCAACAGTCAAGAACTCGCTAAGTTAAAAGAACTTCCAGAAGGTAAGAGCTATTCCATTCATTTGTAATATGCTACCTAGCAAATATATTTGTTTCCAATTTGTAATCACTAAAATACATTTAAACATTTTTATTATGAAATGTTCCTTTGCTAATTCATCTTACCTTTGCATTTATTTCATTCTAGGTGGAAACTCCTGTTCTACTTACCACAAAAGAATTGGCAGACTTTCTTCTCCTGGTGATTTATACAAACATCACTTTAACTACAATTCTTCTCAGCCAGATCACACGGTTTGATAAACTATGGAACCCTCCCAACATATCTTAACAGGTATGAGAGCTAATTGCAAGTAAGATTTGCTTTGTTGTCAACTTCATTAACACGAGATCCACCATGTACATTTCAGAAATAATGTATATATTCCACAATTTCTTTTTTCATACTTCAAAAAGATCCTTCAACATGTAAATATGTAGATATGTATGATATTCCAGATATCAGTTTTAATCATAACAAATTGTTCACTATTGACCATTGGAATAGTGTTGTTGCTTCCTAGAAACAACTCAACTTCAAACACATCATCCTGTGATGGACAAGTATTTACGCCTCTCACTGTAAAAACTCAACAGGAGTTTCTACTAATGTTTTTTAAACGTCTCAACACTGATGGAGTTGCTCAATATGTCTGAGTGGTTGGGAGTTTTCGACATATCTCATTGCTGACTTCTATGTCGCTCTCAATGAAACCCACATTTTCAGCTGCCACTAAACATATCATGTGGAAACTATCAAGCAATGTAAGTTACTGTATGTTTAATGCTAAACAAGAGTTTTGAAAAGCAAATATAATGATATTTCAATTTCTGAAAATGTCTAATTACTGGGGGGGTTTTCTCTTGCTGCATCTAAATCACAGAAAAGAAGCTGAGTGATGTCATTCCAAAATCATATGAACATGGAGCAAATCAGTCTATTCCTATTGGCAACAATCCTACCTTACCCAACAGCACAAATCCACAGTACAAAATATTCAGATTAGATCATACAAACTTTTGTGATTATGAAATCAATATTCCAATCCTTTCTCTTCTAACCTTCTAACTTGCAACCAATTATTCTATTTTTCATGATATCTAAAAATACTTACCCCAAAACTATTCATTTTACTTACATTTTTCTTTTAGTGTTTCTTTTGTACGTTCCAACACCAGTGGTTAAGGAGTGGATCACAAAATTAGTTCGGTGCATTTGTCACTAGTACCACCTTCTTGAATCTCAACAATTGATCCCAATCTTGACGTAGTAAGTAGCTCATATAAAAGGAACACATTCCGTGTATTGCTAAAGAGGAAGATTTGAGAAATCATTCCTCAGTGTGATGTGAACAACACTAAATTCTCCTTCCCTCTCTCAGGCTGTTCTTCGATTGTACTCCGACACACAAGTGACCTGGCCGTGCTTTTGACTAAGCAAGACATCCTTACAAACACTCTTTTGCTGACAGCAATTTTAAGCCATTTAGAACCTGAAAATGTTACAAATATGTGAGCGCCATCACAACAGCAGAGCACAGGTACAGTAACCCAAAAAGAACCTGTCCTTAATGCAATGACAAAGCAGTACATTGTATATGTAACATGTTAGAGAGTATGCAAATGCTTTATACAAAAATATCACCATTCTCGTGAACTCTGTATAAAAAACTTCACGTACACTCTTTTATCCATAGGCAAATCTTCAGACTCCCAATTAACAACACTGAGGAGACTCTACTGGAGTGTGCTCACTAAACTTAGCTCGACTTCTATTTATATGGAACGGAAGATTGGAAGACACTGTTACAAAAGGACTTGGCTCTACTCTTCTTCCCAACTTTAACCAAACGTCTTTTTCGCAGTTCTGCCAAACAATATCACACCCTGCTCTTCCTACCAGGAAATGTAAGTGGTTACAATGTTCTTGGTATAAAACCAAGGTTCTGGCAGAAAAAAAGTTCAACATTAATATTTTATGTATGCAATCAACTATCCAACAAAAACATAAGAAATGTAGCAAGTCGTATAGCAACGTATATCATATGTAATATAATTCATGCATTCTCTTATCAATAACAGAGTGAAAGGATTTAGCATCACTTATGAATCTCTATCAACACAGACCAAAAGATGATGTCTATTGGTACATTAAGAAATACATGAGTCAGCAATCATCTCTTCAGGTATGTTTCATGGTGTGAATTAGTATTAATAGACACAGGAACTGAATGTGTGGTTGAATTTCATAGATTCCTAGTACAAGAGGTTAACAAAAAAAGACAAACGTCAATCCGGTTCAAACAAAGTAAATTCTGATGTTAAAAGTATCATTTCGTATGAATTGTTTTTATTTGAATTTTCCCACCAAAAACAATATTTGTTTGTCATCTATACAGAGATGTTGCTTGTAACCCCACAAGTGTTAAGACCTGGGTTGAAGTCAACCTGGGGAATTCATCCAGCAATCAACAGCTCAAGACCTCGCTAAGTTCAACAAGAACTTCCAGAAGGTAAGGCTATTCATTCATTTGTAATATGCTACCTAGCAGAAAATTTATTTTGTTTCCAATATTTGTAATCACTAAAATACATTTTCATTAAAACATTTTTATTATGAAATGTCCCTTTGCTTAATTTCTAATCTTACCCTTGCATTATTCATATCTAGTGGAATACTGTGTCTACTACCCAAAAACGAATTGGCAGACTTTCTTTTTCCTGGTGATACTTACAAAAATCCACTTTAACACAATTCTTCTCAGCCAGATCCAACGGTTTGATAACTATGGAACCCTCCAACAATATCTTAACAGGATAGAAGCTCAATTTGCCAAGTAAGATTTGCTTTGTTGTCAATTTCATTTTATAACAAGAGATCCCACCATGTATTACAGTTCAGTACATTATGTTGATATTTTATTAACCTTCCACAATTTCTTCACCTTTGTTCTTTTTCTTATATACTTTCAACCCAAAACGACAACACCTGTCATTAACATGTTTACATCATGTATGATATGTTAATGATCTATTCCCCCCGAATACCTTCTAGTGATTCTATCCCATCCCAAAACATTTTATTTGTTCCACTATTGGACCATGGAATTAATTAGTTGTTTGGCCGTCCTAGAACACATACTCAACGTCAACCAGCACTCATCATCCTTGTGTTGGACAAGTATTTTACTGTTCTTTCTTCACTTGTAACAAACGCCCCCCAACAGTTGTAGTTTCTTACTGATGTATGTGATTTACCACTGTCTTCCCCTCACAAACTGAAGGATGTTTGCTCTTACCAATATGTTTCCCTGAGTGTTGTTGTGGAGTGTTTTTTCGAAATTCACTCATTGTTTGTGACTTCATTGTCGCTAGTCAATTGAAACCACATTCACAGCTGCCATACACCTAACTAATCCATAGCAATGTGTTGAAAATTTATTCAAGACAATGTAGTAATGTGATGCGTTCAAGCCTAAACCCACAGAGTTTTGATAAAAGCCAATATAATGATATTTCAATTTATGACAACCGGTTCTAATTTACTGGGGGGGTTGTTGTCTTTGCACCTCGCTCAAATCATTTTCAGAATAAAGCTTATGTCTGATTTTGTGATGTCTACCTCCAAACATCAAGGATCATTGTGATGGCAAAACTCATTGTTTCCCCCTATTACTATGGTATTAATCGACCGTTGCACGCCACAAGTCATTTCATCCATACCACCCTTTCAGGGTACAATAATCACGTTTCATGATTAGATCATACAAAAACCCCTTGTTGTTATGTATGATAATAAATATTATCACAAATAATACTGCTTGGAATCCCTCTTGTCTATTAACATTGCCAAATCCAATTATTCTGTTTTCCATATTCTAAATTAATTTCCTACTTAATTTTACGTTTACATACACACAATACTTGTCATTGTTATTCCTTGTTGCTTACATTGTTTTTTGTTCTCCTTAGGTTCTGCTTTGTACTTCAACTTACACCAGTGGTAGTTTAACGGAGTGTGATCACAAATATTCGCCGTTTGCATTTTTTGTCACTAGTACCTACTTATATGAACTCAAACAATTTTGTACCCACAATTTGATCGTAGTAAGTTAGCTCATATAAAAGTTTGTTCCCTTTTTGAACACATTCCTGTCATTGTAAAGTAGGTTGAATTACGCACCTCTGACGCCATATTATGCTGTCCATCAGTGAGTTGCGTTCTTTGGGCAACAAACCACCTAAATGCCTCCTTTGTTGCTTTTTTCCCCCCCTCTTCTCAGGCCTGTGTATTTTCCGGAAGGCTTTACTGACACCACCAGTGACTCGGCCGTCGCTTTGACTAAGTAAAGAAATCCTTACAATAAACTTTTTTTCTTTATTTGCCCTCGAAATGCCCAATTCTTAAGCAATTTTAGAACCCTGACATATTGACAGATATATGTGATGCGCCACTCTTACAATACAGCAGCCTCCGGCCTCCCCACCCCTACAGCATCAGGTTTTATTCAAGTAACGCCCAAGAATTAGACCCTTGTCTGTCTTTATTTATTGCTTAATGATTCAATAGCCATGTTTACATTGTATCAGTAATGTTTACCCGAGAGTAGGCAATTTGCTTTGTTACAACAATGTACGACCCAATTCTCGTTTTTGTTTTAACTCTGAATTAAAATTTTAAGACTTAATAACACCTCTTTTATCTCATAGGCATATATTCTATCAGAACCCAATATACAACACTGAAGGCGACTTTTTTTCCTTTTTTTTCCCTTTTCCTGTTTTTCTCTTTTTTTTTTTTCCTTTTCCCCCACGACTCCGTGTTTTATGTTGTTGCTACTCATACAACTTAGCTCTCGTAATTTCTATTTACTCTGGAACAGGTCCTCTTTATAGAGTGAACCGGACACGCTGAACAAAAGGACTTGGGCTCTACTCCTTCCCAATTTAACCCAAACCTCTTTCTTCTATTTGCTTTCTTGCAACACTATCTTATTATGTCTCCTCTCCTACCCGGAAATGTAAGGGTGTTACACTACCTGTTCTTGTTAAAAACGGATTAGGTTATTGGAAAGAAACAAGTTCATTACATACACTATTTTATGGTCATGCAGTCAACTGATCCAACAAAAACATATAAACAAATGTAGCAACGTCCAGCTTTGTATAGCCCAACGTCATATTTTCAGTGTTAATATTAAGTCATGCATTATTAGCAGTACCAAACAGAGTGAAAGGACCTTTAGCTATCATGTCACTTAGGACCCTCTATCCAACATCACATTCTCCAAAAGATAGATGTTACACTTGGTTACTTTATTTCGAAATTCACATGATGCAGCATCCATCTCCTTCAGGTATGTTCAGTTGGTGAATTATTAGTAACCTTAATCAGACACAGTGAACTGAATGTGTGGTTGAAATTTTCTATTAGTATTCTTCGCTACATTGAGTGTTTTAACAAAAGACACAATACGCTCAATCCCGAGTTCAAAAAAAGAAAACCTCTTCTTTGCGTCGTAAAAAGTATCATTTCGTATGAATCTGTTTTTATTTGAATTTTCCTACCAATTAACAATATGGGGTTGTGTCCTGGAACAGGAGTGTTTATTTCTCTGTATTTTACTGGTCTCGGGCTGCCAGTCCTCCCCAGCTAAAGTTACATGTTTCTCCCTTCTCTGTAGCATCCAGAGCTGTGTATATTGCAACATAGTTGTTACAAGTAATCCCTTTTACACAGCCTTTACTCAGTTGCCCTGGTAACCCACCAATACTTACAGTTTGAGATGGGTTTAGCCCTCCCCCCCTGCTTTATCTGCATATTATTATGCCCCTCAGCCTGTTCCTGTCTGACAGGAAAGTGTGCTCCTTCCTTTCCAACAATCAGCCAAAGGGAGTAGACACTTCATCCACTGCTCCCTCAGAAAGGGAAATCTTTTTTACCTTCCCCTCAGAGAAGCACTTCCCCATAGCAGGACACCTTCCTCTCATAGGTTATTCTCCTGACATGAGAGATCTGCTAGCACAATCTACATGTAGAACTGTTATATTTCTATTAAATCCCCTCAATAAAGCTGAAGAAAATAGAAGGACGTTGTGTGCTTTAAAAGGGGACTAGTTAAGCTACATGGATTTACTCACATGCTACATATGAGCCTGGGTCCAGAATAGGTTGTCATCTAAAGCTGTTGCAAGTGTTTTTTCTGTGTTTTTGCTTATCTTTCTAGCGATTGATTGACATATCATATTTGCCTATGTATACTTTTTCATATGTGATATATTGCATATGGTTTTAATGTTCATTAAGCTATAAATTAGTCAAACTTCAATATTTGACTTGTCTTTTTTATACTCCTCACTTTCTTTCTCACGCTGGAGTGCTGGAAACCATTTGACTCTTCTATTTTAATACAGCAGGTGTGGCCAACTCCAGACCCCCACCAATTTAAGGTTTTAAGGATATCCCTGCTTCAGCATAAGTTGCTCAATCCGTGGCTCAGTTGATTGAGCTACCTGTGCTGAAGCAGGGATATTCTTAAACCCTGAACTGTTGGTGACCCTTGAGCACTGGAGTTGGCCACACCTCTACTAGAGGGAAGAAGGGTTTCCCTCAGTTCCCTGGGCACCTGTACTAGAATATTTTTGTATATTTTGACTATGTAGAGTAGTGCTGTCTGACCATTGTATATTTTATTAACAATAATAACTATTACTAATATCAACATTTTATATCCAATTTTGACCATCATAAACTTTCCATTTTTATATTTGTACTGCATGTGCTACAAACTGAACAAGAATTAGTTCTGCCCCTCCTGTATGTTACATGGGTTAGTTTCAAGCATCAATCTCCAATACCTAGAACTCTTTGTCTACAAGGTGGTGACCAGGGAATCCCCCAGAGCAGAACACTTTAATTCCAGCTCCGGGCACCCCCCTGGTCTTCAGATACTTACCAGTGAAGTTGACAGTATCACTTCCTGGTTTCTACAGGTGGTTTAAATAGCCGTCCAATAGGAAGTCACTTCCTGTTGGAACGGCCGTGTGGTTCCCCTAGAGGGGCATAGACACTGATAACTTCACCGGTAAATGTTTACTAAGCAGTCTTCTGCCATACAACACCTTCCAACCCTGGAAGACACCAGGACACCAGCCCATTGACTTGAAGGTGCAAAGGTGTCTTCCAGCGACGGAAAGTGTTTGATGGCAGAAGACTTTGGCCTGTAAACTGTTGGATTAACATTGTCAGTATGTTATCTGAGTTCAGGTAAGGAGCTGGTGAAATATGGACCACTGGCTAAGGTGGTAATTCAGTAAATTCCGTTTGAGTCATTTCTGGATGAAAATCCAGCTTCGGCTGATATAGAATAAAGCCCAAAGTATCCAGAAAATAAGAAAGATGGTGTGTTTCCCAGGGTACATCTAACACCTCCAAACCGACTTCAGAGCATCAATCCATTACTCCCCCTTTACTGTTTTTCTCGTCCGTAATGTCACTTATGCTTTATTTTTTACTCTGGCCTGCTGTGTCTGGTACACTATTTCACTGTCTCCTGAGTACCTGATTGAGCCACCTGTGCTGAAGCATTGTGTCAGTTTTGCTTCAAACGCCATGTGGGTTTGTTGATAAAAGTTACAGCAAATAAAAATATCAATTGTGAGCACATTCACGTGTCTTATACAGGTCCACAACCCTGCTATTCCCTATAATCTCTTAGCATACAATGCTTCTGCTGCAGCCAGGGATTCTGGGTAATGACGTGTAGATGGGTACCCACGTGTGTCCTCTTTTTGCTCCTCGTCCATTTTAACATGGGACCCCTATACGCTGAAAACAAAGTCTAAATGTATATTCCCCAAATGTTGTACCCTTAGGACTAGCTTGCGACACAGCAAACTTTACAACATGGGTGGAAGTCAACATTGGAAAATTTATTCAACAGTCAACTGCTGAAGATCTTGCTCAGTTCAACAAGAATGTCAGTAAGGTGAGGAATCTGTGTATTCTGCATCCACAAAGTGGTCCAAGGTGTTTATTTATTTGTTTTTACTTCCCAAGGATCACTGTTTCAGAGAATGGCTGAATGTATGCTACAATGTAACTCACCTTCCTCTTGTTTGATAAAAACTTTTGGAATTTGAAGTTCAAATATATTCCCTGTTTCTATCCAGGGGTGCGCAAACTGTGGGGCGCGCCTGGGTTATGCGATCCTACATTTATCTGGGGTCCGTTTATCAAAGTCTCCCAGCTGCAAAACTGGGGTACAGCCTGTGCAAAGTGCCAGGACCAGCCTTAGGGCAAGGCTCTCCCTTCCCTCTGCCCCCTCCTCTCTCTCTGCTCCCTCCTCACCCTCCGTTCCCTCCACTCCCTCCACCCCCTCCTCTCCCTCCACTTCCTCCACTTCCTCCTCTTCCTCTGCCCCCTCCTCTCTCTCTGCTCCCTCCGCTCCCTCCTCACCCTCCGCTCCCTCCTCACCCTCCGCTCCCTCCACTCCCTCCACTTCCTCCTCTCCCTCTTCTCCTTCCTCTCCCTCCACCCCTCCTCTCCCTCTCCCTCCATCCCTCCTCTCCCTCTCCCTCCATTCCCTCCGCTCCCTCCACTTCCTCCTCTCCCTCTTCTCCTTCCTCTCCCTCCACTCCCTCCTCTCCCTCCACCCCTCCTCTCCCTCCGTTCCCTCCGCTCCCTCCTGTCTGTTTTCTCCTTTATGAGATGGGTCTTACCTTTTCCGGAGCGGGCCTCCTCCTGTCGCGTCACGTTGCCTTTGTGACGTCAAATGATGCCACGATGTCATATGATGACGCATTGCCATGGCAACATGATGTTATGCCGCATGACGTCATGACGCTGTGACGCTGCCGGAGGACTGCTCGTCAAGGTAAGTCCCCTTCACTTTATTACAGGGGGGGGCCCCACTGCCACCGTGCCGCCTTGGGCCCCGCAGAGCCTAACACCGGCCCTGCGAACCCAATGAATACATTAAGGTGTGTTCCATGAATCATGTGCTTTTCCTTGCCCGAGTTGTTGCAGTCAGGAGATTGTATGACCAGTCATTGAACCAACGTGTGCATGTAACAATTAACTAAGACGTTCTTCCTTACAGTGATCGTTTGTGATACATATTGGTTTACGAAAATTGTTCATTTGTGTTTTCTTGCAGGTAGAAAACATCGCCACCCTCACGCCAACACAGCTGGCCGAATTCACCATCGCGGCAGAGTTATTACACAATTCAACCTTAGCTGGGATCATCCTAAATCGTATAAAGCAGTTGAACACCTCCACAGAAGTGAATGACTATCTTTTGAAGATACTATATTCCCTGTGTCGTGTAAGTATCAATTATAACAGAGGGGTTCACAAGACCCCCAGGAGTTGAGAACCCCTGAATTATAAGTGTGTGGTATATCAGCAATTGGAGACACCTGAAGAGTTAGGGAAGCCGTTTCCCTCCACGTATAATGCCTGCCTACTGCCTTTGGAAATGTGTATGTTCTCAGTGTCGCTTTGTAATGGTACAGTACTAACGCTTGTGTCTTTCTCAAACCCTTTTTAAAGGGATGGTATCTTTAGCAATAACTGTTATATGCTGATGATACCCAAGTATACTGTTAGCCTCATTACCAGAAATAAAGGCGACTGATGATCGTTCCTCAGATATCATTGGTTTTGTAGCCTGTAGGATTGAAGCAATGCTAAGGAGAACCCCCTCCCTCCCCCAATAATACAATGTTAAGATTTCCTGACTGTTTTCACAAAAAACTTTGTAACAGGGATACTGTATATTAAATGTGGTATATGAATTAATCTAACCATAGAGATGGTACATGCTGCGTGGTGTACCCGTTTCCCATTTTAATTATGTGCATTATACTTAAAGATCCTATTAATTAAAGGTGGCACTGTGTGCTCATTTGCATGTCACTTCCCAGAATCCCTTGCTGCAGTGGAAGCACTGTATGCTAAGAGATAATGGTTGAAAGGCAGGGTTGCAGGCCTGTCTGAGACATGTGACTGTGCTCACACGGGGTATTTATATTTGCTATTAATTAAATAAACACACGATAGAGAAATCTCTCTTTGCTCCGTCTTTGTTCTCTGACCCATTGTTGAAAATGTTATTATTTTCTTCCTGCCAGGGCTCCGTTTCTTCATGTGCGGTACCAGATGTCCTCAGCGTTACCACCAAAAGGCTGATTCTTACCGGCGTTGTCGAGTTCCTTCACCGAAACTGGATTGTGCAAAATACCCCGCAGTGGCTAGAGGTTTTCAGCACCCTGGTGAAGACCTTCCTACCAGAGATTACCGGCTCAGACATCGCCCAACTTCCTGCGCACATGCCATGCGACACCGCTAAAGGAATGTAAGAGACCGTAAAGAATATAATGTTATTTACTGCACTGTCAGTTATGTTAATTACAGTATATACCTGTCTCTCCAATTCATGTGATGTGCAGAGATATGGCAAACTGCAGGCAGATTCACAAGAACATGTTGGTAACTGCAGTCCAATTTAAAGGGACATCCCCAAATCTCCTGCATGGTTATATATCACTTCCTTTCTTTCAGAGCCACGGTTATGAATAATGCTTACGCACAGCTAATCCCAGACCTCCAAAGTGCGGTGTATAAGTACCTACTGTCATACCACAAAGGTGAGTTGTTTTTATTCACTGGCTGAATTTAGGAGGGGGGTTAGTCATAGCTAGTCTGATCTCATTCCCCCTGTCACTGTTACTTAGCAGTAAGAGAATGTAGTAACGCAGGGGAATAAATACAGGTTTGTATTTTCCCAATAGCTCTCTTACATACAAAAAGGCTTCCGGACAGCAGAATCTAAGCTACACCTTGCAATTCTACCAGGCTTGTCATTTTTTACTGCAGCGTTAAAACAACAATACTACACCCCCCGCCCTTTTTATTATTATTATGTGGATATGTAAAGCATGCGATGATGTATAATTCTACATTCTTACCTAAGCTGGCAATCGTTTGGTGCTCCTGTTATAAATCTGTAAAAATGCTGATTGTGTAGCTAACATAATGGCCGCATTTCAGTTTCAATCAATCCTTCCGTCTGTGTAGCTCAGCAGCTACAATGTATTCTTGTATTACTACGGTAAGATTGACTATTGTTAGTTTAAAGCTCAAACTGCTGGATACATTGTAAACACATTATCACAAACAGGAAGGTGTTACAAAGATCTTGCACTGGGGATGTGGGCTAAAACCTGCTACAGAAATTAAAGGATTCTCAGTGTATTAAAACTCATTAAAAATGGAATTAAGAGTTGAATTAAAAAAAACAGTCACTATTATCTAATACTACAGACCTGTTTTATTAAGAAATCTTCAGTGTATAAATGTAGAGGTGCAATAATCCTGTAGACGTGTAGGTTTGCTGCATGTCATGATCCCTTTTATTGCACGCACATTAAGTTCCTGAAATATATGTAGTTCTACATAAACTTCAGGTGCAGAGATCACTGACAAATATACATCACAAACTGTTACACCATTTCCAACCCCCCTATTTCGGACAGATTCCAAACTGGCGTGTGACACCACCGGCAACCTTCCCGGTTTCATCCGCGATTACTTCCTGTCGTTCTCTGCCATGCTGAGCGCTGGGGACTTGCTGTCTCTGATCCCCGCTGAGCAGCTCTCACAGGTGAGACTGAGATTGTTACAATGATAAAGCTCAAGCTACGAGCATCTATTCAAGTGAGCAAATCCTTCACTGTTAAAGGTGTATACGGATTTATTTCCGCGGTGTCGTGTGATCAGTGCACAGAAAACAGAATCGTTCTTTAAAATCATAAATGTTGCGTTTTGTTGATTTTTTTTACTTTCAAATCTCTTTCTCAGCATTAAATAACTAAGGCCTCGTCTATGTTACCTTTCATTTGTAGTTGCTTAAAAATATATATATTTAAATCTACTTGCAGCAACTTAAAAACTATTTGCCAATTTGTGTAACTTGCTTCTGTAACTAAACACAATTATCCTTAACCTCTTGTGTGCCAGAGGCTACAGCAACACAAAGTATCGGGAGCTAAAGCAGAATATTATGTTCAGTCCCCGCCCCTCTGAATAGTCAAATGTTTCACTGTAGCCCGGTGTTCTAGGTATATTGTTCTAGGTGTATTGTTCTAGGTATATTGTTCTAGGTGTATTGTTTTAGGTACAGTATATTGTATGTAGTATGTTTAATTAGAGGCATAAAACATAGAAGCAGAGAATATGACGGTAGATAAGAACCGCTCGTATCCCGTGTCTGCCAATTTTCCTACCTGCAGTAAAACCTCAGACCCTATTTGATCTTTGGGGGTTTCTTTCTTATTTGGGATTTAGCCTTATACCTATCCCAAGCATGTTTAAATTCCCTTACTGTATTATCCTCTCCCACCTCTGCTGGGAGGATGTTCCAGGAATCAACCACCTTTTCTGTGAAGAAACACTTCCTCACATTTCCCCTGAGCGGCCGCCCTCCAGCGTCAGAGAGCGTCCCCTTGTTCTAGCTCTTCCCTCCTGTACTTTGTGGAAACCCTTTATGTATTTGCAAGTTTATACCACATCCCCCTCTCTCTCCTCTCTGCAAAACTTCACCTATTAACCCTTTATATCTGTGAGTTTCTACCATATCCCCTTCTCCCTTCTCTTCTCTCCTCTAAACTGCACATATTAAGGTCCTTCAGTCGTTCCTGGTAAGTCTAATGCTGTAGATCAGGGGTGTGCAAACTGGGGGGCCCGAGAGATTTTGTTTTTTGGGGGGGGGGACGGGCGCAGTAGTTAGAGAGACTCTGTAACTTTACTTACCTTAACTTTCCAGCGAACCTCGCCATTGCAGACCGGCCTTAAATGACGCAGCAGGGTCACGTGACAATGTGATGTCACATGACCCCATTGCATCATTTATGCCGGAGCCCAGCGTGGGGCGGGGGGGGGGGGAGAAGATTTTGCGCACACCTGCTGCAGATCATGCACCATCTTAGTATCCCTTCTGTGCACAATCTCCAATTTATTTCTGTCCTCCCAGAGATCTGATCTCTAGAATTGATCACCCTACTCTAGGTGAGATCTCACCAATGATCTATAAAGTGGCATCACCCCCCCCCCCCCCAAATCTCACCCCGCCCTTCCCCACTCCCCCCCCCCTCTCTCTCTGCTGCTAGTACCTCTCCCATCCCAACACCCCACTGGCTTCCCCCCTTGCTGTGTTACATCGCTCGCCTGCGTTTAAGTTATCTGAGATAATGACTCCCAGGTCCCTTCCCTGTATAGCAGTTGACATTATAGGGCCATTAATCTTGTAAAAACATTACAGGAGTCGCCTCAGTGAGTACAGGAGCAGACCCTAAATAACTTCCCCCATTGAGCTGTAAAGAGGAGCATTTTTGAAGTAGGGGGCATATACTGAAATACATAGGGGGGGTCTATGCAAAAAAAATGCACCAGTTGTATGAAAGAAAAACACGCTAGTGCTCTATATGGGAGATTTCCCTTGATCCATCTTAAGAAATCTTTTTCATCTGGATTCATTCCACTATTGCCTTGATATAGAGGGGTCTCTGTATTAAGGCAATTTTAGCACAAAACTGGGGGTTCTTTATTCTGCACCTATGTATCAAAGGCCCAGCTTGCAACTTAGGGTGGGATTAGTACCCCAATAGTGGAAGGAGGGAGTAAGAAATAAACAGATGTATGAGGGAAGCATGGTGCCCAAGCATATATGGGAACATGTGTGAGGGCAAGATAATGCTCCAAGAATGTTTGGGGACTTGAGTTTTCAAGGACTGATGGATAATTACTGGCATCCCCCAATAATGACCCAACTGCTCCAAAAAATGGTGTAAAAACACGGTTTTCTCTGTGTTGATATAGAGATCCCCATAATATACAGTGTAACATACATTTTCCGGGGGTGGGCATATACTGTAAGCTAAATGTCATACCAATATGATTTCAAAACTGTATCACTGGGGTGTAGAGAGAACTGTATTTAAGTATTTTATTTATCTTGCTGCCTTGCAGAAAATAAATACATTGCAGCCAAAGGAGCTGGTCGACCGTCTTCTCCCATCTGGACATGATGTGAACAGCACTGTCTGGGCAATTACACTTTCAAGCTACACCAACATTACTAACCTGGGGTTAGCAATGGACATTCTGCATGAGAAAATGGTACGTGGCCCCTAATTTAGCCCTGTCAAATGGCAAACATGTATTCTCTTAGCTGATAGTAAATTCACAACTCACTATTTGGGGGCAAATTGTGTCAGACACAAGAAGCCCTTGTTCAAGACCAAAGGTTGTGGTATTGTTCTGTACTTGAAGATCTTGAGGCTCCAGTGTTAAAGATGTGTGCCATAGATACAAGAAGGATGGGGGAAAAAGGTTGTTATTGTTCCTCAAAAAGAAAAGGAACATTGCAAAAGGTATGAAAAGTGCACATCTGAAAGACACCAAGTATCATCAAACATGAACCACTGAATAAGACCGTAGAGACAAGCAGAGCAGAGAGGAGTCAGATCAGTGTAGAGAATATCATATTTAAATCTGGAGCTCCTAAATATAAAGCTACTGTACCATATGTCCTGTAGACAACATAAAAGGCTTTTAAAATCTCTAAACCTTTGTTACATACAGTAATTACATGGTAGATGAGGTTGAAAAAAAAAACACATGTCCATCACCTATGTTTTCTTTTCAAAACCACACCACTGATTACACAGTTCGAGCAGCTCTATCTTTATAAGGTTTAGTACGAGCAAAACTGTCCCAGTTGAGCCTTCCATAAATGTGGTACAGTAGCTTTCTCTAAATCTCCCTGAATTGTTTGAACCTTAGCACTGTACAATCTTTCTTTTGCATTTTCCCCTAGGTGAATATGAGCCTTGAGGTTCGTGCGTCTGTCTTCAATGCTGTCTGGCCAAGTTTCCTTGGATCCTTGGGGTCTCTTGATGCCTCCAATACGGACATCTGGCTTAACCAACGACTCCGTGACTACCTTCCCTTAATAACCAAGGCTCAGCTGAATGTCACAGAGATTATCAACGCAAACTGTTTCTTCTACAAGAACTTGTAAGGAATCCCAGCTACATATACAATAATAATGCTTATACAATTAAATAACCCTTGTTGGCTTCTCCTTCTCTGCACCTTCATATATTTCAGCCTTAGGCCCAGATTTACTGCATTCAGTTGACTGGGTTGTTAGTTTTATGAAGACTAATTTAATATATACGTGTCTTGGTCTCTTGTTAAACCTCCTGTTTGTCTCGTGTGACCTGTCCAAGGCTTTCTCCACCGTTCTTCCATTCAAATAACTACACAGATTTTCCCGTCTGCATTTCAGAGTGAAGACCCTAACCATACATTACGGGAACTATACGACCAGCAATCAGCAAGATATCTACAGCGTTTTCAAGACCTATCTGCTAAACTCAAGTAAGTATGCATTCAACTCCCATCAATCACACCCAGACATAACGAGTGCGTCCACTCCTCATGCTAATGTAATCTTTATGGTAGCACCATGTGTACTCTGCTCTGCACAACCGTTCCGTCTCTGCCCTGTGCTGCTGTGCAGAGTACCCCGGGCATGGTTTGAGAGAAGATGCTGTTATTATTATTATTCTAACATCTATTTATTTGTTACTAGGTTCCAAACCAAGATGCTACATCAGCTCAGACAGCGGTGCCAATTCCTGGATTTCCTCCTTCTTGGGAGACTACCTGACCTTCTGCAGTGCTGCAGATCTGAAATCCTTTAGTGACAATGAAAACCTGGTAATTAATGATCTGTCATTTGTTCCTTTTGTGCCAGTGACAAATAGCAAGAGGTACCTAATCGCTCTGTGCAATACACAGTATGAAATTAGTGGGATGGTCTCCATTTCTTTTTCTTAGTTAGGATTGGGAGCTTATGCAACATACAGTGTATGAAACGGTGCTGTTACATTGGACACACGTTTCTTAGGCACAAAGTGATACAACTTGCTCACACCAGGTGTTTTAATTAGATCCATAACAGAATAGAATAATGACAGCAAGGTCCGTTTAAATCGATATGTTAAATGACAACGTGTGTTAAATGTTTCCCTTCGTCATTGTCATGCTCCATATAAATCACTTCCCAGAATGCTCGCTGACTCAGATAAGGCAAAAAAGAACTCTCATGCAATAACAGTAAGATACCCATTCCAGCTGCCTGTTCTAACCTCTTCGGTTGGGGCTTTACAATGCAATGACTGAAGGAGTTACAGCACCATATTTGTAAAGTCAAATGGACCAGTCATGAAGCTTAATACATGGTCTCCGCTACTGATACCAGTCAGCTCAATTTTTTTGCCAACCAGAATATTTTAATGCATATTTATTGAAAAACTGCCAGCGAATATTTTGTCACCGTACGAATAAATAATTGTAATAATTTAGTGTCCATGGTGATTTTGTTTAACAGCTTCAGAGTTTTTCGGTGGACCCAGTTAATCTTGATTTAGTGAAAAGACTGAATCTTTCAGAGGATCTGAAGATGTACTATGCAGAGTTAATAGCAGCAAAGGATTCCTCCATCGCCCTGGACAGGTGAAGTGCGAGGTTTTGTTTGATGAAAGACTGGTCATAATGTATATCTTTGTACAGTATATATATATATCTTTATTTATATAGTGCCCACAGTCTACTCAGCAATATACAACAGAGACAATACAGTATAGGGAATTATAATACAATAAGTTCAACAAATAAGATCACACAATAGGAAAGGAAATGCCTGCCACGGAGAGCTTACAATCTAAGTGGTATGATCGGAGAGTTACAGAGACAGCAGTTGAGGGAATAAGTGCAGTAGATGGCAGTTCTTAGCCACAATGGTTGTACAGTAGGAGCGATGCATGATCCCTGAAATTAGTATTAAAGGGGCTTATCCAATATTTAGTGGTGTGTGTGTGCTGCAATGCCGTTGTATGCTTGCCTTTAAGCTGATTATTTATACCATCCACAGTATTCCTGCAAATATTCTATGCTATGCTATCGATAAGCTGAATGTGGGCAACACTAATGAAAACCAAGCTCTCCAAACCCTGGAAATCCTGAAACAATGTGGCAATACATCCACAGTCACACTGGGGAATGAAGTAAGTTTCTGTATATCAGGCCCATGGGAAAAAAAGAACTTAAGAAAAAGGAAGCATTCTTATAGGATATATATATATGCAATTAATACATGCCACGTTTAGGCAGGGTCTAATATGAAGAAATAAGCAGAGCCTTTACCTGCCATCAATGTAAACGGTCCTATACATCTTTTTGTTGCAGGTGCTTACCTCTCTGCTTAGCTCTGTGAGCAGTATCACACCAGACACCCTTCTGACACTTGGTCCATTAGCTGTCGGGATACCTTCTTCAATATTATTGGGCAAAATAAATGGAAGTACTGTACAGAAGAGTTTACCATCCTTGTCTCAGTATCCAAACTGGAGCGTAACACAGGCGTCTGCAATACTCACGAAGCTGACACAAACTGATTTCAAGGTAAGGCATTTGTATGCAGAGGATGTGGAAAGGTTCGAAAAGGAAATATGTGAAGAGAGTGTTTATACCAGGCGTGGATAACTCCAGTCCTCAAGAGTCACCAACAGGTCAGGGTTTCCAGATGTCCCTGCTTCAGCACAGGTGGCTCAATCAGTGGCTCAGTCGAAGACCTGTGCAGAAGCAGGCTCTTCGACTGAGCCACTGATTGAGCCACCTGTGGTCCTTGAGGACTGGAGGTGCCCACCCGTGGTTTATACTCTGACATTGTGTATGCTTTGCTCTCACAGATTAATTCCAGCAATCTAATATCTCTCGGAACACTGGTAATCGGCATCCCAGCCCATGAAATGGACACGTTAACGAAAACAGAAGTTCTTACACTGGCCGCTAATCAGAATTTCACTAGTTCCATGGAGCGGGCGCCGTCGGCTTTGAAACAGAGATTTGTGCAGAAGGTGAGTGTCCCTAAGCCTACCCTTATCAGGGTTTTGAAGGGAAGGCCTTGCAATTAAGGTTTTAGGATTGCTTCCTTTTGCTGCTGCATCCTGTTATGTTACTCAGCCATGTGTGGTAACAAAGGAGGGACTGAGGGTACATAGGTGGTATGATACCTTATATTGGACCAACAAGTAGTTGATATGTTACAAGCTTTTGAACTTCTCAGGGTTTAGGGTCAACTTGATGAAGGACTCTGAGAGGTGGGAAAGCTTGTAACATATCAACTACTTGTTGTTCCAATAAAAGGTATCATGCCCCCTACTCTCTCACTACATGGAAGAAAGGACGGCTCCCCACCCTTCTGTGTCAGTCATGTGTAACTTCCATTCTACCGATCTCTTAGATCATAGAAAGTTCGTCAGGGAACATCTTCCTGTCTGTGCCGGACAACCTCGCCAGTGAGATCCCAACATCAAAATTAGTGACTTCCATTACCAATATCAGTGAAATCAACCCGAAGAAATGGACATCTGAACAGGTACTTTCTGCACAATGTAGTGAATAATTCATAATAACTATTTTTTTTCTTGTATAGTACATATCATTTTTCATACACGAGTCCCATACAGGTTAAAATTGATATCTTAGTGTCTGAGACACAGGGAGATAAATTGACTTGCGCAAGGTCGCAAGGAGCTGACACTGGGAATAGAACCACATTCCCCTGATGTCATTGTTTTCAGAGTCAGCATCTTAACTCACTGAGCCACTCAGACAGTCCACAGTAGCCAGCAGTAAGTAGTAAGTACAGCTCAACCCCGTTACAACGCGAATCCGCTTATAACGCGATGCAAGTGTGGCTCCCAATTTTTGTATTTCTGAATACTTTACAACACAATTATTGATATCTTAAATACTTTATTGTACAATGCATACAATTGTACATTATTTCTAACGCGATCCGCTTATAATGCGATGTGATTCTTTGGACCCCAAGCACAGCGTTATAAGGGGGTTGAGCTGTAGTAGGTAGCAGATATTAATATGGTCGCTAGATTCTTTCACTTGTTTAGACTATGATGGCGCTGGGGTTTGAATAACTCATCATTCAAAGGATTCTGAAGGCATATTACATTCATGAATTCTGATACAATGTGTCACTTGCTTCTCTTCCCTTAGGCCCAGGTGTTTTTCCAGACAGTGGTGAAAATAACTCCGGATTACTCTGTGTAAGTAACAATGTCGCATGCAGTTACAATGTCGCACATGGGAGTATGTTTGGGAAGTCTTCACGGAAATACCACACACTAATGCAGAATAGGCAGTATGTCTAAGTTAAAGTAACAGTTCATGTTCAAAACCCCTGCCAATAAACATGCTGCAACGTAAAGTCATACTGAGTATGGCTATTATCTATAGCTTCTGCTATATAGACAACAAAGACCTCAAATAACACTATCCATGTTTCTTCTGCTTAAATCTAATGTACTCTTAATTCTGCCTCCCAAAAAACAACGGACAAGCCCAAAATGTAGAGACGAACTGTCCTGTATCTGTGAGTTTAAGGTCACCCCACAAAATTAAACAGCAGACCTTGCAAGGCTCTCCAGATACTCATAATTACTATGCCCTGCAGGGTGTTACTTTTCAGCAAACTTTGTTCCCGGAGAGTGGACATTATGTAACAGTAACAAAATACAGACAACAGTGGCCCAACATAGAGGCCTTGGGCCATTTTTCAACGATTTCCCAAGAACATCCAGTGTGGTGATTCCACTGTCAGATATCCCGGCGGGAAGCAGGGGATAATTATTTGACTTACCTCCCAGGCTCTCTGCCAACGTCCTGCAAGGGTTTTCCTGCGGCGCTGCGAAGATCCTAACCGCCTCTCAGTTTGTCAACCTCGTTAAGTCCATGAATGGCAAAGCAGTGAAACTCGAGGACAGCCAGGTATGTGATCAGTATATTCCAACACATCAAGGGGGGAAGGGGTTAACAGAGCAGGGGAGGGGGAGGGGGTAGGGGGGAGGGAAGAGGGGGGAGGGGGTGGGTTCTCTAAGATAAAACCAAAGAAGGGTGGGTGGCCGTGTTGGTCCTTCCAGGTAGTAACACAAGAGGGAGAGCGAGTAGGGGTGTATGATACCTTTAATAAGACCAACACGTAGCTAATAAGTTACAATCTTTCCAACCTCTCAGGGTCCTTTGTCGGGTTTCCCTGACCCTGAGAGGTTGGAAAGATTGTAACATCATCTGCTTGTTGGTCCAAAAAAGGTATCATACCCCCTACTCCCTCCTCTGTTACTACTTTCTTAGATAAAGTATTGTTTTATGGTTTATTTTCTAACCCCTTCACTGCCAATGGGGTCTGCAATGTTATTACATCGCTGTGCAATGTTTGCAGACCCCACTGGCAACAAAGGAGTTAACACAATGTCGCAGCTAAGGTTTGATCTCACAATGGAGTTTTTCCATTCATATGAGAATTGGGGATACCATTCATTCATGTCATTTCCTTTAAAGGTTTGTAATGCTATTTATTTTAAAGCACATCGCTGTTTAAAATCATATTAAAAACTTTTAGTGAACAGCAGGAATGGGGGGAGAGGGGGAGAGGGGGAGAGAAGGAGAGGGGGAGTGAGGGGGAGAGGGGGAGTGAGGGGGAGAGGGGGATTGTCACCGCATTGCTGGGAATTGCAGAGAATACTAGGTGGGATTTCTAGGGAAAGATTTCTTGCTTAGAGCTGGGGGAGCACTAGATTTTCTGGGGGGGCACGGCAGTTATAGAGATCCCACGCTCCCCCCCTAGGCATTTAAATGAAATGCCGGGGGACCGCACGAGTCCTCTATAAAACACTTCCCTTCCAGCCAAGCATCGTCATGGTAACCCGGCGCCTACCATGGCAACGTGACATCACGTTATCCCACGTGTCATTTGACGCCGGGGCCGAGCAGCAGGCGGGCGCGCGGCGCCGGGGAGAGCAGGCAGGGGTGCACACGGTGAAAAGCTTGCGCACCCCTGGCTTAGAGGATAGAAGGGAGAGGGGGAACATTTCAGAGAAAGAGAAGGACTAGAACAAGAGGTTAATCTCTGGAGCTGGAGGGGAAATGTGAGGCCGTACTTCTTCACAGAAAGAGTGGTGGATGCGTGGCACAGGCTCCCATCTCAGGTGGTAGGAGCTAATACAGTAAGGGAATTCCAACATGCTTGGGATAGGCATAAGTCTAAATCCTAAATATGAAACAAACCCAAGGCTCAACCAGGGTGTGAGATATTACAGCAGATAGGGGAAGGGGCAGGCACGGCGAGCCGAGCGGTTACTACTGGCTGTCGGATGTTTCTATGCGGATGTGTCAGTTATTTCCTGAGCTAATATTTTTCTGGGTGGAATTCTTTTCTTAGCTAAGCTGTATGGCCAAGAGACTGAGAAAAGGAGGAGCCCCGGCAGACGTGGAAAACTACCCGAGCGATGTTCTGCTTTACATTGGGTAACATTCTTAGAACTGCGGCTGGATTCTGATTCCGTGTAGTCTTACAATTACAAACCCCCGAGGAAAAGGTGTCACGAGTACTTGCAGAACGAGAGATAATTGGAAGGATGCAGAATATTACAATTCATTAGTTATGAGAATAGAATAGAGGTCTCAAACTCCGTCCTCAAGGGCCTCCAACCGGACAGCGTTTATGGATATCCCTGCTTCAGTCAATCAGTGGCTTCGACTGAGCCACTGATTGAGCCACCTGTGCTGAAGCTGGGACTGATTGAACCAACTGTGCTCAAGCAGGGATATCCTGAAAACCTGACCTGTTGGGGGGTCTTGAGGACTGGAGTTGAGAACCCCTGCCCTAACCACTGTGACATAATTGTTTGAAGCCGTCCTTATATGGTACCTTTATTTTATTTAATGGTCTATGGCAAAGATGCGATGTCACGTGTATTCCCATTCCTGTGGGTGTTGTTTAATGAGGGATTATGGCTTTTGCACTTGAATGAATGTCCCCTTTAATCCAACGTGCTGACTTGGCTGTAATGCTGATTTCCCTCTGATAGATGGCAGCATTCTGCAAAGATAGTTCTGGGATATTTTGTAACACATTGATGTAGATGTTGTGATCTTATTGATGCACGTGTCCCATTCTGTGCAGGGAGCTTTTATTGCACACTGTGCTGTGTATACAGAGAAGCAATGTGTTTGTTTACTTTAGTTCCAGCTCCTATACAAGTACCTCAGCCTGTAAGCAGTATTTCAGTCGCGTGGGACAAGCCAATATTGCGCTCTTACCTCAGGGGTCTTCACAACGAGCCTCTCTTCTCAGCAGTGCAAAGACTTGCCTGGTAAGACCCTAATTTCATGGAATGCAAATGTATTGTATAAGAGCATAGGGCAGGAGTGGACAGCTCCAGTCCTCAAGAACCACCAAGAACTCAGGTTTTTAGGATACCCCTGCTACAGCACCGGTGTTTCAATCAGTGGCTCAGACATAGACTGCTCCCCCTGTGCTGATGCAGGGATATTCTGAAAACCTGACCTGTTGGTGGCCCTTGAGGACTGGAGTTACCCAGTCCTGGCACAGGGGCTTGTCCATCAGTGTTCATGGTCCCAAATTGGGAAGATCTGGGGATTCTGCAACAAAATAATTTGGTCTTCACTGAATCCATGACCTCACAATCATCTCTGAATGGGTGAGACCATCTTCCAATGAGTGAGGCCATCTTCCAATGAGTCAGACCGTCTTCCAATGAGTGAGACCATCTTCCGATGAGTGAGGCCGTCTTCCAATGAGTGAGACCATCTTCAGATGAGTGAGGCCATCTTCCGATGAGTGAGACCATCTTCAGATGAGTGAGGCCATCTTCCGATGAGTGAGGCCGTCTTCCGATGAGTGAGACCGTCTTCCGATGAGTGAGGCCGTCTTCCGATGAGTGAGGCTCATGCCACATGAGTGAAATTTAACAGGACTGGGCATAGACTCATTCTAACTGCACAACAACAGTGTCATGAATTGCGCTTTGACGTACACAACGTAACATATTTGACATCATTTTTATCATGTGCTTTCAGAATATAATGAAGACAATTACCAAGGAGAACCTGCAGGTTTTGGGTGCTCTGTCCTGTGACCTCACAGGTCAAGAAATTACAGATTCCGACCCCTACATACTAACAGTTCTACAATCCTGCTCCTCTTTCACTGACCAACAAAAAGAAGCCATTGAGACCCAGCTTACTAGTAAATACGGGTATGTATATAACAAAGTTACCGCAAGGAACACTAAAGGGTTACGAAATAGTGATACATTTTTACTGCATCATATTTATATATGCTATGTGTTTTTTGTTGCAATTGTATACTGTAGTAGATTGCTGACAAGCTGCTTGACTTTAATGCGGTTTGTTATTCTTTGGCATGGTCAGGATTCAGAGTCTGTTCTGTCCTGCCTTCCAGATTGTCTTACAATCCTTCTTTACTCCTCATGTAGGGGCTAGAGGGTCAGACTTCTATTGGTAGTGCACTGGGATAAAATGGTCTACCATTTATAGAAACTGCATGTGTGCTTCTGTACATGAGTATTTATTCGACGAGTCTCCTGGTTTCAAGGATGGGGCAAAACCGATGCACACAATAGCCCCAGATATATCAATCAAAAAAATCATCTTCTAGGAAAAAATTGGATTTTTCCCTGATAATTCTGGTGTTGTTTTTACTTTCATATTGCACCTATGGGACAAAAATAAGTCTCTTTATATGCATCTGTACAGGGCAAGTATTGTCGGGAAACAAACCCACTCCTATCTGTGGGATAAAATGTTGGACAAGCTGCAGAGAGAATAAAGGGCAGGATTTTCCTGCTCTCTCGGTCTAATACAGGGTTGCTCAACTTCACTCCCCCCCCCCACCCCCACATGTCAGGTTTTCATGATATCCCTGGTTCAGCACAGGTGGCTCAATAAGTCCCTGCTTCAGCTCCGATGGATCAATTAGTCCCTGCTTCAACACAGGTGGCTCAATCAGAGGCTCAGTTTTCGACTGAGCCTCTGATTGAGCCACCTGTGCTGAAGCTGGGATATCCCGAAAACCTGACCTGTTGGAGTTGGCTTGAGGACTGGAGTTGAGCGTCCCCGATCTAATACACAGCGTTTTTCAGCTCTGCTAACACCTGGACAGCCTCTACCTTGAATGAAATCGGAAGTCTCGCTGGATCCCTCAGGAGCGGCGTCCTTCAGCAGATCCCCCAGGTAAATCAAAGCCATCGGCAACTGTGATAAGAGCAGCCTCTGTGAGATAACATTTATGACCTTGCTCTTTTCTGCAGGGTTTTAGACACAGGGTACTTCGACTATTAAGAAACGTAGTGTGAAAGTTGTGTGTGTAAAATAACAGGGTCTGGGAACCCTGTTGAATGGATCGTTTCCATGAGCCAAAGCTCAAAGCTTTTATTGACTGTGAATACTTGGCAGAGAACTTCAAAAAGATCATTGCAAGTTTAAAGCAGCAATACTCCTTTCTCCCTTTTTTTCTTTCTTGTTTTTATTTCTATATGAAAAGCGTGTGACAATGTATAGTTTTATATTCTTACCTAAGCTGGCAATAGTTTGGTGCTCCTGTTATACATCTGTCAAAATCCTGGTTGCGTGCCTAACATAATGGCTGCCTTCTAACTTTGTGCTGCAGTCTGTGACATGCTGCAGCTGCAATGTAACATTGTAGTACTAAGTGTAACCACTGTAACACATTATCTTACAGCTTTCAGAGTACTAGACAGTCGCAGCAATAGATCTGTTTGTGATACTTTGTTGCCAAAGGGCAGAGTTCAAAAATGTGTGTGTTAGTTTCAAAAGAGGATGTGGATATGACTTTCTAAATTGTTGCTTTAGCAACCAAAGGATAATCAGTACATTTAAAAAAATCATTAAAAATGGCATTAGGAGTTTTAAAAAATGCAGACAGGGGCCCAGATGGCTTTTCTAATAGCTATTATAAACTGTTTTTACCTATCCTATCCCCCTACCTCCTCCAAATGTACAACTCGTTCCTACAAGGAGAGCCGATACCCTCTACTATCACAGCGGCAAACTTAGCGATTATTCACAAAGAGGGAAGAGACCCTCTCCTCTGCGGGAATTATAGGCCCATATCCCTGCTGAATACCGATCTCAAAATCTACAGTAAGATCCTGGCAAACAGGCTAAACCCAATTCTCCCTAGACTCATACATGTAGATCAAGTAGGGTTTGTGTCCGGAAGACAGGCCTCCGACAACACACGTAAAATAGTGGATATAATAGACCATGTGCATCTCACTGGGACCAGGGCAATGATTCTAAGCCTCGACGCTGAAAAAGCGTTCGACAGGATCAAGTGGTCCTTCCTAGACCAGACCATGCTGAGGTTTGGATTCTCAGGACCTTTCCTGGAAGGAGTGAGAGCTCTTTACCATAACCCAACAGCATACGTCAAATTGGCAGGTGGGTTTTCGGACCCAATAAAGATCAGAAATGGGACTAGACAGGGCTGCCCACTCTCCCCTCTATTATTCGCCTTAACTATAGAGCCCCTAGCAGCCAAGATCAGGGACGAACCCAACATAAAAGGTATCCAAATTGGAGATAGAGAACACAAAATTTCGCTGTTTGCAGACGATGTGATCTTGACCCTCGCGAACCCCCATACCTCCCTCCCCAACCTTCAACGACACCTAACTCAATTCGGCCAAGTATCTGACTACAAAGTAAACATGGACAAGTCTGAGGCCCTAAATTTATCCCTCCCCCCCCCAGGACTGGACCCTTATTCAAGCCAACTATAAATATCGATGGAGCCCCACCCACATTAAATACTTGGGTGTTAAAATCTCCAATTCCTACAGCTCCCTATACCAATATAACTACCCACCTCTATTTAACCAGATCAAAAAAGACCTAGAGATCTGGAAAAAACACCAAATATCGTGGTTTGGGAGAATCACGGCAGTAAAAATGAACGTTCTCCCAAGACTGTTATATAATTTCCAAACCCTTCCAATCCCGGTCCCACAAACAGCGCTTAAAAACATGCAGTCTCTAATTCTCCAATTTATTTGGAATGACAAAAGGCCCAGAGTCCCTCGGTCAGTGATGCTCTCGTCTAGAGAAAGAGGAGGTGTGGGGGTCCCCGACATTGCAAAATACTACATCGCAGCACAGCTGAAGCAGGCTGTAGTTTGGAATTGCGACCCGGCCCTAGCTTCTTGGTTAGAGATAGAGTCTCACTACGCCTACCCCCTCTCCTTCCAAATGGCAATGTGGCCCACTGGCAGCAGAGGGGATAAACCACCAAGGTTTGCCCTGGGAGCGATGAGATGCACGTGGGAGGTATGGCTTAAATGTAGAGGGAAGTACGGTCTGGTAGCATCCCCCTCACAGCTCACCCCCATCTTTGGAAACCCCAAATTCCCTCCAGGGTGTTCTCCAAGTCAATTTGACCAATTTCAGGGTCACAACATTAGGATGGTGGCCGATCTGCTGCGGAAAGATGAGATCGCTACTTATCAGGTGATTAGGGACAAATACGAGATACAGGGCCTCCACCTATTTAAATATCTGCAAGTGAGACATTTTCTCCTATCCCTCTCACCAACTTCCAAATTTCCTAAATTAACCAGATTTGAAACCCTCTGCGCCAAAACAACCTATCAAAAAGGCCTGATCTCTCAAATATATAAAGGATTAGTACCCCAGTCTGGCCCACCCAACCATAGATATATGCAACGATGGTCCGAGGAATTGGGCCTCTCAATAGATCCGGAGGACTGGGAGGAGATCTGGGAGCAAGCCTCTAAAACCTCAATTTGCACAACAACAAAAGAAAATATATACAAAATCCTATTCCAATGGTACCTGACCCCCGCTAGGCTGAGCCAGATCTACCCAGGCGCAGTTGATCTGTGCTGGAGGGGATGTGGTCAAAAGGGGGACATGGCCCACATTTGGTGGTCATGCCCGGAGATTCAGAAATTTTGGGCCATGATCCAGAGGCTCATACGAGAGGTCACGGGACTAACCCTACCCCTAGACCCGGTGACCCTGGTGCTGAACAAACCTGTTGATGACCTCCATCCACCGATGTCCAGACTTATAACGGCCATACTGACGGCAGCCAGGTGTTCCATCGCTGCCGCTTGGAAGCAGACTAAAGCTCCCTCTAGAACCACTGTCACTAGCAGAATTAACGAAGTTATGTCAATGGAGAAACTGACCGCTCTGCTCCAAAAGAAAATACCCCAATTTCTAAACACCTGGGACCCGTGGCTAACAAAATAAATATACCCATAGGCAGTCGCGGAGGTAGGAGCGCGCCACCCACCCCCCCCCCCTCCCCCAACCGCCTCTCCCCACCCACCCCACGCGCCCGCATCTATCCTCCTCACCACTCCAGCCCCCCCTCCCCCTCCCATCCAATCACCACCCCCAAGAAAACGGAAAAAGTTATTGGGTCCCTGTCAGATTGTTGAAAGAACCATTGTCATGGGATCATGACACCCTTGTATGTACTGTTTGACATGATTGTACCCAATAAAAAAATTGAGTTAAAAAAAAAATGCAGACAGTATTATGTAGTAATAATAATAATAATAATAATAATAATACACAACTGATTATTTTTAAACAAAACCTACAGAATTTTTCATGTTTTGCTGCTTTAAAGAAAACCTGCACACCCCATGTGACCAAACGCGCTGCTCCCAGAAAACCAGCAGGTTTTCCGAGGCCTGGCACGGATGTCTTTACCTAGACCGAGTTGTCAAGCAAGGGGGAATAGGGCAGGGATGGGGAGAGCAGCCGGATCCCATCAGGGCCCATTCAGTGTGGGACCCCTGCAGGGGAAGGGTCATGGTCGGACGCCTAAAAGTTGGGCATGACTGCCAGGCTCCTCTCTTCTGCAAGGCCTGGAATGGCTGTGCTGGATTTTCTCCCCCTCCCCCATCCCATAACCTCCCCCTCCCCCACCCCCACCCTATAACCTCCCCCTCTATCTAATTATATTCTTTCTGGTTGTTCCAATGCAGGCATTAAAGATAAGATTTTTCCCAGGATTCCTGAGTAAGCTCAAAACCCAGCATAAAACATCGATCTCGTTTATCATGACCCAGCTGAAAATAACAATGCGAACTAACCGGGCGCCAAGTAAGTGACTATTTGTACCTTTTACAGATTCATAACCGTGCCTTGTGAAGCTTGTTAAAAGGAAACACCCATCTATCTACCTGTAATGTATCTTGTGACATGTGACGAGCCTTCTCCAGGGCTTGATGTACTAAATCGGGATACCCAACTTCTGACGTTTTCTGATACATTGTACTTTGCCATAAGTGACTGTACTTTATTCAGGGCTGAGTAACTTACTGCGTACAAACATACCTGCAACATTACTGAAGTTTCTTCTAGTTAAAGAATAGAGGCTCAAAATGTCTCCAGAAGGTCTAACAACTGAGCCCCGTTCAGCGGCGGATATGAAGATCCGCCGCTCCTTGGCACTGACATATGGCGGACGCCTTCTTGCTGCCGCCCTCTCCTCCTCCTGAATCGCAGTGTCAAATGATGCAGCGGACGTCACCAATGTGACGTCGCACTGCGTCGCGTTGCCATGGTAATGTGACATGGTTACTTCGTGTGATGCCGCGATGCCATAGCAATGAGGCGCCGTGTGCTGTCACGCTGGTGCCGTCCGTGGCGTCATTTGACGCCGCGATTCGAAAGGAGGAGGGCAGCAGCGAGGAGGCGGCCGCTGCATGTAAGTGCCTTCCCATCAGGCCCGATAGGCCCGAGAGTGCGGCAAATGTATATGGGGGGAGGGTGGCAGACATTTTTGCCGCCCTAGGCCTAACAGGAAATCCGCCACTGCCCACAGTCCAGCCTTCATGCCATATGCCCCCTCCCAACAGTATTACAGAAACATCAGCTGTGGAGAAGCACTGCTCCTCCTGGTGCACTCCCACATAGGCGGACAGTTGAATTTCTTAGGGGCCTCTCAATGAGGAAGTGTTTGTCAATAATGGGTTTTTTCCCCCCTTATCCCACCGTGTAGTTATCAGCGAACCAATAGAGAAAAGGGGAAGTGGGGAGGGGGGACTTAGGCTGTTCCAGCACTTGCTGATCACACAGTGACATCACACAGTGACATCACACAGTGACATCACACAGAACGGAGCAGCCAGAGGAAATCACACCCCTCCCTAGTCTTCCTTTAAAAAATAATTACAAAATACATATAAATGTCAGATTTGGGTAAAAACGGTATTAATTACCCAGATGAAACCCCTTACTTGTCACTAGAATGAGTTCACTTTGGTCCTACAGTGGGACTCGGGTTTGCCCCATTAAAGCAGCAGGCCAAGAACTGCGGGTTTTGTTTTAAAATAGGTTTGATGCAGGGGGTCTCTGAAGCTGAACTGTGTTAACTTCCGCTCTGGGGACCCCATGCTGCAAGAGATACTTACCTCTTTAGGGAGTGCTGGTATCTCTGTGGAGTTTAAATGTCCAGGTCACACCGGATGACGTCACGGCTTCCTATTGGCCCGTATGACGCGGGACATTTAAATGCCACCATTATGTGAACCACAGGCATCCTAGCCAAAGCTGCTACCGGCACCCCATAAGGAGGTAAGTATCTCTGGAAGCAGGGGATCCCCGAAGCTAAAATTCACACCGTTCAGCTGCAGAGACACCGTGCTTCAATCCTATATTACATTTTTAAAATGCCATGCTTGGACTGTTGGTTTAAATAACACTGTGGTCTTTACAGCAACCAGCATTTCCGATGTGGTGACGCTTTGCAGCTTTCTGCTACTGTCTCTGGGTTATATTATTCTAGACGTGTACGTGAGCCGGGAGTTTTGATCCCATGTCCTTTGTTGTCCCTGTAGCTTGCACAGCACTCACTACAGACATAGTAGCCAAGGAAAGAGACCTCGTAGCTGTACGCTACACCAGCAGTGAGCTGGAGGCCTGTCTGCCCAATGATGTGCTGAGAGATAACCTAGAGATCCTCGGAGGGTTGGAATTCTCTGATGACCAACTTCAAGTATTAAAGACAAAGCTGGATGTGGTGAGCCCATGAGTATAATCACTGACACACTTACAGAGGGGAATGGAGGATATGTAATAAGTGATGGAAAGGAGGAGGTGTTGGGTGTGTGAACTAAGTTTACTGCAGCAGTTAATTAGCATGTAGACTACTATACCTTGACGAGGTTAGCATTCTTGAATCATGTTTTGGTCAAACAATGCAACCAAAAGACTCCTTTGTGACACACACTTAGGTTCTCAATGGAAAACAAAGTCACTAGTATATTTTAGCCCAATTGGTAGGTGCGCAGGAATTGTTCTTTGTTTTCCATAAATGTACGGCCGATCCTTTTACTAGCTGCATACTCCACAAAGGGAGGAGCGCAGGTAATATGTATAGTATTCGTTTTCCATAAATTAGCATGTAGTGACTGATTACCTTCCCACAAACAATAAACATACAGGGTTATTTACTAAAGTTCCCCAGCTGCAAAACTAGTGGCAAATAATTGCACCAGATTTAGCAGAGAGAACATCATATTGCTTTTAATGGGATTCCTTTGCTTGGTAAATATGGTGCTGTTTTTTTGCACTGGCTTTTGCCCTCGTTGTGTAGCTGGACGTCTTCAGTAAATACACCCAATAGACTTTAACCTTTAACATATTCACCATGTGCACCAAGGTGCCATGTGTCCGTAGCCTGTGGGGTACCTGTACTAAATATTCTAACTATGATGAACAGCTAGTGAGATCGTTTATGTGTCTGATCACTAAGGGGTATTCTACCTTGCCCGATGCAGACAATCATGGCTCCATTAAGTAGAATAAAACCCTAAGGAGGTAAAACACAAAAGGCTCAGTCTGTGTATCAAGGCAAAGAACAGTTTGGTCTCAGCCCGCACACTTTTTCCCTTTAAAAAAAGCACAAAATAACAGGGATGCTAAATTTGATACATCCCAATATATTATGTGCTTTGCCTAATTCCTATTAACTAATCCTACAGACACTCCCTAATTCACAAACTAATGCACACAGAGATAAATAGGTGCACATTCATTGAACTAAGCAGCGTGAACATACTTCTCTTATCATCAATTTAAGGGCACAAACACTGTTTCTCCCATATACTCCTATGTTAGTAAGTGCACTGCTTATTATTGCAGCCTCATTTTGTCCTTGTGTTCCTAACAGATCTACCCTAGCGGCGTGCCAGAGGAATACCTCCCTCACTTAGGTAACCTTGCAAGAATGTACAGCACGGACGAAATTGCCAAGTGGACGATCACCAAAGTGGACACATTAGCAGCCCTGTTAGAAGGAACGTCCTGGCAGAGTTTGGATACAAAGGTGAGACTTGTATGGATAGAATAAAGGACAGATACATCAAGCTATAACAATACAGTGTGTGCTTAGGGTAAGATGTGCAATGGTATGTCCTTAAACCCTGTGTTGCCTGATCTGAAAGCAACTCATACATAGGAAACAGGTGTGATAATAACACAAGCAAAGTTGGCTTTGAGGTGCAACGTTGTTACCTCTTTTGGTTCGTTCCCTTTATAGGTCAATGCTTTGGTTACTCGGTACCTGCAAGCTTCTGGTGCTAGGCTGGATGGAACCGCTCTCACCATCCTTTCTTCATATATCTGTTCTCTGAGTGAGAACCAAATTCAAAGCATCAATATAGAGGACATAAGGTAAGATCTTTCTAGTACATGATGGTGCTTATTGGGTGTATATGTGCACAACATTTTATCTTGTGATTTAAGCACTTCTTAGTCAGTGGGGTATGCCAGTGTGGCAGCAAAAAGGTAAAGCGATAATAAGACCCCTGTTATCATAAGTAGGGGATATACAAATGTCAGGTATTGTATACTTCAGGGGTCTCAAACTCAGTTCCTAAGGGTCACAAACAGGCCAGCTTTTATGGATATCCCTGCTTCAGCACAGGTGGCTCAATCAGTGGCTCAGTAAGATGGAGCCACTGATTGATTCACCTGTGCTGAAGCAGGGATATCCATAAAAGTTGGCCTGTTTATGGCTTTTGAGGACTGAGTTTGAAACCCCTGGTATACATTATTAATCATCTGTGCCCTTGGAAATCCATGAGCCATGAGGGGAAGCCAGCTAAATGAGTGGAGTAAATTCATTGTCCTAGATAGTGTTTACTGTATTCCTTTTAGGCAATATGACTTTTTTGTGCTTAGCTTTCGGGTTTTGTTTCCGGTTGGCTGTGTGTGGACAATAGTTTCCAGTAGCTTTATATACTGTACTAGGGATTTAGAGATATGGTTATAGAAATCCGGTGCATCTGAACCACTTTATATTTCAGTGCAAGCAGCAAGTTCCTGGACACATCCACATGTTCCCAAAACAAGAAGGACCTCATATTTGACAAGATGAAGGCAGCATATCAACCTGTCGCTAGCTCAGGAAACGCCTACTTCCAGCTTCTGAAGTCTGTGATCGGTGAGACGTACACTGCGTGGATAAGCCATTAACAAAGAAACATGATGAGATTGCGTGCAGATGTTTTATGCAGCCACTAGTTCGATAGGGACTTGTACACTTGATATGATAAATAACACTTTGTCTACATGAGGGGTCAGTACCTTACTTAAAGCCGAGATCCCCACTCAATTGTTTTGTTACTTTGTTTTAACAAATCGAAACCAGGCTGTCCCCCTGAGGTGAACCTCACTATTTATAACTTTGATGATGCTCCCGTTCTGAGGATACTTACCCCTTTATGTGCCTGTATTTGTGGTACCTTTTGTGAAATCAATATGGTTGCCATCCAAGCCTCACTCCCACGGGGTCACTATCAAGCTGCAATGTCATGAGAGCATGACACGGCAGCTTCCTATTGGATGACCAGAGTGACCAGCTTTGATTTCACTTTCATTTTAACAACAAATAATAAAGGTGTAATATCTCAGGAACTGCGGCGCCCCCAAAGTGAGGAATAGTGCGGTCAAGATCTGAGGGTCTCCCTGGTTCCAAACATGCACGCACAAAAAGAAATGCCAAAAACGAGGGGACTGCTTCTTTAATCACAAAGCAACCCCCTCTCTCAGCTTTACAGCAAAGTATACTGGTACACAGCTGAGGTTGAATAATATATTTGCATCCATCAAGTTAAACCTTTGGTGTAATACTGGAGTGCGGGGGTTTTCACACGTTCCTTACCACTGACTAATTCAGTGCTAATATTCCTTTGCATAGAACCATATATACATACTTCCCATATACTGTACGAGACAGTTGCCTAAAGTAAATATTGGAGGGACCTGGAAACCAATGAGAACCCCAGATGTAGGGTGTTATCGTTTTATTGACACAGTAGGCGAACAAAGGCCTTCTGCCCGTTGAGTTGTATCCGGGACGGTATGAGGCACATGGTAAACGTTTGTAACATCAATTGTCTTGCAGGAGGGACAAAGGCTGAGGATTTAATCCAGTTTGCAGCAGGATCGCCAGAAATGGACATTACAGCATTTGCCGGACTGAACCCCGATGAAGTGAAGGTACAGATTAGGCAATGTCTGAAAGGATAATCTCTGGGGCCACTGCAGCAATACATATGTGGGAGAAATTTGCATGAGCAAAATATGTATGAGTCTTGTTAATCTTGCATATCTCTCAGGAGCAGAGGTTAGCGCCACCAAAACCCCCACTCATTTATTTGACCCAAAGAGAAAGCACAAGTTATAGGTGCAACATTTAATATATTGCATTGTAGCATTTCACTGACTCGCTCCTCCACTAACTCCTCCAGTTTTTGGCAAATTTGATTCAGTGCACACCCATCTTTTAAGGTACTTTAGATACTAAAATCATGATACCCTCGTCCCAGATTAAGATGCAAGACTTTCTGCCTGTCTCTCCAACAGGGAGGTTGTTATATATTCTGCTATTTATTATTTCAACTCAATCTGCCTTCCTCCTCTTTGAATCCTATCTAGAAATTAGCTGCACAGAATATAAAAGACCTTCTTGGAGACAACCTGTCTGATCTCAGCACAATATCAAACAGTGCTGTGGTTAAAGCGTGGGTTTCCGTAAACACACAGAGTCATGTCAACTCTCTTGGACTTAACATTCTGGCTGGGGTGAAGGAGCCACCCCCAAATGGCTTCATCGTTATCCCACCGGGTAAGTGGAATCCTAAAACCATATTATACCTTTCTTTCCATAACGAGATTCTTCATGAGTGTGTATATATGGGAGGGGAGGGAGGAGAAAGAGTATGGGGGGGGGATGGAGGAGAGAGAGAAGATTGGGTGAGAAGAGATAGGATGGGTGGGGGAGGAGAGATGATGAGGAGGAGGGAGAGGAGATGATGATGAGGAGGGGTATAGATGAGGAGGGGTATAGATGATGAGGAGGGGGAGAGATGATGATGAGGGGGAGAGATGAGGAGGAGGGGGAGAGATGAGGAGGGGGAGAGATGAGGAGGAGGGGGAGAGATGAGGAGGGTGAGAGATGAGGAGGAGGGGGAGAGATGATGATGAGGAGGAGAGATGATGCTCCCCCCCCCCCCCCGTACCTTGGTTCCGGCATTCTGGGCGAAATTACGTCATGTTGCCATAGCAACGTGATGTCCCATTGCCATGGCGACACGTCTCCAGAAGCCGTCTGAACCAAGGTAAGTGAGGGTTACAGAGGCCCTCGCCGCTTCCATGGCATTTAATTTAAGTGCTTTCGGGAAGTGCGCGAGGCCTCTGTAAACTTCGCGCCCCCCGCAGATAATCTGGCGCGTACCCCTGAGATAGAGGATGGGAGGGAGAAAAAATTCTAGTCAGTATTACTATTAATGGGGCCCTGACATTTTGTTTTGCCCAGGGGCCCGCGAATGTCTAGCTACGCCACTGCCTTGAGGTTTTAGACATTTTTGAGATATTGCTTTTGGCTTTATGGATTGTGAGCAATGCAGGAACTGGGTTACCGGCCAATAATCTCTCCTTTTTGGTCTATTACATTGGAGTTTACTGTATGTCTGTAGGGTGACATTTTGTAACTCAGTATCTCCTTAAGCTACAGCAAATAAAAATATGACGTTAGCACATTCACGTCTCAGACAGGTATGCACCCTGCCTTTCCCCATTATCTCTTAGCATACAGTGCTTACACTTCAGCCAGGGATTCTGGGTAATGACATGCAAATGAGCATTCACAGTGTGTCACTTTTTGCTTCTTTGTCCATTTGTGTCTTATCCTTATAGCAGCAATACGATTAACTTATATATATATCTAATATATATATATATTTATATATATATATTTTTTTATATATATGATAGATATATTATATATATATATATATATTATATATATATTATATAGATATACTAATATATAAAACCACAATTATTAAGGTTATGGTGGGTAAAAAAAAGTGACAAAAACCCTCCACAGTAAAGCATAAAGCAACTGTAAATATTACTGTATGTTCATTTGCATGTCTTAGACAGGTCTGCAACCCTGTCTTTCTCCATTATCGCCCAGCATTCAGCGCTTCCACTGCAGCAATGGATTCTGGGAAATGACATGCAAATGAGCACTCAGTGCCACCTTTTGTCTCCAGCTCGTATTACACAAGCAAATCCTCAAGCCAATGCATGCTGTTTTAAACACAGCTTTTAGACAGAGGCTGGGATGAGATGCAAAGCCATTAAACCCACTCATAGACATGTTTCAACCTTGATGGGTATCATCAACCTCACACTGATGATATATATATATTATGTGGTAATGGTAGGGGTTTCTCAGAGCTTGTTGGGTATCTGTGTGTGTTTATTAACCTGTTTGCTGCCAGAGGTGGCTGCCATTCATTGCAGGGTAACTAGGTTAACTGTGCAAACAAATGTATGCAACAATACGGGATAAAAGAACGCCTGACAATATTCAGCACAACTTAACCGCAATTATTCCTATAAACCATTCAATTAGCAACGTATTAAAGGATTGCAGGAGCATTGCTTCCGATGAGCAAAAACAGACGCCCCTTCTAAGCTTAAGACAAGAAAAGGAGCAGGAAACACTTGTTAAATGCCATCGTTAACAAAAATGTGTGTGGGGGGGTTCCTATTGAAATCATGGATTCTTACCTCTCTGCATCGCTGGCTTCCCTGTAAAGAAATGGTGTGTAATAGTGCAGCCCAACATTATGTACTGGAGTGGCTTACAGCAGGGGTTCTCAACTCCAGTCCTCAAGACCCCCCAAAGGTCAGGTTTTCAAGGATATCCTGCATCAGCACAAGTGGCTCAACTCAGTCACTGCTTCAGCACAGGTGGCTTCAGAGGCTCAGTCAAAGACTGGGCCTCTGATTGAGCCACCTGTGCTGAAGCAGGGAATGATTGAGCCACCTGTTCTGGGATAGTCTTAAAACCTGACCTGTTGGGGGGGTCTTGAAGACTGGAGTTGAGCACCCCTGGCTTACAGAACTTTACCGTCATGTGCTCTAATACGCTATAATAGAATCCGTCCTCCCTTTTCCTCCTCTCTCTTTCAGTGACTGCATCGTCAGGAACTGCCTCCCATCTGAATACCCAGCATGTTCTCTCTGTTCTCTTGGCTTGCACATTGGTTTCCCTACGACACGCCATCACCCCCTTCCTATAACAGCCTTCTAGCAGACGCGTCCATCGTCGCCCTGCACATGTTCATTATGGACCTCTCTTCAAACGCTGCCCATTTCCCAAGCCACGGAGGGCAGACACGTACGCAGTCAAGTTCAAGTTCTGCCCAGTGCATAACACACGTTAACACTGGAATTTGGCATTGCAGCCTCTACGTGATATTCTAATGGCTGTCGGGTTGCAGGGTGCCACATGAATGAAGCGTAGGGAATCTGACTCACAAATGTCTTGTCGTAACTTACCGCGTTGACTTCAGTGAGCGAGACTTCATGCAGGTCGGTCTATGAGGTCACTGATGTTGGAAATTAGTGTGGCAGCCATGCAATGAGTGAGGCTTGGAAGACCTGCTTCCTACAGATGGGGTCATCTTGCAGCCTCTGTTTCAATCTTCTGTCTCCCCCAATTTACACACTATTTTGTTTTTTAAACATACAAAGGGAATATATATAATGAAAATGATAATACCCAGAAGGAAGGTCTTGTTTTATAGAATGACGTGCTCCATCAGAGGACCAACATCACATTCATTAAAGGTTTGGGTGGTGTTGAGTGATAAATCCGTGTCATTAGGGGGTGCTAACCATGGGAGTGCCCACAGTAGGTATAAATGAGTGGCTCCCAATACTCACCTACTCCATACTGCATGGATACCAGCCGTGTCCTATATTAGCTGATTAAACTGTATTATTTACATTCCAACCATGTATTGCTACGTTATTTAAAGCACCAGCTACAAATGTTTATAACAGTCAAATAATTAGCTACAACTTTGCTAGTGCTGTTTGGGAAAGGAAACAAGGCCCCCTCAGAATAAGGCCTGTGCTTTGGGCATTGTCTTGGCCTCCGGCTGTTGTTTACAACTATTATGTGCGCTGCAGATGGTTTCCACCAAATACACACAGATTTTCTCCCCCCAGAGACCCAGCATAACATGAATCTATATTCCTAGCAGGATTGTACTGGGAGCAGATATGTCTGGTTGAGGTATACTAACATAACTTTTCTTTACCCACCAGAATCTCACTTATTTGCTAGGCTTATCAACACAATGAAACATGACATGAGCATTGTAATTAAAAGTTATTGTTGTCACAATGCACAGGTTCCTTTTCTCAGGACAACGAAGCACTGCATGGCCCCCTTTGACCACTAGATGGCCCACCTGTCCTAGAAATGCACTTTACACAGGAAGTTTGTGGAATATTTTAATGCATCTTAGGCTGCGTCCATAGGACTGCAGCCGTGCGGAGGCGTGCGGAGGCTGAGGGAAAGCGGGTGCTTTCCCTGGCCTTGGTCCGCGCGTCGTCCGGGGGGGGGGGGGGGCTGTGACGTCACGGAGCTGGTGCACCCTCATTGGGCGAACCGCTCACGCGCCAAATCTAAAAATTTAATAAGACACACGCTTCCGCACGCGTGCGCGAGCCCCTGCTAAAGCCGCTCTCATTGCGGCTGCAGGGGCTCACTGAGAAGCGTCAGCGCGCCTCAGCACGGGTCAGCGCCTAAGCCAGCCAAGCCTCCTCCATGAAGAATACCCAGTGTTTCTATCATCTTTGGTTTACCTCATGATAAAGAAATGATTGGGGTGAATGTTACTCTTGTGCACTAATTGTATTTCACTATATAACTATGAAATAATTGCTCAATAGTGTATTATTTAGAGATGCTATTTTTTTATCATATCAGATTTTATCACAAATATATATTTAAATTAATCAAAATATGTAAATGAAAGCGTATTTATTAAACAAAAAAACATGACATTTATTTTTGTGAGAGTCACGTTTATTTCTATTTTACTAAGCATCCAGCAGAACATTAGCAGGAAAGGTTATTCTGCAATATAAATGTATTTATTTATGAAATGTTTTACCAGGAAGTAATACATTGAGAGTTACCTCTCGTTTTCAAGTATGTCCTGAGCACAGTGTTATAATGACAAATACATGGTTACAAATACATAGTGAAAGGGATTATAAAGTACATTATATACAAGGCATTGTATGCACAGTTAAAGATAATATATATCATTATTATAGGCGTATATAACAGTTACAGACCAGATTAATAAGCCCAATAAGGCCCCTGTGAAGATGGGTTAATATAACATGCTATCTTTTAGGGGTTGTGCGATTGATAACCCTGATGTTAAGTTTGTTACACCAACTACCTGGTACATCAAAAGTTCCACATGCAAAATGTAGTTACATTGTCAAATCTGTATAGCCAAATACAACACTACACAGTCCATACAACTACAAAATGGAAGAAATATATAAGCTACATTTTTGTTCAGTTAATAATAATAATGGTACACAATAATGTCCCCTTATATTTACACTGTTTCTCTTTATGGGGGTAATTCCTTACATTGAGTGCAGCTTGGCACTTTATCTTATGGAAACTCCCATGCATTAGCATGCCGATGAGCACTATTATCACCGTTTAATAAGGCGAGGCCCATTGTATCCACACACATTACTGGCCCTCCATCACATGTGCCATTTTTACGGTGAGATTTCCCATGTTTTTGTGTCTTGTAGTTTCAGTTGCTTTTCATTTTCAGTCGGAGGGGAATCGGAGATTCAGAGCTAGCGAAGGTTCAGTTAATAATCAGACAATATGAGGATATAGCCCACATCCTATTTGACACCAAATACTGCTGATAACAAGTTAGGTCTTGATAGTAGAGTGGGAATGGGGATATCAGACAAGATAACACTGTTCTTCAGAAATAGGGTACTGTAGGTGAAGCTAGAGTAACCATGCTAGCTATGTGAACACCTCAATGCAAAGGGGCGACCTGAAATTGTGACATTGCTAAACTTTTACCCGGCCATAAACTGCAGCAATAGCATTTCGCCCTGTTAACTGCTGGGAAATGACATTCCTGAGAACCTCCTGCAATATTGTGTGAAACTAAAAATGTGTTGCAGGTAGTGGTAACTTTTACCCGAACAATGAGGGTTCTCCATTAAAGCTGCTGTGTTGTGCTGTGCTGTTTCCACCCCTCCCCCTTTTAATATGTGAATCAATACAATCCACACAATGATAAATAATTAGCTAAGTTGCCGATCAGCGAAGATTCAGCTTGGGGGTTCACTAAATGGCTGTCAGTGCAGCGGAAGAGGACCAAAGATGCAAAGTTCTGTGAGGAAGATCATGTGACCAGGCAGTTACTAGATACAATAGAGAGAGGGCAGGGTTCAAAAAGGGGTGTGCCAAAGCCGACTTCAGAAGGGGAAGGGGATGTGAATTTTTAAATGGTTTGTATAGAAACAAAAAATGCTTGTTACATTATAATGCATTACAAATATCATTCAGTTTTTTTTTTGTTTTTTTTTAAATGCTACAAGTATGTAGCCCTCTTTCCTACGCCTTAGAGTGACTACGGGTACTGCACACACCTGTTGGCTCAAGGAGATCTGGGCCTCCGCTAGCTGGGAGCCTGGGGTAATAGTTATCTTATTGGCAGCGCCTCCACTTATCCAGGATCCCCATTGCGTAAGATTCCCCTGGGTTAGAACAATAGCAACACTCATCAGATTGTAACTGTTTACTGTAGGTACTGATAGAACCTTATCTTATAGATATAGCCAGTGGTTGACAAATCACCAAAAAATCTACTCGCCACACAAAAAAATCTACTCGCCACCTAGTACCAAACGTGTGCTGCTTGGGCCAATATTTACTCGCCCGGGGGTTAAATCCACTCGCCCGGGGCGAGCAAATGTATAGGTTTGTCGAACACTGGATATAGCAATAACACACATATAACGCATCAACCAACTTCTTCTAATATAACCCTAGTGGCTCGGCCACTCTCACAAGGAGAAATGTCACTGTCCCCTCACCGCGTGCCCCCACACCGTGTCCATGTAACTGTAACTATGTAGAAGGCGGGATCAGCGCCTGTTGACCGGTGTTGGTGCACTTTAGTAAATACCTTCCGGTCACTGGTGACAGGCAACAACTTCACAAAGGATCCGCCGATCCAGCGCAGTCTCTCACGAGTAAGGGATGATGCACAGCAGCCTGGGCCCAAACGTCTGTCACCAAACGCAGCTCAGTGATCTGTGTCCCTATCTGTCTATGCAGTAAGGGGCATGTGTCGCTACCAATATAGGGCGTCCCTGCAGCACCACAAGCTAGGGTGACTCAGGGAATACACTGGGGCCTGAGGGTGAATCTGCCTACGCAGGTGGGTCACTGACCCCCTGCACACACACTACCTCCCCCTTTGCTCCTCCAGTGCCCTCTGACCAGCGTGGTCTCTCCCCCACGCTTCCCTTTCATGCCTCCCGCGATCCCTGGCCTATTCGCTCCCTGGCGTCAGGTGACTTCGCAAAGGCTCCTGGGAGTTGTAGTTTACTTGCCGAGCCTCTTTTGATTGGTCTCCCGTTCGCGCGCTTTGCACTGCGCATGCGCACCCCTCTCCGCTCTGACAGACGCTCCTATTGCGCAACAACATGGCGGCGCCCTGTGCTGCCGGGCCGCTGCGGAACCTTCCACACACTTCTTCCCAGAGACACGCTGCAGCGAAGGAAAAAGCAAAACTGAGACATCCCTACCAGTATTTTCTCAGTACAGAACTGATTTTTTTTTTTTTAAACATTAAACACACTTGTAGGATATTGCTTGCTCTGCAGCTTTAAGCTAATAGTGAATAGTATGAAGAAGAGACCTGTGAGGTTTAGCAATCTCTGCACCTCTATCAAGAACTTTCTTTATTAGGCCATTTAAAATATCCTAACCCCTGACACAGTAGCCAGTCCTGCTACTAGAACTTTGCACATGTGCAAAACTGACTTGTCCTCCCTTTATCTCAATCTCCTTGCGGAGAAGGTCAGAGGAATGACTTTCCTCCTCTGAGGTGACAGGGACAGCTCTGTGTCACAGTCCCAGGCCACACAGAGTGGGATTTAGGGGGTCTGTGCAACACAATGAAATGAATGTAATAATGAAAATAATTTGAATCCCGGAGTGAGACTGCACTGAAGTCAGAGAGACAGCTGAGTGTAACACATGACAGCAAGCAGAGAGAGAGGACAAACTCTCACCCTCAGCACGTGTGACAGCTCAGCACTCCCCCTCCTGCGCGCGTGCCACTTCCTGACGGCAGTGTGGCTCTTGGTCGATTTGACTTTTGCGGCAGCATCGGCCGATCGCAACGGCGCTTTACGGCAGTGTGGCAGACATGGCGTCGCCCTTCAGTGGGGTTCTGCAGCTGACCGATCTGGATGATTTTATTGGGCCCTCGCAGGTCAGTGAAACCGGAGAGGCAGGGGCATTAGGTAGGGGTATTCATGGGGGTACATTATGTAGGAGTATTACGGGGAGTACATTATGTAAGGGTATTACTGGGGGGTACATTATGTACGGGTATTACTGGGTGGTACATTATGTACGGGTATTACTGGGGTGCATTATGTAGGAGTATTACGGGGAGTACATTATGTAGGGCTATTACTGGGGGTACATTATGTAAGGGTATTACTGGGGGGTACATTATGTAGGGGTATTACTGGGGGATACATTATGTAGGGGTATTACGGGGTGTACATTATGTAGGGTTATTCTTGGGGGTACATTATGTAGGGGTATTCCTGGGGGTACATTATGTAGGGGTATTCCTGGGGGTACATTATGTAGGGGTATTACTGGGGGGGTTACAGTATGTCGGAGCATTACTGGGGGGGTACATTATGTCGGAGTAGTACTGGGGGGGTACATTATGTTGGAGCATTATTGGGGGAGGATACATATGTGTGAAAAATTGCACTTTGCTCCTGCTAATTTCATACTAGTTGATTAAGCAGCTGAGTCAGACAGCCACATCAACGCCCTGCTGGGACCGCCAGTTGCAGAGCCCTGGTGAAAATATTAGAGGCAACCTGTGTGTGACAGCAATTACCACTGGGTAGCCTTGTGGAGAAAGGGTTAAGTTGGGGGAGGGAAACTTGTCAAGCGCCTGTTACAAGGTGCAGTATCAGCTACAGAGGTTTTCTCACCCCCAGACACTGGGGACAGTCCTATAGATCCCTCCATGATGACACCAGAATGCACACTTCTTCCTATGCTGAGAAATTCCATTAAAGAAACATAGCCACCTCCTACCGAAAGTATGGGTTACATATACATCCTCGCCCAGTGTCGCAGTATATATTTAGGGATATACCGCCTGTGTATATTGTATTATCTTTTCGCCTCAATTACGTACAGTAATTGGGATTAAAATGGAAAGAGAGAACACATTTCTAAAAGAAAACGGCCCCAAAGGTTCTTAATACTTCTTTTTTACTTGGAGCAAAGGAAATCCCTTGTGTTACATGGCCCCCCTCCTAATTCCCAGTTAGGGCTTAGCTACAGTGCACATACATGCGGATAGAGAATCACAAGCATCATGTACCATTGTGTTATCAGTGCAACCAGCAGGTACACTGCCAGCATACAGCCCGTGTCACCCAGTTCTGAGCAATGCGATCTTCATCCTTCTTAAACTTGAAGGGCTGCATTGGGAGCTTCACCCCAGACAATACAGACCAGATTGCTGATTTTGTGGTGCTATTTATTATCCTCTTCTAAAACGAACTGCAAATAATTGCTTTGAGACGAAAAGGTGCTGCCTTGTTTCCGTGTCTGTAGACTGTTTTGCAGCCCTGCTTGCTTTCTTTGCTGTGTAGGTTGCAGCGTTCGCAGAAGATGTTTAAAGAGGCACTCCAAGATGCATGTCTTTCCAAGCAGGGGGTCTCTGGAGCTAAACCGTGTTAATTTTTAGCCCTGGGAACCCCCCTGCTTCCCCAAATACTTACCTAGGAACGGGGTGCCGGTAGCAGTTCCGGCTGGAAAAGTTGGGGTCATCGAAACGCCGGGTTAAATATCCCACGTCACACGGGCTAATCGGAAGCCGTGACATCATCCCTTGCGTCTTCCTATTGGCCCACATGACGCAGTAGCTTTAAACAGCAGAGAGATACCGGCACCCACTATGGAGGTCTGTATTTCGGGAAGCAGGGGATCCCCGCTGCTGAAATCAGCGTGGTTCAGCTCCGGAAACCCCTGGCATCAAACATTTTTTTTTTTTTAAATTGTCGCTTGGATTGCTCCTTTTAAACTAAAATAACTGCATTAACTAAAAAGAACCATTTTATTTTCGTGCATGATCATTTTCTCCTGTCCCCTTTATTGCACCAGCGTATCCCCCCCCCCTAATGGAATTGGGTTCTGCTTGTTTTTTGTATCCCTTCCGTGCCGCAGGAGTGTATCAAGCCCATTAAGGTAGAGAAAAAGCCGGGAAACGCAGCAGCAAAGATCCGTATTGAAGATGACGGCAGCTACTTTCAGATCAATCAGGTGAGCTTGTTACTCTGTGACAGAGCGGGACCGACTTCCTGGATTCTGTCTGTATGGAAACCATGCTGGTATTGGAACTCGCAGTATGTGAGGCACAGGGAGGTAGTCCCTTACCTCAATCACACAGGACAGGCAAAGCACGTCCCAATTTCATGGATCAGCGACTAAACCACAAAATGACTACCCTGTTCTTTAGGGCGGTGGGGGATACTTGTACTCAAATCGCTTGCTTTGTTTCTGTGCAGGATGGGGGTTCCCAGAAGTTGGAGAAAGCAAAGATCACCCTGAACGACTGCCTGGCCTGCAGTGGCTGTGTGACATCGGCAGAAAGTGTTTTAATCACACAGCAGAGTCACAAGGAGGTGTACAAGATACTAAAGGAAAACAAAGTGAGTCTGGAAAGTTTCATCTTCACTGCTCCTTTCACATAATGCGAGGATACTTCTTTCTCATTGTGTGTAAAATACAGACTATGATGCTCGGTCCTTGACACAGCTTTATGGGCACCTGCTTCTTTTTAAAATAATATTAATACATTTCCTGTTCAAGTCCCTGCCCTCAGGGCCGCAGACAGATTTCCCGGGGCCCAGGACTAGAGTACCTAGAGTCACCGCCCCCCCCCCCCCCCCCCCTTCCCGCAGCCAGCGGGCCCGGAACACTTGTCCTGGCTGTCCGCCCCCCGTCGGTGGCCCTGTCTGCCCTTTCTAGAAATAGAAAATGGCAGGGAACCCTATAGGGACGCCCGGAGAACCATGGTTGAAAGACACCGCTCTGACATTACATTCTGTCTAATTGTGCATGATTAATCCCTCTCTGCGCTAATGAGAATGTTTTGCCTGAGGCACATGAAGGTGAAAGTGTCCAAAGTCACTAGGAGCTGGTGCACCTACTATAAACACAGTGATGTTGGCACCGATAACAGGAGCCTGTATAGCAGCACCAATCCATGGATCACAAAAGCTAAAAAGTTACCCCAGAATGGCTTTCAGGGATTTGTGTGGCATATTTTCACAGAAGACTCTGGGATTCATGGGGTTAATTGTGATGAAAGGTTCAGTCCGCGCTCTGGCTCTTTAAACCTGGAATGTTGATCCCTCTCAGTTCTTTTGCTGCTCTTGTGTTATGAGGTGTCTCCCCCACCTCCAAATATGTATTCCACCGGAAGACTCCGACGGCGATACCAATGTCAGTAGAAGAAAAAAGAACACAAAAGCGCACCAAGATGAGAGATATAATATGTATTACCAAAGAAAATAATAGTAGTAACTTACATATAAAATTTCTTTAATGATCCCCGATTCTGACGTTAATCACAGGAGTAGGGCATCACACAAGGAATATAAGGGCAGTCTCAGTCCTTAGAGATCAGTCCCGCGCGCTGGGGCTGTCTCTGTTGTTACTCCTATCCTCCACGTGTAATAGCGTGGTGAGGAGTGTAGCGCGCATGCGCAGGAACCGGAGCCCTCTATAGGTGTCCTTAGGATGCCAGTCCGTTTTTATTATTAACTTATAAACGATCGGGAACGAGCAGAAACATTGCACTTGAATGTGTACCGGTGGTGGAAAGTAAAACCGCCAGCCACAACAGTCGCGACGCGTTTCGTTTACCAAAGTAAACTTCTTCAGGCAATATCTGGGGCACCTGTTTAGGGGTCCTTTATAGGTCTGATACTGCATGTCATTGGTTAGTACTCAATGACTGCATGGCCAATCAGGCTTGTATGCTGGTAGGGGCAGGCCAGATTGAAAAGCCCTCCCTATTTTTGGCAATCCTCCATAATGAATTAAACTAGATAGAGTAATCATTATATATATATATGTATATAGGGGGATGAAACAAACTTTAAAGGGAAGCCCAAGAACATGTGTCCCATATAATCAAGTGCAGTAGAGTATAAAAAACAGCATAAATGACAAAGTGCATGTGCATTCTAGATAACAACATTAATAACAGTGATGACATATAAATAACATTAAAACATGGGGAATAAAATGGGAGAGATGGAAGAGAGGGAAAGTAGAGGTGGGGGGGGGGGGATTTTAAAAAACTTACTGAGGGAAATAAAACCACTATAATAAAAGAAGAAGTGGCAAAAAATAAAAAATAATAAATAAAAATAATAATAAAAAATAAAAAACAGATAAAAGGTCAGATAAAAAACAGATAAAAAAGCAACTAAAAAGTCTAAGGGAAACAGAACCTCATAATAGACCAATGATTATTTCTAAGTACAGTATGTATATGTTCACCTCAAAAAAGGGGTTAATTCCACGTAGACATTCAAACCCCCCGGGTACTTCGATTGGAGGGTAAAAATCCAGAATTGCTCCCTTTTTGCAATCTGAAGATCTATGTTACCAGCCCGTACATTGGTTGTTATATGTTCAATGCCCATATACTTAACCCCTGAGGTACTACATTGATGGACATCCTTAAAATGCGTCAATAAGTGTGTTAGTGGTTTATTGGATGTCAATAATTTGGGGATATTAGTAATGTTTCTGAGGTGCTCCATTACTCTAATTTTGAGCTGCCGCTTAGTTTTTTTTTAAATCCCCCCCCCCCATATTATATCTCTCATCTTGGTGCGCTTTTGTGTTCTTTTTTCTTCATGGGGTTAATAGTTCAGATTAGTTCAGCAATCCAATCTCTTCTATTCACCTTTTGAATTCCACATTTGCCCGGTAAGATATTTTGGCTCGTGTTTACTAAGCGGTGCTATTTTATGTAACCTCTTTGGTCCATTCACTTGGTTGAGCTGTAAGGTGTCTTTTGGAATAAAATGCAAGGTAGATCTGTCCCGTAATGCTCCCATGTTTTCTGCCCACATATTTATGCTCTGTATGGTCTCTGCCGTATCTCACATTCCTCCCCAGGCCGAAGTTCCTTCCCAGCAGAAGCTGGTTGTGGTTTCGGTGTCACCGCAGTCTCGAGCTTCGCTGGCCGCGAGATTTAACTTGAGCATCCAGGAGACTGCACAGAAACTGACCGCATTCTTCAAGCAGTTGGGTAAGCCGCTGGACTTAGCTTGGGTCAACAATTCAGCTGAGCCTAGGCTGTGCCGGAGTTCTGCTCATACCTTAAACCCAACTCCTCATAGGACTGGGCAGGGTCACTTTGCAATAATGTGAATTGCAGAGTGGAAAAAGTGTCTCTGGAGTTTGAGGGCCTGCATCTGGTTCTTGCTGCCATGGGCAACCAACTTTCTCATGCTGTGTGCAAGAAGGCCCCACACACAGAGTATAATTAGGTATTATAATTAATCCTAATATATCAAAACATAGTTTGCTGTGTAGTGAGCCCCAAAGACCGTACCGGCACAATATGTGGGGTATCTGACAGGGTTTCATCTTTCCTCTTCCTGCCTCATTGTGATGTTGCTTTGTTCCTCATTCCAGGCGTTCACCATGTGTTTGACACCACTTTCTCAAGGAATTTCAGCCTCTTGGAGAGTCAGCGGGAGTTCATACAGCGCTTTAAAAGACAGAAGGAGGAGAAGAAAGCCCTTCCCATGCTGGCCTCCGCCTGCCCAGGTGCATTTGCAGAGACCCCTAAACTGCTCCGGAGATAACTACAGGGAATGATTACACATTACTGGAACGAAAACAGCACACATAACGAGAGAACATTTGTAGACAGGAATATCTGGCCCAGTGAGCTCACACTAACTGTGGTTTCCAGCCTTTTCTTTTAGTTAAGGAACCATATGTGAAATTCTTCAGAACCCCAACCCTCTTTAATAGCGCGTCTGAGATCAGATGTATTGTAAGGAACCCCAACCCTCTCTAATAGCGCGTCTGAGATCAGATGCATTGTAAGGAACCCCAACCCTCTCTAATAGTGCGTTTATATCAGATGCATTGTGGGGAACCCCGACCCTCTGTAATAGCGTGTCTGAGATCAGATGCATTGTAAGGAACCCCAACTCTCTAATAGTGCGTCTGAGATCAGATGCATTGTAAGGAACCCCAACCCTCTCTAATAGCGCGTCTGAGATCAGATGCATTGTAAGGAACCCCAACTCTCTAATAGCGCGTCTGAGATCAGATGCATTGTAAGGAACCCCAACCCTCTCTAATAGCGCGCCTGAGATCAGATGCATTGTAAGGAACCCCAACCCCCTCTAATAGCGCGCCTGAGATCTGATGCATTGTAAGGAACCCCAACCCTCTGTAATAGCGCGTCTGAGATCAGATACATTGTGGGGAACCCCGACCCTCTGTAATAGTGTGTCTGAGATCAGATGCATTGTAAAGAACCCCAACCCTCTCTAATAGCGCTTCTGAGATCAGATGCATTGTAAGGAACCCCGACCCCCTCTAATAGCGCGCCTGAGATCAGATGCATTGTAAGGAACCCCAACCCTCTCTAATAGCGCGTCTGAGATCAGATGCATTGTATATTCTTCAGTATTTGGTACACTTTGCAAATGACCTGAAAATTGCACAGAACCCTATAGGGACGCCCGGAGAACCCTGGTTGAAAGACACCGCTCTGACATTTACATTCTATCTAATTGTATATGATTAATCTCTCTCTGCACTAATTTAGAATGTAAGCTCTCTGGCACAGGGAATTCTCACGCTTCCTGTATTATGTAAGATCTGATAGTACGGTCAGCACTGTGTATAACAATACGAAACTAGGGTACTGTGTGTTTCATTAACCCTTTTAGTGCTGCATGCAGGGGGTAGATAACGAATGTGCTCGCTGGCATGCCAGTGTGTGAGAGATGCCACGGCATGCAGTGTTAACCTCTCGCTTTTCAGGCTGGATCTGTTACGCAGAGAAAACCCACGGAAGTTTCATCATCCCGTACATCAGCAGCACCAAGTCCCCCCAACAAGTGATGGGATCCCTGGTCAAGAGCCACTTTGCACAGGAGAAGGTGGGGATGTCTTCACAGACCAGCTGCATGTTAATGAAGCCACTTTATCTTCTGGTCATGCTCTAACTCAGGGGTGGCCAACGCCAATCCTCAATGTCCATCAACAGGTCACGTTTTAAGAATACCCCATCTTCAGCACAGGTGGTCAGTCAAAGATTGAGCCACCTCTGTGCTGAAGCAGGGACTGCATGAGCCTCCGGTGTTTGAAGCAGGAATATCCTTAAAACCTGACCTGTTGGTGGCCCTTGAAGAGTGGAGTTGCCCACCCATGCTCTGACTTTTCCCTCTCCTTCCTTTTTCTGCTGGATGCAGAACGTAAAACCCAACCAGATCTGCCATGTGACGGTGATGCCCTGTTATGACAAGAAGCTGGAGGCCTCCAGGCAGGATTTCTTCAACCAGGAATATGAAACCCGGGATGTAGACTGTGTGATTACGACGGGTGAGTCTTCCCTCGCTGCTTCCGGATGTTTTAGTGCAACAAATTATTGCCATTGAACCTGTCCATTTCTTATGTAATTAATCCTTCTGCAATCATAATGGCGTCTCTTATAGGGGAAGTGCTACAGATGCTGGAACAAGAGGGAATCTCTTTGTGTGACGTGGAGCCCTCTCCTCTTGACACTCTGTAAGTATTCAGAGGATGATGTACCAAGGTGAAAAATTTCAACTTTATGGTTTGATGGAAGCTTTATATATAATTACCTAAGCTGCTGATCGATTTGTTCTCCCATAATCCATCAGTAAAGATCCTGCTTCCCAGGGTTCGCTAAATGGCTGCCTTTCAGTTCCAATCAATCCTTTAGTCAGTAACTCGGCAGCTACAATGTATTCTTATATTGCTAAGGTAACATTATCTATTAAAACAAATATATTCACCGCGCTTCTCCGTGTAAGGAGCATGCTGCTGGTGAAAGGATTGGCCATACGTATGTGAAAAAACAGAAAGCGAATCCCTGCGCTTCTCCCATTGGGCTAACAATAAATGGGGAAATAAATATACATAGTGAAACCTAAGTCTGTAAGACAAAGGAGACTTTTGGTTACATCCTCCGATCAAATAATGACAAGCGTGCTAACCAACGTCAAGGTAAGTCTCAGTAGCAGGTCCCTATGCTAAATGCATACAAATGTTCTGTGAAATATGCCCTGAAGGGGTTAATAAACTTAGCATAAGCTTATGTAACTTAGTGCAGTTAAAAACTGGTATATACCAGTGAAGATACATGTACAGTATGCAAGTAAAGTGAATTTACAGGGACCTTACTGGGAGATTGGACCTTGACGTTGGTTAGCAGGCTTGTCATTATTTGATCAAAGGATGTAACCAAAAGTCTCCTTTGTCTTACAGATTTGGGATTCACTATGTATATTTATTTCCCCAATGAACATTATCTATTGTTACAGTTTGCAGCTCAAACTGCTGGGAACATTGGCAACAAATTTTCACAAACAGGAAAGTGTTACAAATATCTTGCACTGCTGGGGAGGTGGGATAAAGTCTGCTATAGAAACCAACGGATGCTCAGTGTATTAAAACTCATTAAAAATGGCATTAAGAGTTGATTTTTTTTTTTAAATGCAGTAAGTATTATCTAATACTACAGAACTGATTTATGTTTAAAAAAAAAAAACACGTAGGATATTGCTTTAAGAATAAAAAAATGAAGTCATGTGTCCTGATTCTGCTTGTTTCCAAAGTCCTGCATTGTGGCAGCGAGGAGCACGGCTTGGGCAAACCTCAGCGGGATTTTGTTATTTCTTTTTTCTTGCTAAATTCTGTGAATCTAAGGCCGCGCTTATAGTGCGCACGACAGCGACGCGATGGGTGACGTCACCCGTCGCCGTCTCCACCCGCCAAAGTTATAATTTAACTTTCGGCGACGTCGCTGTAGACCTGGCCATTGATTGGTCCAGAGGCTGTCATGTGGCGACAGCCTCTGAAAAATCCAATTTTATTGGCTTCCAAATTTTTGGTCACTGCCGCCGTGTCACGCTTGCAATGCTTTTGTTTCCAGGCGACATCGCGTCGCCGTCACTAAGCGCAGCCTTAGGCTGCGATTCTAGTGGCCGCGCACTGCGAACAAAAGGCCGTACCTGTATGAGGCAGGTCATAGCGCGCGCGATTCTTGGCCAGACTTACAATTTTGCGTTTGCCGCATGACTGCCGGGTCACGTGCGCGGTTCAGCCAATGATGACGAACCGCTTACGTGATGGCCACACCTCCCCGTCGCCTACTACCTCAGTGCAGGTTTCGCGTGCGCTCGGTCACGCACGACCACTTTAAATGCGGCCTACGGGTTTGAGACCTGCATACAAGCTATGATTCCTACACTGCATTTGCTGGGGAAACCAGTAAGCGCTTTGGCACACTGCAGTCCATAGAACTGTACTGGTTGATCTTCCGTAGCATGCAACGAGCTGGAATGGCGCAGACACTTCCAGGCACGATCAGTACGTGATGCTCACCACATGGGAAGAGGCCCTGGGGGCCCACACTTCCTGCAAACAAACAGCAGCACCCAAAAATAGCTTTTGAAGCTCCTTTTGGGGATAGATTTCAATCTCTGAAAGTTATTATTTTGTGTTTGGCACAACATGGTGGTTTCTTTTCTCTTTAAAACACGGCACGCATTCAAACATAATATATTTGTCTTATTGGTAAGGATCTTAAATATACTCGGACGTTATAGTGAGGGAGCTAAGGCAATGGATAGAGTTATGTGAATACAAAACTAACTAAAAAAAAACTCTACCAGCGCTTGATCCAAGTGATAGACTAATTGGTGTGATAACAACAATTGAGTGATTACAATGTGATTACATATGCAGCCAAGGGGGCAATAAACAATGGATTGTTCAAATCCAATACCATACAGATACAAATACAAAAAATGTCCCCGGCGCAAAGTGTGGTGATGATAATTACAGTACCATATCGAAAGACAGTCCTGTTTGAAAAGTCAGTCCTGGTAGTAGAATGATTCATCAACAATGTGAGGTAGATTTTCCTCTAGGCGTGTTCCCTTATGTTGTCTGCAATAACAGATAAAGAAAACACACCATTGCGCAGTATACAGACTCAATTGCCCCAACCTGAAGAGGAAAATCCCTACTTACAGGATATTTTCTTGTTCATTCGGGGGAGAGAATCTGTTCTTTGGTTCTCTTCCTCCACCCTGGTCTCCACGGGCCCCTTGTGGTTCCTAAGGTGGCTCTCTTCAACTCGGTCTGCGTCGTCCCAGTAGCAGCATACACCGCAACAGCCGTGGTTGGAGAAAATTGAAAGACAGCCTAGTGTACTCCGCAAATTTTATTTAACAATGTTAAAAAGCAGCGATGTTACACTCACATTTTGCGAGGGCAAACATGCCGCTCAAGAATGCCGTCCGCAGCCTGTGTCGACTCGATGGTTCACGACGTCGCGCGCCAACCGATGACGTCAGCGGCGCAGCGCCCGAAGTTCTCCCCACACCACGAGATGCAACTCAGGTGACAGCTTACAACGTGCACTGTACTAGGCTCCTCCTCTGTACGCGTTTCGTGACGCTACGTCACTTCCTCAGGAGAATTAGTAGATACTTACCCAGCCTAGGCAGTGAATGAAACTATATAGATAGATGCATAAATACAATTAGCAAGTGCACATACAGTAGCTATACAGATTAATAGAGAGCTATTTTGTTTACTGAAGGTGTCTGTGCTTATTTAGACCTGATATAGAAATGGCAAGCAAGTACGGGATAAGGGATCAGAAGCTTGAGTAGTATCCATCAACTGTGCTACAAACCCGTCCATTAATTCAGGGGTGCTCAAGACCCCCCAACAGGTCAGGTTTTCAGGATATCCCAGTTTGAGCACAGGTGGCGCAATCAGACGCTCACTGAGTGAGCCTCTGAGCCACCTGTGCTGAAGCAGGGATATCCGGAAAACCTGACCTGTTGTTGAGGTTTGAGGACTGTTACTTGAGCCCCCTGCATTAATCCAAGAGAAAAGACTAACATTCAAAACAATGATATGCTGTACAGGCTTAAAGCAGCAAAGCATGTGAAATCTTGTGGGTTTTTCATAATAAAATCAATTCTGTACCATTTAGGTATGGGGTACGATTTTTCCAGAGGGGGCGCGGGTGGTTACAGTGGTCTGCGCTATCCCACAAGGCATTTAAATTAAATGCCGGGGACTGCGAGAGGCCTCTGTAACTTCTCCTACCTTGTTTTCGGTGACGTCTCGCCATGCTAACCTGATGTCAAATGATGCCGCGGGGTCACGTGACACTGCCAAAGAACGAAGCTAGACACACATTTAATTTTTTTGGTCTCCTATGCACAGGTTCAGCAGCGTGGTGGAAGAGGAACCATATGGACACAAGGGAGGTGGCTCCGGCGGGTATCTGGAGCATATTTTTAGGCACGCAGCTCAAGAGCTCTTTGGCGTCCATGTGGATGAAATTACATACAAGCCTTTAAAGTAAGATATCCTGGATGTGTCTGTGTGCAACATCATTCCGGATACCAAACATCTGGAGAACATTGTTACCCAACAGCCAGGATTGACTCCTAACCTCTGAAGTTGTATTCTTTTAAATGTGTGCTCTTTTGTTCGCACCTGTGTCCACTAATTCCCAGTTGTTGCCAAGCAAAGCGTTCCCAGCAGCAAAAGGGTTAAAAAAAAAAAAAAAGACTGATTATAAAAAGCTGGAATAGGGTTTCAAATAAATTGATGTGGACATTAATTGGTTTCCATCCGTAAACCATTGAGTTTATCCATTTTAAATTATGATTTGCTAATTGGTGTGTTTAGACATTTTGACAATGCTGTAATAAGCCGGTTGTCGAGAATGCATAATTTGAAGGGTTATGTCTCCCAGGGCAAAATGGAATGCAAATAATGGCTCTGTATAGATCACAAAGACACAAATCCTAAATAAAGTTCTGGGGTTTTTCATTGGTTCTGTTTTTTGGCAGCTGGAAGATTTTGATAAAATCCTCCCCTAATAAACCCCCCCCCCCCCCCCCCCCCCCCCATATATTTACACAATGGCTGTTTTTCATTTTACTCCATATGGGTCAACTTATTCGTTTAGGAACAAGGACTTCCAGGAGGTGACTCTGGAGAAGGACGGCAAAGTTTTACTGCAGTTTGCTTTAGCTTACGGGTTTCGAAACATTCAGAACCTGGTGCAGAAGCTGAAACGCGGACGCTGTTCTTATCACTACGTGGAAGTGATGGCCTGTCCCTCAGGTGCGTAAGCATCACTAATAAAATAACACCATATAGTAACACAGGAGAGAGAGGGAGTAGGTATGCTGCCTTTTATTGGACCAACAAGTAGTTATGTTACAAGCTTTCAACCTCACGAGCCATACGGTTCTGCCACACCCGATGATGGACCCTGAGAGTTTGGAAAGCTTGTAACATATCTACTACATGTTGGTCCAATAAAAGGTTTCCAAAGGTTGGTTCAATACCCCCTACTCCCTCTCTTCTGTGTTACTACATGGAAGAAAGGACCAACACAGCGACCCACCCTTCTTTGCCTAAGATAACACTTTGTAATTCTCCCACTCGCTCCTGTTTGACTGAAATTCCCCACTGAATTCCTTGGGGAGTTTTGGCTAAAAATGGCCAATCGGCCACGTTGATAAATATAGAATAAGCCACGTAGGTAACAAAATGACATTGATTTTTGTTTTAATATATTCGGCAATTTCTGCATATCTTGTCCTATTATTATCTCTTGACAAATGAGTGTAACTTTTTTTATATATATATTTATTTATTTATTTGATCCCTCTTATTTAGGTTGTTTAAATGGTGGAGGTCAGATCCGAGCAGAAGGAGAACCCAGCAAAGTTTTACTCCAGAGGGTGGAGCAGCTGTACGATACAGCGAGGACAGAGACGCCGGAGGGGAATGCTGGCGTCGAGCAGCTTTACGAACACTGGCTGGGAGGCAGGGACTCTGCCAAAGCAAAGCAGGCTCTGCACACACAGTACCTAGCGGTGGAGAAAATGAACACTGCACTGAATATCAAGTGGTGAATGAATGAAAGACAAGTGACACATTTGCCCAGAGCCACCTAAATACAGAAAGGTCACCTCACGGGTGCTTTAGCAGTATGTCCAATGCAATTCATGGTCTGTGTTTCATCTTGGCCCCTGTGCGTTGTGAAAATGTGTGTTTCATACAAGTGCAGCCTCAATTACGCGGTCAAAATATATGCATACTATATTATCATTTTCTTACAAATTTCCATCCTGATCACAGGCGCCGTTGTGCAGTTTTTTTTACCCGTCTTCGGTTGGGAAGAGATATTGAAGGAGAATACTTTATTTTGACCTCTTAAAATTTGCTGGCACTGGGTTTTCTAAGCACAGTCCACGAGTATATTTTTGTGATACCTGCTGCTTGCTTTTGTTGGTTATCAGCCCCAACCGTAGGCCGATTTTAATCCTGTAGATTTTATTATCGTACATTTTTAAGCCATTTATCCTCATTTACATTCTGTAAGGAATATATTCTGATTTATAGTGAATGTTGCAAATATGTTGCTCTACATTATGGAAAAATAAATGTTCTATATATATATATATATATATATATTATATATATACAGTATAGATATATATATTCCTCTCTCCCCCTGCACCTGTAACCCCTCTTATGCATAATGGGAATTAGCTGCTCAGTCATTGAATAGATTAAAGTTTGCTGCCTGTTTGCAGTGAAGTAGCTGTTCTGTAATCTGTCAATGCCTTAAAACCTGATTACTACCTCTGGGTACGCGATGTATATATTTTATGGAGCATTTAAGCTCATTGACAGACGTGACCTTTTCATGCAGCTCTACAGAAATATTTGGATCTTGTAAATAAAAGAACATCTATTTTTCAGCCATTGGCATTTAAACTGTGACACATTTTCTCTGTTTTGTATTAATGAGATCTTGGCCTTACTGCTACTTGGACCATCTAATTAACACAAAGTTAGTCATTCAATTAGTATGCGTTTATTAAAGGAGGCGGAAGATTGGTCAATTGAAGAATGTCTGAGCATTAGTTTCTTATACATTGCGGTTTTATTAACATGTTAAAAAATAAGAAACCGCTTAACACATCAATAACCAGCTCCAGGTAAAGTACAAGACTTAAAAGCAAATGTTTGGGTTGTATGCAGCTTGGACAATGCAAACACCTAGAAAATGATAAAGGGAATAATGGACATTACAATAGAAATGTACAAACACAGACAGACCCTATAAGAACCCAAAACCCACCACACCATATGTGTCAAATTTATTTTTGGAGGTTTGTGACCCCCTCCCTGGTTTCAAGCTCGCTCATCCAACCTTTTTAATGGCAGTTCTTGCTACAGTAAGTACCTGTGACTGACCAGTCTATTAAGACAGTTCTCCCTCCAATAGAGAGGTTAGGAGAAGCTTTTGCGAGTTCAGTAGTGTCAGGACTTGCAAATGAGGGCGTGGTTTGCAAAGCTTAAAATGCTTTGGCCAAAGAATTTAACGAAGTGACCCTCACTTATGAAACGAAAATCAGATAAGTATCTAACAATATCATTTGACACATTTGGATGTAGCACTGAGGCTTTTTGTCTTGTGTTATATTACATTACAATAGAAAAATGCATTTACAGAAGAAAGAAAAAATCCATGTTTGTAAATAAACCCTCCACTGGCCTGAATAGAAGGGGCATCTTTTCTAGATCACATGCAAACAAATACCAACGCTCGTGTACGTAACCTTGGATAAAATGTGTTCTGTTCTGAAAGCAGCATCCCTCTGCAACGGGCATTAAACTGTTAAATGAGCGTTGGGACTTTGCTGTGTTTTAGAAGTAGGTCTATAAGGAACTTCTCTGCTATAGATTCAGTCATTTCAATAGTCCCTTTATTATCTTATACATTACAAACCAGCAAACCCTTTTGATTTGATGGTTTGGAGTTAATATTGTTTGAATGTTATTCTCTTGTTCAGCGGAGCGCAAACTGGGGGGCGGGATATTTGTCTGGGGGGGGGGGCGTGGCGGTTGCAGATGTCGCGCGCTCCTGCCCAAGGCATTTAAATTAAATGCCGGGGGTCGCGTGAGGCCTCTGCAACAGTAACACTTACCGGGATTCAGACGTGTCTCCATGGCAACGCAGCGTCAAATGACGCCGCGGGGTCATGAAACGTGACCGGCGTCATTTGACACAGCTGGCAGGTAGGAGATGGGGTGGGAGGCCAGGCAGGGGGGCGCAGCTTCACAAGTTTGCACTCCCCTGCTCTCACTCATGCTTGAAGAGATAGGGGGGGGGGGGGAAATCCAAGTACTCAAACCACTGGGCAATCTTCATATTTTATTAAAATCCACCGCAGAAATCATGTAACGTACATTTAATAAGGAGGACTTAATTATTACACATACCACAGGGGGGGGAGGGGGGGAAGCAACTATCCCAGCATGAGAAAGAAAGGGAACTTCAAGTGGTGCTCAAATAAAGGATTGCTAAAAGACAAAAAAAGAAAGCACTCAATTATTATTCTTTTTCATTGAACCATGGATTGCTGCGCAGTAATGTCTGTGCTTTTGTATCTTACGGCTCAGAGCAGCGGTCTTTAAAAAGCATCACAAGTGTTTGCTTTCATCTAGTACTCCCTGTTCAATGATAATCTTTCCCTGTACAATGTGCTTCAATTTTGTTTAGCTCTAGCATGTCTCCCTCCCCCCCCCCCGCTGTCATTATCTACGTCCCAATCTTTTACATGCTTATATTCAATTAGTGCAAAGTAATAATAATGTGGTTATGACGGAACCTGCCCAATACATCGGTAGTGCAAATCTAGCAACATTCCAAAGCTGTGCAAAGTCAGTCTCTTTTTTTTCGTTTCAATCTTTTTTATTGAGTTTTCAGAGATATACAGATTGCAACATTACAGTGGGAGCATTACATTAGGAACGCAAAAGTATACATAGTATTATCTTATCCTATTCCAATGGGAGAGACAAACATCAACCTTTGAGATTTAGCATATGTTAACACTATAATCGAGCGATCTGCTGGCCTCTGAGTCTGTTCGCTCCTTTGTTTTACAGTGAAGATCTCAATATCAGTAACCTCTGAGAGGAGTTAAGAGTGGACAGAGAAAGAGAAGAGAAAAGCAGAGAGAGGGGGGGGGGATAGGTGGAGGGTAGGGGGGAGACATAGCGTCCCCTCTTTTCGATCAGGCAATCAAGCCCCTGAGTGGTTCAGTACCCTTATGTGAAGGGGTCCTCATCTTTTATTTATTAAGTAAGGGTTTTTACCATTTGCTATTTTTTATATGTTTACCTAGCTCTGAAGCCATGGTTCCCACGTCTTATAGAACTCTGCTGTAGTTTGTTTCAGCTGGGCTGTTAGTTTTTCCATGAACATAACTTCATTTATCCTTTTAGTTAGTTCTTCTGGAAGGAGTGTTAATTTTTTTTCCATGCCACGGCTATGGAACATCTTGCTGCAGTTAAAATGAAGTCGATTAGCCGCTTCATGGGTGGGGGGAGATTTTCGACTAGTTTAGCCAACACATATTTAAAACCCGAGACAGAACATGAAACACAGACAGAGCTCAGTGCTACATCCATTAACACAGATGCCTATATATATATATATATGTATATATATATATATATATATATATATATATATATATATAAAGATATCTTTTTAATAAAATTGTCTTTTAGTTTAACTCTTTGGCCAAAGTGTTGTAAGCCCTTGAGCCCCTCCAAGGCAGACCACACAAAGATCAGTGGGTCTGGAGGTATTCTTATTTCTGTGGCGTCCGTAATTATGCTTTGATTTGTAGTCCAAAACTTCGGCACAACCGGACATGTCCACCGGATATGGGCCATATCTCCTCGAAGACCGCACCCTCTCCCGCATAGATCGGGAGTTCCCGGGAAGATCTGGCTCACTAGGACTTAGGTACCATTGGAATAACATTTTGTAGATATTTTCCTTCGTTGTCGTGCAAATTGAAGTTTTAGCTGCTGATTCCCAGATATCCTCCCAGTCGTTCCTATCTATCTCTACATTGAGGTCTTCAGCCCATTTTAACATATAATTATGGTCCGGTGTATTTACTGGCGACTCTACAGCAAAGACGGTCTCTTAAAGTGCAAAGTGAAGCAAACTTTGTTTAATTTAGATTTTTCTTATCCATGTTTGGAGGCTTTTGCATTCTTTATACCATGTATTTTTCAACCCTGTGCAATGCTTCTGGGCAAGTGAGGGTCAGAAATAGTTAAAGTAATAATAGTAATGTCCTTTATGTATCAAAGTACTTGTAATCTATCAGAGCATCTTAACTCCCCCTGTAGTGACTGCCCAAAATTATATAAACCAGCATGCAGAATGAGGTTTTTAGCACTATTTTGTTGCAGGGGGTGACTGACAAAACCAGGGGCCTGCAGCCTCTCAAAGAAGAAGAGCCATTTTATAAATAAAAAATGTCTTTCTTCAAAATATTCCGAGAGCCGCAACACATGCATGAATATTACACCCCCACACACACATATACTGTACACACACCAATAGACATATACTGTATAAGCATTACCATACAACACATGCATGAATATTACACCGCCACACACACATACATATACTCTACACACACTAATAGGCATATACTGCATAAGCATTACCATACAGCACATGCATGAATATTACACCCCCCACACACAGATACTGTACATACACTAATAGGCAGTGGTCGACAAATCACCAAAAAATCTACTCGCCACCTAGTACCAAACATGTGCTGCTTGGGCCAATAGGAGCTCACCACGATGTTAGATCCACTCGCCCGGAGCGAGCAAATGTATCGGTTTGTCGAACACTGCTAATAGGTATATACTGTATAAGCATTAACATACGGCAAAATATGTTTGGGGAATAAAATGCATCTCACAATAATGAGTCCCTTTTATTTAGTTTTTTTTTTTATTGTTTTTCTGCGTGAAACAGTGTCATTTACAAATACACAATACATACATACATACATAAACACACACACACACACTACCGCCCCCACCCCGAAAAAAACACCTACACGACCCCCCCCAAATACAAACACCCCCCCCCAAACACACACACACCCCCCCCCCCCCACACACACACACACATCTATAATCAAAAATGAATAGACGATACCGTTCTGTGGCTAACTAAATGCTTTTATTTATGTGAGCTTTTGAGATCTCTGATCTCTTCTTCCAGCGATGGTACATTAAATGAAGCAAGGTTTAACTTAAAAACAGTGCATATAAGAATGTTATCTGTGCCTGAAACCTAACACCCCCCTCTGTGTAGTGTGCGATTTACGACTTTAGGTGTTAAATAGTCCCTGAATGTTAGTGATGAGAGTGTGTGTATGTACACACACATATACACTTACAGTGAGCCTCTCTTCCTCACTGTCCTGCCGGTGGCTGCGGGGAGAGTGGGGGAAGGGGGGGGAGTTGGCGCTGGTTGGGCCTCTTGTTGCCGCCGGGCCCGTCTCCCCAACTGCTGGCCTGTCTCTCTCCTGTACTGTCCCACGCCGGGCTCTGTGACGTTGGCTCGCGCCAGAAGTGCGTGTCCACCGGCATGAGAGGCCGGCCCAGCAGCTGGGGAGACGTCAGGCCCGACCAGCGCCGACCGGGTCACCCTGCAGCCACCGCCTGGTTAGTGAGGGAGGCAGCAGCTGGAGGTCGGCAACCTGCAGAGAGCCGCAAGTAGGAGTGGAAAGAGCCACATGCGGCTCGGGGGGCGCAGGTTGCCTACCCCTGGGCTAAACACTGTCAAGCGAGGAGCGCTGGGCCTGGCACTCGATCCGTTGGCTTTTTGAAGTTCTCCTTTTCGCAGAAATTTCATAACTTCCACCGGGTCCGTCTGACCTCTAAATTTCTGCATGAACTCTGCCCTGAAACTGAGACCAGCACAAACATTAAAGCCCTTGATATTTTTACCACCATTTCATCTTCTAGAACTGGACTTCCCAACTCCACTCCTCAAGAACCCCCGACAGGTCAGCTTTGAAGGATATCCCTGCTTCAGCACATGTGGTTCATTCAAAAATGACTAAGCCAGGGAGGGAGCCAGCTGTGCTCAAGCAGGGCTATCCTTTAAAAAAATTCCATATACACACACACAACACACAACACACAACACACAACACACACACCATTAATAGAGTTGTCCCTACACACATCGCTATCTCAACACTTGGCCCCTCTCCCTATTTCCTGGAGAGGCTCCCACATGCCTGAGCTGGGTAACCTGCCATTGGTTCGCCCTCCCTCACACCCCCAGTGCATGTCAGTGACAGATAACAACACATGGCAGGCCAGAGAGATGTGCTTATCAGTAAAGACACGCCCTCCTTCGGCATCATGTGACTCCAAGTCGCGTGCCAGCCGTTGCCCCGGGGAGACCGTTGAGGTCAGCACCCGTGGTGGGTTCTCTTTTCTCTCCCGCTGCCCGGAGGGGGGCGGGACGCTGGGCGGACTCGGGAGGCGAGCACTGCCGGGAGGGGGGGGGGGGGGGGGAGATATTAGGCTGACAGAGCAAAGTCCAACGACGCTGATTGGCTCCATTGGACCCAGCCCCCACTCAGTGTCAACCACGTGACGGAATTGGACGTACATGCGGCCATTTTGGATTAGGGCAAGATTCCCTATTGGTTCGTAAAAAAAATAATTAAAAGCGTAAATAGCACAAAATCCCACCTTAGTTACCCGCTGTGCCTGAGCCCAAACCAATACGTACGTGTTTTATTTTCTTTCAGTGTACAACAGGTTAGCGATTGATGGTCTTGGAAGAGCAACTTGCTATGTAGGGAATATGTTGCCTTTATTTATGCGTTCTTACCCATTTTTTGACACTTTGCCCTTCTTAGCACCCACCAATGGGTATTTGCCCTGATTCAAAATGGCCGCTATGTGCCTCGGACATGCATTCTGCCCATAGAAATCCCGTTGGTTGACATTCTGCAGTGCTCATCCCTGATTGGTTACTCGGTATGGAACGTTCCAATGGTTGGCAGCGTCGCCTCCTGGCTGTCCTTGCGTCCCTTGGTTGGCAGTCCTCGGTTCTCGATGCTGATTGGCTGTGTGATGCAGGTAAAGCTTCTCTGTATTAGAGACCCACCCATTCAGTGAGTGGAGTTCCTGTTGTGTAATTTGCAGCCAGCCCCTTAGGATGATGCTCTTTGGGTGCAGGAGGAGGCTGTGGTGCGCACTGTCCTTCCTGGGAGCTGCGGCTGGGTGCAGAGTCGGTATGTGGTGTCATAGGACAGGAGGTGACAGGTCCCAGGAACTCCATGCAAAACCTTCCAAGCTTTAAATGCAACACATTCACACATTCTACAGGTGCAAAGATCAGGACTGGAACAGCAGGGGTTAAAGGCAGACAACAGTAACCCCCTCTTAAGGGGCAAGAGGGGGTCAGCACCTCAATGCAATGCTCCCCCCAAATATTGACACTTCTTGCACTTGCTGACATGCAAAGGGTTTCAGGCAGGCAATATTGTGACTGGTAGTGAGTGCAACTTAATGCAAAACCAATGTGACATAACCAGCTATGATCAGTTTAAACAGGCACCATTAACCCCCTCAGTGCCAGAAGAAGGCTGAGATTTAGTGCAGAGCATCCACCTCTACAAAAAATATTCACATCCAAAAGAAGTAATGACAGATGGGAGGCTTGACTTTCCAAAGTGTTGTTGGCCCCTCTGGCACTGAAGGGGTTAAATAATGCCGGTTAAAATTGTCGTAAAACTAATGATTTCATTGTCTGCTCGCAGTGAATGTCATTGTACATCTGAGACGAGGTATTAAAAAAAATCTGCCTTTTTAGCGCAGTATTTGACATTTTAACACATTTGTTATCAAAAGAGCATTGTAACATTAAAGGAGCCAACCATAGAACAGATGAGTTTGCTGTGTAAAGTTAAGTGATGGATGTTCTCCCAGACTTGAGATCTTCTAGACTTCCCATGTATAGCTCGCATCTCTTGCATGTACAAGTGCAGAAGTGATATCTGGTGCCTCTTGAGGATGGGGATTGAGCAGGTGCTCTGACAGAGATGCCTTTATATCGCCTTGAAGACAAGTTACTTGCTCCCTTTTGTACACAGGCTCCTGTACTGTACCACTCAGTATTCAGGGGTCTCCTGGTTTTATCCATACGTTTCTGAAATGTAGTTAAAGTTATTCTGCCCAGAACCCCCTAAAACAATGTGCAACTACTGTTTTTTCCCACCTTTTGAAGTGTGATGTCATGGCTACTGTAATATTCTCCATGAAATCATTGATCCCTGTAGAGTTTTCCTGGAGGAGTGAGGCTGTCCCTAACACTCACTTTTGGAAACTTGTGTACAAAACTATTGTAAATGTTGTGACGGGAATTATAGGGCAAACTTGCAGACTGCAAATGGTGTCTGTGTAACGCAGATAAATGGGTAACTAGCTGGCATGATGTCTGGTGAACGCCCTCTGTGCTGATAGACAGTCGCTGTCAGTGAAGCTCTGTGTTTTATAATTTTACAATAAAACGACAAGTTCTGAAACAATAGCATAGGCTTTTATGTTGTAAGGTCTGGGCGCATACTTACCCTGTCTAAAAGTCCCCCATTGTTTAAAGATGTGATTACTATAAGCCTGAAACATGTCTGTTTATTGGTTCAGCAGGACATCAGTTGTGAATATCTGCTTTTAACACCTTTTGTGGCTTATGGTTGCCAAGCTGGACAAATATATATATATATAGATATATATATAATATATATATATATATATATTTTATTTTTATTTTTTAATATATATATATATATATATATAGTGGTTGACAAATCACCAAATCTACCTCGCCACACAAAAAATCTCTCTCCACCTAGTACCAAAAGTGTGCTGTGGGCCATAGGAGCTCGCCACGATGTTAAATCCTCACCCGGGGCGAGCAAATGTATAGGTTGTCGAACACTAATATATATATATATATATTATATATATATATATATATATATATATATATATATAATTATTATTTTGTTAAATAATTTGTTGTTGCCTACATATTGCAGAACAATTGCCTTTTGTCATTAAGAGTGCATCTTCCAGTTGAAATCCTTTCGTTTGTTGACCTGTTTGTAGACTTCTGTTGCTTGTAGCTACCAAACAACTAAAATATATAGCTAGAATTGCAACTTAAAATGCTTGTGCATATCCTCTATTCTTTCAGTATTCGCACCTGTAAATTGTCATTTTCAGATAAAGAGAGAATGGCCACCTTGGCAACTCCAATTATATTTGTGTGGTAACGTGATAGAAACACTGGAACGTTTGTGTTATTGTGTATGCCCCTGACCTTGAGACTGGCTTTTAATTCACATCTCCCTCTTTCTTCAAATAGCGAATTGAGGCAGACGGGATGTGACCGGAGCAAATGCATGAAGTGGATAGATAAAGGGTTATAGGTGGCACAGAAGTTGTCAGAAGAGGGGAAAGTGCTGAGTGCATCAGAGGGGACAGCTCCCTCCCTGTCAAATGTTAGCAAGGTTTTTATATCCTGGAAATTAGATGTTGTACACAAGGCTGTTCATAGTGCCGTGTTTTTCAACCAGGGTTCATAAGGAACCCTTGGGTTCCCTGTCATTTTAAAATTGCACCAAATACAGAACAATTTCCAATGCATCTGATCTTAAACTCGCTGTTAGAGTGCTTTGGGGTTCCGCAGAATTTCATAGGGTTCATTGACCAAAAAAAGGTTGGAAACCACTGGATTAGTGCATTGCCGATACAAATAAATGTACACAATGTATCTGTTTTGTTGCACTGTTTTAATTATAATTGCAATACAACCTAGCTAGGTTCATGATTTACCTTTTTTTAGATGCAGTATTGATGGTAATACTGAATACTATGTCAGGGTTTCCCAAACTTCTCCTCGTGTTCTATAAACAGAGCAGGGTTTGAGGATTACCAATAAATATATTGTCCACGTACAAAATAGATGCATTCCACTGTCCTGGCTTATGCTTTGAGTATTCCTGCAACCTAGTGTGACACGTGATCCCTGATGAGGTCTTTGAGGGGAGAAAAAAAAATATATATGTACTGTATGTGTAGATGCATCTTAAAATATCCCTTGATACTTATTCAGCACGTTGCCATGTTACAAGCCCCTCAGGCAGCAAAGTGGTTAATAGTAAAATGGGAATGGTATCTTGGAATATCCCAATTTCTGTGAGTTACATAAAGTTTATTTATAAATGTTTTACCAGGAAGTAATACATTGAGGGGTTGTTTTCAAGTATGTCCTGGGCACAGAGTTATGATGACAAATACATAGTTGCATTAAGTGAGCAGGGTTATACATTGTATACAAGACATTGCACGCACAGTTAGAGATAATATGTTATAGGCGTACGTAACAATTACAGACTAGATTAAAATGAGACCGCTTTAGTTTTGAAAGAACTTAGACTGGTGGCGTCAGTGAGAGTCTCCGGTAGGTTGTTCCAGTTGTGGGGTGCACGGTAAGAGAAGGAGGAGCGGCCGCATACTTTGAGTCTTGGGACCATGAACAGTCTTTTGGAGTCTGATCTCATATAAGTTCTGCATGTGGTAGGGGTGAGGCGCTTGTGGTAAGCATTGTTGGTGAATACTGACTTGCTGTAATGTATTACTGTTGTTGTTGGGTTTTTAGGCTCTGCTTATTTAGGTACCAGCATCCAGCAGAACCAAACGGAGTCTGATTTCCGAAAATCCAAAGTGATCACTCAGTCTGACATGAAGGTTGAGCTGCTCCCAGCCCTCACGGACAATTACATGTACCTTCTCATTGATGAGGAGACCAGAGAGGCAGCTATTGTGGATCCCGTACAACCCCACAAGGTAAACATTCAGCTGCTTCTGTGACGTGCCTTTTTGATAATATTAGTAGTCTGTTTAATCTCTTCAGTGTCAGAGGAACACAGTGTGGTGCCTTCTGGCACTGATGAGATAGGGGAGATTAGACGTATATACATATTCTATATCCTCATACACTACACAATGTTCATGTTCTGGATCGTGTCATCTTCATTTGTCTGCAAAAAATGATCTCTGGGTTAAAACCCACAGGAAACATTATTAACATCGTAACTCGCTGTGTAGAATGTTTTCTATGGCATTTTAAAACCTCCATGAGAGAGGCAGTAAAAGTATACATTTCATGCAGTGCCATGGCCTTGAATAAATTCTATCTAAGGGAATGCATTTCATACACCTGACACTGTTATTCTTAATTGATTTAAATTTAAGATCACATTTTAGCAGCAGATCCCAGCTTTAATATCAGGCCTATTCAGTCTGAATATTTTAAAAGGAATGTAGATCATTGGAGAGGAGTCTCGTTCATGTTCTGTGGTAATGGAATCCCAGGGAGTGGGGACTCGCTCTTGCAAATCAGTCATTCTATAAAAATAACGTTTTGGTCCACAATCCCAAAATCTCATTCACTTGGATCCTTCAATCTTGAAAGCCATGCAGTAATGGTTATATGGCATACAGTATACAAGTTCTTAGGACGGGAAGAAGCAGCTTACAGTACATGATTGCATGTTGGAAAATGAACATGGCTTTGTCTTGTTTTCTTTGTCAGGTTGTTGATGCAGTCAAGAAACACGGAGTCAAATTGACAACTGTCCTCACTACACACCACCACTGGTATAATCCCATTTGTATTCATTCTGATCCTTCTCTTGGGTGCTTTGATCATGTACTGTAACATCTGGGGAAATGGGGCCCACAGTCTCCCCCAAAAATGATTAGGTCCAATTATATGATAAGATGGTGCAGATTCCAGAAAGTGAGGATGCAGAATATTTTTTTAGCTTCCTGGAATCTTCAAAGGGGAGGCACTTAAGACATAAATGTCAGACCATATACACTGAAACAAATTACTTTTAGCAGTTATTCCAAATGACTGACCGCATCTTGGTATAATCTGTAGGGACCATGCTGGAGGAAATGAGAAACTGGTGAAGATGGTGTCTGGGTTAAGAGTATATGGGGGAGACGACAGAATTGGAGCGCTAACACAGAAAGTGTCCCATCTAACCACATTCCAGGCAAGTTCTTCTGACCCACAGAAACATATTTAAAGAAACAAATAGTAGCTTGTTTCTATAAACATCAATCTTTTTCAGAGTAGCTACTATATCCATATATTGCATGTCGTTTCTCTTTGCCTATGTTTGTTTAACTCTTCGCTGGCTCTTCCATCACTGAAGGGGTTGTGTATTTTTACAATGGAATGTTGTTTTTTCTTTTCCATGTGTTTTTTAGGTGGGGTCTCTTCATGTAAAATGTCTCTTTACCCCATGCCACACCTCGGGGCATATCTGTTACTTTGTGACTAAACCAAACAGCTCCGAGCCACCTGCTGTGTTCACAGGTAAGGCTTCGTGTTATTCTGTTATCGTGTAATGCAATGTGAGGTCTGTGAATTTCACCCACTCTTATCATGGCCAAATAAATTGCTCCCAGAGTTTAGCTCTAGTTATCCCAACTGCAGTGTCTCCAGTATTACCCAGGGTAGTCATGTAGGGCGTTTAAACAAGCTACAAATGTACTTTGATGATCCACAGGGAATATATAACTGTAGTCTATCTTTCCTTGTGTTGGGGCATCACCTTTATGTGAGAATCTAGGGTTCCGTTATATGCCAATTTCATGCATTCTTATTTCTATATATGTGTATATATTTTTTATTTTATTTTGATTGAATCAAAAATTACACTTTTATTATGTTTGTTCTGTACTGATGCGTGTTTTTTTTTTTTTTTACAAGAAAATGGGGTTTCATATGACTATGGAGACAATAATTGGGTGGTGACATTGTCCTGTGTCTCCACCCTGCAGGTGACACGCTGTTTGTTGCTGGGTGTGGGAAGTTCTTTGAAGGAACCGCTGAAGAAATGTATAAAGCTCTGATTGAGATATTAGGTCGTCTGCCTCCCGAAACGGTAAATTCTTCCTCCTTCTCCTCGGAAATGAAAGGGGATGGGGTTGGTGTTGGGTGTGTTACTACTTGCAACATTAACCCAACACCTAATGACATTATTACATATTTAGCTTATTCGGGATGCAACATGATCCCTGAAACTGGTTATTTTGTTGCTTCAGCATAAGCTTCGTATCATCAGTAATAATATCATTTTATTTTCTCCCAAAGAGAGTCTACTGTGGACATGAGTATACGGTCAACAACCTAAAGTTTGCTTGTCATGTTGAACCCAACAACGATTCTATAAAGCAGAAGTTATCTTGGGCCAAGGTATTCTGGATTTTATTTTTGATTTGTTACACACTCCGATACATGTTCGAGTTGACAGCTATGTTCTGGTGACCTGCGATATGTATGGTGTTTACTGTTTCACTGCTGGGTGGGCCACCCACACTTTGCACTGCCATTTGTTGTTACGGAAAAGGTTAATATTTGCACAATAATTACAAGAAAGATGGAATGACGAAAAAATGGAACCAAAAATTTAATTTTAATTTACATTTATTTGTTCCAAGCAAGTCTACATACATATATGGAAAGATAATGAATTAAAAAGCAAATGACACCTTTTTCTCCTTCCTGCTTAAATTGCTCTTTGTTCTATAGTAAGACAGTTTGCTTTATCTTGTAGGACAAATACAACAGCGGAGAACCCACTGTACCTTCCACTATCGCAGAAGAATTTACATTCAACCCTTTTCTGAGAGTCAGGTATGTGTTTATATGTATAGATCAGGGGTAGCCAATTCCAGTCCTCAAGACCTACCAACAGGTCCGGTTTTCAGGATATCCCTGGCTTCGACTGAGCCACTGATTGGGCCACCGATTGAGCCATCTGTGCAGAAACAGGAATATCCTGGAAACCTGACCTGTTGGTAGGTCTTGAGGACTGGAGTTGGCCACTCCTGGTATAGTTTTAAAGAAGAAAATAAAACGAGCACAAATGAGTATGAGAATATTTCAAATGAATAGAAGCACACTATGCTCACTTACATAAAAGATAAAGGACGTGGGTATCCGTGTTGGTCCTTCCATGTTAATATAATACGTCTCCCACTTGTGTCTTTGTTACTAATCACTTTTTATTTAATTTTTTTTAAAATAATAATAGAAACAGAGCCCTCACATTTAATTAAGATGTAAGTATGTGTAGATATAGAGATCTCCAAAAGGTCGAAACAGATGTCTGTGAGTGATTTCACTGGCTTTGCATCTAATCCCATGCTGTGTGAACAGCGAGCATTAGCTTATAAGGGTTCCATGTAAACATTTCAGGCAAAAGGTGGCACTGTGTGCTGATTTGCATGTCATTTCCCAGAATCCCTTGCTGCAGTGGGAGCACTGTATGCTAGGTGATAATGGTGAAAGGCAGGGTGGCAGACCCGTATAAGACATGTGAATGTGCTCACAAGTGATATATTATTATTATTTATTTATTTATTTATTTTTTATTGGCTATATGCTAATGGTGGCGTTATATACACCAAATATTGGAATCTACGCCATGCTTTACTATGTGTGTAAGTTATACTATGTATTCTACTGCACACACTCTCTGTGCTGTTTACATGAATTTGCATGTCTTTTTGTATTGGCAGAGAAAAATCTGTCCAGCAGCATGCTGGCAAAGGTGATCCGATCTCTACAATGGCTGCAATCCGTAAGGAGAAGGATAGTTTCAAGGTGCCAAGAGATTGAATGGAACGCCGGCATTCACGTCCCGCCAATGTAGGGTATCGCACTCCCATCTGGCATTATCTGCCATTTAACTTGAATAGCAGTTGACATCGGATCGGAGACGGATACTTTGCACCAGCGCTTACTAAATCCCACTCTAAATTTGCAATACGCCCTTTCTGTTTCTAGAAGCTATTATTTGGGGTTGGTCTCATCCTTTTTTTGCACATTTTAAATTAAATGTTATGTTTAATACTTTTTTTTTTTTTTTCCCCAATTGTTTTGAAAAGCAAAACGCACTTGAGTTTTGCTAGTAAGGTACAAAGCATTTTGCGTAAATGCAAATATGTAACATTTGTTTCACTTGCTGTTTAAAAAGTACAAAACATAAATTTAGTTAAGCATGCATGACTGCATTTAAATATTGATCTAATTGACTATTGAAATAATACACTTTTACTTGTATCAATGAATCTCCTATCTATCTATTTTTTTTGAGTTTCATTGATGCAAGTAAAAGTTTATTCTTTCAGTGACTGAGAATCAAAGTGCATCTTATTCCATGTTTCACAATATCCTTTAACACCGGATTGAATTTGCAGAAAAATGCAATGATATATATATTTTTTCTTCTTTTGAGATTTTTAATTAATTATTTTTAAATGTTTTCATGCCAGCAATGTACACTGTTATTCAGTGTCACGTTTTATCTCTCTTCTGCTTTTTAAAAAAAATCTTTACTTGAATGTATATAAGCCTGGGACAGCACCAGCTGGGTCAAACATGCGCTAACCCGCTGTCTGTAGGCAGCGATCAGAAGCGCGGGGGGCATGGGCTAAATGGGGCGGGTGGGCGCGGCCATGAACTTGATAGGCAGCGATTAGTTTGAGGAGATGCTGAAAAGATGTGTCCTCAACAGAAGGGAGACCTGTAATAAGTGAGAGAAGATGGATCTGATGTGGTGGGTTTTTTTTTTTTTAACCTGAATGTGGTGCTACTTTTTGGCTTTGAGGAAACGTTCTTGTCCAGATTAAGCTGTAGTACAAACATTTAGTTGTGTGTGCACTTGAGGAAGGAGAGTTTGGAGTTGTGAAGTTGCTGCTGGAGGTGATGTGTGACATTAACTCTGTCAGGGGCCTCCAAGAAATATCTATATCTATGTACATACAACACTATATATAACTAGCATGTTTAGTTACTGTTTTGTGTGCCTGGATATATACACCCCCGCTCCCCTGTTCATGCCAGGCTGCCGGCGATCTCCTCTCTTCATTGGCTCAGCGCACCATGTGACGCGTGTCCGCACGAGAACACAATCTTGTTGTATCCCCTGCTGGCTGACGTGCACCAAGCAAGGAGACACCGGGGCCAGGTAGAAAGGTGGTGAGAGGCGCACGCCGCCATCAGCAACGAGGACCTAGCCTAAATGACCACTTCAGAGACCAGTGACGCAGCCTGCAGTTGTCTCGGGCATATGAGAAGTTGCACAACAGTCAGGGAGCTCTGACCATTCAGGGCAATATTTCACTACAAGACAAAACTGTAATAATAGCTTCTTCTAGAGTTGGGTTGGTGGTTTAACCTTGTTTTTGGAGTGGTGCACAGTGGTTAAGGTTTAATTCAGGAGTGGCCAACTCCAGTCCTCAAGAACCACCAACAGGTCAGGTTTTAAGGCTATCCCTGCTTCAGCAAAAGTGGCTCAATCTTTGAGCCACCTATGCTGAAGCAGGGATATCCTTAAAACCTGACCTGTTGGAGGCCCTGAAATTGGCCACACCTAACTTAGTCCTTTATGCAGTTGTGGACAATATCACGGAAGACAAGGTTATTTACACCTTTTTTACCGGGATCATACATTGAGCAAAACAAGGTAATGTAGTTTATTCGCATAAATTCACTAACACACAACGATACACAAATTACAGACAAAAAGACACACTTTGTGACTGGGGTCGAAAACTTGACTTTCCTAGGTGCAGGGAACTCTATGGGAGAGTTTTACCCTGACCGGGACCTAGTTCGGAATCTCCTGGAACCCAAATCGGCATAAAGTTCCACACACCCCCGCTACGTTCTCTTCTGAGAATTTGGTGCCTCCTGACCGCGAGTTAGTCCAAATCTCCTGGAACTCAAATTGGCATCAAATCCCAGCTGCGTCCTCTACGATCGTATCTGAGAAATTGGGCGCAAAAGTCGGGACTTAGACTCTGGCAGGCAGGCTTTTCAGGATTAATATTAAAGCCGGTTGCTCTGCTATTTGCGCCGAAGCAACTTTGAAAAGCCGCCCGCGCTCTTACTACTCGAGACTACGAATCTGATTGGCTCATCAATTCTTATAGTATTCTGAGTTTCATTCACAAAACTGAGCAGCCAATTAACGCGTGGGAAAATTCTCAAGCAACCAATCAGGGCCACGCCGGCTAGAAAAGCCGGGTCAGCGGGAAATCTGACATGACCAATGGACATGCCCAAGCTTGCCACCTTTCCCCCTGACTATCTCAATGACACTCTCCACCAGGTCTGGCAGCGCAAGTGGCATCCCGGAGGACTGCCATTGATCTCCGGACCTGGTACTCTGCCTTCCCTGCTGACCAAATGCTGTTCACACCTCTGGACTTCCTCTGACTGCTTTGAACTCTGATGTCCAGCAGACTTACAGGCGCCTATGGGTTAGCTCGGGCAGCCTGTTTGGACATCGGTTTCGAATGTAAAAACACACTACATTTCATAAAGCATATTTTTACTATATTTCTGAGTCTTGGGGAACAGGGACAGAACAGGAAAACTGTTGTAGTTTTATTTCTATCTGCCTTATTCCCCACACACTTTCTCATAGACTCAGTCTGGGCTTTCAGAGTCCCCCCTCAACCTTATATACAGTTGAGGGTCACCTGGGCACGAGCTGGGGTACCCCCCTTTACCTAGGGATTCCCTCATACAGGAATATATGTTTTATCCCTGTGCCCCATTCTCCTTTCTGGGCTGTGCTGATACAGGGTACCCTAGTGGTGAGTCACGCTTGCGTTTACAAGGGGACGTATTGCCGGGACAATGTGCCTACATGTATCTGAGAGGCATGAGGTACATTTATGGGGGAACTGAGAACTCCGGACACCAACCTCTTAGGCACATTTTGTCAACGGTTCCTCTGCAAAACCCCCCTTGAAATTCATACCCTAGCAATCCCTGCTCGCTGACATGCCCGGAAAGGGAAAAACACAAAAAATACTTTTATTACATGCAATACATTGTACTATGTCAATGTTACTGGGCCCAAGATATAACTCTTTTGGACCCTTATAAACACATCAGGGGTAACCAAATCGCACTTAACCTTTATTTGAGAGCCTGGTTACCCCCTACTGTCACAGTCAAATCCTCCTATCCCCCTGTACCTCAGTATACCCACTTTTATTTGGGTAGTAACAGCATCATTTGTTAATTTTCCCACTTTTGGACGGTGTCACGAGGAACAGAATTGCAGATGTGCTTCCAAGATGGTGTGAACGCCTCTGAAGGATCATTGTGTATCATTTTTAAATTGAAATGTGCTGTATAAACAAAATATATTAATATATTACAATACAAGTAAACTTTGTCTAATGTTAATAATGCATTTTTCTGATTCAGCTTCCTCTGCCACCTAATTGTTTTAATGTTCCTTCTACATTTTTTTTTTTTTAAATTTAATTTTTACACGTCTTGATGCTCTTGTGATGTTTTCATGATTACAGGGTTTTAATACACATCTATTGGTGGGGAATCATAATAAGAAAACCTTCGCCATTCGATCTTTGCTATAAATACATATGCCGTGTTTTTCAGATTGTAGCCTGGATGTACATTTAACCCATAGCTCAATTGAAAATGGCCATGCAATATTCTATTAAAAATAAACGAACTCATTATCCAGCAGCAAAAGGGATGAATGACTTGGGAATAAATTATTTGTGGTGGTGTTTTCCACTTATATATATATATATAAAAAAAAAAAACTGCTGAAACATAAGAGTGAATGTATGTTTTGCAATAAATAGCACTTCAGAGTACAATGGTGTCAATGCTGTTCTTTTACCTAAATTATCACAGGTATTTCAGTGTCTAGTGATTCTATATGACTTAATTCTTACTGCTACCATACCTAAAACAACCACAACTTCTTTGTAAGGGGCTTTTATTTTCTATTAAAATAAAATGTTCGCAGTTAAAGTGTTGGAGAAACAAGCCAGAGCCTTTGATTTGTCAAGCTCTCTATATTCCAGTTCAAACACCTTTCTGTATATCTTGCATCACTTAACAAGTGAATACTTTTTGCAGACTTCAGCTTCAAGGCTCTGATGGAAAATGCCAGCACCTCCCAAAATCAGTGACTACAATCAGCTTGAAGATATCTCTGTAACCTAACACAATAATCCTATTCTGCACGACATGCTCAAATTGCTATTGGGTCAATAGTTAATATAAGTATATCTATGTAATTAAATAAAGTTTGGCATGTGCAGACTGTGTGTGTTGATAAGGCTAATACATAAATAATCAATGATCACACTGGAAAAGAAGAAAACACATGTTAAAAAATGGTATCGCTTCTGGTTTATTGCTTCCTTTCTACAACAATGGGAATTCATTAGTCAGAGAGCAAATGGGCCATTAGGTATCCAGACTCTGTGGAAGAATCTCTTCAGTCAGGGGCTATTTTGCTATTCAGCTGAGGAGGCATTAACGTTATATTGGATCTGATAATAAAATGGTTTGCGAGAATTATCTGAAATCTGAACTGCCCTGTTCTTTCCTTGCATATAACCTCAGGTAACCCCCCCTTGAAATTAATTAGTAGCTAACTTGGCAGCAGCAGCAGCAGAGTCATGACAAAAATAAATAAATGAAACACTGGACGGAGTAGCAGTTACATGTCACAATATCACTAGCAGCACGGGGGGGGGAATGACCCAATAAAAAAAACAACAAATAACATGTCCTATGTATGGAGAAAGCGTGAAAAGAAGGGTGGGGTTCGATGGAAAGCAAGAGAAACAGGCTGGGAAGAAAGGGAAACCAGGCTGTACAGGCAGTCCTCGGTTATCAGACACAATGCGTTACTCAAAATGGCGTTGTAAAGCGAAACACGTTTTCCCACAGGAACACTGTTTAAATGAAAGGTTCCGTTCCTGAAGGCATTTTTAACACTAAAATACACCAAATATTTTATGCAGGCAATAAGATATGCAGCACACACATAAATTATATAGTGTATATACTGTATTATATATATAATATAACATAATAAATAATATATTATATAGTATAATATTATATAGTATTATATTATATATATACGCTCTTACGACGCTTTGCAACGTTGTTTATGTGAATGTGTATATATATATATATACACACATACACAACGTTGCAAAGCATCGTAAGAGCGTTGGATAAGCCATTTTGGCGTTGTAAAAATGAACATAGGTATGCATTGCATAGCGTTGGATAAGCCATTCGTTGTAAAGCGAAGCGTTGTAAAACAAGGACTGCCTGTATAGTGTACAAAGATTTCTTCATCTTTGCCGCTGTCTGTCGGCTGACGGCTCCCCTCTCCCTGCCGTGCGCGCACGCGCGGCACATCTATAGAAAGGCTGACTAACGTCAGCCAACTAAAAATCCGCACGCGCGTGCACGGTGTAGCACGCGCCCGCCACTATAAAACGGGCCTAACTCTCCCCAACAACTCCTACTGACTCCCCAAGGTGCAAGCTGGGGCAAAGATGCAGAATGTGATACATGTTATTATAATCTGTGCACCGTGTTAGTCTGGGGCAGACAGCAAAACATTTTAGTACAATGCTGTGATAGGTAGGTGCAGGGTAAAGGTGTCCTGCTTTTGCTACAAAATTGCCTTGATAAGTACACCTCTGAACTTTTTTTGAGCCCTGGGGATTATTGTTTCAAGTAATGTCTTTAGACCCTAGATGGTGCCTTTGAGTAATGAGTAAAAAAAAAAGCACTTCTGACGGAGTACATTTACTGCATTGCCAACAATGTTAATCGATGTTGGTCAGTGCAATTACACAGATGGGTTATGGACCACATTCATTTTAAATGCTGATTTTCACTGACTTTAAATACAAAAGACTTGAAACGTGTATGTAATTATTACAGTCAATGTGCTATTGACTCCGCTGCAATACAACAACCATATCCAATGTTGTTGTGTGAAAATAAACGTATCTCTTCCTGTGAGAATGATACAAATATACAGTAATATAGTGTACCTTTACTGTATTTTGACCAAAAAAACATACCCAGCAGTGTCTGTTAAATATTATAGATGGCATCACTTATCACACAAATAATACAGGAAGGTAATTTGATAAATCTTTGAATAACTATGAAGCTGTTGTACAGTAAAGTTAGCTGATTCTGTAGAGTTCAACATCCAGTTTAATAGTTTCCCTAAATTAAAGAATAAACTGACTGGGACCCATGTGATTCTTACTACCTCTTCTTTCAATGGTGAGTGGGTACAAGAATATCTAAATCTGTTACTGAGCTAAAAGCAGATAATATGCACAATTATTTCGTATACGTTCAGGTTGCTTCAAAAACAAAAGATCTGTCGAATCCTCACTATTGTTTGTGGGGTTTTCAAAGTGTCCATAGTAGATTGTTCTGTTTCTATGAAAATAGTAACAATTACAGAATCCTTCTATATTTCATACAGTAAAAAAAAAACACATGCTTGAAGGACTGTGATCTGTGGTCTATACCACATTACAAACGTGTGCAGGGGGAGATCATTTTACTATGGCCCGCACCAAGTGTTTAAAATCCAAACCTAAACTTGTATAAAACATATATTTTCTACTCTTCTATTTGTATCACACGTTGATTAAGTTGCCGTTTCCGTCAGTTAATTGTACGTTGCTTTAATCATGAGCAGATACAACTGCATTACCCCTTTGCCAGTGTGCTCTCCCTGGGAGTTACTTCCTATTCCTTGGTGTCCTGCTGTGAGCTGTGCAGCTGGTGAGCAGATCCTTACTGAAGCTTTTATATCATGATATAAATGTATATGCCGTATGCAAAGCGAAAGGTGACATGCATGCTTTACAGCAGTGTGTTTTATTTAAGGGTGTTAATATATGGTCTTTTGCAATGAGACATTATTCGTGTATTAAGGTAAAACTATGGTTTGTAGGCCTGTAAGAATGCATGTGAAACGAGACAAGAAAATGTATTCTTATTGAATGTTAGTCTTGTACAATTTGTCTTGCTCTGTTCCACATCCGGCTCCCAGAGTCCCAGACTGGGTTAAAGTGCGTATGATCGCATGTTTCTCTTATGTAGAATTCCAGTCACATACATTCGCTGATCTAAATTAAACAGCTATAGGCTAAAGCACTCCAGGTTTTCCACTGTACATTAACTGCACGTGTTGTACATTTGTTTTTTATATCTCATCCAAGAAGCAGTTACTGTATGGATAACACTGCCCTGTTTCCAGTAATTACACACTTTAATGTATACACCTACAACAGTTTTTTAACATTTTTTGTAGTTAGGGAACCCTATAATTATATTGTGAAATTCTGCAGAACCCGAACCTCTCTAATAGCGCGTCTGAGATCAGATGCATTGTAAGGAACTCAAACCCTTTCTAATAGCGCGTCTGAGATCAGATGCATTGTAAGGAACCACAACCCTCTCTAATATCGCGTCTGAGATCAGATGCATTGTAAGGCCTCGGACACGCTTACCGCTGGCGTGCTGAGGCGCGCTGAGGCTCAGGGAAAGCGGGTGCTTTCCCTGGCCTTGCGGTTGCTTACCGCAAGCGCTCTCAGCAGGCCGTCAGGGGGCGGGCGCGTCACTAGCCCGCCCCCGGCCAGTGACGTCACGGAGCTGGTTCGCCCTCATTGGGCGAACCGCTCACGTGACCGACCTGTCTCGCCGGCAAGCGGGGGAATTTTAAATTCCCCTAAGACCTGCGCTTCCGCAAGCGCGCGGAAGCGCAGGTGAGCCCCTACTAAAGCCGCTCTAATTGCGGCTGTAGGGGCTCAGTGCTGAGCGGGAGCGCGCGTCAGCACGCTTCCACCAGCAAGCGCCAAACATGGCCAAGGCCTAAGGAACCACAACCCTCTCTAATAGCGCCTCTGAGATCAGATGCATTGTAAGGAACCACAACCCTCTCTAATAGCGCCTCTGAGATCAGATGCATTGTAAGGAACCACAACCCTCTCTAATAGCGCGTCTGAGATCAGATGCATTGTAAGGAACCACAGCCCTCTCTAATAGTGTGTCCGAGATCAGATGCATTGTAAGGAACCACAGCCCTCTCTAATAGTGTGTCCGAGATCAGATGCATTGTAAATTCTTCTGTATTTCGTACAAAATGACCTGAAAATTGCCACAGAATCCTTTAGGGATGCCTGGCGGGCCCAAGGCTTCCAAGGAACCCCCACAAAATCAGAAGAGAATATACCGCTCACTAGTTAGGTGTAATAAGTATTGTAAATGTGATTTTAGCCCTAATGCCTAGAGTGGCACTGGGTGCTACCTATGTTCTGATTTGAAATGTATTATCAATAATAGAGGAAAAGTTGGTATTACCAACCAATCTCTAACAAGAAGCACATTTTATGGCGCACACCGTGGCTGTTTAAAACGTAACATTTAATAAACCTACAATTAATATAAATCAACACGTGCAAATACATTTTGTTATATTTATTGTGTGTATTATTATTTTTAAAAAATAGTTTACTAGAACCCCTGTTGAAAAACACTGACCTACAATTTTAAACTATTTGCAACAAAAAATGTGTACACATTTACTCAGGATCACATGCATACTTAATTATAAACTTGAATAAATAATTCCCCACTGCCGTGTACTTGCATAACAAACAGCACATGACTACACTGAAGGATTTCAGCATTTACCCCAGATATTTTCAGAGGCCAAAGTTTCAATGTCCTTAGCCATTGGTATGCAAGTTAAAAAGATCCCTTAATGCACACCATATTTGTTACTGCCATTACAGAATGTCACCAGAGAAACACAAACCATATCTTCCTTTTTAAAATAAAGTTGTAAACAGACTTCTTGTTGGAAGAATAATCTAAAAAGAAATGTAGATTCTTTACAGACTTTTGTGATGTTGGAAACTTGTGTTCAGCATCTCTGGACAATCTGCAGACAAAGTGCTAACATTCCACTCACATGAAACAAGATGAGAAACAGCACAGAGGGCTTTGGGGGGGGGGGACATGATGACAAACAGCTTCTAACTTCTGCACATAGGCATATTCACTAAAGTGTGATAGCCATTTCCCTGTAACTAATTGACAAATTAATTTGAAGCAAACAATTCTTGCAGTTTGATGATCAGTTTGAGAATGTGTGATTGATTTGAAAAAAATAGTAAAACATTTGCACTTTTAACGTTCCTATTTCTTTGTTTTCAGAACCAGGAAATATCAGTTATGCTCAAGTTGTGTTTATAACCCAAGGACATTTTTAAAAGATTACATTTTCTTTAGCAATCACATCAGGAGAGGTAAACAGGATATTTGCCATACAATGGCCTCCTATAAAAATCTAAGCAGTTTTTGGGAATGGGGTAAAAAAATTATCTGTGTTGGAAGAAATTATGCAGAACATGCCAAAGAACTTAAAAACGCAGTCCCCACAGATCCAGTCTTGTTTCTTAAACCACCTTCAGCTTATGTTAAAGAAGGTGCTGCAGTCCTCATGCCTTATTACACCAACAATCTGCACCATGAGGTTGAACTTGGGGTTGTTATTGGTAAGCGAGGAAGAGAAATACCTCAGTCATTTGCAATGGAGTACGTGGCAGGTTATGCTTTGTGTCTGGATATGACCGCCAGGGATATGCAGGATGAATGTAAGCAGAAAGGGCTGCCTTGGACATTGGCAAAAGCATTTGACACATCTTGTCCTGTCAGTGACTTCATACCCAAAGAAAAAATACAAGACCCACACAATCTAAAGATATGGCTGAAAGTAAATGGCCAGCTGAGACAAGAGGGGAGCACGTCTTCAATGATTTTTTCCATCCCATTTCTTATTAGTTATATTAGTAAAATTATAACTCTGGAAGAAGGAGATCTCATTCTGACTGGGACGCCAAAAGGAGTCGCATCGGTTCAAGAAAACGACGAGATGGTGGCAGGAATTGATGAAATAATCAGTATGAAGTTTAAGGTTCAAAAACAATCATAATGGAATGAAAATGCTGAAAGTATCTCAGTGCAGTTGATAACTGGAAGAAATTATTTGTGTTCATTTGATCTGATACATTTGAATGCCTAACTCATAATGGTGAGAAAAAAAAGTGAAATTACATGTAGCAAAGAGAGCCTGCCACAAGATGGCATACAGTATTTGATTTATATGCACACGGTGAAGTGGCTAAATCTATGCAAATTTCAAAATATGCAAAAAGATTGCTCCTTTAAATTATAATAAATAACGGATAATTAAATAATAACCTATTATCTTTAGAGGTGTTTGACAAATATTTACATATATATCAACAATACATTTATGAAATAGATGTGTTTATTGGTAAATTCTACATAACCACAACTTGTAATAAGCGATTGACAATTTTAAACATTTTGTTTAATACACAACAGAAAGCTCAAAATAAATTGATCTTTGTCCAGATTAATAACAAATGAAATCGTTTTGTCTTATTCATGTTTTTAGGCTGCGACAACGATGCCGCTGAGCGCGCTCATGCTTGGTGCGCTCACTTTAATGTAAGCTAATGAGCACGGCTATGCTGACGCTTTGTGCGCACGTGCACGTATGCTCGGCAATGCTCAGCGCTTGGGAAAATTGATTTCCAAGCGCTCAGAAGGGTCACATGACCCAAAATTACGTCACGATAGTTCCCTCAATAACACGTTCCGATCTAGCCAATTACACACTCCCTCCCTTAAACGCCCCGCTCGCGCTCGCAAATTGCAGAAGGACAGCCAAGCGCTCATGCTTTTAGAGTTGGTAACGTCGCCGATCTCAAGCATGAGCGCGCTCAGCGGCAGCGTGGCCGCAGCCCTATACTTGTGCTAGTCATATATCCATTAGCAACTGTAGGCAATTCCACACGGTTGGTACTTAAATATTGAGAACAATCCTTCTCTACACTGCAACAAACTATAGAGTTAAAAAAAATACTGGTTCATCATTCAATGATGCTTTACATTTGCCCTCTTCTGGGCAAACGTTTACTTGCTTCAATGGGATCTGCCATTTTGCAGGAGACCACATTTACTCTCATTCCATTTCTTGAATTTGTTGACAAAACAATCTAAAATTGATTGGAAATGTTATTTAAGACGTCACAACCATTAAATACGCATATTTAATGCAGCTTAAAGTAATATCAAAATGTGCTTCTACTGATAGTCTTGATTTTGTGAGTTAGGTATGTTAAAGCAGCAAGCCCCTCCGCCCACCCCCAAAATATTTTTTTAATTTTATTTATTACTTTAAAAGAATTGGGGTGTCCCGTAGAGCGGATGCCTGTGCCTGTGTCACCAATAGAAAGTCGATGACTAATTTCCAGATGATGTTTCAGCTTTCGACAGAACTCAGCCTAGCGGCCATATTGTTCTCTGGCAAGGAAACGCAACATTAAATCTACCGGCAACTGGCAGGTCGCTGGAGCCGGTCGCCATGTGGTTGAGTTCCATGAGACCGGTGGAGCCAGAAAGATAATGTAAACATATCCACCAAAATAATTTGGGCAGCACAGACTGCTGCTTTAAGTATAGTTTTATTTTGTAACCCAGCCTTTCATATGCAACTAAACAGAGTTAACGTTTTTAATAAAACATTTTCCTAAAAACTACATTTGAAGACTTTCTGTTTACGCCACATTTCCAATTAAAAAGAACCCACTTTATCGTGCATTACTATTGGTGTTTTCAACATGAGTGCCATTTATGTCATTCCTGAGGGCAATTAAATCTCAATTGAGGTTTGAAATAAGAGCTCAAAATAATACTGAAGTACAAAATATCATAGTTATGACATATCTTTTACAAGCATGCTAACCTTTAAATAGATTTTGCAGCGTTCCAATAGAAAATTCCATTTCAAAGTTGTCTTCTGATCTTCTGATAAATTGAAAAATTCATCTACCTAAATCAAACATAAGGAAATTAATTTTGAAAAATCATTATAACAGTACAGTACTTCTGTAAAAGGAAACAGCAGCAATTCTAGAAAAGAATTAGAAGTACTGATATACACACACACATATATATATGTGTGTGTGTGTGTGTGCTTGTCCAACATTACCATGTAAATCCCCCAATTGACTTATTAATGCATTTGGGTCAGTAACTAACCAATTCCCTTAAAATAGGAGATTTCTATTTATTTTTTTACATATGTAATCATCTTAAATGTTCTATAAGTTAATAAATACAGATATCTACCGTGCATGATAATGTTTCCTCGGCTACGCTGCCAGATAAGTTACAAGACATAAGAGTGCCTGTGTGGTCAGTAAGGTCCACTATTAAATCAAAGCTCGTGACCACGGATTTAGGTTCAGTGGACATTTCATCGCAGAAAGTATATGTGCACACATCTGAAGGATCAGTTATTAGGTAACGACATCGTGAACTGTATGAAGAATGATAAACTTACATATATTTCTTGTTATACAATAACATTATTTATATATATATATATATATTTATCTTAATCACAAAAGAGTATTGATTTAACCTACGTAAAACACTTCAATTTAAAAAAAACACATAGTGTTATTTATTTTTGAAACCAATATTTTGCATATCATTACAAAGTATGGACTGACAATTCTTACATGATAATTTCTATACGTACTGTAAATAAATAATGTCCTACTGCATGTAGAATTTCCCCAATATAGAAGTATAATAGCCGGAGTAGATTGCCTTTAATTTTTAGAACCAAAATAAAAGGTTACTCCCTGAAAAAAGTTAATCTTTATACAAGATGCTTTCATGTGCTATAATGCCGGGCTTGAACATGTTAAGTTGTGCATTCAATTTTAGCTCTGTAGTTGAGATCCATGGGGAATAATTGCAACTCCCTTTGATTAGTTTACCCAACTGTTATCACATCATAACAATAACCTAGTTAATTCAACCCATGCAAATACTATTGTGCAGAATAGACCCATAGAAATGTGCTGACAGGCTTTCACCCCATAGGTGGCTGCATGCTTGCATCTAAGTGGTAGAGATACTGTAACTGGTTGAGAACATTTTAAAATGCAATGCACTTTATTAAATACAAAACTAAACTGTTAGCATCATCCTATATAATAAAAATGAAAGCACTGTATGCCTGTCTGCATCTTCCTGTGTCCCTAGGGGAAATCTCATTGGTCCCTTGGCCCGCCCGCCCCCGCACCTCTGATTGGCCTGAGGCGGAGTGACGACACACAGTGTCACACACACACACACACACCACTCTCTCTCTCTCTGTCCTCTCCCACACCCCATCACACTCACCTCCCCCCCTCAGCTCCCCCCCGGTGCTCCGCCCCTCCCCCCACGCCCGATGCTCCACTCACCTCCCCCCCTCCCCGGCGGGGGGACAGGCAGCTGACACGCAGCACCTAAGATGGCGGCGGCCGGAAGGACCCCCTTCCTCCCTCGCGGAGTAACTAAGATGGCGGCGGCCGGAACGAGAGGTGACGTGTGTGTGTGTGTGTCACTGTGTGTGTGTGTGTGTGTGTGTGTGTGTGTGTCACTGTGTGTCACTGTATGTCACTGTGTGTGTGTGTGTGTGTCACTGTGTGTGTGTGACACTGACAAAAACTGAAACTCTCCAGCAAAAAAGTATAAATAAACTTTTATTAAACTACATAAAACGGATACTGATCCACATACAAAAAAAGAGACATCCTCCCACGCGTTTCAAGAAACAACTGCTCTTTCTCAAGAACACTACTTGAGAAAGAGCAGGTTTTGCTTGAAACGCGTGGGAGGTCTCTTTTTTTGTATGTGGATCAGTATCCGTTTTATGTAGTTTAATAAGTTTTTTTTATACTTTTTTGCTGGTGAGTTTTAATTTTTGTCAGGAGTGGCTGGTCTTCTGATCATTCTATATTTTTATCTTCTACCGATCGGAGAGATGCCATTGAGGGATGTTGAACACTTAGTCAGGTGCACCGCTAAGCCAGGAGGAAAGGGGAACGGTAACTAATTGTGAGTATATGGTATACTGTACTGGTGTATACTCCATACACTTTGTGGGAACGGAGTACTTATTGCAGCCGCAGCAGTTTTGCAGTGAATGACTGTTTTTCCACTGGCTTGACTGTTAGACAGTGCGGGTCTGCACCCGATCCCACCCCTATACTTACCTCCATAACAGGCATATTAAAACTCCTTTTATGCGCCTCTTATATTCTACACTATTATGGACTAGGCAATTTTTGCTGCAAGTGTGTCCTATAGGGCTTACAGATGGACTCTCTGTTTCTGAAGCTGTTGCTATTATGTTTTTCCCATGTACATAAACTGCAAGTATTATAGATGAAACGATGGACACTGTAACACCATTTCATACACGTTATTGGATGCTTGATACCCACCCACAATCTGCACTGTAGTGTTAATGAAGCAACTTACATTTATTGGAGCTTTTTCAGCAATATAAAAGGATAGATAAAAATCAAAACATAGCATCATAAAACAAACGATTAAATTAAGATAGAAAAATTGAGGAAAATATGATAACGGGGTAAAAGAATACAATGATAGGTGAAATTACTTTTCTATATTAAACAACAAGAGCAGTGCAATGTTCTTCTGTGTTAATGATGCATTAACACACCATGGGGTCACCACATTTCTTTAACAGACTTATTGCCCTCCCGCACTGTGTGGATATTGTCTTTAGCGCCTGCATCAGATATATTAGAAACTATTTCATGACAGATCAGAAATGGTGGTTTAATAAATGTACAAAAAAGTGCATAAAGAATGCATATTACTCTACAGTATGCAAGTACCCAAGGAAATGTCCACACATGCTCCGGCTGCAAAGATAAACTGATCCCACCCTAAACAACAGCATTCTTTGCCTATTTTGAAATATTTGGTTATGACTAAATCCAAGCTCTTGAGATAAAGCTATTTTTTGTTTACAGGTAGGGATTTATGACAATTGTTTTTCACCAGAGGTGAGACGGGGGTGGGTACATGCTTTCTTGAGTCTAAATTGAAGTATGCTTTTAAAAGTACCTTGTTATCTTCCATAGTAAAATCTGCATTTTGGCAAAGGAACATAATGTTAACAGAAGTATAAACAAATATTGACCGTTCATATCAAGTTTATGCTAGATATACAAGAATTTAACAAATGTTTTTGTTTTCTTAATATGACACTATATTTATAACAGCGAGTATAACAAATATATATATATATATATAGTGCTGAAGAAATCATATGGAGAGGCTCTATGCTTTTTCTGTCACCTTTCCCTTAATAAAACTGTAACATTTATTGCAGTTTTGACATAAATAAATGTTTTCTTTATTCAGAGTTCCAGCATCTATTTTTCCTACAAAAACAGCAGCGAGTTTAATGAAAATCAGTGGAGTTGAAGTTAAGCATCATAATTTCCACATAACAGGCCTCCGTTATGAAGTTTTAATGTGTTTACAATAAAATATTTTATATTTATTTTGACTCCCTCGGGTACCACGTCTTTGAAGTCTTCAACTATTGTCATTTTTTGGACTCTAAAATGCATTTGAAGCTCTATTAATAGGGATCCTGGAGGCAGACACTTAATGAAGATGATCTTTAGTCCAGCAAAATGATGAGGACCTGGTCCATGTGTGAGCGGTATCGCTACTAAATGTGCGTTCTTGCTATTGTTTTGGGCCTCCCTAAAAGTCAGGTTTTCATTTTGAATATTTACTGTTGCTGCAGTGCGCCAAAATAATAATAATAATAATATATAAACAAACTCTTCTATAGTCCATTTAAAAAAAATTCTAGTCGTACATTACTCTAAACCCAACATATTTTTTAAATATCCGGATGTACTCCAATCAGGGAAGAAAGGAGCGGTGCACAACCGCAAAAAACGGAGGGAGGCTGGATCACGGAGCAAAACATTTATTAATCTACCATAACAATACAATAAAAATCATCTTCCAGGAATGGTGAGGACACTAGCGCGTTTCGCGTTTTAGGACGGTCAGTCTTCGACAAAGCACAAACAGCGCGAAATGCGTTAGAGTGTTCTCTACCATTCCTGGAAGGTGATTTGTATTGTATTGTTATGGTAGATTAATACATTTTTTGCTCTGTGATCCAGCCGTACATCCGGCTACTTGCTTTCCTCTGACGTGTGCATGCCAATGCCAGGGACTCGTGGAAGCTATCTTGTGGAGGTCGTGAGTACCCGATTTCCTTATTCACCTAAATCGCAGCTTACTCCAGGTGACACAAGACCCTAGCCCGTTGAGATCTGCCCCTGCATCACAGCCGGTAACATCGTGGGACTTGTGCCTTTTCCTCAATAGGAGTTATTCCTACTGCATATCAATTATATGACCACACCACTTACTTCTGGTATCAACTATTATCCTATTTCAACATAGCAAACATTTGCTTGGGCTATAACATTTATCTTTGTTACCCACATTTATTGTTATTTTTTTCTGGTGCCCTGATACTGGACTTTTGTTCTGGAATACGCTATTTTTAAAATATTGTAGTTATCACAGTATTTGGAATCTGCCTCTGTCACTAGACCATACATATACCAAGATGGTCTTACTCTACTACTTTGTCTTACATAACTTGGACACTTTTAACCAAATCTGACTTTTAATACCATTTATTACATTTTACTTGAATTAATTTATCAAAGGATTCCGGCTGCAAAACTGAGTAAAAAATACTGCACCAGATTTATAAAAGCAAAAAATTGCCATTGCTTTCAGTAGAAATGTTCTATTCTGCAGACTTTGATAAATGTATTTAATGTCTTTGTTCTAAAGTCCTTAATGTGGCAAAATTATATGGATGGGGTTTGTGACCCAACCCTCCCCCCCCTCCCCCCCCCCCCCCCCCAAAAAAAAAGTCTTCATAATCTGCTTAGCTCAGCAAATCTTCTGTTAATGCCATAGGGTAAAACAAAAATTAAGATAAATATTGAAATGGTGAACATGAACATCCACAGTATGCTTCTGCATTTATACACTATTACATTGAATTTAAGAAGCGACTTAATAAGAACAACACTAAAATTAATATACAATAATAGAATGATAGTCTTACCATCTATTTCTAATAATTTTGCCAACATCAGAATCAACATTCAGTGTAGAAATATAAGCAAAAACAATCCCATAGAGTGGATTATTCTTTTCTAAACCATGTGCAGCTCTTTCTTTTATTTGTTGGACTGTGTATACATCATTTATAGACTCCACTAGAGGTAAAAAGATTATTATGTTTACGTATATTGTTGTTATACAAAAAATGCTTTATCATATATAACTGAAATACAACAAAGCTCCATGATTAAACAGAAGGAAATTATATCAGTCTGGAGGTAGTAGTCATATAAAAACATCAGTAAGTGAGGCCAAAAAACTATGGAAAAAAGTAAATAGCTAAAATGATAAAGAAGACTGTAAATTAAGAATACTAAGGTAATCGTATCTAAAGCAATTCAAACACATAATTGTTTGTGTCTGCACAAACTGGTCTACTTAATGTCACATGCAGCGATTTACCCATACAGTAGTTGTAACGTATGGAAATAAGATACAAATTACTGAAAGGATAAAGAGTTTAAATTAGTGTGCAACGGGTTTTACCCAATAATTGTTTTGCAGCTGCAGCAAATCAGCTCTTGTCAGCACTGACATTTTTTAACCAGTTTGTAGAGTGCATACTAGTCAAAATATCCCCACTGATGCACTGTCCTAAAGAGGATCCAATGTGTAAAACTGCAGCAGAAGTTTGAGGCATTATTCAGCACAAAGCATTTTACATCCTGCTCGCATATAATGGCACCACAATACCTTGGTTTTAAAAGCTATGCAGTAAATTGATTAATATCAAAAATACAAATTCCATGTTACAAATGTGACCTGCAGAATTTCAAAGTAATTATTTGTGGTGGACATTCATAGAAACTGTACTCTAGCTATCAGCCTTTTTACACTGAAAATCAAAGTACATTTTCTACGATTGGGTACTGTGGCCATAATTCAATATTTAGAATTAAGATGTCAGCCTCATTCCCTTGATGGGAGTGGATTTGTTCTCAAGCACAGAGAAGCAGCTTCACTGCATATTGAGTAATGGCCTTTCCCCTGTACTAAACCAGTGATTCAAACTTTGATAAATCCGACTTGTAAATGTGCATAGCCAAGGTAACAATGTGAGGTTATGTAATGGCATGCACAAGTAGCCTTTTTTATTTCTCACACATATTCCACTTACAGTTTACTGAATCTTTGGACAATTCCTCATTTTCTTCAAAAAAGGCTCCACTTTGTGTGCAATCTCTAGCATAGCTTAAGAGTGCTCTGGATTCTTGTGTATCTTGTTTTAAAAAAAAAAGTACAAGGTGAATATTATATTAGCTGGTAGAAAATATATTTTTTTAAATGGTTTGCAACAATATATTTGCCTACTTTATATTTTTAATGCAAACATTCAATAATACTTAAGGTCTTGCACCTGAGCTCTCAACAAACTTGACAAAGAAAATCCAAAAATGTTGAATCTTAAACCAAAATTTACCGGGCCTGGTTTAAGCTCTGCCGACTGACTTGTCTTTAAAAAGTGTTTATCTATAAATATTTAACTAAAATGTGTAATTTAAAACAAATAGATAAAATAACAGTTTGCGAAAGCCTACCTGGGTTAGTTGTGAAAAGAGTTTTCGACACAACAGTTGCAACCATAGTATTTCGGAAGGCATCATAATTTATTCGGATGTCAGATGCAAATATGACTACACAAAGAAAATGGCATTGTTTCACATGATTTATTTGGGTACTAACATAATGATTTAATTAATCAATGTTTGTTTAATTAGTAGAACCCTAACATTCTATTTTCCCAGGAGGGTCTGGATCAAAATGGCCAGTAAAGCGCTGACATTAGCATTCAACTTATTTTCGTAATATGCAATTAAAAAACAGTTACATACAACATTACCGGCTCAGAAGGAGGGCATTAATAAAATGCTGCTTTCTGATAGGTCAAAATTCTGGGCAGTAATCTCCTAGTAATGCACAGAATTTTTGACACCTCACCAAAGCCATACATGTGATCGGCGGCGGATTTCAAAATCCGCTGCCCCTAGGCACAGCTGTTGCGGCCGCCTCCTTACCTGCCGCCCTGCTTCTCCTTCTGAACCGCAGCGTCAAATGATGCCGTGAACGTCACCAACGTGACATTGCTCGGCGCACATTGCCCTGGTAACGTGAAGTAATTTGGCGCTGCGACGTCACGTTGCCATGGCAACGAGACCCATGTCACTTCTCACGTTGGTGACGTCCGCGGCGTTATTTGATGCTGCGGTTCACAAGGAGAAGCAGGGCGGCAGGTAAGGAGGCAGCCGCAACAGATAAAATGACTTCCCATTCCTGAAAGGCCCGAGAGTGCAGCAAAGTATATGAGGGCTAACATTTTTGCCACCCCCAAATTTTGCCGCCCTAGTCCCGGGCCTAATGCGAAATTCGCTACTGCATGTGATTCCCAGAGTTTACAATCTATTTTCTGGTGCCGGCGGCGCAGGGAGATAAAACGACTTGCCCAAAGTCGCAAAGATCTGACACCAGGATTTGAACCAGGCTCAATTGTCATTATTTTCAGAATCAGTGCCTTTACTCGCTATGCCTCTCCTCCAGAACTTTAATCAAATTAAATGACGACTTTAATAAAATGTGGGGATGAGGCACTTATTCTCTTGGGAGCTCTCATTTTTTCCTCGGCACTTGAGTGTTTGTGGCCGATGAGGGCTGGGGGTTAGCCGTGCTGAGGGAAAACCGTGGCAGAGCTGTGGCTGACATACACACCGCCGCCAAGGCACAGGAAGGAGAGGGCAGGGAATCTGACATGTCATCTGAGCTTTCTTTGCCTCCTCGACCACAGAGACAGCGGCGATGACGCCCAACTTGGTCAGCGTGTGGAGCCCTAGTTGAGCGATTACACCATGGACCATGTCACCTTCTCTCCCAGGGGAATAATAGCATACGCAGCTTTCCCGGCCGCAGGGAGAGAAGAAGCCGGAGACAGGGGCGAGGGTGACCTCACCAGACTCAGCACAAAACTAACAGCTTCCTTGAGAAAAATAAGTGGTTGCCCAGGGAGGGAATGAGCGGGCAAGGGCCAGCCGCGGAGGGAACCAAAGAGAAGAGGATCCGGATCACCTGGGTGGTTTAAAGGAACTCTGCACCCGGGGCATTAATAGCCAGTTAAAGCCCTGTCCTGGGGGGATTATCTAATCAGGGATCAAGAAACGCGGAAAAGAAACCGAAAACGTTTAGTGCAAGATACCTGTTTGTCGTGGTACCCAGGTCTGTGCCAATTGAATAGATTCATTATCCCAGCTAGATGTAAAAAAAAAATGTGTTTATAATAAAGCCAGCAATAACACCATTCATTATCTATCAGTTATGTATTAATTATTCATCCAATATTGTATCAGAATCCAAATAGGCATATTCTAATATGTGCTTGTCATCTATTCATCAGGAGTTAACCACGTCAACCCTCTTATCTTCAAATAAATATTAAATCAATATTATAAATGTATAACTCACAACTGCCCGACTGGCACGCTTGCTATATCCTGCAATCTTTTTGCTTCCTGGTCCTGTGATACAGTGACGGAAAGCACTGTACTTTCCAGGTAAATTCACGGATATTTTCATTTCTAAAAATTCTGACCCCCACATTTTCCCCAAACAATTTTAGTCTCCATTCTCTCATGCGCAGGCAGTGTTTTTTATTTTTTTATTTTATTATTTCTCCCTTTCGGAAGTCTTAGAAAATGCTTCAAAGCTCACAGTTTAAAACAGGTATATTATCACTATTAAACTCTACAAGCTACAGAACTTATATACTCTCAACCCCATTGAATAGTGATAACTCTAGTTCCTATATAGTTAGGAATATATTTATCATTTTAAATCATTCTTCTTTACCATATCATTCCAAATGAAGCAACTACATCATCAAACAGCTTCACTTCACATCTCTGACCTCTTCTCCTATCGGAAGTGGTAAAATTCTTTAATTCTCCAACCTGATTGGAAGAGAACACACAATAAATTATGGAATATTGTATAAATAATTAGCAAAGGTTGCATTGGATTGATGCTGTTTTTGCATCAGCTATTAAAAAAAAATAAGCTTTACAAAAACTCAATGTAAAGTTCATTAGACATTACATAGTGTGAAATAAGGTAATGATCTTTAATCAATCGCAATGGACCACAGAAATGGTCATATAACAGTCAAAAAGCACACAAATTAAATACTATAGCATTTGCTGAGAGTTCCTATCAGCCCATGAAACAAAATCAGACGCAGAAAGAAAAAATCCTAAGAACTTCACCTATAAGGGGTATGTTGATACTAAATCCCGAAAACGACATATCCATAGAAGGTGTGAATAAAGTATATACAAATAAAGCTAGACAAATAACGTATATACAATGAGGTGTACGCTCTTGCGTTCTTATACATTCATAATGAATAGGCAGATGCAGAAAATAGTCATGAAAGAGTCTTAAAGAATATGGTACTTATTATGAGTTGCAAAAACCCAAAAATAGTGGTGGGTAAAAGGCTATATATATATATATGTGTATATATAACAGAGAAAGATAAGCAGACAGTATTGTATTGTATTGTATGTCTTTATTTATATAGCGCCATAAATATACATAGCGCTTCACAGTAGTAATACATGTTGTAATCATATAAATAACAAATAATATAAATAATAGGTCATGGGAATAAGTGCTTCAGACATAAGAGTAACATTAAGGAAGAGGAGTCCCTGCTCCGAGGAGCTTACAATCTAATTGGTAGGTACGAGAACGTATAGAGACAGTAGGAGGGAATTCTAGTAAGTGCGTCTGCAGGGGGCCAATATTAATTGGATACGGAATAGCACATGTAACAAACTACTCAATATAAAGTGTAATTTAGGTGTACTAGGCAAGAATAACATCTAGCCATAATAGTGAAAATTAGCCAAGATAAACAAACCAGGAGATGGCCTGGTATGAGGGAAATGGCTAATTTATGGGCAAACTTTGTTCAATAAATGGGTTGGGCTGTATGAAAGCTATTAAAAAGTCCAAGAAATCATAACAATTATCAAGTAATATAGAACTACGGGTAAAGTCTTCAGAAGATCCGGGCAGCTTTTCAAAGGAACAACCACTTCCTATCATGAAATCTATCAAACAAGAGGAAAAAGCGAACGCTCCATGTGTAAAACCAATACGACAATTTAATCATTGAAAATTAAACCGAATATCAGCTCTAGGAATGTAGTAAGAATAATAATTCACAATAAAAAATATATAAAGCTGGAGCTTGTTCCGGGTTGTGGAAGTAATATATCCAGTGCTAGGAGATGGAGAGACATAAGGTGGGGGTAATGATAGTGCAAATGTAGCGGGGTGCTTACACAGAGCAGGTGATCCCCACTAATATGTGTACCCCTATAGATGCTATGATAGTCCTCTTACCCTGTCTCTCCTGGCCAGCTGTGGTGTGGAGTCACGCACTCACTAGGAAACACCTCCTCGCCTCTCCTTCCACGCTGCGAGTCTGAATGAGTCAGAACTCAGCTTCCTATACCCCCGGTGGCGTCCGCCCATCAGAGTAGATTCAGCAGAAAAGAAAGATCGATGTGACTTCCGCTCCGAGTGAAAAAATGTTGCAAACTCACAAGCTGATTTAGAATTTAAAATCCATTCATTCAGCTACATAAAAACGGACAAAGATAGGACATAACTACTCCTCCCACGCCCACTGCAGCGCTTTTTCAAGGAGGACACTCCTTGAAAAAGCGCAGCAGTGGGCGTGATATGCGTGAGTGGAAGAGTTATGTCCTATCTTTGTCCGTTTTTTTTTACGAAGCCAGTGACCCTACAAGGTTGGCGAAATGCGTTGAGGAGGAGTTCCTAAGCCAATTGGATTCATCCTATGTTCGCGGAGCACTTTGGAGCCACGGAGAGAAGCCAGGGGAAGTGACGTCACAGAGTAGACGGCGCGACGAAGCGGAAGAGCAGAGCACACGCAGCGAGGCTGACCAGCTGTACCATCCCCCCTGCAGGGAGGTGGTGAGAAGGTTATAGCACTATTGTAAGTGTTCATTTTTACCCATTGCCATAAAGCTGTGTTTATCATACTGATCTGCACTATTAGTTCTTTCTCTCTCTCGAGTGCTACCATCTGCTTTACTGAGGGGCACATTGAGAAGCTTACCACATCTACATATCCTCACCTCATTCCAGTGCCTGTTTTCTATTGGAATCCTGTAAGTAGGATATCCATAGAGCCAAGTTATCGCTTTATCTCTATATTGCTGTACCATCTACACTCAGTAGTTGTTTTTTTCCATTCTCTTCCGGCCGATATGCTCCCCCCGGATTACAAGAATACCATTCAAGTTTTTGGAGCCAGTGAAGACAGGATCCACCAGAGGGTTTGAGCTGGTTATCAGTATCCTTTTTATTATTGCACATGTATATCACAATATTTATTTTAGTAATTATACTGTAGTTAGCGCCTTTTATCACTATCACGCATTCACCACCTCAGGAAGACCATGACAACATTGTATTATTGTATTATTATACATCTCATATGTTCCCAATGTTGGCATGGGCTTATCATATATATTAAATTCAAACATGACTCTCTAATATCTATAATATCTGACCTATTTTCATCATCTATAGCCTTATTTATGGGTGGCTCTATAGTCCTGCAAATATGTAGCCTTCAAATAGACTGTAGTAGTTTGTTATTGATCGGGTGATATTATCTGTGTAATAAACATCTCACTAATTGTATTTTCAATATTGGTTTCTATATATAAAAATGGAAGATATTGTGTGTGTTTCAATGTTGTTCTCTTTTCACATTTCTTTCTTCATATTTGTTATATTGTATAAATGGGCTTGTACTTGTATATGAATATGAATATGTATATGAATTGCTGTGAATGTCTCTTTAATTGCTAAATGTTTGGGACTGCTGCCCATATTCACCTGGGTTACTAGAGACTATATGAAGTAACCAATTTCCTATATGGCAAATCCCCCTGACGAAGTCGTGAGTGACGACAAAACGCGTAGGGACGCTGTTGTTTTTACGCACTCTTACGTCATCACGTGGACGAGTCGGAGTGCATACTGTGTTGCCGGAGAACTCCTTCGTGAGGTGGTGCCACCCACTCTAGGTCCCAGATCAACAGCGGACGTCCTGGTGTGCGGCAGGAGATCTGAATTGTTCCTACTTGCAGTGACGGAGCATGGCTATATCTCATACAATGCGAGCCATACTCCGGCGTTTGTGAGTGCAATGATTTTAGATTTGTCCAGTTAATTAAATTGTCTTATTGGTTTTACACATGGAGCGTACGCTTTTTCCTCTTGGGGGGGGGAATCGTTTTCGAGCCACAATGTGGCTCTTCTTCTGGCCTGTTTCCTTTTACCGGAATAAATCAAACAATTAAAATTCAGATATTCTTTCAAAGAGTAACTATTTTGAAATCAATTGCAGTAGTGTTGTATTCACAAGCTACAGCGAAGATACTCACGTTTTTTGGAGTGTACAGCTGGGTATGCAGACCCAGGAGGAAGCTGTACACTCCACAAACCTCTAGTATCTTCGCTGTCCCCTGTGAATTTGCGATTGATTTCAAAATAGTTACTCTTTGAAAGAATATCTGTATAGATATTCCTTCAGATCGTCACAGGCAGACGCACGCGAACCCGAAAGTGGCAGAGCTAACATTACTACATATATGCTGCCTGGCGCAGGAATATCTCAGCGGAATGAGACTATTAGATGCGGCCGTTTCTTTTAGCGTTAGGATTAGGAGTTAAGGGTATTTATGGGGTCAATGGGCAAATAAGGTTAGGGTTTTTAGAGTAACAGGGTAAGGTTTTTAAGGTAAGTACTTAAAGTTAAGGTTTTTAAGTTAACGGGTTAAGGTTTTTTTAGCGTAAGGAGTTACGGTTAGGGTATTTAGGATAACAGGTTAATGGGGTAAGGTTTTTAGGTTAAGGTTATTAGGGTTAAGGGACACATTACCTGCGATGGCAAAACGGCTGCGTCAAAATGTCCTAGATTGTATTTCAGCGTGTTATAACAAAATTATGAATGTTGCCTTTGATACATAGAGAACATAGAACCTAACCAAAGTCAAAGGTTACTCTTCAAAATGAATGTTTCATTTGGGAATACAGTAAAATATTACACAGTTACCAAACAATCATACCTTTCTGTTTGTTAATGCAACAAGCAGTTGGAGCTAAGATTTAATTTATCAAATGCATAAACTGAAATTAAAAAAATGCTGCAAAGAATATACCCTAACACAGTTAAAAAAAATAATAATTCCCTCCTTTTTAATTATAGCAATTTTTTAGTGTTGAAAATAGAGTAATTGCAAAGGGGACATGAACTTACCGATCTTACTGCTGCAAGAACATTAATAATTTTCCCATTTAGGCTCTGACCATTTGCAACAATATCACCCAATGAATAGTAATCTTGGGGATCTTTAGTAGGAAGATGCAACAGAGAGAGTAGGGTGTTGTCCATTTCATAGCTGGAGCAAATCTTGACTAAGGAATGAACCTCACTGATTAATAACCTGTAATAGCTAGAAATATAGTTCAGTTTGTGGTATGGGTCCCAACAATATTAACTCATGTGTTGTGTCAAAACAGCGCAGCCCACACTTGTTAGAAACACTGTCCTATCAGTCCCACCTACAAACTAGCATTAATTAGTTATAACATACATAATGTGATCTATCATTTCTGTTCCCCTTAAAATAAAATATATATTATAGGCTTGGTATTTTCAAGAGACAGTTATCATATGTTTCCAATCTATGAGATGTTATAAAATGCCGTTAATCAGCTGCAATGTAAAGTGCACGTTACATGAAATATTTACTGTGAGCATTTAGAGCAGGAAGTTTATCATTTACCTTGGTGTTGAAGGATTAAATTTTTCTTCTTTCTCTACATCTTTTGTTTGCACAAGAGGATTTTCAATTATAACTGAGGGAAAATTGCAAATTTAACAGAATCACTTGTCTTTTTTACCTTTTAAATGATAAATATATATATATATCTATATATCTATCTATATATATATATCTATATATATATATATATATATATATATATATATAAATTATATATACAAATGAAACACATGCCCTTATTACAGTCTAAACAGAGTAGAACCCTGACAATGTAGAATTACATTTTTAGTAGACTAACTTATTTATTTAGCCAGTTTTTCCATACCCTAACCCAGGGGTTCTCAACTGCAGCCCTCAAGACCCCCCAACATGTTAGGGTTTCAGTATATCCCTGCATCACACAGGTGGCTCAATCAGTATGATTGAGCTGCATGTGCTGAAGCAGGGATATCCTTAAAACCTGACCAGTTGGGGGATCTTGAAGGCTGGAGTTGAGAACGCCTGCCATAACATTTTAATTTGTATAATTCCTAAATAACCAGGTTTGTATAAAAATTGAATGTCGCAAACATATTGTAACATACCACAGTCACCGACCCGGAAGCTGTCAGAAAGAGATTTGATGTATTCCTCCCCGCCCCAGGAAGATGCATTGATGAAGGAGGCTGGGGAATCTCTTATGGTGAAACTGAACGTGTACCTTTCTGATCCAATATCTAAACAGATAGACTCAAGTTAAACAACTCAATTAATCAAAGTGGCACTTTTTCACATTAAGATTTCATTAGCCCATAGTTAATATACCCCATTATTCAGGGGTTCTCAACTCCAGTCCTCAACACCCCTAACAGGTCATGTTTTAAGGATATCCCTGCTGCAGCACTGGTGGCTTCATCAGTGGCTCAGTCGAAGACTGCACCACCGGTGCTGAAGCAGGGATATCCTGAAAACCTGACCTGTTGGGGGGTCTTGAGGACTGGAATTGCCCACCCCTGCCATAATTACTGTATTTTGCAGCGTATTGCACCAGGCTAATCTGTGCGTATGATATTAGTTACGAAGACTATAGAAGCATAAAGAGCACTAAGCAAAGTTGTGGATTTGTTACAGGTTCTGGTTTCTTTCTATGGCTCAAAACGATAGTTCTTCCTTCATATAGTTGTTTGTAAATAAGCTTTGGAGACCTCACAACAAAAAACATGGAAGCTTGTAATATAAAAAATTAAGTGTTTTTAAGGGAACTTTTTGAGTCTGCGACTGTGACAAAAGTTTGGAAATAATGAGTTACGGGTTTGTAACTGATATACCCACCTCCCTTTCGTTTTCAATCAGAATTCATCTCACAAAAGTGTGTGTCTGGATTTAAATGATTCAGAAAATGGTTGTGAAATGATTTGGCATTTAGCAGTAGACCCAAAGGAAATACAAATGGCAATACAGGTTACATTTTTTTTCCTCCCATGTTTTTGCTTTTTTAATAAATGCAACAGTTGCTTAGCTGTAAGGAAATGTAATTATCTAAGCTGCCGATTGATCCGTTCACCCGCGATCGATCAGCACAGATCCTGCTTCCCCGGGTTCACTCAATGGCCACCTATTTCAAATGAGGTAGTGCTGTCCCTATGTAAATGGTTGCTATAGCAACCCAAGGAAGCGTAATACATTATAACTCATTAAAAAGAGCATAGAAAGCGCGCGTGTGCGTGGGGCGGGGGATAAAAAAATGCATATTATCTAAGGCTGCGCTTATAGAGCCAGCGACAGCGACGTGGCTTCAAAAAAAATGTATTGAAGTTGTCACGTGCACTTATAGTAGGAGCGACGAGACGGTGCGACGGATTGGTCTCGATCGCTGGAAGTCACTTCAATTTGATTTTTCCAGCGGCCGCAGCGTGATGTCAGCGTCGCCGTCGCCGGCACTATAAGCGCGGCCTAATATTACACAACTAATATATATATATATATATTTTTTTTTTTAAACACATATAGGGTTTTGAATGTATTGCAACTTTTTTTTAAGTCAGAGGGACCCATAATTTGTCATTTTCAAACTTGTGCTGTATTTTAATTGGACCCACAAAGTTCCTTTTTATCATGAAAATATATAGACACATAACAAAAACATGATTATAAGTCTGTAAGTGCTGCAGTATTTGAGAATAACGTATTAAAAGAATGAGGTCCTTTGCAGACACTAATTAAAATCCATCATTTACACCACTCTAATGCCATAAAAAAATAGAAAATATTACAGTGGCATGAAACCCTTAAAACTTTCTACAAATAATAAAACAGGCTTAACTTTTTCTGTCTGGAAATCCTTTGACATCTGTTTTCCCAATTACTATGCCTATTATGCTCTGAAAAAATAAAAAATGTTACGGTATACACAAATAAAACACAGATGTACTTAGAAAATTAGATTTCATGGCCTTGTACTTTACTAGTTAAAATACACATATTTCTGAATAGCAATTATGCAACTATGTTTGTTCTGCCCAAGCCTATAAATTTGTAGCATGTAGTATTAAGATTTTATGGAAACTATTACAAACTATAAGCACAAAAGCTGACAGTTGCAAAACGTAACACGATATAGACATTTTTCCCCTTGTTTCACTTAATCATTAAATTGAGCAAAATAACTTAGCTTCATTGGCTGTAGTTTATTTAACTGTTCTAATTTCCTGTGTCCCTCTGGTAATTTTTAGTTGTGTGTAAAGTTTTCAGATGGCACTGTAAACGGTTCTAACATGTAAATAGAATAACGGAAACATTACTTATTTAGATCACACCCAGAGATTTAAAACACTAGGACACTAGGCTGTCGTACAATTAGCATGCAGAGAATGTTATAGATGCAGTTAATTCTTCCTACTCCTTGGAATTATGAAGCCATTTTCATCTTATAAGATACTTAGCACTGTAGGTACCACCAGTACCGTACCCTCCAGGGGAAACAAAATGGAGGTTTAAATCTCCGACGTCACGCAAGTCAATAGAAAGCCTCTTCCTATTGGAACTTGCGACGTATGGGATTTAAGTACAAGGAAGTACCAGCGGCACCTTTCCAAATAAGCAGGGGGTCCCTGGAGGTGAAATTAACGAGGTTCAGCTCCAGCAACCCCCTATTTCCCATCCATTAAAAAAAAAAGGGATGGCCCAGAGAAGGAATTGCTCTTTTAATGTAGTTTTGTGTAACATGGCAGAAGGTGATATCACTACAGCATGGTAAAACATAATAAGGTCACCAATGTGACAACGCTCACTCTCATTGCAGTTTATGTCGCTTTTGCATGGAGAAATACAAGAAAAGCAAGTGTGGTGCTACGTGGCCCCCAGGGTTCTTAACTATTACTAGTGGGGTGTAGACTCTTGCCACCAACAAAAATATATAACTATACAAAAGCAAATGAGGTAGTAATCAAACGTATGTTTTAAAAAAAAAAATAGTTCAGTATTTGAGAGATGTAAACCGTGTTTCCATTCATTCTGCTTAATAAGTATTAACATTTTCAAGACTGAGATACAGATGTAGCAGATGTTGTAGCTCCTGTTAACATGATTGATTGCGTCAAAAAATAGCAGTAAATATTGTGGGGAAATGTCATGATGACGAAAATAAATAGAGCTGCATTACATTTTGTGTGAAAAATCATACCACGTTGACGCAATGCATCGCGTTAGCGGAAGCAATAACGATTGCTGCATGTGTAGACAGATTGTCCAGAAAAGCATGTTTGATTCTAGGGGCACATCTTCCAATAAATGTAGGGATCCAATAAGTCCCTGTAAGACACTTGTGGTGTATTACGTCCCCATATTTATAATCATTCTTATCCATTGGGTCTCACACTGTATGTGTTATATTTATAAAATGGGCAGAAAATCATGTCAACTGAAACCTCTGTAGTATTTACTATTCTTTAGTAATTATTTTTAAATTCAAAAGTGACAAAAAAACGCAATAAGTAAATATGCATATTTGTCATGCTTGATAAACTATTGTAAACCATTAGGTCCTTACTTGAACAGAATTTGGATATTTTATTTTGCACATATTTTTCTTTTTAAATATAAGTCGTTCAGCAAACGTATAGAAGCTGCACTATTCCTGTAGCAGAGTAGCGTTGAGTTTTTTGGTGTTAAGTTTGCAATATCATTTATTTGACTACCATGAGAACTCATCAAAAGACGTAATGGAAACTTGAAGCATGAAAGCATTTACATTAAAAAAAACAACAACAAAAACAGTGTTGTCCACAACAACTTTCATATTAGGGCAAAAAATGTATATCAAATCTACAAAGAATAATATGTTAGTGTGTGTGTATATATATATATATATATATATATATATATATATAGATATATATATATATATATATACACACACACACACACACACATAGATGGAATGGCATGGAAGTCTCTGCAAAAAAGACGCAACTAAATGGTAAGTGTCAGTGCACGTAAAATGAAGGATTGTTACAAAAAAAAAAAAACCCCGTCTGGCCTTGTTTATGATACGCTCTTTCATTGCCTGAGACAGGCACACACAGCAGGACTAAGTCTATTGCCGCATCCACTAACCTAGAATAAAAAAATAAACAGGCCGTGCGGGGATTTAATGTTCCTGCAACACACAAAACCATTGAGGAAAATTACTAGGGACAGCTATAACAGCTCAAATTTTGCCGTCAAGGGGAGAAAATGCCAGACGTCCCCTGCTGCATTATGATTTTTACTCTGCCGGGTCTGAGCAATTATCTATTCAGCGTGTAATCAGGCAGATACAATGGGGCCTCTCATGTGCGCCAACAAAGAGATGGCTAGTCAATAGGTCCCGTCCCGGGCACCATGACATGGACCTGGACAGCATCGGTTTTCATCCCCTGCAGTGTAAATCAAGAACGGTTAACAATTAGAGCATTGTGATTTGAGGGCGCGTTCGTATCGCTTTCCGGGGGAAGACACGCTGCTGACAATGAGGCCGATTGTGGCCCGTGGAGAGGGGATCCATGAAAGCGGATGGGTTGGTGCTGGACCCGAGAGCGATAACAGCGTCCCTGATACCTACGGGGCGGGAGAGATTAGGGTGCAGGTCGGAAATGCTGACAGATCCCTGATGGGAGGTGCGATACGCCATCTTCACTCTGCAAAGTGGAAGAGGGCACAAAGTTACAAAGTGCAAACCCTAACACAACACCCACACCTCCAAAAAAAAAAAAAACCTTTTCTTTTTTTTCCAGATAAACGCATGGAAAGTTATTTATTAAAAAAAAAAAAATATTCAGTACCCAACTTTATATTTAGGTTTCATTTTTTATACTGAGTATAGTGACAAGAAAACGTTACAAATTTCATTTGTATTTAAAACAAATGCCTCAGATTCCCCTCACTTCTCATCTTGCTCACAGTATGTTTTATTTAATATAATGTCTATTTCACCACCACTTGCGAGGGACACTGAATTCTCACGCCTACCAGGTTACAGTATGGGGATGGGACCAGAGAAAAGGCTCTATAAGCGTGTTACAAGCGTGTTACACTTGTTTTCTGCCAGAGCAAAGCGTGCAGTTTATGTACTGGCAGTGTAAAGGAGTACACACACAACCTGCCAACCCTCATTATTAGGATTGCAACCTCTTTTCACCGTCCTTTGATCCCACCTGTAATGAGGGACAACAAATGGTGACTGCCCCCTTATATTTTCCTGTCACGTCTGTCTCTTTTGTTTTTATTTTTTTTTACCGCGCTTTTCGGGCTCCGACAGCGCGTGCGCACTCCGTTTTCCCGCACTTCTTGTACCAGCGCGCGGGCTGGCTGGAGCATGTGACTCCAGCGCGTGAGCTTCCCGACAAGTTTAGTTCCCCCCCTGGGAGAGAAAGAGAGCGATGTGTGTGTGAGAATCTCCATGTAAATAAAATGAAGGCGGTTTCGTAGAAGTACAAAAAAACAACAGCGTTACGTGTGGTTTCTCAGACTAACAAATCGACAAAATGCTATTTAATCCACCCATGTACCAGAGGGCAGTATTTTACCCAAAGGCTAATTAACAAAGAATCCTGATTTACCTACTACAATTATATACCTGTTTTATTGCTGGTTCAATTGGAAGAGCTATACACTGGAGTTTTACTATTTAGCTTTTGCCAGGAACTCTCCTGATATTAATATGGACATGATGCCTACAAATATTCCAAGTTCCCTCCATCTTGGGGCTCAAAGTTTGTCTTCTAGTCTTGTTTTCTGATTAGGACATTTAGAAGGGCATAAAAGCATACATTTGCAGCATGTTAGCCTCAGTATTAGCCATTGTCTGCTGTAAAACTACATCATATGAGGAGGACATGGAAGTAATGTGATCTAATGATAAAGTAGAATGGCTCCCACTTGTTCTATAATGTCACTCACTGCCAGAACTTCCCCTTAAACATGCTTTACTTCAATAGGATCACCCTCTTACATACACTATAAACTTTAATGGGATCGCCCTCTTACACACACCATACACTTTTAACGGGACCACCCTCTTAGGCACACCATACACTTGAATGGGATCATCCTCTTGAAAATCGCAACAATAAGTAATTTAATATGTTATCACTAAGTAACGAGCTATGCAGTGTGGATCATTAGTGTTCATTAATTGCGTTGCCCATAAATGTCATTTGTGCCTCTGTACTCCATTCACATAGGAGACACATCATGCATGGAAGACTGCTAATACTTCTCATTTATATGGTATTTGACCAGAAAGGGGATGTGCCTTGAACAAGTTGCATATCATCACAAGGAATTTCAAATCGTTTACCAAAACACAGAGAAAAACAATAAGATCATGCTTTTTTTCCTTCTTTGTTTAAAGACCAGTGATATTCTTTATATTTGAACGTTGAAGTACAATTTATAGTCTGAGATGCTAATTGTATTGATTTAGTGAAAATATATATTCTGAAATAATAACACTGCAAGTCTGTTCTGTCTATTTATATGATCCAAAAACAAAGAAATAAATCCATCATATTAAGCTTCTACACCATAAAATATTTCTGCTAAATATGAAAAGTACTTAGTTGACCTTTAGACTGCTGCTGTTGAAAGGTTTAGCGTAGTTGGACTTATTCTGTGTTTCAACTGCATATCGGAGATCTTTTATTACTGCGCGTAAAAGGACAGAAAATGGGTTCCACCTGCACTTACATATTTATCGTGTCAATAAATTCTGTTTAATTAGCATACCGATGACAAACGCCATGCTGAAAAGCTGACAGGTAGTTTTGGATCACAGTTAAATTAGATGTCTAAATATTGCTTATATTCAAACAATCCAAAGAAATACGTCCAAAAGGCTTACTATCACTAAGCCTTTCAGTGAGTTGCCAAGTGGTATAATTGGCTAAGTCTACTTACTGTGTCAAGAGCAGTGTGGCCGATGTAAGTATCTGCCATATACTGGAAAAAATGAATGATGATGGTGATATGCAACCTACACGTTAATAGCCATTCACAAATATTTTTATTGGAAGCCAAGAGTGGCTAAACTGTGGCTTAACATACAAGTCTGTGATCTCAATTCCAGTTTGGGCCACTTACACGCCTTGTTATCTTGAGCAAATAATTGTTAATTCAAATGTCTGTGCATCTACAGTATATGTCTATGCAAAATGCCAAATGTGTGATATTATAATTATGATGTATAATATGGGTTAACACTCCCAAAATTGCAAACTGATGTGACCTGGGCAAAGTGCGTATTACAATTGCACTAGAAGATAAAAATACCACTTTTAATAAAATATAAAAATAAACTCTGTTACTGTTTGGATTGGCTTGAATATTCAGATGGAGGGCCACAGTAAAAATGCTAGCTCTGTGTTCACGATAACAATAAAATGCTAATACTGGAAATAGCCAAGCTCCTCAAGTGAACGTGACTAAAGTCTCCTCCAACATGGTGTATAGGGGCCTTAGGCTTGTTATATAGTAGGCGCTAGTGTGCGCCTGGCGTTGCGCGTGCACGTTTATTTGGTAGGCTGCAAGCGGTGATGCGCGCGGTTAACTGGCGTGACTGATGTCACCGTGTTAGGCCGCTCTGTGATTGGTTTGCGGTGCGGCAGCAGCGCGAAAATACAATTTTATTGTAATTTCCCGGGTCTGCTGCGCCACTGCTCACGGCCGTCCCTAGTATAGAAACGTCTGGCAACACAGCCAATTCTAATTGATGCGTGCACCGTAGCGCATGTGTGCGCACTATATTACAGGCCTTAAAGAGGCAATCCAAGCAGTTTAAAAAAAAAATATATATATATATATATATTTTGTTTTAATATATGCAGCATTTGATTACCGTTGATTTAAGCTGCCGAACGATTGGTTCTCCTGTGATTGATCAGCATAATCATGTTCCCAGGATCCACTAAATTGCTGCCTTTCCGTTTCAAATCAATCCTAGTCAGTGTAACTCAGCAGCTACAATTTATTTTTATATTACTAAAGGAACATTATCTATTGTTACAGTTTGCAGCTCAAACTGCTGGGAATATTGACAACAAATGATCACAAACAGGAAAGTGTTACAAAGATCTCGCACTGCTGAGGAGATGGGCTAAAGTCTGCTATAGAAAGCAAAGGATGCTCAGTATATTAAAACTTATTAAAAATGGCATATAGGATATTGTTTGGATTGCTCCTAAGTACAAACAATGATACATATCGGCATACATCAATATGGCCCATCAATTTGAATAGAATAAAACGTCTCTCTTTTTAATTATAACCAGATGAATGGCTAAAAATGACTTCAATAGTACTGTAATTTAATTTAATGAACCTGACATAGGCTATTCAAATATTGCAGGCATTTAATGCCCATTGTTGACACATGAGCTTGGTGGGAAATCAACAGTGATGACTGAGTAATGAAGATATTTTAAACAGCGGTGTGACAGGTGCTGGGGCAATGAAAGAAATCTGTATTGTGTTGTAGGTTATTCCATTTCAGTCCTCTTTTCACTGACCTGCTGATTAAGCCATTGTTAAGATCTCTCAACAGTTCAGTGTTACAAAAGCAAACCGCAATAAAATGGCATGAAATGACAGAAGGGGCAAAGCGCATATTTTTTAATGTTTGCTTAATTGGAATAGTCCCAATAAACAAGGCCTATTTTTTTTGTTTGTTCTATTAAATGCAACAGTTCCTTGCCTGTACTGCAATGTAATTATCTAAGCTGCCGATCGATCAGTGAAGATCTTGCTTCCCAGGCCATGCAGTATGCCGCCTATTTCAAAAGAGGAAGTCAAGCGGTGTTGCATCCTAAATAGTTATTATATCAACTCAAGGCAGCTTACTACATTAAAAGTAATTAAAAAGGGCAGAGTGAAAGAAATGTAAAAAGAACGCAGTATTTATTTTCTAATACTATACAACTGATGTATTAAAAAATAATAATAATATAGGATTTGTAATGAAATGCTGCTTTAAGGTGGTTTGGAAAAATCTGAACACTAGATGTCAACCTTAGAGCTAAAAATGTATAATGCAAGGCATAGAAGCATCAATCGAAAGCCTTTCTGTCTTTTTGTCCCTAATTTAGGATTTGATGCTTGTAGAAAGTTTTTCTACAGCACATAAAGAGTGTGACCCCTGTACCCACAGAGGTCAAAGGGCTTTTGAAAAGTGGTGATTCTGTGGATGAATTGTAATATTGTAATAATGCTCTCCGGACATCATATTAGAAAGGTTTATACATTATCAGATTGCCCTGATGAAGCAAATCAAGGCGCAACGTATCTGGGGCTGATTGAGTGGTTGTAGACAACGTCAGATCCGGGGACTGGAACCTGAGCAAGATGCCGAGCTCAAAAGTAATATGGCGGATCCACACGTCCAACTAACTCATGTGCCGGACAGAGAGCTGCTGACTGTGACACTGCGAGGAACTACTCCAGAATTTGGAGTTTGTTACCTATTAAAGGAGCAATCTAAAGGAGGTACCGGTATCTTGGCATAGTTTAAAGCTCCCGGGATTTTTTGGGGAGGGGGGGGGAGCCTGGTCAGAACTGTCGTTCTGGGCCCCGGGAAATATGTCTGCGGCCCTGTCTGTATTAATTGTTTAAAGTGGTAAATGCAAAAAAATCTCCACCAACCAGCGTGGTGCGGGGGGGGGGGGGGCAAGCATGTTCAGGGGTATTTTGACACGGAACGCACGGAACGCAGCACAGAGACACTGCAATCAGCAAAGAGCCATTGGACACTTTTTCAACCGTGCACACTCAGGGAAGTACCACTAGTCTCTTTTTAACATGGGAATGTGCCAGAAGAATGGCTAAATTAGCCCGAAAATGTTTACCCTCCTGAACCACGCGGGTTGGTGGAGACTATTTTGTATGATTTTAAACCATGAATACAGTTAAATAAGGATTTTTTGCGTACTGTTTTGGGCCCCACATATAGCTATTATTCATGCACTTTCATAACATTCGTGAGCCATATAATTTGCTGACATTGAGAGACTCTTACTCTGTGCCACAATTATATTGGACTCCTATTCTACCACGCGTGGGCCATGCATGAAGATGCCAGCAACTTGTGGCATACAGCATGTCATTTTGTAATCTGAATTATACATACTCTCACTCTGGCTGTTCTAGGATATCAATTCAAGCAGATGCACTAGTTCTTTCTGAGAATAGTTTTTCTTCAAAAAATACCTTTGTACTTATGTGACCATACATCCATTGACCATCTGTAGATGCTTTCATCACACTACATTATATCATTTTTTTATTCAAATCATTTGCTCACTGTGATATTTTTGAGTGCTGGGACCCCACACAATTCCACTAGTTAACAAATACAGTTTGTTAGTACAGTATATAGTTGAGAAACTCAGGTTACACTTAAAGAATGTAGAGCAGTATTTTTCAACAGGGGTTCCTAAGGAACCCTTGGGTTCCCCAGGTATCCCTAAAGGGTTCCCTGCAATTTTCAGGTTATTTGAAAGCGGTACGAAATACACTAGAATTTACAATACATCTGATCTCAGGCGCGCTATTAGAGAGGGTTGGGGTTCCTTACAATACATCTGATCTCAGACCCGCAATTAGAGAGGGTTGGGGTTCCTTACAATACATCTGATCTCAGACCCGCTATTAGAGAGGGTTGGGGTTCCTTACAATACATCTGATCTCAGGCCCGCTTTAGAGAGGGTTGGGGTTCCTTACAATGCATCTGATCTCAGACGCGCTATTAGAGAGGGTTGGGGTTCCTTACAATACATCTGATCTCAGACCCGCTATTAGAGAGGGTTGGGGTTCCTCCGAATTTCACAATATAATTAACCATTAACCTTAACCAAAAGAGGCTGAAAAACACTGATCTAGAGGAATACGTGATCCTCATATATTCCGTTATATTATTGGCATACATACAGTACATACTATCTTGTGTTGACGTCACAGTCAGCGTCTTTCTCTTCAGGTGTTTGTGTCTCTCTTTTTTAGGGGGGGGGGTTATGAAATGTGTTTTTTAGATGTGATTTAGGGCAGGGGTGACAACTCCAGTTCTGAAGCCCCTCCAACAGGTTTTCAGTATATCCCTTCTTTCGACTGAGCCTCTGATTGAGCCACCTGTGCTGAAGCAGGTATAGCAGGGTCCCCCCTGGCCCTTCTCACTTGCGCAGAGTAGCGGGTACCCCCGCACCATGTCAGGCAGTTCCAGGGGCGATCGCGGCTCTCGGCGGCATCAGTGACAGGGCGCCGCCATCTTGTGCGCGTTCGTGCATGCGCGGTGCGCGTTTGCAGTCGCGAAGGCCATTACACAAATGCTCAGGAAAGTGGCGCGGCGGCCATTAATCTAGCGCAGGCGCAGATAGAGAGAGGTAGCGGCCATTAGAGAGGCGCCCATGCGGTCCTCATAGGGAAAAGCCCCAGAGTGGACTACAACTCCCAGCAGCCTCTGGGGACTGCCCTATGATCCCTGTCACATGCAGTCAGACAGCCACTAAGGCTGACAGATTCTCATTTTGGATACATTGTTGTGTGCAGACAGGGAGTGTCAGTTAGGAGCTGGGACACAGAGAGGGGAGGGTGTGTTTGTGCAGGGAGGAAAGTAGCCTCCTGCACTAGGCCAGAAGTCTCCCCTTAGGCCCCAGCTAGACCCCACTTCCCTTCAGCTTCTGACTGCTTTAGGGAAGGCCCCTTAGGTAGGGACTTTGCCCTGTTAGCAGTCAGTTCAGTCAGTGACACAGCTGCAGTGCTGTGTGCTCTGACATGAAGGGTCCGTGTACAAGGAATCATTCTCTGCAGAGCAGAGACAGAGACTGTCTGAGCGGTGAGCTTGCTCAGGAGACCCCCATCGCTGAGGCTTCAGCGCTGGACACAGACGGGTCCTCTTCCACAGTTCTGCGGTACCCGGTTGCAGGAAGCACCGGGCAGGTATTATCCAAGTCACCAAGTGCACCACCTATACATTTCATCTTAGTGGGCAGCGCTGTCCCACACGTGGGTGGGGTTGTGAGACTCTTGGGACTTTGGGTACAAGGACTTTGGGAATACTGTGAGGGGTTAAGGCCCTGCGAGGTGTGTGGATAGTTGTGCTTAGTAGTGTTACAGGGTGACACTGAAGTTATGTACTGTTGATGTCATATTGTTGATGCATGTGTATTGTGTTATCTGCCCATATAGTAAACCTGTGTTATATATACCTTGGTGTATGTGGTTCATATATGTGGGTCCTGTGTTGGGGACATTCTACACTCCTTGAATCCTGCACAGGTGGAGGTGCTGTAAGTAAGACCGTTCCAGAGGATTCACCCCAGGCTCTCACTAGCGGAGGCTCAGACCTCCTGTGAGCCTGACAGGTATAACGCACCACACCTGGTAACATATAGGTTCCCGCTCACATACACTCTATATGCGATTGGGTTGGGGAATACCCGTTACACAGGGATATCCTGAAAACCTGACCTGTTGGAGGGTCTTGAGGGCTAGAGTTGAGAACCCCTGATTTAGGGTGATTAATTTGACTGTTTTTGATAATAAATTAACTTTATCTTGAGTGCTCGGCTTTCGGGGTCCTTTGTTTCCTTTTTCTTTAAATGTTTGTTTGTGGCATTATCCATAATCTCAAATGGAAAGGAACTTTTTTTATTAAATAAATCACATTTCCTTAAAAATAAAGCATACTTAAAAATGTGTAAATAAAAAAAATAATAGTAACCTAAACCTCCTGGGGCCATGTCATTGTGACCCGTTTCATTCATTCATCGTTGAGCTTTTCGTTATGGGTGAGAAGAATAAATTACGACTGATTAACTATTTTAATTTTGTAACATGGCAACATTACAAATGCTCTTCAGAACTCCAAACATTGTAATAATATCAACACAAATCAGTACCATATAACTCCCACGTATCATACAGTTACCAAGAAGCGGTCCTATGTATAGGTATCGATATTGCAGACGTTATTTTACCATGATTTTACGTTAAATTAACTATTGTAAGTGCATATAAAACCGCGTCCAAAACAGAACAGATGAACAATTTCAAAGATTATTAAGTATCTTTAAACACATTTGCAGAGGGATCAACATTGTAAATGTGATATATTTTGTCGAAGAAGCATGCTAACTAGCTGATTAATGATAGCAGTTTCCAGCTGGGCAAAGTTTGAAAAAAAGGGAACCTTTGTGGTATTGCTGCTTAGTTTTTAGTTTATTTTAGTTTTGCTCATTATACATCTTTTTCTCTATGAACCATATGTTCCATAGCTGTTTCTCGGTGAATTCCATATGAAAGCAAATAAACCACTACCTAGCCAATAACATTAATCAATGCAGTGTTTACAGACATTTGTTTGCCAGCCTACCTCCATAATCTTATTTATTTAGTGTGTACTGTATATAATAAAATGATGGGAAAGGGAGCATACAGAAACAATGAAGAGACGCTGTTGTGAAGTGCATCAAAGCATAAATTATAGCATTATAGGCAAATACAGCTCAACCCCGTTATAACGCGATCCGTTACAAAGCGAATCCGTTTATAACGCGATGTAAGCGTGGCTCCCAATTTTCGTATGTATGGATACTTTACTACACGATTATTGGTATCTTAAATACTTTATTGTACAATGCACACAATTGTACATTATTTCTAACGCGATCCGCTTATAACTCGATGTGATTCTTTGGACGCCAAGCACAGCGTTATAAGGAGGTTGAGCTGTATATTGTATTAAATAGAAATGGCTTTACTGCCACATTGCAATGTGTAACAACATATCTTCAGGAATTTGACCATTCATTCAATCTCAGTGTGGTTGAATACAGACTAACCACATGGATTTAAAATAGTTTTAAAATATTTGCACTCAAAAAAAGGATTATTTCTGATATTACTCAGCAAGAAAAGTGATCTATATATCTCCATAGGCAATAAACCTGCAAAAAACTCCCCCGTTTAAATGTTTCTGAGATTTGCATTCACAATTGGAAAGCCTGCAATTTTTTCTTGGGGCGGGGGAGGGGGGGGGGGTATTTATTACTTTATAATTCTGGGATTTTCATGTTAGTCACTTTTATAAGACGATAAAAGACAGGAATGGATATGGAGAGAGCCTGGATCTAACCATGTCATTGGAGTTGACATGCTAAGAAGTTTCAAGCTGGGAAATCACTTTTGTGTGGATAAGTCCGTGCCCCTATTCAGTGAGAGAAGACAGCCATTCAACCGCCACTCCACTCATTTCTCCACTTTGATCAAGAGACCATTGAGAAACCGCACTTCAAGTCACAACGTTTTTTGAGTAAGGGATTTAATAGGCCTGACTCAAATGTAATAGAGTTGCTTTGTTTCCCGGTAAATTTGTGTGAATAAGTGAAACCACAGACCCCTCTCAAAAAAAACACCATGCCAAAGAAATATTTGGAGTATATGAATACAAAGACCACAAACAAAAACATGTTATAACCAGAACAAAAGCATGTTATAACCAGAACATATTTCTATTCATTCGTAAATGAAATACTGTATGTTTTTTTTTTAATTAAAAGCCTGAAACATTTTTTTGCTCAAATTTTTATTTCGAACATATATCATTTATCTAAGACGGATAAGACATTTGTTGCTATCATTATATATAAAGATAATATATATATATATATATATACATATATATATATATATATATAAATATAATGAAAATATCACTTGTGAGCACATAAACATGTCTTAGGCCAGATCTCCGCTGGCTACTGCAGCGCCCGCTGTGGCGGATGCTGCAGGGACAAGATCTGCCCCGCTGTGAGGGGGGGCCGCCGCGCTGCGCTGACAGAAACTCCTGCTCTCAAGAAAATTGAGAGCAGGAGTCGCGATGGAGTGCTAGACCACACCCCGCGGCTGTTCAGCCAATGAGGGTGAAACTGCCGGGTGACATCACGGCCGCGCCCCTTTCACTCCCCTGTCACGCTCATCCCTGTCTTTCCCTCTGCAGTTCTCTGCAGACCGGGGGACACGGCTGCACGCGCCACCTGCCTCACAGGCGCGCATGCAGCGCAGGCAGCGGGGCCGCAGCCTTAGACAGGTTTGCAACCCTGCTTTTCACCATTATCGCCTAGCATACAGTGCTTCCACTGCAGCAAGGGATTCTGGGAAATGACATGCAAATGAGCACACAATGTCAACTTTTGCTTCAAATCCAATCTGACATGGACCCTATATATATATTTCCCCTCATCCAGTGGCTCCCAGAGAAAGAATATTAGATTCCCCCAAAACATTAAATCAGTGTGGGTTTCACCTTAAAAATGTACTTGGAACAAACGGCACAGTGTTTTCCTGACCGGTCAGTAAGCAGACGGACATTGGGAAGTGATGCAGCGGCCTTTCACAAATCTGCTACCGCACTACAGTTTTTAGCTGATATATTTGCTGAAAATGACATTGTCCTGCAGATAATCAGAACTGAGGGCTTGTGATCTGTCCATATTTCCTGTAAACAATGTCATTGCACTGTAAAGGCACGTGTATTATATCACAAAGCAAAACTAGTTGTTGATATCACAGCAACACTGATATAAAATAAGCAGAGATGGTCTGCACTAAATACAGTCATACCCCGCATTAACGTACGCAATGGGACCGGAGCATGTATGTAAAGCGAAAAGTGAAGCACTACCTTTTTTTCCACTTATCGATGCACGTACTATACTGCAATCGTCATATACGTGCATAACTGATGTAAATTATGCATTTGTAACAGGCTCTATAATCTCCCCGCTTGCGCACAGCTTTGGCACAGGTAGGGAGCTGGTATTACTGTTCAGGACGTGCTGACAGGCGCATGCGCGAGCTGCTGTTTGCCTGTTGGGCGATTATGTCACTTAAAGTGAGTGTCCTTAAACTGGGGTATGCCTGTATAATAATCAACAGTACTAATGATGTGTTACTACTGAAAATAATTGTTTAACACATCAAATGAAAAAGTTGTCAGATTCTTAAATCTAAATATCACATCTACATAAATCACATCAATAAAAAAAAGGGACTATGGCATGTTAACATGAAAAGTAGGAAGAAGATATAAAACACTTGATATAAAACACTTGATATAAAAAAAAGATGCCATGGCGACCCGTCGCTAGAAGCCGCCGAAGACAAGGTAAGGGACTTACAGAGGCATCACTCGCTCCCCCGGCATTTAATTTAAATGTTGTGGGGAAGTGCGCAGGGCCTCTGTAAGCGCCCATCCCCCAGAAAATGTAGCGCCCTCAGTTTGCGCACCCCATACATAGTAGATAGTTACATAGTAACATCGTAGATATTTACATAGTTACATAGTAGATGAGGTTAAAAAACTAGGATGTCCATCAAGTTCACCCTATGCTAAATTTAGACGACAGATACTTAATCCTATACAGGCATACCCCGCTATACGGACCTTCACTTTTCGGACACTCGCGAGTACGGACGTATTTACAATAGCACCATTCCCCTGTGTCCGTACGCTCGCTTCGCCAGTACGGACACTTATTCAGCCCTACAGACCGCCGTAATTGTGTGACGCGCTGATTCCCCTCGCTCTATTGGAAAACGGCAGCTCGCGCATGTGCCTGTGAGTAGGACACAGGCACGTCCTGAACAGCAATACCGGCTCCCTACCTCTGCCGAAGTGAAAAAAGGTAGTGCTTCACTTTAAGTAAATTTTTGCTTTACATACACGCTCTGGACCCATTCCGTACGTTAATGTGGGGTATGCCTGTGTTACATACACGCTCTGGACCCATTCTGTACGTTAATGTGGGGTATGCCTGTGTTACATACACGCTCTGGACCCATTCCGTACGTTAATGTGGGGTATGCCTATATTTCTATTTACAGTATTTTGACTCAAACGTATAAAAAACACTTTCAATATCTCCAGAACTGAGGGGTCCCCAGATGTTGGGGGACCACGAATAAACTCCGGGGGACCCCTAGGTTCATGTAAGATTAGAAAAAAAAATTTAAACAAAAAAGAGCAGCTGGGATTGTTGCTTTGTCTTGTATATCATTGTGCTGGAATTTTAAAGAACTACATTCGTTCAGCTATTTCCTGTAGGCGTTTCAACGGCCATAGCACTGGGGATGATTGCAGTGTCCTAAAAGTAAGCAACTGCCTTATTCACAAGTCTCCCATGGGGGCATCCATTAGTTTGATCCATTGACCACTTTCCATCTTTTCCTAATGTTAATGCATTTTAATAGTGAGGAAGATCAGTGATTTTCCTGGCACGGGATGGGCCCTTGCATTCTACCATGGAAATTATTTCTAGTTGCATTCTATAGAGGGGCATGTGAAAGCATCAATATCCAAGATGACTGTCTAATCCAAAAAGAAAATTAGATTGTGAACTGAATGAGTAAAATGCTGAGATATATCATTAATTCATCTTTACTCATCAATTTGTAACCTGCTTATAATTGCTAAAATGTCACAGAGGTGCACTAAGTAATGACTTTTCCGTAACAGACCACTTGATGATCATTGCTGATTGCCTTGCACAGATGGCACGGGATACTTGTTTCAATTTGATTGTTTGCTTTAAGAAGAGTAATGTAAATAGCCATTATTCATTGCTAAAGAACATTATTTATGCAGGAGTTTCCATCCACCTAAAGAAAGGCAGATGTATGCATACAAAGTAATGTTTGATTTGTCCATACTACTTTGTCACTAGTTTATTGACCTTTATTCACCAGTGCTCGGGGTACACATTGCTGAACCAGGATGTTGGTGCATATGGAAGTAATGAACTGAACATGGGCAGTGAATGAACTTTGCATCCAAAACGAGGATGTTTTGCCTATCTGTCCATGGTCCAAAATAAACGTTCCCCACAGATATTGTTCATCTATCTGACAGGGGTGGGCAACTCCAGTCCTCAATGGCCACCAACAGGTTGGGTTTTCAGGATATCCCTGATTCCGCACAGGTGGCTTAAAGTGGCTCAGTCGAAGACTGTGGGTGGCCATTGAGGCCTGGAGTTGCCCACCCTGGTCTATCAGCTTTTGATAACAGAAAAACTCTTCTGCAATCAACAGTAAAATATTACTCCATAAAGTAGCCAATCAAAGACAATAAAGTAAAAGCTTTACATACAAACTAACTTTTGAAAGGTATTTATATCAAAGTGTATCTAGAGAGGTGCACAAAAGAGTCCCTTTGTAGGCGCACCGCAGACCTTTATAGAATAAAATGGTCAGGGGTGAAAAAAGTGGTATATATTTGGATATTCTTATAATTTTATTCCTCTCCATAGCTAACTTTTGAAAGGGCAACATTTAAGAGTGCCCAAAAAGCAGCGTGTAAAGCCATAGTGGAATGACCGGATAGCAAGAGAAGTTGAAGCAACAATTTCAGGATGTGGAGCAGAAGGAAGTCAACATGATAGGCCTCTCCTACATTTGGGAATACAGATTAGAAAGACGGATGCTGTATCAGCTCACATCAAATATACTGGAAGGTTCCTCTAACACTGATAAGGATTCTGTTAGCCTCTTTCTCTGCCGTGCCAGGACTTACAACATCCATGTGTTGACATAAGTAACATTGACTAGACCCATGAAAGGCTAATTGGGCTACTTGCAGCATATGGGCTACTGTAAGAGAGACAAACATTCCAAGCCCTATGTGCACATATGGCAGAAGCCTTTACTCCAGTCCAGGGGGAAGGCTTCATGAATTCCTCTCATTAAGTATTTGGTGAATGATCAGTTGGCAGAACAAGAAGGTGGCACCTTAAAGAAACCTTTCAACTTTGTAAGCATGCTAAAGTCCTTTTTTTTTCTAATTAGATGGCTGAACTCAAGTGACAGATGTTTTTGTGCATCTGAGGTATACCATCAACTGTAATTTCTGCAGATGTTTCACATGTGTAGAGAGAGCAAAAATGCCAGCATTATTTATTCTGAGGGAAGAATAATCAGCCAAGCCTAACAGAACAAGTCCAACCCGAGGCTACATGTTATGATGCTGTTAGCTTTGAACTGACAAGAGCATGTAAACAGGAAATAAGAGAGAAAGGGAATACAAGCTGAACTGCTAATTGTTGATAAGATGTTTGTTTTAAACCAAACCGCATTCATGCAAGGGGAGTTCAGTGCATATATTTCCAGCCGACCAGCCTTGTGCTTCATAAAATCCCATATTTTAAAGCATTTTAAGAAGTCCATTTGGCTCAGTGGCCAATAAAGGTGTCTCCCGGTTGGCGGCAGTTGCCTTATGGCACAGCACTGCTTAGATAATACGGCTCAAAGTTATTTACCTGGTCAAAGGCAATATCACTAGACCAAGGCTTCGCCTTTAGCTTTTCAAGCTTCACGATACGTGAGGTCGATCACACAAACTGATGCCTCTGTCCTGTTATAATGAGGTTTTACTGCAGATTCGAGAAGAAATGTACAATACAAATACGGGGACAGCTGTCATGTGAATGCTCTCCTTCCTGCTGAAAAATACAGGAGACCTAAAAACTTTGAAGCATTCTACAATCAAACTGCCACATTGGTGTTGTATTCACCAAAGTCTCCCGGCTACACAACTGCAAATAAACCGGCGCAAAAAAAACAGCATTGTACGGTATGCATCAAAGAACGGAAATAGTTTTTTTTCTCCTTTGATACATCTGGTGCAATTTATTTGCACTAGTTTTGCACCAGTTTTGCAACTGGGAGATTTTAGTAAATAACTACCACAGTTTTCTTCCCCATATAGTAAGCTGTTTATCAGACTGCACAATCCGTGCAAAAACTTTATACAATACTTCACCAGATTATGAATCAAGACGGTCCCATTGGTTTCAATGGTGCCTTTTGGGGGGACGGGGGGAGGGGTTCCTCCCAGTTTTGTAGCTAGCAGATTTGAATTAAAACAAACTATCTTGCAAGATGAAGTGTGTATTGGTATTAGTTTTTATAAATGTGCTGTATCCAAGACTATAGTGACTAAAGGATGCCCAGGGTGTCATTTGCTGCCTGACCCCATCAATATTTTATTACTTGTGCTTATATTTTTCTATTGATTTCTCTGCAGCTCTTGTTCAGCATTACTTAGTCATGTACAGATTACCAGCAACACCTTTTCTTCAAAAGTCGCACTATCAATCTATATATGGGAGTCAGAGACAAGATTAAAACACATTTAGGAAAAGCAATTCATTGATCTATACCCTCACAGGCCACACAAGATGGAGCTGGTGTTTAAAGCTAAAGCCCTAGAGAACTAATAGGGAATCGTTAGATAGTAAATGAGGTTGAAAAAAAGACATATGTCTGGTGCGTTCACCCAATGTACCCATCTTATATTTGTATTTATATTAAATTTGATGTGTCCCCTGTATCCAAAAATAAATAAATGAAATAACGTATGGCATATTGCATATGGCAGAGTTTAACTGGTATTTAATTAATAAAACTAAAGATGTGCAGGCTATTTCTGGTACGTCATTGTTACCTTGTATTGGATGCTCGGCTAATTAATTGCTATTTATATTAGTTCTCTCTCCTATCAGATAAATTAGGGCAGCAGCGTCACAATCTATAAGCTTCTGCTCATCAAAATATTATTTGCCATGTGCGTTTTAATATTTTTTTACTAAACGGGGTATTATTAAACATTCCTCCTTTAATAACATTTTGCTAGGGTGGTGGGGGGAAAAAACAAGCAATGAGATTTTTTTTTCCGTGTATAAATCTGTTGCTTTTTCGCTCCACTTTTGCAGTGAGAAGTCCGTTTATAGACACCTATGAGCAAATAGCAGCACATTTACTGCAGTCTCCTGGCTGCAAAACCAGCGCACAACCAGTGTCTTACAGTATATAAATGAAAAGCAATCGCACTGAAAGCAACTGATGTTTTTCCGGTAAGAAATAGGATCTTTTACACAGCGTTTGTCCCCGTTTTACAGCTGGAATACTTAAAAAGAAATTAAAAAATATATATTCTGTATGTTCATCAATATGTATATAGTCTGTTTAGGTTTTTTGGGGGGGTTTTGTCATCTTTTTTGCACATCTTATTTTTAATTGTTTCTTCTGCTGCACTTTATTCTATCTTTAAAATCCTTTGTCTAAATGTAAACTATTAATATTTAGTTATAAAATGTTGAAGCAGGATTCCAGCTACAGTCAGCTCCTTCTGGAATAGGGACACATTTAAATAGCGTGTGACTTCTTTTATCTCTGGGTAATGAATTTGTGGGCTCCTATGTGAAATGGAGAGTTCTTGACCTGTGCCAAAAAAAATGAAAGACTGAACTGATTAAAACAATATGCACGTTATGTGGGAAAACAAATGTGTTCCTCTGCAAAGTATGTATGTAATCCTGCAGAAAACCAGCCTTTCTTTTTCTTCTATTTTTTAATATCCTGGATAATTTTAGCTACTTCCTAGCCTACTGTAAAAATAGAATAAACGGGTGGTCCTATATTAGCCTTTGCTGCAAAAAAAGCATCTGCTGCACAAATACAAATCTGCAGAGAGCACAGACTAAGTTGCTTTGGAAAATGTACTCGACCCAACAGGAACTTGTATTTACTTATCCAGGTCTCCTGGCTGCAAATGTAGAGCAAAACAGGTGCAAAAATCACACAGGTCTAACTAAAGAGAAGGAATCCCATTGGAATCATGGGGATTGTATCCTTTGTCACACTATGATTAACCCTTTGGTTGCAAGAGAGGCCTGCAATGCTTTGGTGAAGGGTTAAAGCCTGCTGCCCCTCCATTGTCTGAATTTTATTTTTAATTGCCAGTAAAAATAAGAGAGAAAAAACAAAGCTCAGTAAGGCTGGCGGGGTCGCCCAGTGGAATGGTAACATTATGCCCTGACTGTCATGGCTTTTTAAGCTGTCACTGGAATGAGGCTGACCTGGTGGCCTAACTGATCACCCCACCCAAAACAAATGGTGCGGTTCAGTTCCAAAGACCCCCCAGATTATGGAGAGGGGGGAAAAAAAATTACAAATATGTGTATGGCGGATTTCTGCCTGAACACCATCCAATGTTTCAGTGAAATCTAACTCTTTGGAGTCTCTGAGAAATGTAATAAAACTAAAAGTTGCTGAGTTATATGAAACCGGAGCAAATGTCTACCTCAGGGGGCAACTCCAGTCCTCAAGGGCCACCAACAGGCCAGGTTTTCAGGATATCCTTGCTTCAGCACAGGTGGCTCAATCAGTGGCTCAGTTATGAGCCACTGATTGAGCCACCTGTGCTGAAGCAGGGATATCCTTAACACCTGACCTGTTGGCGGCCCTTGAGGAGTGGAGTTGGCCAATGGCTGAGTCACTGATTGAGCCACCTGTGCTGAAGCAGGGACATCCTGAAAACCTGTCCTGCTGGTGTTCCGTTAGGACTGGAGTTGCCCACTACTGGTCTACATCATGCCAGTTTAAACCTGGTAGATAAATTGAAGCATAAAACATTAAAAGATGAAAGAAATTATGTATGGGCAGAAAAACACGTGAGCAGAAATCTCAGTAAATATTTACTGCAGCGTCACTATGAAGCAGGAAAAAGATGGTCCATAGCATTGAATCCTCATCAAAAATTCATTAGAAATTCTCACTGTAACATTTTGCTTAGAGTGACTTCCATCTTAAAAGCTGTTTGGTTACTAATAACTGATACAGCATTGATAATATATGCATTAAGCATTCCTGTATGTCGAGCACAGTAAACATTGTATCCAACCATGAGGTTGTAAACATTCTCAGGGTTACATTAACAATGCGAGTGGGGCCTCACACACATGACATTAGCAGAACCACATTTGGCTGGACTGCGGTGGGCTGTACAGGCCAAACACATAGCAATTTGTAACTTTCCCCTGTGTAAACTAATCCTGGCTAGCACTGAATGTTGCCCTCTCTCTAAAAGTTTGACAAGGTCAGATTTCAAAAAAAGGTAGTGACTAGTAGACTCAGAGACTGACCCCATTGTATGACCCTGCCACAGAAGTGACTGTAATTGTCAGTTTACACAAAGGCAAAGCGTACAAGCCAACCAAGCCTTAGCTGTGCCTGCACATTTCCCTCTAAAAGGAGCAAGCCAAACAATATCCTACATGTGGTTTAAAAACAAAAATCAGTTCTGTAGTTTCAGATAATACTTACTACCTTTTTTTTAAATTTAACTCAATGCCAATTTGATGAGTTTTAATATGCTGAGCATCCTTTGATTTCTATAGCAGGCTTTAGCACACTTTAGCACACTTCCCCAGCAGTGCGAGATCTTTGTAACACTTTCCTGTTTGTGATCATTTGTTGCCAATATTCCCAGCAGTTTGAGCTGAAAACTGTAACAATAGACAATGTTACCTTAGTAATATAAGAATAAATTGTAGCTGCTGAGTTACACTGACTGAAGGATTAATTGAGACTTAAAGGCAGCCATTTAGTGAACCCTGGGGAAGCAGGGTTTTGCTGACCAATCACGGGAGAACTAATCGATCGGCAGCATAGGTAATTCGTTTTCAATAAATGTAATCAAATGTTGCATATATTGAAACCAACATTTTATTTAACTGCCGCTTAGAGTACCTCTTTTACAGAGCAACACTCCCAAAAATATTGTAGACAACGCTGCTTGGTTATATGTCCAGAATTTATATTAAAGTAAACATTTGCTCCACTATTCTTTAATCATTGTTTCATAAATTAAGATGTGTTTTACAGATAAATTACAGATTTTACGTCAGATATTTGAATTTGTCTCAGTTCAACTCACAACGTTTCCTTCAAGGTTTTAAATAAATTCACAAAACAAACCTTGTCCTGGAACCATTTGATCATTCAAAATATGTAGACTTTTTTTGTCAGTATTGCAAAACGCAGTAAATTTCTCCTACATTTTCAAATTTTTGACCTAAATTGTGGCCATTGTTGCGGTTACATTTGCTTTCTTAATAAGACATTCATGGTTGGTGTTTTTTTGGCACAGTTTGTTGTTTTCACCAGCTGAGAATGTCCAAACATCACTGGGAATGTGTATGTGTCCCACGCACCTCTACCAGAAATAATATTTCATGGCGCGCAAGTCACCCAGCTGAATTTCCACATCACCAATGTTGCATGTGTACCTGTGCAGTGCAAATTCTATTGTGTAGCAGCCCTTGAAATGAGAAAACATAAAATGAAGGGAACACCTTATTTCCCACTTTGGCTCATTTACTTCCTTGTGAGAGGCTCATTCTTTGTCCCAGGGTAATGAAGTGGGGATCTAAGCTGAACAATGCAATAAGTAGCTTCACTTTAATGCAATGAATACCAATACTTGACCATCCTGAGCCAAGGGCAGCAATTAGTTTTTAGTAAAGGGTTTGTGTAACACTTCAAAAGTCTTAATCCCTGCAACCATCCTTAGCTCCAGTCTTTGCTGAAGCCTATTGAGTCTCTTTAATGACGCTGCAAAGAGAGCTTTTCAATGCTTTTGGGGCCGTTTCACATGCTTTTAATAGCATAGTCTATATGGTATTGTGTGGCTATAGAAAAGGCCCCAACTAAAAGAAAAAAAGCTACCAGTGTAGCTTTCATTCACAAGCTGTTTGGAGCCCGGGCCTTGGGAATTTTACATATGAATGGGGCTGTGTTTGAATGTGGTCACTCAGCTGATAAATAGGATCACTATCAGTATTTCCAGAGTTTTATAGGCACTTGGGAAACTTTAAAGCTGTTGGAGGGGAATAATTTGGTCGGATGTCGAGCGTAGGAACAAAACTGAAAGAAGAAGAGCGCAGTCCATCACTCAGGGAAGCCAACCCGTGTGACAAGAAATCCCAGCGAGAGTGACATCCCACCCCCAGAGGGTCACAGACCACAGGGCACAGCAGCCTTCCAGGGGAACTCGTCCTCTAAGTAGGTTTACCCATGCACATGTTAGCATAACAGTCAAGCTACAGCAAAATCAGCAGTGCATCCCTTAGTAGCGATGCCAATATGATAGGAACAAGATTTGGGTAGTGGTTAAAGGTCTGATACTGCAGTGTTTTATTCATTTGGCCTCCTCTTACCTACTGCAACTGTGTGATAATGCTATTGTTGTTTTCTACTCTTTAAAGGTTGACATGCATAGCAGAGCATAGCAGATGTGTTTCCACTCACGACATGAATACTGCCGTGTGTAAAGCTCTTTGCAAATAAAAGGTGCAGTATAAATATTGTATATTTATACCGGTGTCCCTGACATTTTTCTTTCTACTGAGTCTCTATGACATACCCACTCTACTTCCACTCTCTGTCTCCTTGTTCTCCTGTATCCTTTCATTGCTACATCAAGTCTTTCACCATTGTCCTCAATTAGGTTCCAATGGTAAACAAACAGAATGTGTTGTATGTGGTAAACCTGGCGGTGCAATTGATTTCATGTCATTTGCGCCCTTTGTTTTGTAGTAAACAAATCAGTCTCCTGTCTAAAAAAAGACAAACTCCCTGTCCATATCAACCACGGGCATGAAACAGTAACCACTCCAATCACAGCCCGGAAATGAAGAAGCAGAAACCTTTGGAATAGTAATGTGGAAAAGATACATTATATGCAACAGATAACATGTCAAGTGCAAGATACGGTGGCTGTGGTAAGTCAATTGTTGTTGCTGTGCTTTGCGCTCTAAATTCTCATTTATTTTAATATTTTGCACAGAAAATAAAAGGGAGTTAGAATTCCTTGATTAGCTTCGACAGCCGAGCTGTAATGCAAAGCAGGCCTGTTAACTAACTCACGGAATAATTTGTAACTGTTAATCCACGCTGAAGGAAATTCAATAACGGTGGCATGGGAGTTTTCCAAGACATGTAATTGGCTATTGGAAAAGACAACAGAAAGTTACTAATCAGATCCTGATCATTGGAGGTTAATGAAGTGTCTCCCCATTCATTACACAAAACTGGTTCATTAAAATGGATCTCTTTCTGCTGGTGAGGTGCCCGTTGATTCACTGCAACTGCAATGCACAGCGAGTGATCATTTTGCCTTTTTGCTTTGTTTATAGCAAATCATTTTAATTTAGATTACTGCTCTATTATCCAGAATTTTTATTTTATTTATAAGACACCTTTACGCAATATATAAAAACATTTGAAGCCATTTGCAATCTGTATCTTAAATAGAATTATTGTAATACAAGTACCTTTACGGTATCTTCCTAAAAATAGGCATTATGTTTCAACGGTATAAATTGTATCTGGTTGGCATTATAAAACAATTTACAATATACACACAACCACAACCTTACTTTAAGAATCATTACATTCAAAATCCTTTATGTGTTTTTTTTTTTTTTTTTAAATAAATCAGTTGTTTGGTATTAGATAATAAAAATATCTCTCACTTTATCCCCCTTTTTAATGATTTTTAATGTATTAAGCTGCCTGGAGTTGCTATAGCAACTATTTAGGAAGCAACACCACTTCCTCTTTTGAAATAGGCGGCCATGCTGCATGGCCTAGGAAGCAGGGTCTTCACCGATGGCTCGGCAGCTTAGATAATTGCATTGCCGTAATAGAACATAGAATTGACTAGAGCCAGTGCCCCGTTCACATTGGGAATGAAATGTTGGCAATTGAATAAATATTTTTTGTTGCTGTTTCATGAGAGTTGCCTTTCAAGTTACTAGTTTCAATGGGGATGGCTGCCCTTCTCCCTTTTCACTAATTCTTTGCTATGATTGTATTTCAAAGTGGTGCTGTTAACCAGGTGGCAGCTTTGTTTTCTTGATATGACTTGACTGTTGTTTAGCAGCTATAAGTAATACTGGCCCTGTGGCTGTGGTGTAAGGAGTCAGTAATGTAAAACGACAAGAATGTATTGTAACAGCAGCTAAAAATGTCTTGGCTCGCACAGGTCTGCAGAACAGTACAAAGAAATGGAGGAAAAACTGTAGACAACATGAAAGGCTTGTTAAAATCACCAGCACTGTGTTTCCTTTGAAATAAAGCATCAGAAGTCACAGTTTTAAAACCGCCATCTACAGTATCTCCAGTTTATTGGCAGGTCATATAAACCTATATACCAACGGAGCCTTCCAGAAATGTGTTAGCTTTATTGTAAAAGGAGTAAATCTATAAATACAAACTTTAACTGTGTGGTCACTACTCAGATAGTCTTCAAATTGGGTGTACATTAAACTATCCAATCGTCATTAAAACATGCAGGGACACTATTTAACAAACATTTATGCACATGGATGGCACAATGAGGCATATGGACACTGCATTTAAATTCTAAACTGATTCTTGTTAACATGCAACAGATAACACTCAAATCAGGTCAGATGTCATACAAGATTTATTTTATTTTTTTCTTGTGTGTCAAATATTGATCTTGACTCCTTTTAGAATACATTTTCTCTGGTCTGATATAAATAAGTATTACAACAATAGAAAGATGACAGGACTTCTGAGCCGTTTATATCCACTCCAAATGAGTGGAAAATATATGGAGTACTGTATTCACACTCGTAATGGGAATGTTTCCAACAGTTGGATGGAGCCAAATCAAGAGGCGAAGGCAAGGCTGCATTTATCGGGGAGCAAAGAGTTGGACTTATATACTTCGGGTGGGGGGTGTCAATTTAGTTCTGTGATATTGCATTATATATCTCTGAAACAAATGGGATAAACTCCTTCAGTGCGGGAAGGATCAGCAAAGCATATGGACATAGATCCCCCCACTACTAATAAGATATTACAGTCCTTGTGACCAATCCCCAACACAGCCTCAGTCCCAGCCAAAGTCCTGCCCAGTCATTTGATAGAACTTCATGTTGAATGGTCTGTAAAACTCTTGAAGACGCAGCAAGACTTTCTTGTCAATGTCAGGGTGCGGACGGCCTTTGGATTTACCCAGGCATCGTGGCTTGCTGCTTCCCTCTGGTTTCTTCAGGCATGGGAAGCCCTTGGTTTCATTGAAGTAGAAATGTTTATCCGTTATGACCCTCTTAAGTCCCAAGAAGTCCTGGACGCGGCCCATTTCTCCAGCCGGATCGCTGACCAGCCTCTCTCCACTGACAAAGAGGAATTTAGAGAGGGGGAAGTGCTGTAACCAGTTATCCAGATGCTTAGCGTAGATGCCAATGCGAATGGCACTCCAAGAAGTGTCTATCAGTCCTATGCTGACATTTTTGAAGGCCAGCTCTTGGAAGCTGGGTAGGGACGGAGTTTTAGACAATGTCTGTGTATAGTCAGAGATCGCCCTGGTCACTGGGTTTCTGACTACCACTATGAGCTTGGTATCCCGGGACATGTTATATATGCGTTTTGGAGCCTCCATGGTCACAAAGTAACTTGGTGTCTTCTCCATGGTAATCTGCCCCTCTAATGTCCGCGGCATCAAGTTCCTGAAGGAAGATAGAACAAGGGAGAAGACACATGAGTTTCTGTACTCAACATGAGGTACACCGATGCCTGAAAAATGTCATATTAAACAAAATAACAATACTATATTTTACTTACGGAGCCCATTTAATCTAAATGATACATTTCACAATTATACGTCAGACCCATGGTTTTATGTGATGTTACAGACTACTATGTTAAATTCATTCAACATATAATGAATATAAAAACAACAGATAACCTCCTTTAAAAAATTAAATGCCATGATGTAATCTGTGGTTCCCGAGATATCACTGTGTGTGTGTCTGTGTGTGTGTGTGTGTATATTTCCTCCTGGACAGAAAATACCATCCTGGCCATGTTCGAACCTCGAACCGGAGCAGCCAATAGAAAGCTGCACCATCAGGAAATTACATTGCCATGTTCTATTGGTGTCCAAACGGACATATTTGTATTTTTTTTTGTGTGTCTTAGTGTCTCGGGAATCAGGGAGCCCCTGGAAGTCGAGGAGCATGGACCAGCTCCAGGGGTTCCCATTCTTCAGGGAATTAAAAAAAAAAACAATGTCCAGTTTGTAGGGGATGGCTGCTTTAAGAGTCAGTGATCCATTTCTGTGCATTTCCAAACTTACAGATGTAGTAAAATTCACTGTCTCGGGCACAGCTGTTGAAGAAGCAAAGTCAGTGGCGCTGGAGACTGTTTTAAACCAGCAATACTACTTTCCTCTCCATTATTTTTTTCTTTTCTTGTTTTTATATGTAAAGCTTGTGACAATGTATAAATCTATAAAAAATCCTAATTGTGTGCCGACATAATGGCTGCCTTCCACCTTTGCACTGCAGTCTGTGACATGCTGCAGCTGCAATGTAACATTATATTACTAAGTGTAACACATTATTGTTACAGCTTCCAGAGCAATAGACACGTCTGCTGTTCGGAACACAGCAACAGTTCTGTTTGTGATACTTTGCTGCCAAATGGTAAAGCTCAAAAAAGGTGCTTGTTCCAAACGAGGAAGTGGATATGATTTTGTAAAATGTTGCTGTAGCAACCAAAGTATGACCAGTACATTAAAAAACTCATTTAAAATTGCATTAGGAGTTAAAAAAAAAATACAGTAAGTATTATCCAATACTACAGAACTGATTTATTTAAAAAAAACAACCTGTAGGATTTTTCACGTTTTTCAGCATTACGGAATCCTGCTCCCTCAATAAAAATCCAGCGTTTTACAAGGTTCTCATTTTAATTTTAGTAGCTTAATAGATTGAAACATTTCTTAGCGATCAGTTTATATTATAACATTATACGGGGTGATTGTAACCATGCACGCGCATGTAGATGTGCTGCGTCCATCTATATCCTGTTACATTCGGCTGCGTTAAACTCAAGCAGTGTTTCAGTTGGCGTGAAAGAGAGAAGAATACCAATAGTGTTATTTTTTTTTTAATATAATGATTAAAACGAAAAAGCTGTGTTTTCACTTTTCCTGGCTCAGGGGACCTGCTAGTGGAAGGGGTCTGGCAGGGAAAACCTTAGCCAAATATAATATTTGTTGAAATAATAACCCATGCTGGGATTTCCCGGTGCATCAGAGGAAGGTGAGAAAGCGAAGGAGATTTGAATAGCCATTTGCTTCACTTGCCGCACAGACAATGTATCAAACATAGAGGAGCAATTGTAATCCAGTTCCCAAATTCTGCATACTAGCTCAAAATTGGCATGGAGGGCACCTTGTACAGGTACTCCTCCGTATCCAACGTTTCACTTTACAACGAATGGCATAGCCAACACTTTACAATGCAACCCTATGGACCGTTTTTCGATGCCAGCATGCGTTATCTGATGCCTGAATGCGTTATCCAACGCTCACGCCACTGATTAACATGGGACTCCCTTTACAATGGTTTCACTATCCAACGCTACGTCCAGAACGGATTCCGTTGGATAACCGAGGACCGCCTGTATTTAGGGATCTTAATGGCCCTTTTGCAGCTAAATTGGTGCCAAGATAGGTGTTTTGCACCTGCTATCTCCGTGGGGGTCTATTGACTGACTTCTCCGAGCTGCAAAACTAAAACAAAACAAGAGCCAACAAAAATGATATGTTTATCAGAGACAAGGAATCCCATTAAAAACTACAGTATTTGAGTTTTTCTTTGGTCAATCTGGCACAATTCTATTGCACTGTTTTTTCCCCAGTTTTGTATCGGGATATTTGATTAAATAATGCCCTCATTGGCTGCATATCCCGGTACTTAACACCTGTGTGGCAAAGTGTGTATCACCTTGGAATTTGGGGTGTATCAATACGATGAGCAATATCGTATTTGGATACATCAAATTCTGCATCTTTACATCATTATTTTGCATTATCTTGGCTTAAAAAAAACCTCTTTCAGGTCTGAACTTTTAAAACTCTCTAGTTAACAACTGGTATCAAGGGTTACTGCAATGCTTGGGACCACTTGTACTTGTTGCCACACGCCAACCTATTGAATATACAAAACAAATCTCTAATTCACGTCCCGTCTTCATGCAAAGCTTGAAAAATAGGCTCCTTGGTCTGACTCGCAACCTTTTCAAGACCAATTTTCATTAAAGTCAGTCATTGTTTCCTTTAAATTGCCTTAGTTAATTATTGATAATGCCCATTTGTATCTGATATACAATGTACTCTAAACATCGAGTTAGCATTAAGCTTCACTTTTCCGAGTATGCTGGAAACTTTAATTAAAATTACAGCTAATACTGTAATTACTGTGTGACCTTTATAGAATCTATCGCTGGAATGCAAAGCATCGCCTAAAGGTATTTAATGGGAATAAAAAGAACAAGACACATAACCTGTAGTAGAGGCTATATTAACACTTTCATGGAGCAGATTAATTGTGATGTCCTGGTGTCACTTTAGTCAACTGATGGATAACATAGAAATGGGAGTAACATAAATAATGTTTCTCAGCTAATAAAAGCATCTGCATTTCTGTTTCATTCATTTTTACATATGCGCCATGCTTACCTACCCGGTTTCCACATTGTATACTTTTTTTTTAAAGAAAATCATTCACATGTATTAGAAACGCCCCCTTTGACTTTATGATATTTATCTCAGCTTTGTATTATTAAGATGCTTGTGCTAGTCTCTGACATGTTTTTTTAAAATTAAAACACCCAAAATCCTGGAAAGTCATCAATAATATGTAAGCCTTCCCACTGCCAGATACTGTACCTCCTAGCATCAAAAAGGATGAAGCCATTATGTTTAATGGCACAGCCATTGGCAGCGCATTCAATGCCTACTTTGTGTGATGTGCTACTTCCTGATGATCGAAACCCAATTGTGATCATCATTCTGAACTCCAGACTGAGTGCACCCCAATAACAATATCAGCACCCCCTTCCAACTGTGCTCATACATTCCAATTTATCCAAGTGTCTGAACATGAGATTGTACTGGAGTTCCTAAAACTAGAACCAATGTGGGCCTTACCAATTGCAATTAAAAGCTCCTATGTCTCGGTCCCCCATATGATTGCTAAGACAATTGTCTCCCTAGCCCCTTCAGTTCCCTATATAAAAAGGGCAGCACCCTATGATGTGCGCTGTATGTCATGGGATTCTCCTTATTTTCTAGGGCACTGTCCCCTTCCGTGTACAGCAGCATAATCAGGGAGTGGCAGGGTGAGCGGCCAGGAGAGCGATTCTGTGATCGCTAGTCCCGGAGGGTTTCTCCTTGTCAAATATTTTACAACATCAATAAAATCCAGCCAAGATGCAAAGAACACGTTGCAGGCAATGATATAATGGGTGTACAAGAATATTAGAAGAGTGTTTTATAATGAAGGGTATAAAAAGTATATTTTGGGAATGGCCGCACAACAAATATCCTGTGCACAACCATGGAACATGTTGACTTTTTGCATTTTAGAAGATTTCTGCGCTTATCCTGCTGTTTCATTAAGGTCTGGAATGTATATGTAATGGTATATAACTCCCAGTGGTCAATGTGTGAGGTCTGTGCCGAATGCCACTACCCAGAGTGCCACTAAAGTTCCTCTAAACTTAGTTACAATTTAACTTTGTAAGAAAAATAGTTGATTGGGGGAAAGGGGCTCTCACGCTTTCTGTTTTTAGATCAGAACTACTGTATATGCAAACATTTCTAAAATTAAATCGAGAGAGTTATTCCCCAATGTTTTAAAGGTTCACAATTTCTTTGAACCAGGCATAGAAACATTTATTTTTTAAGGCACATCGTCTGGTATCTCATTTTGTCATTATTGTTCAAATATACATGGTTCTAAGATGATCCGCTCATATAAATAAAGGTTTTGTGCAAGTTTAATGCTATCGATAAATATATATCCTATTTTCAGTCATTTTGTCCCTTTAACGTTATGCAGCCAGATCTGAGCAGGTTTCAAATTGACAAGACGAATAAGTCAGAGTCAAATATAACATAAGAAAAACATTTGATTACGTTTAATGTTCTATTTGTAGTAATTTTGCTATCAAAACAAAATCACACACTCATTCTCTTTTTTAAGAAAGTAGAAACGTGATCTTGTACATCTTATACTATATTAGTGAAAGCACTGTATGTTTGCCTGCCTGCCTGGATGTCCGGTGTCCCTAGGGGAAATCTCATTGGTCCCTTGGCCCGCCCGCCCCCGCACACCTCTCATTGGCCTGAGGCGGAGTGACGGGCCAATAAAAAAAAAAAACCTACTTAGATATATTATAATATATATATATATATTATATATATATATATACTATATATATATATATATATATATATATATATATTATATTATTCTAATATATAATATTACTAGTAGTGTGTGTGGTGTATATATATTATAACTAGCTAGAGACCCGGCGTTGCCCGGGAATTTAAATGCGTAATAGGTATATTATTTATAAATCGTGGAACAATGGTGACTGTTTGTTTGTAAAGGTTGGATAATAATATTGAAAAGAGAGGGAAGAAAATGTAAATACGATGTTGTATAAAAATGGTTTATGTAACCACACCCAGTACAATGTAGATTTTGGTGGCCCTAAGTTGTTAAAAATCTGAGTCGTGGTCCTGCTAGGGTGTGAGCGGCGGGGTGGCGCGTGGGTTGTGAGTGCTGTGTGCGAGTGAGTGGGGGTCCTGCGAGGTGTGAGGCTGCGGTTGGTGCGTGGGTTGTGATGTGTCTGTGAGGGGGTCCCTGCTAGGGTGTGAGGCGGCGGGTGGCCGCGTGGGTTGTGAGTGCGTGTGCGAGTGGGGGCCTGCTAGGGTGTGGAGGGCGCGGGTGGTGCGTGGGTTTGTGAGTGCTGTTTGAATGGGGTCCTGCTAGGGTGTGAGGGCGGCGGTTGGCGCGTGGGTTTGGTGCTGTCTGGAGTGGGGTCTGCAAGGGTGTGAGGCGCGGCTGCCGTGGTTGTGAGTGCTGTCTGGTGAGTGGGGGTCCTGCTAGGGTGTGAGGCGGTGGGTTCATTGATGTCGGTGCGTGGGGCGGGAGGCAGCCTGTGTGTGTGGCGGCGTATGTGTCCGAGTGTGGCGGGTGTCTGTGAGTGCGTGCAGCGGCTGTGAGCGGTGGGTGAAAGCAGAGGCGGACGGAGTAAAGGGCGGGTGAAGGCACGATGGGGGGGGTGGGGAGGGGCCGGTTAAGGGGGGGCATGGAATGGGAAGGGCCGGGGAAGGGGAGGAGGGGGTGGAGGCGGGGGGACAAGGGGTTGGGAGGGGAGGTGAGGGGGGAAGGGTTAGAGGAGGGGAGAGGGTGGGAGGGGGAGGTGTTAAGAGGGGAGATTAAGAGGGAGTTGTAGAGGAGGGGGGGGAAGGGTTTGAGGAGGGGGGTGTTTAATTTTTTAGATGAGGGGGGGGGTTAATGTATTGAGGTTTGTTTGAATGGTATCGCCTTCCTTTGGGGTTGCCCGTGTTCGCTTATTGGTGTACGGGTTATACTGCTGGTGGTTGTGTCTATTCTTGTGGGTGTTATTTCTTTTTGCTGTGGTGCGGTGGTGTGATATGTCGATGTTGTGGGTCCCTTGTGTGTGTGTGTCCTGTGTGTCTACGTATATTAATGAAAATATTGATATGAATTCATTTATTTCAGGTGCAACATTGAGTGAAATTCTCACAAAATGAGAATCAAGTGATTATTGAATATTTCAGATCCTTATCCATGGGCTAGCAGTTAGCAAATGCAGGAATACAACCTGTTTAATTAATTATTAAACATGTATCCAATTAATTTTTTTAAGAAGTGCACATGAATAGATTTTCCAAGGCCATGGTTTTATCCCATTACAGAAAACAATTGATTTCACATCACAGAGCATCATTACTGGCTGAACACGGGCGCTGTTCTAATGATTCTTAATGGACATGTGGAAGCATATGCTCAACTGAATTAGGTAAACACTTTTTACCCCTCTTTAAAAAAAAAAAAACAGAAAGGAAAAATATATAAAAAGACAGGAACAAATTGCAGAAATGAATCCATGTTTCCTGCTGCAAAACCTGAACAAGTCTCCTTGCCGTAAGAAATTTAGGGGATGCGTATGCAATATCTGGTACCAGAGACATTTTGGGCTGTGGAGAAGCTGGGTCATGACTAATGTCAAAAAACAGGGGACCCCCTCTTGAGAGCATAAACAAATCCAAAGTAGGGGGTCTTTCAACATCAATGCTGAGCAGCAAGGCGGTAATTAATGAAAGCAAAGGGGGAATGGCATTTGCCATGGATCAACTATTTTGATTGTTTAGTACTTTGCAGCAGAGAGATTTGGGGATGGCTGTATACTGTGCAAAAAAAAGTAATAGTACAAAAATTAACCTCAGATGGGTCATCCAAAGTTATGTGTCAGCCAAGTCACTGCTACTGACATGCCCTTAACACGCACCATGTCTTCCTGAGGCCAGCCATGAGGGCTATTTGGCTCCTAATGGAGGTTTAGAGACCATACGACCTGCCAGATTGCTGTCCACACGCAGAGAGGTGGGGAAATGCATGTGTTACATATGTTTAGGTCTCGTTATTCCCTTTCATACAGATAAATCGACTACCAGATCCGTAATAATCTCTCCGATGGGAAGTACAGCCAAGATTCTTTCTGAGCTGGGAAATCTTTTTTTATTATTAAAGTTTGAATGACTTTAATCTTTCTTTGTTCCTTCCCATCTTTTACTTCATGCCACTTAAAAACACAGCAGGGTCCTTCAGGTCATTTTCTAAACTGTGCCTCATTCTTTTTCTGCTTGTGATTTTTTTTTTTTCACTTTGAGATTGCCAGCCAAGTTAAAGTCTGCCTCTCACCCCCACAGTACCGAGGCGGATTTAATTGCCTTTAAGCACAAGAGGCATATGCTAATGTCCTCCCCTAATGAGGAAATGATCCGTCTGGGATAAAACCCACTCCTGCTGACTTCAAGGCATTTCAATTAGCAACAAGGGGGATTGAGTAAAATAATTTTCATAACGTTTGCCCTTTGCCCCAGCCACCTAATTACAGCACTGATCAGACGTGGCCGTGCCAGGTGATCTGGAAGCCTTTCAGCTCACTTACTACTGTTGTTTTATACTTCACTGAAGGCCTGTAAAGCCCATTTCAATTCACAGAGCTTGGCTTGTGCGTGTTTGTCATGTCAGAAACACTTGGAGGACGAGGCCTGGAAGTAAGTGTGTGTTGCAGGTTGAATTCTAACAAGGTGGTGCTCAGCTCGCTCCTGCTCTCTGCTTTTCCAACTGACAAGGTAGTTAAATGACTTGCTGTGGTTCTCGGTGACTGCTATTTTCCAACAACATCAGCAAAAAGTGCCCCCCCCCCCCCCCCAGAGAAGCAGGATTCCTGTGTATGAGGTTGGACCCGTAGCAAAACTCCCAGGCCATCCCCACTTCCCATGATATCTGTAGTACTCAGTGTGATCCCACAGTGCTACCTTCCCATGCACAATACTGGCCGAGCAGCTCTGTTTTGGGGCTTTTCATCACGGAAGAGAAAAGGGCGTTAGCTGCCTGCATTAAAAAAAAAAGTGAGAGATGGTATTACCGTCAATTTCCATAGACTGTTACATGCACGGCACCGCGAGCTCGTTACAAGTTCTGATACCTTGGATACCTGGGCACTGTTCATGGTTTTCTTCACTTATCCCACCACTCACTTTAGGGACATTATTATTTAGCGTTTAGTACCCTAATCCTTTGCATTATCTATTGCGCTTTACTCTGTGAATACTCTCACCTCCCCATCATTCTCTTGGACCTTCTCTTGGATTAGGATTTTAATTATTTTTTTTCACCAAGCCTCTCCTTTTAATTATTCCCACTCCATCAGGGGCTATGGACACCATTTATTGAATAGATTTGTAATAATTTCTCCTCTACATTGTGGTTTTTTTGAGAGTGCACTGTAGTAGGGGCTTTTTGTGATCCCCTTGCATCACGTTTTGTTCTTGTTAGTTATATATATATATATAACCATAATACTGAGTTAAGTTATGGTGAGTAAAAAAAGTGACAAAATCCCTCCACAGGAAAGCAAATATGTAAATATTACTGTATGCTCATCTGCATGTCTTAGGCAGGTCTGCAACCCCGCCTTTCCCCATTATCACCCAGCATACAGCACTTCCACTGCAGCAAGGGATTCTGGGAAATGACATGCAAATGAGCACACAGTGTCACTTTTTGCCTCAATAACCATTTTTAACATGGTTCCCTATAGGCTTAAGCTTGCTGCATGGTCACAGCTTTGAGCACAGCCAGGGTTAAGGTGCATACCCAGAAAACCACCCACAGACAGCTGTTTTCAACCTGATGGGTCTCATCAGTGTGGGGTTGATTTTACTGGGAATGCAAGAGAGACTATGGGATAGGCTAAACCATAATACTTATATTAAATATGCATATTTGCAATATATGCATATATTATATATATATTTATTTCCCTTAGTTGCACCAGAACCCCTACATATATTACCCATGTGTTCATTTAGGATGGAGAGAGTAGCTACTTTGGGTTTATTATTGTTACATGCAAATGATACAAAAAAGAGGTGTGATTTATAGAGATTGTGAGCGCCTCTCTTCCAACACAGTGAATGAAATAAAGCCACTGCAAATGAAGAGCATGTTAATGATCTCTCAGACATAGAAATGGGCATATTACTGGCAGGACTTGGTGCATACAGCAGGGTTAGCCTTTTACTGCTTTACCTCCTTTGGACCTATTCTGAATGCAAATTATGATGGTGTTAGTGCCAAGCACCTTCGTTAATATGGAATTTATTGACTCCTATTTGAGTCGCCATTTTTTTAGGAAACAGGAAGAAGGTATACGTTGCAGAATGTTACAATGTATGGCCCCATAAAAGATCTCTTACATTGAAAACATGACATGATCAAGCTGAAGGAAGAAAACTAGTCAGAATTTTGAAAGCTGAGAATTTAACATTCTTCCTACAATTTCCCCTGACGCCTCAGCACGGTAAAATCCGAATTTATGAGAAATTAAAACGCAAAAAATACATAATTAATGGATTACCAAATCCTACCCTGAGGTGAGAAGAGAATGGAGACATATGGGCAGAGGCGGGACTAGGGGGGGCGTGCAGGGCAATGTTCCTGGGCGTAGCCAATTAAGGGTTGTAGGTGAGGCTAAACACACAGATACCCAACAAGCTCTGAGAAACCCCAAACATTAACACATTATATATATATACAGTGTTCGACAAACCTATACATTTGCTCGCCCCGGGCGAGTGGATTTAACATCGTGGCGAGCTCCTATTGGCCCAAACAGCACACGTGTGGTACTAGGTGGCGAGTAGATTTTTTTGTCTGGCGAGTAGATTTTTGGGGTGATTTGTCGACCACTGTATATATATATATATATAAATGTCAAAAGGAGTGCTAGTGGGCGTGGCCAAATATATACAACAAAAAACAAACAAAGATGCCCAAAGCCACTTCCAATGTGACAAAAATACACAGTGCAATACCTATGTAGTGATGAGTGGAGGATGGCAGGAGCGGAGCCCACCCTAGCAGTCTGACCCAGAAGTTAGTCACAATGTTCAGTGTCTGCCACCAGGACGGGCTCCACTGGATTGAACAGGTAGGAACTCTGGAGTTTTAGCTGGGGGAGGGAGCACGAAATGGATCGAAGTGGGGGGAGGGAGAGCAAGAAATGGATGGAGGAGGAGGGGGGAGAGCAAGAAATGGATGGAGAAGAGGGAGAGCAATAAATGGATGGAGGAGGTTGGGAACAAGAAATGTATGGAGGGGAGAAAAAATTGGAGGGAGGGGGTGGAAGAGAATGGAGGGAGGGGGAGTGAAAATGAGGGAGTGTATGGGGGAGGGGGAGAGAAAATGGGGGAGTGTGTGTGGGGGGGGGGGAGAGCGGATTGTGTCAGGCAAGTCCCATCAACATACCAAAGATTCACAAATACAGTTAAAATTGACAGGATTGTTTTGCCTTGGTTGGATTCTATAAATTGGTGGAATTTTCCCTGGGCGCAAAAATACCTACTTCGTCCGCTGCATATGGGAGACATATAAGCTAGTTCTCCATGTACCTGTGCCTATCTTCCCATCTCTTGGAATAAAGGAAGTAATGAGGTTTTGGCTCCCTCATCCCTATGCCATTCTCAGACTTCCTGATGTCTCCGCTGTGACAGGTATCTTCCATGTGACCCAGGGCAGCTGAGAGCTGTGATCTCCCAGTGACCCGTCTATGAGGATGAATGAGCACACATCACAAACAGACGAAAGGCCAGGAGACAGATAGGGAGTCATTTCAGAATTAAAGCTACAGTACATTTCTTTCTTACCCATCAAGCTATTGAAATCATAGTGTAAAAGGGCACGGACACCCACAGTCTGTTTCTCTGGCTTCTTATTTGTGCTTGTGAGTGCAAACATATTATCATATACATTGGTATTGCCATATGTTGCTTTAGCACTAATGTGGAAGTACTATATTTAGCCACGGAACACCTCAAATCCTTTAAACATGTGTTTCATTATTTAAGGAGTGTTAACAGCTACCTATTCAAAACTAGGACAACCCCCCCCCCCCCCACACCAAACATGAACAGAACACATCAACATGAAATGTAACAAAAAGAAAATATATTGACTAGTTCAGAGGTTGAAAAAAGGATGTGAAGTTCCACCTTTTGCTAAGTTGTAAAACTCAAAAAAATATACAGAATTAATGGATTCTCAAAGCCTACCACGAGGTGGGAAGAGAGTAAAAACATATGGGCAGAGGCAGAACTAGGGGGTGGGGGGGGGGGGGACGAGCTGGGCAGTTGACTATGAAGCTATGTTCTACGTATGGCATTTACAAGATAAGCCAGACTCGGAGATTGTGCCATATTTACATCTCTGATTTTGTTTGGTGGGGGGTGGAGGGATAAATGAAGCTCAATTCAGATACTGTATGCTGAGTTTTTCCTCAGAGACCAACATATATCACTAGAGGGCAGCACGTGACAAAAGGTCTCTTCCGCCTCTACGAGCGGGAGCGCCGTGGCAACGGAGGCCAGCACCCCCTAGGTACGTGTATTTTGTGTGAGTGTGCGCGTTAATTGGTTGGTGCCCACCACTCTCTCCTAAACTCTCATGTGTGCCCTTGGGCACAAAAAGTTGGGGACCCCTACTCTATTTCTATAGATTCAGCCAGGCTATAAGATACCACCGCATATGCTCTAACACTGAAGACAGAAACAGACATCGCACAACCCTGACCGAATCGTTCAGACAGAAGGGATACAAGCCAAAGACTATTGCCAAAACTATTACATCTGCACTAAAAGCCCCACGAGAACACCTGCTACAATACAGACAGAAAGAACCTACCACACGCAAACCACTAGTGGCCACATACAACCCTACCCTAGAGGCAATACGAAAAATAATGAAAGATCTGCAACCCATGCTGCAGAGGATGTGACATTAAAATAAATCTTCCCCAAACCAATCATTCTTGCGTTCCGGCAACCACCAAACCTCAAACAGAAATTAGTCAACAGAAAACTTCATAACGAACTTAAAGGCACAAAACCGTGCAACAACATGTTGCAAACGCTGCAAACATATATGCCAAGATCCCACAGTCAGTCAGAACCATGGTACACTCAATGTTAAAGGATCATACAGCTGCACATCCAGGAATGTGGTATATATGATTGAATGTAACAAATGTGATCAAGGATGCTACATTGGGGAAACCAGCCAAAAGCTTCAAGGCAGAATGAATATGCACAGACACTCCGAATACAACACCACGAAGAAGGAAGATACTGCTCACCAGTGGGACATCACTTCTCAAAACCAGATCATTCCATAAATGATTTAAAAATCAAAATCCTCAATGGAATGTTTAAATGCACCCAAGAATGGAAAACATTTGAACTAAGAATGATAAGACTCTTTGACACCAACACAAGAGGACTTAATGCGGATATGGGGTTTCTCACACACTATCAGAATTGTTTGTAATGATCCTGCCTGCCTCTCTGCAAATGTTCCTACCCATACCTCCCCCCACCCACACAACATCCCCTTCCCCCTCCATGCTGTTCCTTGTCACCGTTTTGTTACCCTTCCAATGTCTTCAAACATCACTTTCTCACCCCACCTTATCTACATCTCTGTTTTTGTTGTTGTTGTTTTTTTTCTGATTTCCTAATCTCTGGTTTAGCCACAGAACCCTTTATTAATCAGTATTGCTAACCTGAGGAAGAGAGAAAGACTCTCAAAAGCTTGTCCTAGGATTTCAATTGTTAGTCCAAATAAAAAAAGGTATCACGTAATATTGAGGTACTCATTTATTCTGCACTATCGCAACTGGACTAACACGGCTATTTCCGTTTTAATTATAGATTCAGAGGAAGACATAAATGTATAATACTCCAGTACAACTTGCCATGTACTGTGTGTCTGACAAGGGGACAAATCTTTCAGAATATTCAGGTCACTTACGATCTATTTTCTGCATATTTTATTATCTGTTCTGCACATTTATTCTCTAAAAAGATAACTAATCTTTTCTTAAAGCTGCAGAACAAGCAATATCCTGCATGTGTTTAAAAAAATAAATCAGGTCTGTACTATAAGAAAATACGTGTAGCATTTTTTTAAATCAACTGTGAATTATATTTTTAATGTAATATAATGTAACAAGCATTTTTGTTATTATATAGCAACCATTTACAAAGTCACACCCCCTTCCTCTTCTGAAACAGGCTCTGGCACACCCCTTTTTGAGCCCTGCCCTCTCTGTAGCAGTGCACCAATTGTATCTAGTGACTGCCTGGTCACATGATCTTCCCCACAGAACTTTGTATCATTTGGTCCTCTTCTGCTGCACTGACAGCCATTTAGTGAACCCCCAAGCCGAATTTTTGCCGATCGATCGGCACCTTAGCTAATTACTTATCATTGTGTGGATTTTCTCATAGTATAGAACTGATTTATTAAAAAAAAACACATGTAGGATATTGCTTTGTCTGCCGGGTTAAAATAAGAAACAATAATATATTGTGTGTGGTGCTGCACCTACACACACTGTCATTGCTACAGTTTCTCTGGGGTATTTTCCCTCCAGGGCAGTAAATTTGCCCACGGCCTGTGTTTTGTCAGGTCATTTCACCTTTCAGTGGAACCAGGCTCTAAATATCTGCGGTTTTGGCATTGCCTTTCCGGCTTTTATGACAAGCTGAAATGACTTGACTTACTGTCTGCAGAGTCGTAAAAAAGGTAAATTTGCTTCACCATCAACCCGAGCCACACTTTATCCCCCCTCCAGAGGCCAAAGCAGGCTAATAAACAGAGAAAATAAAACTGGCCAGGGTTGTCAGGTTTGAACCATTTCCGTGGTCCAGCCAGGCATGTCCCAATCTAAGATCAATTATTCCCAGCAGACACAGGAATTTAATTGTCGTGTTAACCTTAAATACTCTTAAAACTTAATTCTTTGTCTCAGTCTGCCACATTCTTCAAAAGATTTCAAAAGGTTGAGTTTCACTTTCTAAGTCTTACTAATTGCCTTCATGTTTAATTTCACATCTTGGTGATATGAAATCTAAATAAAATAAAAAAATCTTGACATTTTCTTTGATTGCAAACTTTTTGAGATATGCAGCAATTTGAAGTTCTTTGTAAGTAATAATCTGTGGGGCGTTGGTAGACAAGTAGTCTATAATGACATGTATTATGGGTGTAATTAGAATCTCCTGTCCACTTATAAAGGTGTTTGAGGCACTTTTCGTGCCCATCAGATCACCATTTTTTTTAGTATAAATAAACATATTCAGGGCTTCTTGGGCAAGGCAACAAATCTTGGATTTGAACTACACTTTTCTACTTCCACTAAACCAGGGGTAGCCAACTCCAGTCCTCAAGGGCCAGGTATTAGTGATATCCCTGCTTCAGCACAGGTGGCTCAGTCAGAATGACTGCACCACCTGTGCTGAAGCAGGGATATCCCTAATGCCTGGCCTGCTGGTTGCCATTGAGGACTGGCGTTGGCCACCCCTGCAATTAGCCACTCCTCTTACATGAATTACTCTTTCTGAAGGGTGTCAATCACCTTCTCTTTGTAGCAAGGAGAATGCCTCGTTTGTTTATGGTCTTAACTATGGAAAAGCACCAATAGCCCATGTACTAATAACTAACACAATCTTTGTAGTGTTTAGTTGCGCCAAGAATGTAGTGCTATAATTAGTACAAACGTGTATATAATATTAATAAATTGCGCGTGGTATCTATGAAAGTTGTTATATGATTGGTTACACAGCACGCATAATTTATTATCTGCAATGACGTACAGTATGGTGCATTGCATACCTGCTTGACACAATTCAAATTAAAACATAATAATGTGCATTTTTCATTTAGAGCTCTTCGACAACGTTTTTGCCTCAGTTTTGACTCATTTCTTTGATGCACATATAGAAATTATTTTAGCACATGCCATTTACATTTTTGCCTCGTGTTCATCATACAGGTTTGTGACAATATACCTGAAGGAAAAAAACATTTGTTGTTGCTTATCGTGCACATTGGAAAACAAAAGAAAAGATTAGTACATAGCTGCACACAAACGCAATGTATATTTTGTGGTTCTTGCATCAATTTAATGCCATATATTCCATCGGTGTCTATTAGTACATAGATGCCACAGGGGTCATTTTCCCGACTGTGAAGTGGCAGAAAATCCCCATGGACCGAACACTTGCTGTGGAGTATCTACAATTTACCTGTATATGTGAATTCATACAACACATCAGCCTTGCTAGCTCTGCTGCGGTATGCACTGTGTGTAAATGAACTCTCCGGAGGTATGAGACGAGGTGAGAGAAAAAGTGGAAGATGAGACAGGAGCAGATTAAATATTTTGAATATGACCCTCTGGGTCGGCCATGAATGCTGCTTTACAGCTACAATATAAACTAATCCTGTAACAACTCTCAGATCTACTGTCCATAAACTCCGGGCAAAAATGACTGTGGGCCTTTTTTTTAAAAATACAGATTGCCGTCTTTCTGCACAGGTCCCCTGTTAGGGTAAAACACAATCAAACATGCTGACAGCCGCCATCATTTCAGTCTCTTCTTCAATCAGCAGATGCTATGAAAGCATCAACATAAATCCTCAGGGATATGAATAATTTCATTTTATTTGTATTTCTTCCACCAGAGATTGCATGTCTAACTGTAGATTGCAAGACTACATTGTGGCCCTCCCGCCTCCCCCGCCCCCCCCCCCATTGCTATGGGCAAAGCATTTTGGATCAACAATATAAGAAGTCTTTTTAAAAATAAAAAGTACAGAAATTATTTCTGAGGTTTATTTCCAATGGGGGAAAAAAAAACCTCTTGAAAACTTTGGAGCACTGCACAGGTAGTATAAATGGTCTTTTATCTCAAGGATAATACTAATGGATTATACATGCTTGGAAATCATGCTGAATCTTTTACTGTCTCAAGCTGAAATACTTGTGAGCACTAAGCAATCCAAAGGGCGGACAGCAAAATCAAAAAATAAATAAAAAGAGCTTTCTGTAATAGACCTATCAGGGAGATGAAAAGACGCTTTGTCTTCTGTGCCATCAATATATTTCATTAGTTTTTGCAAAGCAGGGTTTCTATTAGAGACGAGCTCAAGATTTCGTCTGAACAGGAAGACTGAGGTTTAAAGGCTACTTGGCCTCATAATCTCCCTTTAAAGTGGTTATCTGCTAACCGCCTTCAGCGGCACAAACTTCCTTTTGAGGTTTTATTTTTCCTTATTTCCAAGCAGCGTTTTCCACCTTTGTTCTTGTTTTAAATTCACGTCTGCTGTCTTCAAACTTCCTAAAGCTTTACCAGTTCAGTTATTCACAGCCTAGTTTTCATCACAGCTAACGTTACAGCTGCAATAATCACTTTAAAGATTGGTGGTCACATGGACATCCCAAGAATGAAAATAAAGGGCCAACGTTTTGTTTTTATAGTGGTGGATCTGTCAAAAGAACTTAAAAATGGTATTGAATATTTTTTTTCCAACCCAGATTGTTATCACACTCTCTTTGACCTATGTAGCTATATGGTTTAAATTATTACATACTGAACTTGCTCATTTATGGATGGGAAACTTGGACCCTAAATGCAAAGATAATTCAGACGCTTCAGACAACAAAGAAGTATGGAGAGATGCATGCTGGGCATTAGCTGAAAAGAAAAGAATGGGTTTGAAACCAAACAAAAATCTGTGACATCATCACAAGCAGGAAGAAATAAAAATGGTGGTGGGGTGGACACATCGCAAAAGGAAATGATCATTGTTGGACAAAGATTATACTCGACTGCATTCTAAGAGGGATTAAAAGACCAAGACAACGACCAAAAGTAAGATGGGAGGATGGAAACAGAACATGTGTAGGTGCGACGTGGAGAAGAGAGGCTTACAACAGGAATACCTGGAAGACCACTGGGGAGGCCTTCATCCAGCAGTGGTTCAACAAGGGGCTGAAGATGATGAAGATATACAGGCGGTCCTTGGATATCCGCCGGAATCTGTTTCGCAAACCGCCGTCGGATTGCAGATCCAATGTTAATCCGCGGCAGTGAGCATCGGATAATCCGTTACGTTGTCGGATAATCCGTTCCACGGATAACAGACCGACGTATAGCGAGGACCTCCAGTATATGTATGTGTTTGTAGATCTGTACATAATATTTTACATGTACACTAAACGTGTATTGAAGGATCCAGTCGCTTACAATCCTGGTTGGGTTGGCACATGGTTTCAAGGTGCTAACACTGGGAACTGGACCAAGTCCTCTCACGTTAAAGCATGTGCTGGTATTATAGGTCACTCCTGCCTCTGACTACCTGTCCCTTTTAAACATTTGCACTTCTATCGTGAATACTGTGAGTGCTCATTTGCATGTCATTACCCAGAATTCCTGGCTGCGTGGAAGCACTGTATGCTAAGAGATAATGGGGAATGGCAGGGTTGTAGACCTGTCTGAGACATGTAAATGTTCCAAGTGGTATTTTTATGTGCTATACACTTCTACCACATAACCCTTTCTGTACTCAAACTACAGTATGTGTATGTAACTTTAAAAAATATTAAATAACAATTTGCAGCACATATCTTGTATAAAGCACAGTAAATGTAATGTGGACCGGGACACAAATAACACATCTTGTGGAAAACAAAAAGGTAAGAGACCTTACTGTGGGATTCGTCTTTGAAAAGCTACGAATCATAGGTTAACATTATGAAACAAAAAGTTAAAATCGTGAAGGTGTTTCATGTCCGAGCGCTTTCACTGCATTGCAGCTTCTACATGTATAGGGCTGCACCTTTAAGTCAGTATAGGAACAATAAACACACAACCTCAGATTCCTACATAAGTTAACAACATGCCAGATGTGGTCTTCAAAGAATATCAGATAACTCAAAGCATTAAACTAGCTGAGAGCTCTGCTTTTCAAGCTCAAATGAAACCCAAGAGTCAGCCTGAAGAAAGAGAAGGGATCTGTTCTCGGTCTGTAAAACAGGACCATGCAACCTAAAGAGTTTCCTAGAAAATTCCTCTGAAGGAAATGCCTCGGGTTTATATAGAGCAGTGAAATTATGTCCCCACTCCCCTGCAGAAATGAGAATACAAAGGGCTAAATCTAACATATTGTAGCCTTGTGCTTTACATTCCTCAAATATAATTTACCAAAGAATGATACTATCTTATCATAATACTCCTGACACTCAAAATTGATGTAGAAATTGCATCTCTTAGAACAGGTGATGCATTAACTCTATGTAGCAGAAGAGGCTGCAATGCCGTGTGTTCATTCTTCTTGTGCAGGATGGAGAAATAACAGTTCTAACCAGTGGCATAACTAACATTTTTGGGCCCCTCTGCAAAAAATGTTTAATGGCCCTCCTCCCTCACTCTCACCCCCCCTCCTCTCCTCCTCCCTCCTCATCTCCTCCTCCCTCACTCTCTCCCCCCTCCTCTCCTCCTCCCCTCCTCCCTCGCTCTCACCCCCTCCTCTGCTCCCCCCTCCCTCTCTCAATTTCCCCCTTCTATCTCACTCAATCCCCTCTCGTCTCACTCAATCGCCCCTCCTTTCTCTATCAACCAACCTCTCCTTTCACACTCAATCCCCCTCCCTCTTCACACTCAATCCACTTCCCTTCTCAGACTCAATCCCCCTCCCTCCTCCTCACACTCAATCCCCCTCCTTCCTCACACTCAATCCCCCTCCCTCCTCCTCACACTCAATCCCCCTCCCTCCTCACACTCAATCTCCCTCCCTCCTTACACTCAATCCCCCTCGCTCCTCACACTCAATTCCCCTCGCTCCTCACACTCAATCCCCCTCACTCCTCACACTCAATCCCCCCTTACCTTTTGGGCAATGTTGGATGGGGGAGGCCTCTGGTCCTGTGTCGGTGGGAAGCTGGCGAATGCGGAAATTGGTCCCTGCAAGGGGGGGAGGGGGGTGATTGGCATGAGGGCCCCGCAGGAAACAGGCACTCTAGCCGGTCCCAAGTTCCAGCATGGCTGGCCTGGTGGGTCAGGCCCACCCCCCTGCATTTTGGGGGTTTGTGGTAGTGTAGTTACGCCACTGGTTCTAAGGCCGCACTTATAGTCCCGGCGACGCGAAGTCGCGTCAAAACAAACGTATTGAATCCATCATGTGCACCTATAGTAGAAGCGATGCGACGGAGCAACGGATTGGTCGCGATCGCTGAAAGTCAATGAAAATTGATTTTTCAGCGACCGCAGCGGGACGTCAACAGCCACGTGAGCGGTTCAGCCAATGAGGGCGAACCGCTCATGGCCACGCACCTGCCACGCCCTCTCTCGTCGTCTTTTGTCTCTAACACTATAAGCAAAAAATTGCTGCTACAACGGCGACAGATGACATTAGGCCGTCGCAAGGACTATAAGCGCAGCTAAGTCTGACGCTGTGCCTGTACCCTGAATTCAGAAACAACCCTTTTACTCCCACTGAGTGATTTGAGAACTGCTCTATAGCTTTTACTCACCGTCTTCTTGATTTACATTTGACCCACCAATAGTATGTTACTATGATACAGTACTGACTATCCTAATACGCTATGTTTCTTTGTTAACATAAGTAGGGGACATCGAAAGCACAACCCTCCCATTGTATTTCCTTACTTCTAAAAGAGCGTGAAGTCCTCAGTGTCATGAATTGATAGCTTCCGTTGTCAATTTGAATAATAGGTGTTGCACACTATAAGATCCCCAAAATGTATCTGACCCTAATATCTCCGTATAAAATAAATACATTATGTCAGCTTTATCTTTAGTTTTCTGTCCTTGTCCCTAACCCTCACACCAATCTGTTTGGTTCCCAGGGGGGCCACCATTTGTGTATCAAATTAATGATCCAAGAAGTTTGTATTGTCTTTCCCATCAACGGGTCATTTGTGATGTATTAGATAGTTTATTTTTATCATGTATGTGCAATATTTCCAATGTATTTCTCCCATTCTCTCCCTTGTTTGCTTTCTTAAAGCTGCAATCCCGCGTACCTATTATTCCTTTTAACTATTGATTCCCCCCCGCGGCAAAGAGTGCCATTTATGGCTCTGGAGTCCAACTGGTTCCCAAGATACTTACCGGTTTAGTTGCCAGTCTTTTCCTCCCCTTTAGGGAAATCAAAATGGCAGCCAAATCTGCGGGGACCCGCTGGCAAAACCAAAAACGACAAATAGACACCAGCACTCCTATAGTCTTATATCAATACTTATATATAGTGAGTGGTGCAGCAGGGGGGAAAGAGGCAATTGCCACAACTAGAAAAACTGGTAGACAAATAACCCAGACTGCGACAGTGGACCAGTAGATGGTCCCCTACAGAACAGCACTCATTATCACTATTTGGGTAACAGTAAACGTTTAATAGCAATTATAGGCTCAATTAGAGCTTAAGAAAGGTCAGTATGATATGATCGATAGTATTAAACCCACTTTTAATAAGTACAACATTAAAACATTGGGTATTAAAAATCTCCCTAATGGGAACCCAGGCTTCAACCAATGGAAGCATAAGCTTCAGACAGGAGAAGTCAGATATATTGCAAACAGTTACTAACCCCAAGAATAGGGTGGTAACCAGGCCGATGGCCTAGCAAAAATAGGGACCCACTAGGTAATAAGAAGTCGCAACATCATGTGGGGGATGACGTTGTGGGGGGGGGTGGGGGAGGGGGGGGGTCCCAGAGCTTGAGCTTGAGGTCTCCCCGATTTGAATTCTTTACAATAATTTATATTTATATTGGGTGGGATTGAAGCTTTAAAATTGTACCCACTCAAAATAAAGAAGATCATTCCTGACAATATCCCACCGAGTAAGACAGAATGCCGGCAAAGGCTCAGAATGGTGGAGGAACCCGTAATCCCCACTCTTACTTTATACATAGGGATTCTGGTTTTAACCAAAAAAACACAGAAAAAACACCACAACTGCTTATCTTACACTTTTGGTTAAAACCGATAAACACCAGATATTAAGCATGCTTGCCTGTTAAATTAAATTGCAGCCATGGCCACAGGTAGGATACAAAGACATCACAGGAGGGAGGCGGGTGTGGGGGGGGGGGGGGGGGAGTGTGGAAACTAACAAAAAAGTGCACTGATAAACACCAAATTCAAATGCGTGGTAATTTGTTTTGTCATTGTTTACACTGATATAAACACAGATTTTTTTAATAAAATGAAAACACCGGAAAAAAGACAAAAATAAACACCGGAAACCGGAATCCCTATTTATACATAATGTATATATGTATCTGGCAGCTTGTATAACAGATGAACTCTTAAAACAACAGGACACTATTTTATACTGTGTTAAATTGGAAAAGCTGCGGTAGGTTGGAGAACCCCAGTTGCTCACAGCCAGGGTATAGGAATGGATTTCAGGAGGCTGTGTGGTATAGTGTTACAGGAAAGGGCTCAGGTATTACAAAGGGTTGAAGCACAGGGCACTATTTATGATTGTAGCACTGCTTCTCCCCCCTCCCCCCCTCTGGGAGATCTTGCTAAAGCTACAGGTGTCATGGTGCTTAATACCTGTGAGGGTTCAGGAGAGAGGAGAGCCTGCGATGGTAATGGGAAACAGGACAGGCTTTTGATGATCCTCAGGTTCTTCTCATGGTGTGGTGCAACGCCTTCAGTTATGGCAGGCTCCAGGGTTACTGGAGACAGTCCCCACCATGACAGTCTTCAAGCATACCCTTACCCAATAGACTGTGGGCTCAGGCAGGGGTATATAAAACAGGATCTATTTATTAGCATCCCCTGCAGGTGTCATTACAGCGGATACTTTCTCTGGCTTCACAGGATTCCAGTCCTGGGATGGCCCTAGGCTCCTTAAGGGCTGACAGAAAATCTCAATCCCAGCCGGGAGAGATTTGGACTGCATGTCTCTACCCCAGGAGTGGGAGACCTGGACTGACTATAATTTAGAATGCTTCCTCCCTAAGGCACAGAGGGGGAGGGCACAAGGTCTGCAAAATGATTGGCTGTACACAGACCCAGTTCACCTCCACCGCTGTCACTCAGAGAAGCAGCATGAGGAGGGGGGGGGGGGGGGGGCACAGGATAACCTGCAACTGCCTGTAGCTACTAGGATTTACGTGACAGGGGACAGAAAGTATAACCTGGACCAGCCATGGCTACACTTTCCTCTAGGTGTAAAAATCCCATGTCCTCACTGGGACCAAATATGGGTGCCATCCGTCAACCGGTTGCCTGAAATACAATAACAGGTTATATATCAGTTGGCATAGACATTAACCATCATCAGATTATAGCAGACATTACTATAGGATCATCCATTGATGACAACCAATTCTTCCAACGTAAAGAATGATAAGATCCTTATTTGTAAAATTTGGTGTCAGCTTTCTTTAGCACCCGCCCATCGGAATCCTTGGTCCATATAAAATATATTTTAGGAGAACCAGGTCTCTGTCGGGGATCCATCCAATCTTTGAAAATACACCGTCCCACTAACCACTCTTCCATAATGGAACAGATTGTGGATTCCGTTATAAATTCTCGGTGGCTGGTTTTGGACCGAAGGTACCCTAATACAGCCTGTTTAAGCCAATCAGACTTACTGGTCTCTATTTTATCCATAATTGGTTTGGGCACATAAGGAAATTCGTAACCATGAGACAGACGGTACCTGAGTATTATAGCCCGGTCAGCTCTGCTAAATTTTAACAATTTTCGGCCAGTGCATTGGCCTGGCAGAACCCAAAATGGAGGTTCCTTAGGGTCCACCGCTTGATAAAGTATAGCTGGTCCCTTAGGTGTTAGTACACCCAGCTTAATGTCATGTACGCTCTTACAGAGGGCTTCAGCTGTGTCCTCCGGGGAATATTGACCAATATCCCACCAATGATCTACCACAGGACCTTCAAAAAGAAGGAACCTAGTCCTATTCATACTTGCGGCATAGCCCTGAAACCGGGTCCCACCATTTAAGAGGTTCCCTGGGCAGAGGTTCGGGGTTTGGGCTACCGGACCTAGTGTCCATCTGAGAGGACACTCCAGACGTTGAGGACAGTTGAGATAGGGAAGACTTCTTTTCTTGGGGTTGAGGAGGAGCGCTGAATCTCGTGATATGTAAAAGAATATAAATATATATAGTGCAGATGGTAATTCACTGCTTTAAACGATGTAAAACATAAGAAATGAACTCACAAAAATCGTATAAAATCACTGCATGTCAGAGATCCTTCTCTCTCTGACTGGAGCCCTTTATGTTACTGGAGTCTTTATCCTCTCAGTGAAGTGGGTGATATGAAAATAAAGAAAACCACAAATAGTGCAAATAGTATGAATTATACAAATGTATTATGCACAGATAATCAGGAAACTCACATTTTCCATTATAAAGTTGGGTGGTGGAGAGAACCGCCGATAGGAGCAGGCTGCTGTTCGGTGCTTCACTTTCCCCTCACAGTGTAGTTCAATGCCAATCTATGCCGTCGCGTCACTTCCGGTTTCGCGTCACGGGTGAGGGCGGGAAGCCAGAATGGGAGTAATCTTAGCAGTGGTTTGCCAGTCCTTCCAGGCGCAGAATCTCTCTAACTCTACGCGTTTCGCAACAGCTTCGTCAGGAGTACTGAGACAGGGAAGACTGTCTGAAACACCTAAAAGGCCCAATGGATTTAGTCACAGGTATGCGACTCAAAGCTGGTATCTCCCCCTCCGATTCGTCAGACCAACCATCCATCCCCCAAAAATCCCAGTCCCTTAGATCAGTGGATAAACTAGGGGACACATCATCACTGGGAAAATTAGATAACACAAAGGTGGATTCAACAGAGGCAAGACTATTACCCACAGCTCTGGCAGGTGTAATAGGGATCATGGCACTGTCCTGAACAGGGGTGGTTCTGGAAGGGACATGGGTGGTGAGGGTCGGTGAGCAGAACCTAACAGTGTCCATGGCCAGTCCAGGGGGTACGGGCTTACCACGGCCCCAGGGTGGTGGTATTGGGGTGGCATCAGGGATCCGATGACCCCTTCCTCTGAGTGGGGTCAACTGGGTGTGAGAGGCAGCAAAGCACAGTCCAGCACTTACCACCGGTTCAGGCCAAGGTTCCGCATCTTGTATAGGCACCAACTTGGTGACGTCATCAGGGATGGCCGATATCGCAAGAGCCCCAGGCTGGCACTGGTCCGGCGGCGAGGATTACGTCACGTCCGGCCACGCTGGAAGTGCATCACACCGCTGCGCCCCGAACAAGGCCCCGCCTGGCTCTTCATCAGTGTAGGCCACAGCAGAACCCTGAGTGAAGTAAGATGTGGGAGCTCACCTATCCGCAGGTAGGAGACGTCTTCTGGCTCCACAGGATTCACTGCAGGCGGGTCCTTTGCTGCTCCAGTGTCTTCCTCAGGCATGGGACTCCTCCGGGGATCCGAATGCACCACAGCCTGTTGGATGGAAGCCTCTGCATTGGGACTCCACCTCCGACTGCAGGTAGGAGACAGTCTTTCCTCCGCAAGTCTCGGACGGCTTGCCTCGTCTTCTTCTAAGGAGGGTAAGGACACGTCCTCCAGGGAGCGACGTTGGGGCACCAAGCATTTCCTGGTGGCCATTGGCACGGAGCTTGCCCGCACCCGCGCCGCCAGGGGAAGTGCACCCAACACCCCCGGGGCAGTCAACTCACCCTCCCGGTCACCATATACGAGTTCCGGTCCTGGAACCATCAGCAACTTCACAACTTCGCAGGATAGGCCGTTTCTGGCACTGGACCACGGGGTATCCGGGTGCAATGGGTAAGGCCCATGGGCCCACGATATCATCTGCGGCAGGGACAGCGGCTGGGGCTGTTCTGTTTTTAGAAGAAGGGTACACGCTCCATGGAAGTTCTCACAGGGTATGCCCCAACAATCTCGTTTCATTATGAAGGGTATCCACGTTGCCTGGGACACTTACCTCAGGGTACGCCCCAACATAGTATTAACAGAAAGGTACATGCTCCCTGGTGTGTTTATGGAGGGTGTCCACACTCCCTGGTGTCACCTCAGGGTGTGCCCCAACATAGTCCTTATTTTTGGTAAGGGTCTAGTCAACCCCGTCCCTGGTGTAGCCTCAGAGAGATGTTCCCAGAATCTCAGATGCTCTATTAGAGAGGGTTGGTGTTCCTTACAATATATCTGATCTCAGACGCGATATTAGAGAGGGCTGGGGTTCCTTACAATGCATCTGATCTCAGACGCACTATTAGAGAGGCTTTGGGTCCCTTACAATGCATCTGATCTCAGACGCGCTATTAGAGAGGGTTGGGGTTCTGTAGATTTTTATATTATAATTATGGGGTTTCTTAACCAAAAAAAAGTTGAAAACCACTGTTCTACACGAATATTGGGAACATGGCTGCAAAATTCAAATGGGACATACCTGATAAATTAAGTTTGTCACATGTGAACCAGGGACATACTGGTGGCAAAGGGCCCTCCCTCTACTTCAACTATATAACAGCAGTGAGGGGTTAGTTTCCCATCTGACTCCTCTGAAAACCAACCTCATACAATAAAAAGCAGGTCTGAGCAGGGTGGCTGCGTCCATGGTTCCTGATTGCGTGCTGAGGCGCGTGGAGGCTGAGGGAAAGCGGGTGCTTTCCCTGGCCTTAGACCGTGCGCCGTCCGGGGGCGTGTCGGGGGGCGGGCCAGTGACGTCACGGAGCTGGTTCGCCCTCATTTGGCGAACCGCTCACGTGACCGGCCCTGCGCTCTGGCAAGCGCGAAAATTTTAAATTTAGCTAAGACTTACGCTTCCGCACGCTTGCAAAGCAAACAGGCCTTAGAAAGCAAACAACAGCATCCTGCAATCAGCTGAGGGCAGGCCAAGTATGACCACTTGCAGGCTAAATCATATGACTTGCTACCGCTCAGTTATGTCCAACCAATGAAGCTTGGACCTTGTGGGAAACACCAATACAATGAAGTCCCGTATGGTTTAAACGTCATTTTGCCAGAGTGGACCTTTCCTGTGAGTGGCCTATGATGGGAGTATGAAAACAAAGAGTAACAATGTATCATTGAGAGAGGATATATTGAGGCTCAAGTGCTTTGTTGACCCAGGAATGCCTTTGCTTAGCTGGTAAACCCTTCCAGACCCGTGCCATTTACTTAAAGCGCTGTGAGGCACTGCAAATTAATCACATCTGCCCGAATATCTGTCTTAAAGAGAACAGACATGATCCTTAGCAATGCCAAAGGGAGAATATTAAATGCTTTGAAGTTGAGTGGCTTGTGATCGCAAGCCCTGTTGACAATGTTGCCTGGACTGGTTATGCATTGAATTACCAACCTGCTGATGAAATAACAGCCAGTTATTTATAAGACATTACTACATTTTTGAGACGGCTCACTTTTTGACTGGTTGGCAATGCAAATAGTACTACATGTGCCCCGAAAGTATAATTTGACTGACTCGGTAAGTGTCTCATGAAAATGTACCAGCTGCCCTCCAGCATTGTGCAAATATCATCTGACGATAACAGCAGTCCACAATATAACAAACCTCTGTGTATTTCAGTAAAATGGCAAATTGATATGATATTTCCTCATTTCCATTTCCCTTTTTTCCCAGGATATAAACTGTATTCGTCAGCATCATTGGACTAATCTTCTTTCTACCAAAAAAAACCCCAGCACAAAATAACAAGCCACCTTAACATGATACATCTCATTCTCATCTGTGTGTCACATCTATTTTCTTATCTTCCTGCTGCTTTTCCTTCTAGCCGCTTCCTGTGGAAGAACTTTGACACAAGTCATTAAACGACAATTTTATCATCAACTCAATGTCTTCATGTCCAGTCCGTAGACTGATAGAGAGATCCTGTTGTTTCATTCTGTGCTACTCGTCAACGTCAGACAATTTAGCACAGGGAAAAGCAAAATCAAGGTCATACTAGTACAGTGGTACTCAACTCCAGTCCTCAAGACCCCCTCCCCCCCCCCCCAACAGGTCAGGTTTTAATGATATCCCAGCTTCATCGTATAAAATTAGAAACATATTTACCGAATGTCCCTATTTTCAATTATAACTGCCTATGTTAGGATCCCTGACCATCGTTACCATATGTGACAATGTTATGGCAATATCAAGGTATGATACATTTTCATATATTGCGATATTCTTTTAAAATTCCACAAAACATAAAAATTTTAACCAGTCGAAAGTAACACTTACTCAACACACAGATAATGTATATTTTGTATATTTGAAGCAATTAAAAGGAAATAAAAAGAAAGGTATACATTCGTATTTATACATCAGGCACCACCTCTTCTCATTGCTTCACATAATAACTCCCTGTATTACTTGCTGAAACTAAGGATACAAAAGCAGCTCAAATGAATACAAAGTGCCTTGATGAGCTGACAATAAGTACGTGATACATTTGAAGTCTGTTTTCTGGAATTTTGTAATCCATCTGCATAGCAGCAAAAGGTTAAGAGGCTGTTACTAAACATGAGCCTAAGGTCGTACTCCACAAAAGCTATGTATTGCCAATCCCTCCAGTAACATTGTATTCATACTTTTCTCTTGCAGTTAAGATGCTTGTCGGGGGGCTATGGGATCACAAATGTGATTTCCCCTCTAGAATCAGGAACATAAACACCTCAGCCCTTTAGCACAAAAAGGTCTCAGATTTTGGCAAATTGCGAAAATGAGGAGTAGTAAATTCCTTGAAATCTGACACAATTCCTGGTTTTTACTTTCCTCTCCCATCATTAAAAGACCAAAAAACTGGTTATGTAGTACTGATCCCGTTACCACCAATGTATAAATCTCTGTTACCCAACACTGCGTTCTAAGCTTGCAGATATTCAGCCCCACTGCACTAATCCCATCTGCCTTCCTCTTCTAATTAAATACCTTCTGTGCTGGAGAAGTCTGTTGACTTAAAATAATAGCTTATCTGAAACTGAACCTTTGTCAACGATTCTATCCAAGGGCATCCCTCCTTTACCAAATGTGTGGAACATGGACTCAACATTACAAAACAAATATAAGACATTATGGAAATACTTATGAGGGAGAGTGGGAGAGTGTTGGCAATGTTTAGGGTACCTCAAGTCTACCATCATCAACACCTAAGTAGGGACCCGGATTCACAACCAGGAAACATCAAGACTGGTTTGACGAGAATGACCAGGAGGTCCAAGAGTTAATAGACTACAAGAGGAAGACCTTTTATGCTTGGCAGAACCACATAATCTCCAAGCAAAATAAATTAAATCAACAGCACTCCGAAGCAGAGGTTCCTAGGAGGACCTACGACATGCAGAACAGATAGTGGGAAGACAACACAAAGGAAATACAACATCTCACCGACATCCACAATATGCTTATTTTTGTTGAGTGCTACCAAAGCTATCTAAGATGAAGCTTCCAGTCAGGGTAGAGCTAAAACTACCAAATGAACAATAAGCTGTTTAACCTCAACCAACTCTAAATTTAAGTCATCGTATGCTGACTTAGAAGCGAATCCTTACATAGTTGTCAATGTCTTTACTGATGCATATGAGAAAATGGGACCGACACTCAGAAGACTAAGATCCGCCAACAACATTCTTTCAATGATCATTTCCCATCTCTGGCAATTCAGATTCATGGTGAGAATCTGGAGAACGTGGAACATTTCCCATATCTTGGATGCCATCTTTCACAGAAGGCTGGTATTGAGGAAGAAATTAAAAAATCACCTCAAATATGCAAGTGCTACCATCATTCGCCTTAGGAAATGGGTGTTCAAAAAGTCCACCATCAGATCCAAAACCAAGCTCATGAGCCTCAGCCCACTTTACAGAGCTGAGACTTGGATAATGTATAGGAGAAAACCTCAAGAGGCTGGAGAAGTACCATCAAAACTACCAAATCTTTTAAATACAGTCAGGAGACAGACACATCAATATTAGCATCCTCTTACAAGCGAACACCACTAGCATTGAGGCGATAATCATCTGACATCAATTGTCTGATTCTAGACGGCAAACTCAAGTCTTATTCTACAAGATCAGGCAAAGGCATATACTCAAAAGGAGGATTTGATAAGACAATCATAGAAGACAATCATGCTCAACTGTGAGGTAATTGCCAATGATGATGATGACTAATATCATCTGCCTTCTTGTCCTATGAAATGCCTTTTGTGGTGGTGAAGTCTGTCCGTGTAAAATAATATCTTATCTTGTAACCCATAGCCATGTACTGTACACAATAGATTCTATGTATCATGTGATAAATGCACCAATGCATCAAGGTATTTTACAGTCATTTTTGTTGTGTGCATCTTTGGCATCATCAGTATAAAACAGGAGAAATTAGGGGCAGAGTACTGTAACTTTATAAATGTATACATATGCTTTCCATGGCCCTCTCCAGAATATTGAGCTCTGCAGTTTAAGCGCTGTGGAAGGTCTGAGAGACTACAACATGCTTGAGTGATGTTTGTCTTGTTCAGATTGTAAACATGAATACTTTATACATTACATGGCATCATTTAACCTTCAAGCCCTGAGTTTCCCCATGTATGGATGTACCATTTTATTGCTATGTGTTTTACCCAGAAGTCATGCAATACAAGAATATGACGTACATAGTCTAGGAAATTAACAGAGTGATACACATGTTGAAATATGGCCTACTCCTGGTTTGACCTCATATCACAAATACTATTGTATACTATATCAAATAATAAAGGCTATTGCATCAGTCATGACATAGGAAATGTAATGTTTTAGGAAAGTGGGACCTTACTTAAGCTTTAGAGGACCTTTAAATTGATCAAAACACCGGATATTATGTCAATTATTATAATACAGTATTATAGTAGTGGCTGCAGGCTTATAACGCTTTGGCCAAAGGGTTTAACTAAATAACCCTTACTCCTGAGCAGATAAGCACTGAAGTATTGTACTATATGTTGTGTCATTTTGTATGTTGCGCTGGGCCTGTTTTTGTTTGTATATCTTGCCACGCTCAGTAGCACTGCTTTTTGACACTAATATATATGCTGTATATATGATGTGAGGGTGGGTTTTGAGGTTCTGGAGCTTGCTGGGTTATTGCAACTGTTGTTGTTTGGGAGGTGTGGCCCCTCCTCCCCAGGGTTTAAAGCTTGCCCCGTCTCACTTTCCAATTAGCAGTTTTTATCATGATCCTGTGAATCACAGACCCAGTACAGTATGGTCTTTCTCCCTCCAGCAGAAAAGAGAGGTGAATGAGAATTTTACCAGGTAGTGTTAGGACCTGCATACTGGTCGTGCTGTGAAGTAGCTGCAGGCTTATAACGTTTTGGCCAAAGGGTTTAACTAAATGACCCTTACTCATGAGCAGATTAGCACTGAAGTATTATATGTTGTGTCACTTTGTATGTTGCGCTGGCCATTTCTGTTTTTATTAGTATTATACTGTAGTAGTAATCTTCTTCACAAGACCTGGACTGCCTGCCATTCTCTCTATACCAATGTTTTTGCAGTTAGTGCACCCAGGCAATATACCAGCATCAGTGGAGTGCCACTATGATGATGTGTGTATGTGTGTATGTGTGTATGGATCCCTAGAGATCCAATATACCGTCACAGCACAAGAGATAATCATATAAAAGTGACTTATTGGGTCCAAAATGCACATATATGCCCGACGTTTCGGTCCCCAGGGGGACCTTCTTCAGGGGTCGAAACGTCAGGCAGATGTGTGCATTTTGGACCCAATAAACCACTTTTACGTGATTATCTCGTGTGCTGTGACGGTATATTGGATCTCTAGGGATCTTCACAGACTATTTACCCTTTACCGTGCACCACACCTGCTTCGGCTGAGGATTTCTTTCAGTGAGTGCTGCCATAACCTCCCCCTCTCTCTCGTTCAGAGAGTCTGAGGCACAACCATATACAATGCATTGATAAGCGTTGTACAGCACCTTGAAACGTACAGCATGGTACATTGAACATACAGGAACATCGGTACTCCTCTGTAATTAATGTTAAACTAATAGTCCAATGTTTTGTTTCCAAATGGAACCTTTTTCAAGGACCAATATATTTACCATTTGTTACAAAAATACCTGTGTTTCGTATATATATTTATTTTGAAGGAAGAAAGTGCCTGTTGCTTCTGTACTGTTGTAAAACAGGAGATGCCCACGGGTAAGTTTTCTTGAGATTAAGAGAACCACAGTTATTCATACGGAGTACAATGAATTTTATTTGTGTCATTCCAATGAATTTGTTTGCAAAGCCACGAAGTTGGCCAATGAGATCTGGGAAGATTTCAAACCCCCTGTCAGGGAGAAATGTGAACTTTAAAGGTGAGGCTTGTTAAAATGTTGCATTGCAGCCTCTGCTTTTCATGTTGATGATGGTACTTTGATGATGGGACTTTGACATATGCCTTAGCCTTTAGAAACCATTCACTCAACGCAGGAAAATACTTTCACACTTCTAGAGAGATCCAGACAAGATATTCTCTAATATATGCCTCATGTCATGTAACTGTTGTGCCATTTGTCTGCCTAGTAGTACAAAACCAGAAACGCCTTTATACAAAGTATTGCCACTTAATTTTACCCCTCTAGAGTCAAATAGGGTGAATGTGCATGAAAAAGTAACACATCTTTAGTTTCAAATCAGCTATAAGAAAATGCACAACACTGACCATGATTAATTAGATTCACCATCATTATTTTCAATCAACTTATCGCCTTAACAACAACAAAACTTTGTGGAGGATTTAACAATTAAATGTAATATAGCCATTGAGGACAAAATAAAATTGGTCTTCAAAAATATTATTTCATTTTTGGAATCAAAGAGACAGAAGTTCTATGACAATGTTTTAACATCCTGGCACAGTACCTAAAGGAATAGGATTAGATGGTGCTTTAAATTACTTGTTTTGTGTTGTTTTGGCTAACAAATGTTTGAAACCATTTGAAGAAAAGTGAAAGATCACACGGTATAAATGGAATTAGAATCGTGAGCCACAATGAACTACAAACTCATGAAGATAAACTGCTTATCCAACTCAACCTAATCTAGCTATAAAGTGACTTCTATGTATTTGGAAACCTAGAAGTTGTTGCATAGAAGAGCAGTTCTTGATCATTACAAAAAAAAAAATCCAAAGTGCACTTTCTTTACATCTCACAATGTCTGGTCATGACAGATCCTTGCGGCTGACTAGATAAGTATCCAAACAAGAACTGATACAGCCAATGTCAAAGTCTCCTGACCGGCACTGCACGATTAATAAGAAGCCAAAACAGATGGGAAGCAATGAAATTGGATACACATAGTGCAGTGCTGCTTCAGCGCACTCACTGCCCATATGGTATCATTTAGACTCATCTCTGGTACAAACAAAAACAAGAGGCTTATTCCTCTATGTCCATCCACACAAACCCAGCAAGATGTTGCCTGGGGCTTTCTGCTACTAAACCATCAGGCTGCTTCATTCAAGAGAAAGGAGAGTGGAAGAGGCAGAATGATCAGAGCATACATCGGAGGTGGAAGCAGTCATTGTTATACTAATGTCAGTGATATTAGACAAGTAAACTAAGCTTGTGCTTCACGCATAGTGGGGCCTGTGTATCAAGGCAAAAGTGGTGCAATTCTGGAGCCAATTAAATGTCCCAGATGGATCAAGAAGTAACATTTCCTTTGGAAGCAGAAGGATATTTTCCTTTCTCACGTAGTGCAATTCTTTTGCCCCAGAATCGCCCCACTTTTGCACTGATACATATAGCCCTGTATTTTCTCTTTGGAGTGGTTTTAATCCTTTTTCTTACAAAAATGTTGCCTTCATTACATACTCCATCAGCGTATCTGCAACATGGCCTAACCCATGTACTGCTACACAGACCAGCTACACAATGCTTTCCAATGTACTGCAGGCCTCACTGGCACATGGGAAATAAGCCAAATCCAAAACCAGGGGGCTTGTAGACCTGGCCAGCCATGGTCCAGTAAAGCTCCCTTCTCACCCATCCATAGGTGCCATACATCACAAACCTGGGCAGGGCTCACAAAATGACACACATTGCATATTTTTGACTGTGGTCCCTTTGTATTAATGTGTCAGTTTTGCACCAGCTGCATCCGTTAGGGATTTGGGAGCAGTGCTTGGAGCAGGTAAGGGGGAAGTGTTAGGAGTAATAACACAATGGGATAAATCAACGTTTGCGTCAAATATATCAGTCAGTTTATAGTTAGTACTAACCTCTTTTCTCTGGGAGGTTAAAGAGTTACAAAGTGTTGAGGTAGCAAAGGGGTTAAAGCTATCTTTAACTCCAAAGGGACTAGTTAACTTGCATTAAGCATAAAGTTTCAATATACAGAAGGGTATTGACAAGGTACTGACCAAGCTGCCAACTACTCAGGGCAATCTCTGAGAAATTATTGACAGGTTAAAGCAATGAATGACAGGATTGATAAGAGCAGGGTTCTTACCCCTAATTAATCAAAACACATCCAGCCCTCTTCCCATCATGGGAAGGGCTGCCCTCTTATAGTGGGTAATCACTGTGCTACTTCACATTGGACTGCTATTGGGAATCCTTCAGTCACAGATCTAACATGTAACAATGATACCTCTGGGAGACTTGCACCAGTTAAACACTACTCTCCAGGGACTGAATAACAACTGTTAACAGGTGAACATGTGAATCAATCTCAATTAATGATGCTAAATGAAGGTGCACTACATGAGCAGAGAGACAAGGGGCCCCTTGTACTAAGCGTCACAAATGGCTTTCTTGGTGCAAAATTGGAGCATGGAAATATAATTTTAAATTGTCTTGTGCGCTCCTGTGTATTAAAACAGACATTGCTACAATCTGCTCCATCAGCGTCGAAAATGATTTCCTTCGAGTTTTTTTACACACAGAAGCTGACTGCACTGGGCGAATACTATGTACTCAAAAATAATGTTTCTGGGTGACCCAAAAAAGGAAAAAGCAAGTTAATTCAATTGTATTAATCAGGTGTGCAACATGACGCCGTGTGCCACAAAGTATATCAAACATCAATCTAATTATCATACGCAAGTCACATAACGACTTTCAAACGCACAGCGCACGGTTTCTTAAGGTTTGTACTACTTTTTAGTACTAGAATGGTGATACACAATAAAAATTCAAATATGGTCCTTTTTCACAGTATCCCTGCAGAACCCAAACCTAGTGTACCACACACTATATATATATATATATATATATATATATATATATATATATATATATATATAAATGATAAAGAATCACTGGCACTCCAATAAAAATTCAATAATGAATAGGTGCATGTCCCATATAAATAATAAAAGTATACATTACCGCATAGCAGCAAAAAGGAGACAGCACTCCGGTGAATGAAAATAAATGTATTAAATACAGCACCATACCCAACGTTTCAATCCCACAGGGGGATCTTCCTCAGGGGGGTGCCGGGGGGGGGGGGTGTCAGCAAGCCAGCCTCACACTGATGATACCCATCAAGGTTGAAACATGTCTTTGAGTGGGTTAACTGACTTTGCATCTCCCAAGTCCTTGCTTAAAAGCTGTGTTTAAAGCAGCATACATTGGCTAAGGGTTGCTCATGTAATGTGAGCATGAGATAAAAAGTGGCACTGTGCTCATTTGCATGTCATTTCCCAGAATCCCTTGCTGCAGTGGAAGTGCTGTTTGATGGGTGATAATGGTGAAAGACAGGGTTGCAGACCTGTCTAAGACATGCAAATGAATATACAGGAATATTTACAGTTGATATATATATATATATATATATATATATATATATATATATATTTGTGTCAAAGGGAAGGGCTTCTGGAACTGTTACCTAAGCATTGGGGCTTTTTTTCTTATTACATAGAACCCAGAGCGTGTGTGGAGAAGAAGAGGAAATATTTTCTTTATCCTAGAAGGCCTTTTAGTAAAACCCAGTGTGTTTTGTGGCATATTCTAAAGATTTGCATCTGTGAACATCTGAAGAAGAGTCTTTATCTATGGGTTAGGCTGAGATTATAGTAGACGGAGCGCATGGCGTTGCGGGTGCCTGTCGCCCGAGCGATGGGTGCACTGAGGCTGGAGGTGATGGGGAGGTGTGGCGGACGTGTCACCAGGCTGATTTGCCCTCATTGGTTGAACCACTCACGTGACACGGCCGGCGTGCGAAAAAACAAAATCATTTGTCTTTTGAAAAATCTGCCGCTCGGTCGCTCTTCATTGCGCCCGCGCACACTATGGCCGGTCCATATCAGCTTCTGCACTTTGTTTGCACAGTACGCGGAATAGCACGCGCCCACTATAATCGCGGCCTTAGAAGCTATAAAAGCTCATGTTCATTCAACATCTATGAAGAACCCCGTGTTGGTTTAATAAAACTGTCCAAAACCTATTCACTCACTCATACAATCCACAACCACATATAATCCTGAAGAAGGAACCACTAAAGCTGTATTTACAATGACCCATAATCCAATCATTTCTAAAGACATATATGTCGCCTTTGTTGTCACAGAATTCTGTGTAATGGGCCTTGCTACACAATTCCCAGTGTTGCAAACACATCCATCCATTCCCAAGTATGCTACAAAATATTAGGTTTCCAGTCATTCTATCCATTCATTGCAATGAGTTCTGGTTTGTACATGTCAGTATACTTGGGGGATTTTTTTTACAGTGTAAACTCTTAAAGTTTATGGATCGGGTTTCAGGCCATGTCAAACAATTTCAAATAAAATGACACCTAAACGTCCTGGGGGTATTTGCTTGGTATATTCAACTGCCTATAGCAGCCAGACTTGCTAACATATCGAGACAGAGACAGACAGGAAAGCTGGTAGGACACAGTATCTTTTTGAGTAACCTAATTCCATTTAGAGACAGTTTGACACTAAGAACATTATCAGAACTTCTTTTCTCTCTTGGGCACAATGACAGAGACATCATTACACATCGCTACTAATCTTCTAAAGCTTAAGAAGAGATCATGGAAAGAGTAGCCTCTTAAAGCACTGAAGATTATATTTTAGAAGACAATGGAGTGTAGACAAACATATATATTGTTGGACCTTTGAGACAATGCTCAGAGGAAAACATGACATGTTATAGACGCCATCAATTTGCTGCATGTAAAGAATTGGTGTCAAACAGGCGCATTCTAGGGTTTCACCTGCAGCCCTCTGCGGCTTCACATGCGGCCGTCAACCGGTTACCAGCCCGGCAGTCTGCTCTCTCTCCCCAGTGCAGAGGTAGTGGAGATGTTGTTGGTGTGATTCGCAGCTTCTTCCCACTCCTTGTGCTGCCTAATTATATGACTGTGCTTATCACTAGTGCCCAGTGTAAGGCGAGGGGAACAGAATTCATCTGCGCGCCGGCATTAAGCAGGTGACCGGTGGGGAACTCATACCCACGGCTGCCATGTTCCTCTGCCTGTGCACTATATACAGTATAATCTATCTGTATATATATATATGCGTATATATATATATATATATATATATCTATTCTATATATATATAATAACACAGACCTGCCTAAGACAGCAGAATGAGCATACGTTGTTTTTACATTTGTATATATATAATAAATTATATATATAGATATATATATATATCTTATACATATTAGTGAAGCACTGTATGTTTGCCTGCCTGCCTGCATGCCATGCATGCCTGCCTGCTTATGTCCGGTGTCCCTAGCGGCAATCTATTGGTCCCTTGGCCCCCCTCCCCCGCACACCTCCATTGGCCTCACCACTCACTACCACCCCCTTGGCCCGCCCCCCACCACTCTCATGGCCGAGTCGGAGTGACGGGCCAAAGGTCCAAAAATAATAAACACACACAACACACCACACACACACCACACCCACACACACACACACACACACCCAACACACACCCACACACACACACACCACACACACACACACACACCACACACACACACACACCCACACACACAAACCACACCATCACCCCCTACCTACCTCTCTCCCCCTCTCTCCAATCACAATCACCTTTCCCTCTCCCCCTCCCCAGCGGCATCACCCTTCTTTCCCCCTCCCCAGCGGCATCACCTCTTACAACCTCTCTCCCCCTCCCCATCGGCTACCTCTTACCCCTCCCCTTCGCATCACCTCTCCCCCTCCCCAGCGGCATCACCATCTTCCCCCTCCCCAGCGGCTCACCTCTCTCCCCTCCCCACGGCATCACCTCTCCTCCCTCCCCACTCCCCCCGCATCACCTCTCCCCTCACCACACCCCCCCCCCGCTCCAAATCCACCTTTCCCCTCCTCCCCGCGGCACAACCCTCTCCCCCTCACCCTCCATCACCCTCCCCGCTCCAATCACCTCCCGCCCCCTCTCCAAATCACACCTCTCCCCACGCTCCAAATCACCCTCACCCTCCCCCTCCCTCTCCTCCTCGCGTCCAGCATCACCTCCTCCGCACTGCCAGCTCGGCGCGTAAGGGCGGACGCCCCTTCCTCCCTCGGGCGCCGAGTCAGACTGGCGCGCCCGAAGTTGTAGGTGTCGCGTCCCTCCCCCACCTCCGGCGCCAAACGAACTGGAGAAGGGCGCATCACCTGGGTGGTTGTGTGGTGTGTGGTGTGGTGGTGTGTGTGTGTGTGTGTGTGTGTGTGTGTGTGTGTGTGTGTGTGTGTGTGTGTGTGTGTGTGTGTGTCACTGTCCACTGCCCCCCCCCACCCATCCACTGCCCCCCCTCCTGTCCACTCCCCCCCCCTGCCTGTCCATGCCCCCCCTCCGTCCACTGCGTCCCCCCTCCTGTCCACAGCGTCCCCCCTCCTGTCCCCCCTCCTGCCACTGCCCCCCCCTCCTTTCCACTCCCTCCCCCCTCCTTCCCTGCCCCCCCCTCCTGTCCACTGCCCCCCCCTCCTCCTGTCCACTGCCCCCCCCTCCCTGTCCACTGCCCCCCCCTGCCTGCCCCCCTCTCCACTTCCTGCCCCCCCCTCCTGTCCACTCCCCCTCCTCTCCCTGTCCCTTGCCTGTCCCTCCCCCCTGCCTCCCTGCCCCTCCCCCCTCCCCGTCCTCCACTGCCCCCCCCCGTCCTGTCCACGGGCCCCCCCTCCTGTCCACTGTGCCACTGCCCCCCCTCCTGTCCACTCCACTCCCCCCCCCTCCTGTCCACTGCGCCCCCCCCCTCCTGTCCTGCCCCCCTCTGCCTGCCGTCTCCACTGCCCCCCCCCTCCTGTCCATCCACTTGCCCCCCCCCCCTCCCTGTCCACTGCCCCCCCCCCCTCCTGCCCCTTCCCCTTTCCTGCCCTCCCCCCCTCCTGTCCACTGCGCCCCCCTCCGTCCATGCCCCCCCTCCTGTCCACTCCCCCTCCTGTCCCACTCCCCCCCCCCTCCTTTCCACTCCCACGCCCCCCTCCCTCCTCCACTCCGCCCCCCTCCCCCCCGCCCCCCTCCTTTCCACTGTTCCCCGCCCCCCCTTTCCCTCTCCCCCGCCCCCCCCCCCTCCTTCACTGTCCCCCCCCTCCTGTCCTTCCTGGTCCACTGCCCCCCCCTCCTGTGCCACGTGCCCCCCCCCTCCTGTCCACTGGCCCCCCCCCCCTCCTGTCCCTGCCGTCCTGCCCCCCCCCTCCTGTCCACTTCCCTGCCCCCTCCTGTCCCACTGCCCCCCTCCCCTCCTTCCACTCGCACTCCGTCCCCCCTCTACCCCCCCCTCCTGATCCACTTGCCCCCCCCTCCTGTCCACTTCCCCCCTCCCTCCTTCCACTCGCCGGCCCCATCCTTTCGGGCCGTCCCCACGCCTTTCCCCGTCTTGCACGCCCCCCCCCCCTCCCTTTCCATCCCCCCCCCTCCTTTTGACCGCCCCCCCCCCTCCCTTTGGCGGCGCCTCCTCCCCCCCCCCTCCCTTCCACGCATGCCCCTCCTTCCTTTGTACGCCCCCCCCCTCCCCCCCTCCCTTTGACGCCCTTCCCCCCCCTCCCTTTGACGTCCCCCCCCTCCCTTTTGACTCCCCCCCCCTCCCTTTGACGCCCCCCCCCTTTCGACGCCCCCCCCCCCCTCCTTTGAACCCCCCCCCCCCCTTTTCCCCCCCTCCCTTGATGACGGCCCACCCCCCCCTTCGCGCCCTCCCCCCCCCTTTGACGCGCCCCCCCTTCCTTTGGACTGCCCCACCCCTCCTTTGACGCCTCTGACCCCCCCCTCCCTTTTATCCCGCCTTTACGCCCCCCTGCTTACGTCCCCTAGCCTTTACTCGGCCTCTACAACTATAGACTGCCGCACGCACCACCACTGACTGACGCGTCACCAAAGCCTGACTGACCGCGCACCACACTGACTGAGCGGCCACACCGGACTGGTGTCGTCGGCAGTCAGTCTTCTTGTGTTTTTGTGTTTCTCTCCCTCACCCTGACGCGCGAGCAAACCCCAGTTAACTGACGCACACCCGCTACCTTAAGCTGTAATAGGGGGGAGGGTGGGGACTGATTGATGTTGAATGGGGGAGCAACAGAAGAGGGGGAGGAGAAGAGGAACACGGAACATGACATCCCGGCAACGCGGTCTCTCAGCTAGTATATCATATATATACAATAATATTATCAGCACGGGATGTCGGAGATGGACATGCACAATGAGCACACAGTGTGGTGCACCTTTTTGCCTGGAATATCCTTCACATGGAGCCCATTAAGCTGATGCATCGCGTTCCACAGCTTTTCAACACAAGCATGGGACTCGAGCAAAGCAGTACAAAACGACCACTATATTGTTTCAACTGATGGGTATCATCATGGGCGGTTGTTTACTTTGCTTTAATTTTCTATGCTGGGTTAGGTTACCTATCAACTTTTAAGTTATGGTGGGTGAAAAAAAAAAGGCACACAAACACCTCCCCCGTTATGCATATCCCTTATACTATATTAGTGAACATGTAGGCCTCTCTAGCTGCATGCCCAGCGGCTGCCTCTCGCTGGATGTCGGTGTCCCTCTATGGGAATCCTCATTGGTCCCCTTGGGCCTGCCCCCGCACACCTCTCATTGGACCTGAGGCGGAGTGAGGCCCAAAGGACACCAGGGACACAAACCACACACAGAACACACACACACCCAACACAGACACACACCCACACACACCATTAAGGGGGGGGTGTACATTAGCACATGTATAACCCGGGGGGGGGGGGGGGGATCACATACCCGCCGGAGCCTCGACCTCTTCGCCTCTTCCTGCCCCGAATCACCCTCCAGTCCACCCCCGCTCTGCACTCCCTCCTCCTCTCCCCGTGTCCTCCCGCGCTTTCAACTCACCCCCCCCCCCCCCCCCCCCCCCCGGCGCTCTCACAGTCAGCGGAGTGAGGCGAGTGCCCGGACCAGCGGGGAGCGGCCACACACCGCTGCTCCCGCTCAGATACACGTGGAGCTGCCGGACTTGTGAAGTTAGCTTCCTTCACGCCCCCCCTCAACCGCCCCCCTTCAAATATCACCTCCCCTCACCATCACCTCCCCTCCCACCCCCCCCCCCCACCCTGCGCCGCTACATCAGCCGAGGAGCGAAGTGGCCCGGGACACGCGGGGAGGCGGGCCACCAAACAACGCTGCCTCCCGCCTCAGATACACTTGGAGCGGCCGGACGGTTGATTGACCGGCCTTCACCCACCCCTCAATACCCCCTTCAAAAATCACCTCCCCTCCACCCCCCCCCCACCCCCCCCGGCCCGCTACAGTCACTGAGAGCGGGTGCCCGGGACAACAGCGGGTGAGCTTCCACAACAAGCTGCCTCCCCCCTCCATACACAGTGGGCGCGGGCCTGACGGGTTGAGTGCGCGGCCTTCACCCCCACCCTAACCCCCCTTCATCACCGCCCCCTCCACCCCCCCCCCCCCCTCGCCGCTACAGTCAAATCGGAGCGAGCGAGCGCCCGACCAGCGGGGGACGGCCACAACAAGCTGCCTCCCGCCTCAGTCCAACGTGGTATCGGCCGGCCGGGTGAGCGACTTCCGTACGTTTTAGTGAGCGGCCGACGGGTGAGGAGCGTCCGTCACCTCCCTCACCCTCCCCTCACCCCCCTTCAACCTCACCCCTCCCACACCCCCCTTCACTCACAACCTCCCCTCCCTCACCCACCCCTCACCCGCCCTCCCCTCGCACCCTCATCTCCCCTTCCCTTCCACCCTTCCCTCCACCCCACCCCGGCGCTTCACCTTCCCTCATCCCTTCCCACCCCCCCTTCACCGGTCCCCTCCCCCATCACCTCCCCTCCACCCCCCTTCACCCCCCCCCCACCTCCCCTTCACCCCCCCCTCCCCCATTCACCCCCCCCCCCTCACGCCTCCACCCCCCACCTCCCTTTCCCACCCACCCCCCCCCCCCCTCCCCTGCCCCCCCCCCCCCACCTCCCTCCACCCCCCCCTTCAAATCCCCTGGTCCCAACTCCCTCACTCCCCCCCTCCGACCTCCCTCCACCTCCCCCCCCTTCCACCTCCCACTCCCCCCCCCCCCCCCCCAGCCTTCATCCTCCCCTCCACCCCGTCCTCCGTTCCATCCCCTCCCCTCCCCCCCCCTTATCCTTCACCCTCCCCTCCCCCCCCGCCCTTCACTCCCCCCATTACCCCTCCACCCCCCAACCTTCCGCCCCCCTTCACTTCCCGTTCGCCACTCCCCCCTTTAGCCACCTCCCCCCCCTGGCTCCTCTACTCCCCCGCTCCCCCCCGCCACCCCTTCCTTCCGGTCCGCCACCCTAGTTCCCACCCCCACCGGCCCCCCTTCGCCGCGCTCCCCCCCGACCTCCTCGCCAAGCCGATCCCCCGCCCCTTCCCCCCCCGTAGATCCCCCCCCCCCAGCCCCCCCCCGCTTTCCCCCACCTCCCCGCCCCCCCCCCCGCTTCCCCAAATCCCCCCATCTGCCTTCTCCCCCCCGCCTCCCTTCCCCCCCCCTTCACCCTTCCGCACCCCCCTCCCCCTCCTTTCCCCCCCAGCGGAATTCCCCCCCCCACCCCCCCCCCTTCCTGGGCGTAGTCATGGGCCAAAGTCACCACAGGGACACTAACAACACACAACACTTACAAACCAACACCACACACATAACTATAACCACCACCGTATCCCCACACACACACCCTTACACACACACACTTCTACACAAACACAACACGTATACACAAACCCACCCCTTATACACAACACCACACCTTAGACACCACGTATACACACACGTTACACACCGTACACACCCTGACACACCACACCCACACACACCACTTATACACCCACAACACCCTCCACACGAGCCACACACACACTTACCTTTCGACACACAAACACACACCTGTACACGTATACACAACACATTTACCCTTAAACACTTACACGCACCCGCCCCACATTACACTTCTACACTACAACCACACATTTCACGTATACGCCACACTTTACACGTACACCCACACTGGATACCTACCACCACACATGTAGACCTACACACCACACTGGATACATCCACCACAGCCACATGTACACTACACACCACTTATCACGCACACTCACACAAGTATACACACAGGGATCCCTACACATAAGGTATACACACACCCATGTATACACACACGTTAATTCAACACACACCCCACCACATGAACACACACACCATTATACATCCCACAGCACACCCATGTCTAACCACCCCATTATACACCCACACGTGTAATACACCCACCACATGGGTCCAACACACGTGGCCACACACACATGTTTAACACACACATGTGTACACACACACTACACCACGTGACACCCCACTAGAACACACACACACGAGACCACAAAACACACAAACCTAGCTACACACCCACACAACGTAGACACACAACACACACCAACGTACAAAACACACTACACAAGTACACACACCCAACACGTAGCCAACCACTACACACACACGGCACGAGACACACAAACACACTACCAAGTAAACCACCCAACACCGTACAAGTAGACACACCAACCATGTACACTAGACACACCACACTGTCCGTGACACACACACCACATGTACACTAACAGACCACACACACACCGACACGTACACACCGACACAAGTCGACACGTACACCACACTGTACGTTACTCACAAGTCAACGACACACACAATACATCACCCAACAATGTACAAACGTAGACAAACCACACACACAAGTACACCACGTAACTCACACACAGTATACACTCACACACTCATGGACACACACCATGGATACATACAACACATAGTACACCACACACACAAATGGATACACACACACATTATCAACAGTCCAACCATATTTATACACACAACACAAACACACCATGTACACACACAAGACACCACACATGTATAAAACCACACGATCCAACAACCAGTCACACCACTGTGTAATACACACACACATGTGTATACACACAACTGTTGTATACACACACACTGTGTATACACACCTGTGAGCCAACAGGTGTACACACCACCCATGTTACATACACTATCCCCCATGTGTAATACACAACACTTATCCTGTGTGTACACCAATGTATATACACACACTAACACATGTAACACATACTGACACAAACACCACCCAACTTATGGAACACACCCACAGTATAAACACCACCACACACATGTTATACACCACATGTGTACCACACACAAAGTACACACCAAATGTCACACACACACACACACACACACATCAAGATAACACAAACATTATACACACCACAACTGTATACGTGTATACCACACGAGTGTATACACACACACACACACCCCGTAACACCACACAATAGATACATATACACACAATGATACACAACCTGACACGGTAACACACACCACTTGATACGCCCAACACCGTAAACACACCATCACAACCACAAACACCATGTTAACACACACACACATACAGTATACAACAACACTTGTTACACACACACCCCAAGCACACACCAATTAGCACACCGGTATCCCTGACCCCCCCAGCACACTGGCAGATTCTCGACCCACACCATTCCCAGCCCCCATCACACCATCAGACCCCACCGATCGCCACCTTTGCACCTCCCCCACTCGGCACACCCCACATCCTCAACCCCCACTCAACCAAACCCTCCCCAATCAGCCAATCACCCAATACATCCCATCCGTCCAGCACAGCACAATCCTACACCCACGCACATGGCCGCGTGACCATCCCCAACCCAACTGCACACCACACCACAAACACTCCCGGCAACGCGGCGGTCTTCAGCTAGAGCCAATAAAAGCAATCACTTGAGAGCACATTCAATGTCTCACAGTACGTTGTACTTGCTTGTTGCTAGTCCCATGCTGTGCTTAAAGCTGTTGGAACGGCGATCATACAGCTTAATGGGCTCCATGTGATGGATGTCACAGGGCAAAAGGTGACACTTGGGTTGTCACTTTGAGTATTTCCCAGAATCCCTTGCGCAGTGGGAGCCACTGTTGCTAGAGTGTATAATGTGTTAAAAGCAGTTGTCAGACCCTTACTAAGACAATGAATTTTTATTGGCTATATGTAACGTGGGTTGTTGGCTTTTTTCTTGCTTTTTCACACTCCAAACCCACATAAGTTAAAAATGGATATATATATAGATCGATAGTTTCCGAGAATCAGCAGACCTTCCTCGGGATTATATGTGGTTAGTGTGTGGGCCCGTGGGAGCCTCAGGGACACCACATAGGCCCTTGAGGCATCTACATGGTTTGCCTACCTCTGATAATAAGCATACTATATATGTCATGGGGTCGTGTCATCGCTACATAGATTAGCCTGTTTGTTATATAGTTGGATATGTATTCTGATCCAAATTAAAATACCTACATCATGTATCAAGCACTTTGCTAATTGCAGTGATAGTGGGCAATTGGGTATGGTACACGCAGAAGGAGATGGACTTAAGGAAGTCTTGAGTGCAGATCATAGTGAGGTCTCATTCTTGAGGATAGTGATCACGATAGATAAATACGTGTCTTGCATTGATGCACTTAAGAGGAAGATTAACTTATGACACAGCACTCAGACAAAAACAAACAGCAATTGTAACTGGTCTCTTCCCCACCCATTTTAAGCATTTTTTTTTTTAGGGGGGTGGGGGGAGCTCTCTTGTCCATTTACCAAACTTATTAGATAATAATTGATAGATCTGCACACTTATGTTATTGTGTCTATTAAGATTAAAGTAGCATTATGCCGAAACAGTACTGTAGGTTGCATCCTAACTGTTTTAAAAACATTGCTTACAATGTGCTTTACTGGGGGTCGGGGGTGGGGGGGGTTATAATTGAAACGTGCTCTGGTTTATTGAGACATATGGAAGAGAGAAAGAGTAGCATCTCTGGGTTGCCAACGAATGGAAATGGCTTGAATGAAGAGCAATCACAATAGGTCACTTTGTTTTGTGTGGCCGCTTGTTTTTTCAACCATAGGTTCTTACCAGAATATGAACCACCTGTAAAGCGTTATACAAGTACTGCAAAGTGTCCGGAAAATGTGATTGACATTGCTTGGGAAAATTACCGCCTTGACATCAAACTAATTTCCCTGATTATGTGATGGGAGAGCCTTGTTCTATGCCGCTGAAGAAATTTACTCACGACGTTCAGTTTTGCCTCATTACATACAGTTTATGTCCTTGACTATCACAGGCCTGCGGGCCCCCATCGGCAGCAAAACGGTTAATCTATAAAACAGTCTGCCACGGAACGAAGCAGCCATTCCTATCCCTGCTTTCCAAGTGTTGCTGTGTGTCGCTCTGTGCGGTTTTTTTGCCGTTTGTGATTTGTTCTAAAAGTATCCATTCTATCACCCACGCCTAGGTCCAGATAAGAAAGCTCCGGTAGTGATTTAGCCTGACTTGTATCTAACTTAATGTCAGTTTAACGCTGTACTGCTTATCTTCAAGGCCAAAAACGTAACTAATCGTTTTCTGTCGGAAAGAGCATTGGTTAAACGCCAACGTTAGTTTAAATGGAGATGCAAAAGGGCGTTCCCTCCCTCGAAACGCGCGATCCAAAAGTATTAAGGTTTAAATGCAGGACTCAGTGTCAGTTCCTTCAAACCCTGAAAAAGAGCAAAAAACTGCGGTGATGGTGGTGTGATTGGATTCGGTAGGGTGTGGTGCAGTGATGGTGTTGATGGGGGCGGTGACAGTGATGGTGGTGGAGTGGTGGTGCACTGATGCTTGTGACAGTGGTGGTGGTCGGTGATGATTCGGTAGGGATTATGGTGATGTACGTGCGGTGACAGTGATGGTGGCAATGACAGTGCTTGGTGGTGGCGTTGATGGTGACAGTGACTGTGGTGTGGCGGTGACAGTATGATGGCGATGACATGTGACTGGTGGTGGTGGCGGTGTGATGGTGACAGTGGCTGTCGTGGTGGGGTGTGGTGACAGTTGCGGTAGTGACGGTGATGGATTCGATAGTGGGGACTGTGGTGGTGCGGGCCACTGTGATAGGGCTAATCATTTTAACGTCACGGTTCATGGTACTCATCCACGTTATTCTACAATAACACGATTTTAACCGAGCTATGAGATGTAAGCATGACCATTTTTCCTGCATATACTGTAACTACTTTGTGGGTATGCATTGACCGCGGGAAAATAAGCCTGTTACTGTTTTTATGTACGTCCCATTATGAGCCCTGATTAAACAGGCTTGTGTGGATCTATCCTCAGAGATTTCATACGGGTACATGCTATCTGCCCAACTCCAGTCCCCAATTCACCATAGGTCGTTTTCAGGATATCCTGCTTCGCAAGTGACTCAACATGCTCAGTCTAGAATCTGCACCGCCGTGCTGAAGCAGGGATATCCTGAAACCTGACCTGTTGTGACCCTTGAGAACTGGAGTTGGTTACCCTGCATCTGTACATCACATCCCAGCAAAAGTATACTGAGAATTGTACAACATGTATACTAATCGCTTTTATGATTACGGGGAACAATACTATACATATAATGCCTTAAAAATTGTATGTTTGTCTCAAATTTGAGATACTGGCCCATGTTTATTAAGCAGTGCTGTAATATGCAACCTTCCTGTGCCCGCAAACGCTTTAACATTGAATGTTCATTTAAGGGTCTTATAGAATTGCTCTGCTGAGTAAATCTGGGCCAAAAAATTAAATACATTTGAAACATTTGGGCACAAAAGAAACTCAGATGATATGTATTTACTGCTGTTACCGAACTTGGGCAGAATGCTGCAAGGGCACAAGTCACCGTGTTTGGAGAGTTACCTATTAGGATTCTTTAAAAAAAAAATCCCATTCTTAAATAACAGACCATACATCAATCAATTTGGTACCGAGGATGCTAGAAATAGCTGGTGGCTCTGGGACGTCCGCACTGACTTGGGAGCGCTGCTTCAAAGAGATGGGACATGCATTGCTTATACAAGGTTGCATAAACATATCACCTTCTCAGTGTCCTACTCCAATATTTAGATGACCTCTTCTCCTGTTTACCACAAGGGTATGACCCTCTTGTTAGCTTATAAAAGGCTGTATCCAAATAAACAAGTGCCCAGGGCTAGGTCATCATAGGTCTACCAGCTCACGTCTACGCTCATTTTTTGGGGGGCCCTAATACTATATTTTGTTATCTATTCTATGTGGTTTCTGTATAAACGGCAAGTTTTAGAGCTAAGATACCAAACAGTGATGTTCACCTTGTGCCTCAATATCATGATCATGTTCTATTTTGCAATCTGAGAAGTCCCAATAGTATTTTAGTCTGGATAGTCACTATTCTAGCCTAAAAATGCCCACACTCCCGGAATTCCTTCCCCTCATATCCGCCAGCACCCTCTCTCTCCACCTTTAGGACTTTCCTTAAAACCTCACCTCTTAACGAACCCATGGGCATCTCTGCTGGCTGATACTATACATCTCGTATGCACACCTTGCCCCCTTGCAGACACACTACCAGAAACCTACCAGTGCCCCACCAACAGGTGGGAGCCGGGCAGTTTGCTCTCCAGGCCGGAGGCTCGGGGAGTCTGGCTAGCGGCGCCTGACAGTTGCACCTACCTCTGGCAGAGCGCCTTGCCGCCAGTGTCTCGTGTGCCGGCCCCCCATTTTTCTCCCCACGGCACGGCGCCTCCCGTTTGTTGCGGTCTCTCCCGTGCAGGCCCCTCCCCCATCGCCGAAGTTCGGCAGCTTGTAGGCACTCCAAGAGACGCATGCTCATGTGCAGCAAGGAGGGTGATGTGAGCCTGGACGGGCAAGTGGTTGAATGAGTGGGGGGGGGGGAGGGGTGGAATGTAGGTACAGTGGGGGTATAGGTAAAAAGTGGGGGATGTTGTAGGTACAGGGGGGATGGTGAGGTACAAGGAGGGGAGATGTCAGTTACATGGGGCTGTGGTGTGTGTGTTGCATTTTTTTGTGTTTTGCATTTTTGTGGTGTTGCATTTTTATGTGTGTTGTTGCATGTTTTGTGTGTTTGTGTTGAATTGTGGTGTGTGGCTTTTGTTGGGGAGTGGGGGTAAATTATGTGGGGGGATTGAGGAGCGGGATGAATTAACTGGGTAATTAAGTGATAGCGGAGAGGGGGTGGAGAAGGAGTTGGGTGAGGGGGTGAGGTGAGAGAAATACACTGTAGAGGGAAATAGAGATGTGGCTCACGAGGGTGTGAAAGTGGGGGCCGCAGGCCCCAACCACGTTTGGGGGCCCCCGGACTAAACTCTAGCGCGGGCCACTAGAAATCTGTCGGCGGCCCTGCCCTCCTACTGTCTCGTAAGGGTCTCCCTCCCCTTTACCACTTAATTGTAAAGAAGAAAAGATTATTATAATGATACATTAATTGATGAACAATGCCCTCTCGGAGGTGAGCCCTAATGGTAATAGAGGCAGCCTGATAATAAACTATAGTACATCAGATAGTACAGCATAAAACAAAGGATACCGGCGCCTAATGTGTCCAATATTGACTCCTGTATCGTAAGATAGTTTCAAGTCCCAAGAAATCAACAGTCTCTAAGGTAAGGCCCGCTCCCAGAGTCAGCGCACCGCACTGCGGACAGGCGGTGGCTGGAGATCACAGACCGCGATATGCGTCTGTAGAGCGGATCCAGAGCGGGAGGTGGGCGGGGGGTGGGCGGTTTGACAGGGAGGGGGGCGTGGCTTGAGCGGATGGACCCGTACTCTCCCCCCCCTCCTCCACGGCTCGGGCTGGAGCTTCGGTAATTATTAAACACACCACACACCCGCAGGCACTCATACATCACACTACGCGCACACACACAGGCAGCACTCACGCACTCATACACACACACCACACCGCGCACACCAGCAGGGCACTCACGCACTCTACCCACACACACAACCCACAACCCAGACATAGGCATGCACTCCGCACTCTGGCACACACATACCACACATACACGCCGCACCACACGCACCCACACCGAGAAAGGCACTTCTCCCCTGCTTTCACTTCACCCACACGCCCTCCCCGCCCCCCCGCATCTCTCCTCCTCCCTTAAGCCTCCCCTCCCCATTGGCTCACAGCCACACACGTCACGCGTCAAAGCTAGAAAACACCATTCTCTGGTCTCTCCAGCGGCTGACGCGCGACAGCGTGTAGTCAGCTGTGCCGCCAGTGGGGACCGGGACCGGCTCGCGAGGATTCCCCTGCTGGTGGGGAACTCGCTACATTGCCGCCCGCGCCAACGAGCGCAGCGGGACCGAGGCCTTAATCTTTGGGTGCTCAGATGGGACTTCATGCATGGGAAGTGGAACATGAAATGAAAAAAAGAGATACTTAGTGCAACACAGTTGAAACAAATTATACAGACATAAAATTGCAAACTGGCTGACACTAGGGGACAAGACAAACAGACACACCAAGACAGACAACACAAAGCAAAGCTAATGATAAAAGTTAATTTACGAAAACTAAATGAATAAAATAGTTGGACAGAAATCTGGAACGCCGCTCCGGTCGGTTAAAATCTAGATAACACTCACAGGACGGCAGATAGTATATCGCAGTAGACTGGTATAGGCTGTTGGCCACGTGTGGAGGGTCCGCAAAGTGTCCTGGAAGCCGTGTATTCCTCCGTATCTCCTAGCTGGCAGGAACCGGAAATGACATCTCCGTCGTGTGCCGGAACCGGTAGTGACGTCACCGGATGTGGCGTCAAGGCCTGGCAATCTCCAACGAAGCCAAAGGAAATGGCAATGCACGCCTCCTTGTCCCTCGAACTTTCAGCGACAGCACTCAGCGCTTGTACTGCTTGTCCACTGTTAATGTCCAATTCACAATAAAATGACCCTACGCGTTTCATGTGTCTAAACACACTTCTTCAGGGGATATCAGGGGATCCCCCGGTGACGTCACTACCGGTTCCGGCACACGACGGAGACGTCATTTCCGGTTCCTGCCAGCTAGGAGATACGGAGGAATACACGGCTTCCAGGACACTCTGCGGACCCACCACACGTGGCCAACAGCCTATACCAGTCTACTGCGATTTATTATCTGCCGTCCTGTGAGTGTTATCTAGATTTTAACCGACCGGAGCGGCATTCCAGATTTCTGTCCAACTATTTTATTCATTAGTTTTATTAAATTAACTTTTATCATTAGCTTTGCTTTGTGTTGTCTGTCTTGGTGTGTCTGTTTGTCTTGTCCCCTAGTGTCAGCCAGTTTGCAATTTTATGTCTGTATAATTTGTTTCAACTGTGTTGCACTAAGTATCTCTTTTTTTCATTTCATGTTCCACTTCCCATGCATGAAGTCCCATCTGAGCACCCAAAGATTTAGAGACTGCTGATCTTCTTGGGACTTGAACTATTTCTACTGGATATCCAGGATTCCATAATTTGGACTCACTAGGCGCCGGTATCTCTTTTTGTTTTACACTTAGATTGTAAGCTCTTCGGGGCAGGGATTCCTTTTCCTGTCGCTTTATGTCTGAAGCACTTATTCCCATTATGTTTTAATATTATGTCACGTGTATTGTGAAGTGCTATGTACATGGATGGTGCTATAAATAAAGACAGATATACATACATACAGGCATACCCCGCATTAACGTACACAATGGGACCGGAGCATGTATGTAAAGCGAAAATGTACTTAAAGTGAATCACTACCTTTTTCCCACTTATCGATGCATGAACTGTATGGCAATCGTCATATATGTGCATAACTGATGTAAATAACACGTGTAAAAGGCTCTATAGTCTCCCCGCTTGCGCACAGCTTCAGTACAGGTAGGGAGCCGGTATTGCTGTTCAGGACGTACTGACAGGCGCATGCGTGAGCTGCCGTTTTCTTATTGAGCGATATGTACTTACTCACAAGTGTACTTAAAGTGAGTGTCCTTAAAGCGGGGTATGCCTGTACATACATATTATAATGGGATGAATACAATTCTGCCTCTCTGTGCATCACTTCTTGATCCAACTTTCTTTATCAAAAACTGAAGGGGTGTAAATTCGACAGAAAATGGCCCCATGTGTCAACTGGAACTTTTCTTTCACACATATACATGGATCTCTATAGGGTCAATTACAAAGGGTGCACCAGGGAACACATGTTGTACATGGTATCAAATGGTTTTGGTTTGCTCAGTGGGATTTACCAAGGGGTTTCTATTCATGTTTTCCCCGGATTGCAAGCTCTGCGCCCCTGTGTGCCAGCAAAATGACATGCAAATGGTCAAAGGAGTTGTGTTTTGTGCAGCTCTGAAAGTCCTCCCATGCACAACAATGAAGAGCAATTTATAGTAAATAAGGGGTTAAATAATTTGCTTGTTGCCATAAGAATTTGGATACTCAAGTGGATTCTACAAAACATGCACAAACGTCTCAAGATTCTTCATTTACTATCAGTTGATAAACCGAGTCTTCTCTTAACCGAGGTCGAAATAACGGTCTGGGAGTGGGGTTACTGGCTCTGCACTTTTTTTTAACCCAGACTGTGCTGGAAAGCTGTGTAATGCGGCAGGCATAAGCTCATAGGGATTCGTGTTAAAATGTATGTGAAGCAAAAGTTGACACTGTGTGCTCATTTACATGCTATTACCCAGAATCCCTGGCTGCAGTGGAAGCACTGTATGCTAAAAGATAATGGTGAAAAGCAGGTGTGTCTGAGACACGTGAATGTGCTCACGTTATATTTTTATTTGCCATAACCAAGAAACACTTGAAAAACAAGTCAAAAGGGAAAACACGACAAAGCTCCATTACCTGTGTACTTGGAAAATAACCTCCAATCTTTTAGAGGCAACAAAAATCCCAAGAACCATGTTTTATTGCGTAGAAAACTAGACCAAGACTATATGATAAATATCTTCACAGTGAGGATTATTATCTTCGATTGTTATTTTATGATTAATATTCATCAATACTTTGTAATGTATTCACTATATTAATTTTATGAAGAACGCCTTCACATTTTGTGTGACTACTAAATAATGAATGTCGCTGTATTATTTCAGTTTGCTCTTGACGTGCAAAGAAACAAAGTCTATCTATACATAAGATATATGAACTGAACCAAAAGCACGTCAACATTTTTTTTTTAAGTGAAAAAAGTGGGATCCAGACATTGAGAACCCCACAATCTCCCTTCCCAGCCCTGCAACCCACTTGGGAAAAACACGCAACAGATGCATGGGTGGAAATGAAACCCAACTGGTGTTAAGTGCCAGGGATACCTACTCTATTTATTTATTTATTATACTCTATATTTAATTATACTCTAGGTCCCTCTTCTGAGCTACTGTATCGTAGGCACACATTGCTGGCACACTGCTGGAAAGAATTGCTAGGAAGTAGGACTATTATGTGTCCCAGACACAGAGAGATCCAAAATAATTGTTCTTCTGAAATACCCAAATAAAATTGCTCGCACAAAATTAAAAACTTCCTCATGTTCGGCCTAACCACTCTGGTTTGCTATTTCCATGAAAAAGATTCCCCCCCCTCCCCCCCCCCTTTAATATAGACCTTTAAAGCTCTCTGGCTAGAACACACGCAGAAGATCAAACAGTATTAATTATTCCAATACTAAGGGAAACGTTTGATATTGCAGACACTTTAAAACGGAAAACATTTTCTGAATGCAGAACATCTGCTAGTCAGAAAAGTAGGAGCAGAGGCAGAAGCCAGCATCTGTGCGGGGACGCTCTTCAGTTTGGGACAGGGCATAGGAAAAGAGCCTTAAATGCGGTTATTGTTATGGCTTTTATCTGTTTGCCAGCTATATGTTCAGCTCCCATGCATTTAACCTCTTCACTTCCAGAGGCGCCTGCTACACATTCATGGCAGCAAAGGGAGGTCATTTTGAATCTATAATTGATGTAAATCCACAAAAAGTTTCAACTACAATCTACTGGTTTAAAAAGGCACCTTAAAAAAAATATATATATATATATATTTATAATATAAATTAATATATGCAGCCTTTGATTACCTTTATTGAAAACGAATGATCTAAGCTGCCAATCGACTTGTTCTCCCGTGATCAATCAGCAAAAATCCTGCTTCCCAGGGTTCACTAAATGGCTGCCTTTCAGTTTCAATCAATCCTTCAGTCAGTGTAACTCAGCAGCTACAATGTATTCTTATATTACCAAAGGAAAATTATCTATTGCTACAGTTTGCAGCTCAAACTGCTGGGAATATTGGCAACACATTATCACAAACAGGAAAGTGTTGCAATGATCTTGCACTGCTGGGGACGTGGCTAAAACCTGCTATAGACATCAAAGGATGCTCACTATTTTAAAACTCATTAAAAATGGCATTGAGTTGAATAATAAAAATTAAAATGGTAAGTATTATCTAATACTACAAAAGTGATTTATTTACAAAAACATATGTAGGAAATTGCATGGATTGCTACTTTTTTTTTTTTTAAATGCCAGAAAATCATATTTCAGCTCAATTGCTATTTAAATGAATGGCCATTACTAATACTAAAGGGGCGATACAATAATCTGCTATTTTTATATAAATTCTTCATCACAATGATATGATAGTCGCATAATCAATGCACAGCAGCACAATTAGATGTTGTGAGATAATACGTCCGTCATCTTTTAAACTCCCTAAAAAATGTCATTGGGCTGCATAAAAAGTTATGGAAAATCAGTCATTCTAGAAGCCAGAAAAATATGTGTGAAAAAGATACATAAATATGTATTTTGAAATTGTGTCTCAGCTTCTATGGTGAATTGGTAGTCTTACCCCATGGAATGTAAAGAGAGTTCATAAATAAATTTAAATGTACATATTAATTTAAGCAGAAAGCCCAAACGTCTCATCACCTGAAAACCAACACATTCATACCCCAAAGGTGCAGTGTAGAGGAAAGTTTTAGCATGTGAAGGATATTGGAATAATGTTGATCCACTGAATAATCTGATTGCCATTATTTGGAGCCAGGAAGGAATTTATATTTTCCCTTATATAAGACAGCATTGGGTGATGTGTAACTGGGGTTTTTTGTTTGCCTTCCTCTGGATCAAAATACTCTAAATACAAATTTAGGATAAGTATCTGTCATCTAAATTTAGCATAGGTTGAACTTGATGGACTTGTCGTTTTTCAACCTCATCTACTGCAGTATGTAACATGCAGTGTATACTCAAAAATGTGTCGTCATTACAGATACTGCTGTATAAGTATAATATTATTTATGTAATCTCCCAGATGTAATATTTCTCTTTTAAAAACCATAAACATAAAAATCATAATTGGGAATAGCATAGTCTCCAGTTTCTTCCAAAATATGTGTTTTGTTCAAGTTTTTGCATGGGTAATCCAATAGAATTAAACTATTTAAGGTCCTTGATGTCAGCAAAACCACTTTGTTTATAGCTGAAAAGGGACACAAGATGCTTAAGAAACTTGGATAACAAGTAGAGAACTCTACCTATGGCAATCTGTAATCAATGACATGTTATTCGTATGTCACCTACATCTTCCCTTGTATTGAGCAATAGGATGCCACGCTGTACAAATAATAATAATAATAATAATAATAGATATTATTGTGATAATTATAGCTGTGCACTAGTCATAAAATGAAAATATATAGTGAATACATTCTATCGTATCTGCTTATAAATTGCTGGTGAATAGTTATTATAAAATAATGATCATTGGGAAATAATAAATATCTCCTCCATGTCAGTTGCTGGTTCTGAATATATTCCCTGGGGAATCACTATAGAGAGAAGCACACAGAGTGTTCCTCAGGACACGGGTGTGTTGGTCTGTAGTTGAAGTGAATGTAAGGTCTCCGGAATGGATATTAAATGTATTCTCTAATAATTCTACACTGTGGGTACCTTTAGCAGCCCACAGATCATGTCCCAGGAGAACACTGGGACTGTAGCTCCTCGGGGCAGGGACTCCTCTTCCGAAATGTTACTTTTATGTCTAAAGCACTTATTCCCATGATCTGTTATTTATATTATCTGTTATTTATTTGATTACCACATGTATTACTACTGTGAAGCGCTATGTACATTAATGGCGCTATATAAATAAAGACATACAATACAATACTGCCGTTTTGGGCAGGTCTTGATACCATTTATTAGACCAAGATGTGAGATCTTCATAGATGCTCTTATATGCAGCTGAAGAGTAGACTTTTGTGACATGATAACAACATCTAGAAGAAGTCTGACCTGCACAGAATGGCAGTATTATGGTCAGGTGGGGCTGTAGCGGTTAGATACAAGTACATAATAAATTATAATTAATAATAATAATTGTTTGTTCTTGTAACTTTACAGAGACATTTCGCAGACACAGTCCCTGCCCCGTAAAGCTTACAATCTATGTTTTTGGGGCCTGAGGCACAGGGAGATAAAGTGACTTGCCCAAGGAGCTGACACAGGTAATTGCACCAGGTTCCCCTGCTTCACACTCAGTGCCAGAGTCAGTGTCTTTACTCACTGAGAATGAAGTACTTTCTCCAATGTGCAATCAGTCTAAGCTACACTGAGAGGGTTTACTATTCACATTCATTCTTAACTTTGGTTCTTTTTCTATTACACATGTTTTGTATTCAATGAAAAAACAATCATTTGGACTATTACAATGAAAGGTACTGTAGCAGTGAGTGTGGTGTAGGGACAGGCAGAGCAATGTATGTATGAGGGTTGTGAGTACCTGGTATAAATCTGCTATAGCCCCATTACCTCTCCCATTATAACGTGGGAAACATGTTTTGGCCACCTGTGGGGAGCACTTGCTAGTGTTAATGTTTTAACCTTTAATTGCCCCTGGGTGCTTTGCTGGCTCCTCTAAAGTAAGGAACCACTGAACTTACAATAGGTTTTGCTGACTATCCAAGCTATTGATTCATACACATGTAATACCCAGTGAGTGCTGGGGACCTACAGCAAAGGTTCTTACCTGTACCACTCCAGACCCTTGTCATAGCACCTGTCAAAAAAGTGGGGTTCGGCCCCCAGCGCTCTGACATCTGGGTGTATCCTCAGGAACTCCAGCAGGGCCCGGGTTCCCCCCTTCTTCACCCCCACGATGATAGCCTGGGGAAACTTCTTACTCCCAAAGCTATTGGAGATAGAGATAGCACCGGAGCTCAGCGCGGCTCTGTGCGCAGGGTAGGAGGGTGCTGTCCTGTTTAATGTCGCTGCGGAGAACACTGAGACAGAGCGCAATGAGTCCTCAGTACTAGACGCTAATAAACCTGTGGAGCCAGAGCTCAGAGAGTCCTCAGCGCCAATGATCAGAGATCCAGAGTGTAGTGAGTCCTCAGCACCGGTGATCACTGTCCCCGCGGAGCGCACAGTCTCGGCGGAGCCAGAGCGCACAGACCCTGGGGAACCAGAGCGCACAGACCCGGTGGTGCCAGAGCGCACAGACCCTGCGGAACCAGAGCGCACAGACCCGGTGAAGGCAGAGAGTAGTGATTTCTCAGAACCGATGATCAGCGTCCCAGCTGAGGCAGAGCGCACAGACCCGGCGGTGCCAGAGCGCACAGACCCGGAGGAACCAGAGCGCACAGACCCGGCGGTGAGCCCCGGGCGCAGGGAGCCCGTGCCTGGCTGGGACTCACAGCAGGAGGCGGTCAGGCAGTAGAAGAAGTAGGTGAAGAGAAAGATCATAGTCAGCAGGAGGGAGACTTTGGGCTGAGCCCTCAGTGCCCCCAGGTTTCCAGGCACGATCCGAGACTTTAAGATGCCACATCCCATGAGTGGGGCTTGGGACCTGTGCTGAAGGGGGCAGACATGGCACTGCTCTCTGCCCAGAGGACCCACTATTCCTTGTGTTACTTTAATCCCCTTTATTGAAGCGGTGTAATCCTGGGCAGGACACAACCTGCTCCTCTTTCATATCTTGCTTTTTAAAATCCAACAACATGCATTGCAATAAACCAGCATCATTTCTTTTCCAAGCCACTTAAAAGGAATGAAAACGTCTGTGTGATCCCAGCTGCCAGCACCTTGTGCAAACCCTGCGCTGCGCTCTGTACAATCCAGGTGAGGGCTGAGACACACAATGTTTTTGTGACAAGTGATCCACAGGCAAGCACCACCCACCCCCCCCTGTGAGAGGAGAAGGCTGGGGCTCCTCTTCGTATGGCTTTGCACTGCTTGTGTTTTCATGTCTGGAATAAAACGTGGTTTGTGCTTGGTTTGGGGGAGTGTCAAAACCAAGGGATTCCTCCCCTTTAACGGATTTGACTCAGAGATTTGCCAGCTCCTCCTACAGGAACCAGGGAAGACCCTCTCCATCAGGTACCCAGGATGAACCCAAACCCCTGGGCAGGGCACACCTGTTCCCAGCAGCCTGTCATTCAGTCACATCAGGGTTTTTTCCCCCTTATCTGTCAACAATATCACTATTTGCCCAAAATGACAGATTCGGACCAAGCTTAATAATATTTGTGTAACAGACCAACAGAATAAGTGCATTTCCCAACAGCTCAGGCACTTTGGCATCCAATGATTGGCGCATCCCCTCTTAAAGGATGATTTGAAAGGAGGGAGGTGTATCAGTGCTATGAAAACTACACAGAGATAAAAATCTCTAAGGTATGAAATAACTGCTCTAAATCTCCGGGAGAAATATGTTCTGGGTTTTTTTTTTATTTCTTTCTTCCTTCTTTCTTTTTTTCTTTTTTTTTTTACATTTACTCCTACAACAGTTAAGGGATTAAAAGAAGGTTAACATCTGAAAGCATTGTGTTCATAATGATTGCAGGGATCCTGTAAAATGTGTTTGCTTGTCACTCATGTGCAGCGCAGCCATGGGATTATATGTATACCGCAGAGTTGTATACGGTACATCTTGGGTTTTGCACAAGTCACACTAGGAATGTTTAGGGAAACCACTCCCAGTACACAGTCTGGGGAATGCCCTGGGAGATAATGGTTTTCACTTGCGCAGCACAGAATAAATATTTAAACTGCTGAAGCCTGCTGCCAATGGGCAGGTTGTATATGATTATTTGTCTCAAAGTGCAATCGTTTTTAAAATAAACACATCAAATGTAAACCCTCCTCTCAGGCATATTCAGTACTCTGTGATGGGCTTTCTTCCAGCCTGCTCTTAGAAATCATATCAAATGCTCTTAACCAATTTACAGCAAAATAACTACCAAGGCAGACAGATCATTCATTGTATATGCCCATGGAATAAGTAAAACATACAGCTGTATTTACCAAGTGCAGTAAGGCATGGGGCTCATCTTCAGTCCTCAAGCCCCCCCAACAGGTCAGGCTTTCAGGATATCCCTGCTTCAGTACAGGGGGCTCAATCAGAGTCTCGGTCTAAGACTGAGCCACCTATGCTTAAGCTGGGACTGATTGAGCCACCTGTGCTGAAGTAGGGTTATCCTGAAAACCTGACCTGTTGTAGGGGGGGAGGGGGGTGCTTAAGGACTGGAGTTGAGCACTCCTGCAGTAAGATATAAAGTAACTTTAAACACAATAAAGCCCATGTATAGCAAATGGCTTTGTAACAACTAACAAACAAACATTTGTTCAGCTTTGTGTGCATTTTCTAGCATTATCTTCTGCTCTGAGTAATTCAATAACCATAGGTAAAATAGAGATTAAAATGCACAGACCTATATTCATGAATGAATACATTTAATACACTCAGACTAATATGTCGGCTGCATATGAATTAGGGTAACCTACAGTGGGTGATACATCTGAGCGACTTGTAGAAGGCTGCATTTATTCATATGTACCATTAATAGCCTCATACTAGAGAGTCACAATCACTGAAGTTACCTACTAAAATGTTACTTTCTGTCTTGAATCCCAAATGGTAAGTCATTGTGGTCCTTATCCTAAAAAGACAAAGGAAGCGCACAATGGATCCCTAACAGTACCGATTAACCTTTTACTTGTTTGTGACATCACAGAAGTATTATTTACATCTCCTTGAGATCCTGCTTTTAATCGTTCCGGCTCCGGCAGGAGAATCCAGAGTCATTACATATATATATATATATAGGTCTGCAGATGTTCTCTTGGAATGTTTTCTCTTTCTAAGTTGGCTGCAATTCCGCAGTCATTTTCTTGTGTCATGCTACAGAAGGTCATGGGTTGAAGGTGTCACTGTCAAACACTTTCTTCCATGCCTTGCGACGGAATGTGGAATCTGCACCTGTTTGGACAGAAGCACTGGGAGGAGTGCAGACACTATAACTCATGGGTGCTGCCTGCACCCACAGCAAAAATGCAGAACACAGACATCACCCAACTTCTGTAGTGGTAGAAAGACCTGCAACACAGAACTTAGGCCCAGATGCACAAAAGGGTGCTAAGCTTAAGCATGCCTTAACTCCCCATTCATGTGACTGAGCACCCATTTGTGGATCTGGATCAGATGTTCTTGAAAAGCCTTAGCAGTATCTTTCTACACTTGTAATAACAAGTCTGCTTTTCTCGTTTGGACTTAGTCTCAACTACTTGGGGTCTAAAGCTTATTTCTATTCAGGTTAACTGACTCCATTGCATGTTTGTAATGATAAAGTGCAGAAACAAGGCACATTGTGCAGTGTATTCCGAATGAGTCTGAACCACATTGTTCAGTTTTACGTAATGGATTGATGGATAAATGCAGAAAAGCGTATTTATAGGCACAGCGCCGTCTTCTGCCTGTCTACAGGAAATGCAAAAAATCTTCTTGTTTCAATGTAGCAATCTTTCAATGTATCACATCTCATGCAGGTCTCCAGCCTGTTTCATACCATTTCACAACTTTCACAGTTTCCCGACACTCATAGAAGGAGAAAAAAAGACACCTTATTTGAAACATCCCATTATAAAATGTGTTTTCCTTAACTTTTCCCTAATCCCTCCTGTTCACACTCCCACAGTCACACTGAGCACAAAATTGGAGCAAAGAACCTTGATATACTGAGAATGACGTCGTTTGGCCCCGGATACATCAAACTGCAGAAAACCTAAAAATGCGGTATTATCGCCAAAAAAGTGCGTTATTTTTATAGTGCAATACATCAACGTAGTACCAGCAACAATTCCGCACTTTTGATCAGATCCGTACATTTTTTTTGATCCGCTAAATAAATAGATATAATACTGCATTTTCGGGTATTCACGGCCATACTGTACGTCACGTTTTAATATTTTTCGAACAGGATTGATGCCAGAAATATGCTAAATATTTTATCACCTGCGCCAGGGCTGGCGTTAGCCATATCTTTCCTCCGGGTGGCGGGAGGGGTTAACCCCTTGGTTACCTTAGCAGCTAGTAAAGCATTGCATGGCAATCGCAGGCCTCAAACGGGTTATTGATATGTCAATCATAGGCTTCTGTAATAATAGTTATTATAGGAACCTATGATAGAAATAATATCACTGGGATCGTAATGCGGTAATTAACGCATAATTGATGATTGTGTTAACTCCCTCATCGTGATTTTGCCCTGGAAATAGCACCTGGTAAATTATTATCGCAATCATCATGAATACCATCTTAAAATTGCGGTAATAAAACCCGTAATTAGTTTTTTTTAACCGGCTGCAATATTAACTCCCCTTTCACAGAGATTGATGTATCCGGGCCTTTGTGTAAATTTCTGTCCAAACTTGCCCACATTCCCCCAATATGTGCGGCTTGATGATCCCAGAATATAATAATAATATCTCCCTGTGACTGACTACACTCTCATTATCTGCAGCAGAAACACCAGGAAAACAGCTGATCTGAACAGAGCTCTGTATTCTGAACCATGAACAACAAGCTTCCATACACTCTCTGTCATGAATCTGTGAATTCTTATCAGAAAATCACATAGATCTACTCCAGTCCTCGAGCCCCCCCCCCCTCCTCCCCTCCCCCACAGGTCAGGTTTTCATGATATCCCTGCTTCATCGCAGGTGGCTCAATCAGTCCCTGCTTCAGCACAGGTAGCTCAATCAGAGGGCTCAGTCTTTGACTGAGCCTCTTATTGAGCCACCTGTGCTGAAGCTGGGATATCTTGAAAACCTGACCTGGTGAGGGGTCTTGAGGACTGGAGTTGAGCCCCCTTGACGTAGGGGGTATTACATATTACGGCTGCGGATTAGGGTTTAATGTTTTCACTGAAAAACATCGGGAAAACACAGCTGACTGATCACCTCCGACTTCCAGTTAAAACCGATAATTAACGGAAACGGAGTATTATTTGAATCCACCTCTTGTAGTCACCGACTAACCACTAGGCGACAAAGGCCCACAAAAGGGAAGGAGAGAAACTAAAATAAAAGTGCATCGATAAACACCAAATTTAAATGCCATTTTTTTTTAATTCTTAGCACTGATAAACACTGATATTTTTAATAAAATGAAAACACAGGAAAAACTGGAATCCCTAATTATGGTACATGAAAAAACTGAAGGGACTCTACATATATCATACTAGTCTTGCATCTATGTATCAAACAAATGTACATTAATAATACTTAAACATAGATATGGTCTTGTAAATCAGACAGAAATGGTGTTCAATGCATTAGCACGCAACCGGAAAAATGGCTCCTGTAAGGTCACTTTTGGATGTCGACTTGGATAACCCAGCTATTGTGAAGCGTGAGAAAGCTGATCGCCCATTTCAAGAGAATGGAAAAGTGATGTACAGGAGAACTTTCCGCTGCAGAAAAGGAAGGCTTTGGTGTAACGGAACTAGGACAGTGCAAGAGCTGCTCAAACATAAGCAGGCAGAATAATTGGCATCAGGTACAAGTTCCGGAGGAGACACAGAGAGTAAGAAAAGCGGAAACCGGGAGAATTTGGAACAAAGATATTAGAAGAAGAGAAAAAGAACAAGGAAAGCTAAAGATAGATATTGAAAAAAATGAATGGGAATGAAAGAAAAATGAATGGGAACCTAACAAATCATATTATTGGAAATAATACACAGACTGGTGCAAAAAAGTAATAATATATAACCCCTTTGTTATTATGTATCCCTTATATATATTAAAGCTAATTACAAATGGCATTAAGAGTTGAATTTAAAAAAATGTAGTAAGTATTATCTAATACTAGAGAACTGATTTTTTGTATTTTTTTTAAACACATTGGATATTGCTTAGGTTGCTCCTTTAAATGAAGGATACAATATTGGTTTTAGTACATAATTAGGGGTTTTGTATCAAAGTTATCTAGCTATAAAACTGAGGCAAAGAACAGCGTCAAATTTATGTCAGGGAAAATAATCATTTTCTCTGCTAATTATAGTGTTATTCTGTGCCTTATTTTTGCACCAATTTTGCACTGGAAATCATTGATACATAAGACCCACTAAATAACACTATATTTAATAACACTATATATAACTATATAGGTAAAATGAATGTATTACAGTACTATGCCACTTTAACATAGCGGATGTTTGATAATATCTCCATCGGTCTTCTTTTGGTTGTGTTTTTTTTTCTCCTTATTGTATTGATGAATTGTACACATGGCCGACCATTAGGCCATTCTGATTGGCCGTGAGGGGTATTTAAAGATGAGCACTACTTCTTGAACGTGCCCCCAAGATGAAGCAGGTGAGGTGCGAAACGCATTGAGGTTATGTTGCGTAGTGCGCTGTTACGCAATATGTTAGTATCCATTTGATGTGAAGAACCGACGAAAAACCCTACACAAACACTGATTATTCTGTATACAGCAGGGGTGGCCAACTCCAGTCCTCAAGGGACACCAACAGGTCAGTTACATATGAACGATATCCCTGCTTCAGCACAGGTGGCTCAAATCAGTGGCTCAGTCGCAGACTGAGCCACTGATTGAGCCACCTGTGCTGAAGCAGAGACTGATTGAGCCACCTGTGTTGAAGCAGGGATATCCTTAAAACCTGACCTGTTTGTGGCCCTTGATGACTGGAGTTGGCCATTCCTGGTATACAGGAACGCTCCAGCACATGGAGCCCAGTGGATGATGCTGGCTGTTTACTCTCGGGGACTTTACTTGGTTATCGGCCAAGGGTCTATGAATATACTTTTAATTGTAAGTGTTCAAATGTTCTTTTATTGACTTTATAATACACTTTTATACTGATCCCTGGTGCACTCTGCGTGTCCCTCTCTCACATAACACCTAATACATTACAAAAGCTGCAGCGCCCCTTTCAGTGTGCAGTACACAGTGTGCTCCAAAGGTTGACACCAAAAGGGTATTGGACCAATCTCCATGCTATGTAACACCCCCTAACATCCGCCAGCCTCTGCCCTGAGCCCCACAATTACAGAGGCCCTGTGCTCTTCCCCACAATAATTAAACTGATTGCCGGGGGTACAGCGTGGGGCTGTCTCTTACCTTGTCCGGCGGCATCCAATCCTGCAGCGTTTTGTTGTGACGGCACCCTGGCATCACATGGTGCCGCGTTGCCATGACAATGTCACGTCACATGACGCTGTAACGGCGTGACACTGCGTGGTCTGAAGAGGAGATGCCACGCCGGACAAGGTAAGAGGCCCCGCAAAAGCCCCACTGCACCGAGTCCCGCAAACGTCCTAGCCGGCCCTAATATTCCCCATCCTCAAATGGGATCAGCTGTCTGGCTGGACCATACGCAAACCTGAGGCATATTCCACCCCACAATCACTTTACCTTTGGTTACAACATTGTGCCTCATTCCCTCTAGAGTGTAAGCTCTCTGGAACAGGGGCCTCATTAGCTTCTGTATCTGTTTGTGCTTGCTTGTTCTTATTTGTATTGATATGTAACTCTGTTGATGTCACATGATGATCAAATCTGTGTGCCCCCTTTTGTACCGCGCTGCAGCATGTGTTGATGCTTTACAAATAAACAGTAATAATAATAGTCTATTTTGCACTTCACGTGTTCCTATGTAAAGCTTTGCGCCTGATAACGTGTGTCGAAGTGATATGAGTTTAGGTAAAGCTGGGAGAGACCCGTCTGTAAGGGCTGTGGATGGAGCTTCCCAAACAGCTGCATGTTATCAGTAATCTGAGAGAATCAGAAAATACGACCTGTATCCATTTCCCCGCAGAATAAACACAATCTCTACCCTTATCATCCCCTGTGGTATACATTCCTGCAATAAATGGCACAGTTCGGGAAAATTGCAGGCACAATGGACCATTGGTCCTCGGTGTATCACAGCTGTTAGAAGTTTCCTTATAAACTAATCCTAACCTTATTAGTGTATAAATCTAGGAGACAGATAAGAAAAATGTAGCCAACAGAGGCTGAGATGTCAGGTCCTGTCAGCTGAGCGCGGAATCTCATGGATTCTGTTACTGGAAAGAGAAATCTTATCTTGTTTGGCATCAGTTTCATTCCTGAGGGTTCCTGCCGGATCCTTCATGACACAAACCTTTGTGCAGCCTTGTGGACCCTGAATAGAACAGAAACTGAACTACTACATGTATTAAACCCCCCATCGATGGCAGAAAAATGGGTCAAGGGTGCAGCCCCAGTTACAGTGGAGGTGCATCAAATGGAACCCTACTACCAAAAGCCCAACTTCTGACATTCGTACCTCGCCTAATGGGTTGGGGTGTAGTGGTCAAGGCAAGGGGTTCTCAACTCCAGTCCACAAGACCCCGCAACAGGTTTGGTTTTCAGGACTTCCCTGCTTCAGGACAGGTGGCTCAATCAGTGGCTCAGTCTTTGACTGTGCTGAAGCAGGGATGTCCTGAAAACCTGACCTGCTGCGGGGTCTTGAGGACTGGAGTCGAGAACCCCTTGGTTAAGGAGTTAGTCTTGTGATCTCAAATCTTGGCCGCTCAATTTCAGTTGACCACAACAGGTTTCCGCCTGACACATTTTAATCACCCGAGTAAGATTGTGAAGCGAGCTTTACTTTCTCTGCAAATATTGTCATTTTGGCTATTTTCGTGGTGGGATGCGAATGCCCCGAATGGTCCAGTTTGGCCAACGTTTCACCCATCTCTATTTACCAGTTGTGTAATACAAGGGGTGGAAAAAGAAACCCTATTATTGCCCCATTGCTTCTGTCTTCTCCTTTACTTTTGTACAGAGACTGGGCAGCATGCCACCCGTGTTACAATGGGTTTCAGCTCCTGCGTGCTTGTGTTGCTTTCCACGTGTGGTCTTATCTTGCCGTTCTAGTTACCAGGACTCATCTGCCATCCCTATAATAAATGAGTGACTCCTCATTAATACAGGAGCCGGGGGAAGCTGCACATTTATCGTCTGTTGCCAGTGGTCTTTAAGGGACATGATTTGCTGTTGCAATAAGAGTCAGCCATTTACTACCATTAGGCTGGGAGGACTAAACTTTGCATGACCTCTATACATCATATACACCGGACGGGGGGGGGGGGGGGGAGGAAGGGATATTGGGGCAGCTGCCTCTTGGAAATATTGGGACACATTGGAGAGGTACAAGTAGCTGTGGCAGGAACCTGTAATTCACCACCACCAGATTGTGCGGTGTAAAAACCTGCTTCATGCTACATTTCCTCTCTTGCCTAGAGCAGGGCCACCAACAGACCATGTATTAGGGGTATCTCTGCTTCAGCACAGGCTGCTCAGTTGATGACTGATTGAGACCTCTGTGCTGAAGCATGGATATCCCTAATACCTGGTCTGTTGGTGGCACTTGAGGACTGGAGTTGGCCTCCCCTGCCTTAGAGTCTTCAAAGCCGGTCACAGCTTCAGGGACATGGAAGCAAGGTTCAATCCAAGAACAATAAGGTACCAAAGGGTGTGTGTATGTGTTCCATTTGTTCCAACATATGTCTTATTTGTACACTGTTGCCTTTATCATATATTTAGAGCAGGGTTTTCTTCTCTCTTTTGGCAGGGCCTCTTGTCCCTGGGTCCACCTTCTGCTTTATTTCACATTGTTTATCTGCCTCAGTTGCAAGACACTGCAGATATAGTTGGCGGTTTATAAATAATAATGACGACTAGTGGGCATTGTGTACTGTGCAGAAGTGTCATAATCAGGGAAGTGAATGAACAGGTTTCTCCTTGCTCAGACTTTGAATCCCACCCAGATAATTCAGTCTCTCGGGTGACCCGACAGCTGTTGTCCTCTCCACTGACCTTCTGCTCCCTGTCTGCCCTTCCTCATCTCTATGATTAATGCTCACTACGGGACACCTGTCCTTTCCAAACATAGAGGTGAGGAGAAGCTGGCACATGACCAGTGCTGGACCCGAAGGATCATTTTTAGAGGGGCGGGGGAGTCTCTGACTCTTTGTTTGGATGTTTTCCACCTTCCAATTCTTCTCATTTTCTCTATTACCATCTCCTGCCTTAAACCTCTCTCACTGACTGCCTCGCACCTCTAGAATGCCCTTCCCCTCAATACCCGACTAGCACCCTCTCTATCCACCTTTAAGACCCACCTTAAAGAAGCATATGGGTATCTCCGTGCATGATACTATATACCTCACACATCAACCTTGACTCCTTGCAGACGCACTTACCAGAATGCCCTCCTACTGTCTCTGTACACTCTTCCTACTTACCACTTGTAGTGTAAGCTCTTCGGGGGCAGGGACTCCGTTTCCTAATGTTACTTTATGTCTGAAGCACTTCTTCCCATTATGTGTTATATTATGATGTCACGTGTATCATTGCTGTGTACATTAATGGCGCTATATAAAGATATACATACAGCCCACATTGTTTCTTCCCAGTTCCCTCTATGCCTATGCTGGACTGCTAATAGATATAAGCATGAGGGACATCTACCCCAGCACTAATAATATGGCAGCGTCAGCAAGGTTCTCTTTTTATAAGGGAGATTCAAATGGAATCTTAAAAATGTACATTGACCTCGCAGCCACGGGGAGACAGATCAAGATTTTAAATCTCTCTCCCCAATTTAAAAGCCAAGGTGAATTACTGTCAGCTGTAGCACCAGCATGATGAGAGCTACCTTTATAGGAGTTAGCTGGGATGGGTGAATAACTGGGGACCAGAAGAAGGTGGTTAAGCATATTATTATTATTAATAATAATATTATTATATTAATATTATTAATAATATTATTATTATTATTGTAGCAGGACAAGGTGATATTACATCCAAATGCCATTTTGCCTCATAATTGCTAACTGTGAGGAAACTATACACAAACTCAGCATTTGATGTGGAAATTAAACAGTACCCCAATCATTTTCTGGCTAAATGAAGCTGAAACCCCTTAAACGTTTGCTGCAGTGGGATAATATGGGTTGGTCCTTAGTTGAGATCATTGAAGAAATTAAATGTAAAGAGTGTCATATACTTAACTACTTGCAGTGCACATCTCAATAAATGCCATCGTCCAAAAACAGCTTATTCCTTCAGAAAATCACGCTGTCTGCAGGTGAAGTCATTAACATGCATCTCTCTCCTACCATCCTCAATTCCATTGTACACCATGTTATTCCTCCTATCACTCATGTTGTTTGAAGAGCAAACAAAAATCCTACTTGTGAGTATATTCACACGTCTCAGACAGGTCTGCACCCCGCCTTTCCCCATTATCTCCCAGCATACACTGCTTCCACTACAGCCAGGGATTCTGGGTAATGACATGCAAATGAGCACTCAGTTCTTTGAAGAATAATGCTGGCTGCCCCATGCTGTGTGGGATATTTTACTTGGGGCTCGGGTCCTTGATCTTACACAGGAGCAATAGACCCAGAAGGAGAGCGTGTTCTGTATTTCCTGCCCCAGCCCTTCCAATGTGGCGTTGGTGGTGTGATTTTACGATAATTAAAGTCAGAGACATCGCAGGGACCAATGGAAATAAATGGGTGTGATCTGATTTTGCTTCTAAACGTCTATTTTGGGCAGAAGTTATGGGGAACTACATAACTGAGAGCTATATGAAGTCTGGTTTTAAGGATATCCCTGCTTCAGACTGAGCCTCTGATTGAGCCACCTGTGCTGAAGCAGAGACTGATTGAGCCACCTTTGTTGAAACAGGGATTGAATGAGCCAGCTGTGCTGAAGCAGGGATATCCTTAAAACCTGACCTGTTGGTGGCCCTTGAGAACTAGTGTTAGCCACCCCTAGTCTAGAGACTAAATCATGTACATATATTACATTACACTGGACAATGTAACCTGGTATCTATAGGTTCCAACAGGATCTAACAGCAGGAATGAGAGCGCAGGCGGCTCAGCGGAACGGGTGACAGGACGGGTCTGGAACGTCAGAGCATTGTGCATTAACGGCCAACGTTTAATAACTTATTGGCTGGTCATTCCCTGTCGAGAGTAGTTTAGTATTATAGTTTTGCAATGAAATCTCAGCTCCACTGAAATACAGACTTCATTAAAACCAGACAATGAAGCCCCAAGTGTTTGTGTGAACGAATTATGGTGCAATAATCCCCAGTGTTTTATGTCCCCCGGTCGGAGGCAGCATTTCATTTCATGGCATATCCCACATGCTCATTGTGACCTGCTGACATTTCTTCACATTATATAATAAGCATCGTTCGGTTTACCCTTATGCAGCCAGGATAGGGCAGGGGCAAAGGAAACCCCTATACCTCACCACAAAGAATAGGTACTCTGAGTAGTTAAATTAACATCTGACAAACTCACCCTGTGGTGACATATTGTTACGGGACCTTTGTACTGCCTTATTGACTCCTTTCTAATCAATTTTAACAATTAGGCCACGGAAAAATGTAATCAATTCAAATAAAAAAACCATTAGGCAGAGTGTACCTGAATGGCCTGTAATATAGACATGTCAATGGTTGCGTTATCCTCCGCGTTTCACGGTCGGTGTGAATCACAGATAGGGTTGCCAGGTGTCCAGTATTGAACCGGACTGTCCTGCATTTGGATACTCTGTCCAGTAAAAAATGAGAGGTACTGTAATACTGGACATGTATGTGTCCGGTATTTTCCTCCCTGGACATAGTGACCTGACGCACCTTTCACCATTGAGTCCAGTATTTTTGGAGAAGCCACCAGGCAACCCTAATTCACAGAGCAGAGAAATGTTTCATGTCATTTACCATAGATTCATTCCGCACATATCCCAAAGTCATCAAAAACCTTCCACCTCCGCGGCCAGTGTGCAGCTCCGAAAACGTACATCTGTTTTCTATACATTCATTTTTCTGTGACGTGACCAGTGCTGGCCAAATGAAAACCACACCAGCACCGTTGACCTCTGCCCTAAAGGACTTACACTCGAGTTTTCCTGTGGAAGAAAGTACACCCTTATAGCGTTCTACCTAACAAGTATCTTCAATACACCCAGTGACTATAATTATTTAAACAATTAAAAATGAATATACTATCGAAATCCTAAAATTACATCCGTTTTGGATAATTAGTCCAAACAATTGCAGGATGTTTTAAAAGTCTCTAAATGATACATTCTGCCTGGAAATCCCACGGATTCGCTCAAAAATCAAAACTTCAAACTCGAAAGTTGTAGTCACGCCAAGGGAGAACTGCAATTTTTTGGAGACTAATTCTCATACCTAATGTAGCATGGGGGGGGGGAATAAAAAACTTTCCCAAGGATCTCACAGAGACGGTCTAACGGATTATCTGGTTCTCACTCTTAGGACATAGATGAAAATCGCATAAATAACCTGTATATTTAAACATATCATTTATGCATCCTTCTTTTTAGCAGTCGGAAGATTCACAGGTATAAACAGGCAAAGGAGGGTGGGTGGGGGGGCGTGTTGGTCATTTCTTCCATGGAATTACACAGGAGGGAGCGGGAGTAGGGGGTATAATACCTTTTATTGGACCAACAAGTAGGTGATATGTTACAAGCTTTCCAACCTCTCAGGGGCAGGACCTGATGAAGGACTCTGAGAGGTTGGAAAGCTTGTAACATATCAACCACTTGTTGGTCAAATAAAAGGTATCATACCCCCTTACTCCCTCTCAGTCCTGTGTTACTACTGTTATAAACATGCATTTTGTTGCAGAAAACCATCCATTGGATTAAAACAATTTTTTCTGCATGATAGACCCCCTCTGGCAGTGAAAGGGTTAAAAGGACACAGTGAGCGATTTGACCCAGTTTTCCGGTGTTTTATGTCCCGTCCGTGCTGGGGTAACAGTGGGCAGATTATCTTGAAATGACCTCCGTATATTATCCACCCTGCGAGCCCCTACTGTCCCATTGAACCAAATGCAGGATACTTCCAGGCAGCGCCAGTTATTAGAAAACAAATCTTTCTTCTGACCTCTGACCTACAGACAACCCCGTCCTGCATGCAGAAGAGGGGGCTGGAATTAACCCCTTCCCTGCTAGGAAGATCTGGGCTGCACTGAAGGCATTTTCAACAACAATACAGCTGTAAATACAATTTTATTTCCAATTATCCATAGGAAGACTACACACAGAGACTAATAAGAAACGTTTTAAAGTCCCTCTAAATCAGGAACCTTAGATCAGCGGTGCGCAATCCTCCCCCCCCCTCCCTGCGTCCCCCTCCTTACCTTGGCTCCGGCGTTCTGATGTCATAACAGCAACGCTGCGTCACGTGACCCCCACGGCGTCATTTGATGCCGCATCACCAGATGCCTTAAGAGCCAAGGTAAGTGAAGTTACAGAGGCCTTCATCGCTTGCCTGGCTTTTTATTTACATGCCTTCGGGAAGCGCGCGGAGTCTCTGTAACCGCCGCGCCCCCTGCAGAGAATCTTGCGCCCCCCAGTTTGCGCACCCCTGCCTTAGATTATTGCGTTTCATTGTTGCTATTTAAGCCGAATAGAGATGTGCAACACTTTTGCCCAAATCTGCAAATCAGGCTAAATTTGATCTTTGTTTGCAAAAAAAATCTCGCGAGGATATGGCAAAGTTCGAGTACAGTTTTTTCGGACGGATCACATGACCAAAATTAAGTAACTAAAAAATGTAACATTTGCACGTCTCTAAGGCCGTGCTTATAGCGCCGGCGACGGCAACCGAAAACAAACGCATTGCCCCCGCCTCGTGCGCTTATAGTGCATGCGACGGCTACAAAGTGACGGAGCGACGTTGCCATCGCGAAAACTGGTAGCCGGCAAAATTAGATTTTTCAAGGGCTGTCGCGTCACGTGACGGCCCTTGAACCATCAAAATTGCCGGAAACATGTGTCGCCATCGACGGCACTATAGGCACGGCCTAAAGCTGAACTTTGGCTGCTTTTATGTATTTCAGCTATTAAATACAAGAATCTAAAATAATATTAAAACCAGTTGCAGAGCTAGGTACCAGTGCAAGTTTAAACAAAAGGCTCCCCTCTCACCCTGGGGCCCAGCCTGCAGCACAGACCAAAGTCTCCGAATGTCTCCCCGCTATATGATCCCCAATCTTAACATGTCAAAGACGGAGATCCTCATACTGCTTCCCAAGCCTGGCCCTACTGCCCCCTTCTACAATACTGTTGGCTGTACTATCATACACCCAGTATCACAAGCACGCTGCCTAGGGGTCACATGAGACTCCTCTGTCACAGCCTCCTCTCACATTCGCAATGTAGGTAAAACCTGTTGATTCTTCCTCTGTAAGGCTGGGATTATACACTCTGCTTGCTTGGGAGAGTGGGAGCGCACGCCGTGCAACGCGGCTCTAGCACAAGCGATCTGTAAACTCTCCTGGAAAGCGAGGTCCAGGCGATAGGGGGCGTGTCTGGGGAGTGGTGGGGGCACGGCTGTGACGTCACACCGCTGGTTCGCCCTCATTGGCTGAAACGCCGCCGTGATGTGACCATCGCTCGGCCACCGCGCCAATAATCTTTGTCTTTCGAAAATGTGGTCACACTTACTTTGGGAGTAGGATCGAAAACTAGACTTTCCTGGGTGCAGGGAACTCTATGGGAGAGTTTTACCCTGACCGGGTATCTCCTGGAACATAAATGGGCATAAAGTTCCACACCCCCCCGCTACGTTCTCTTCTGAGAACTTGGTCCCTCCTGACCGCGAGTTAGTCCAAATCTCTTGGAACTCAAATTGACATCAAATCTCAGCCGCGTTCGCTACGATCGTATCTAAGAACTTGGCCCCAAAAGTCGGGACTAAGACTCTGGCGGGCAGGCTTTTCAGGCTTGAAATCGAAGCCGGTTGCTCTGCTATTCGTGCAGAAGCACCTTTGAAAAGCCAGACCACTCTCTTACTACCGGAGACTACGAATCTGATTGGCTCATCAATTCTTATAGTATTCTGAGTTTCATTCACAAAACTCTGCAGCCAATCAACACGTGGGAAAATTCTCAAGCAACCAATCAGAGCCAAGCCGGAAGAAAAGCTGGGTCAGCTGGAAATCTGACATGGCCAAGGGACATGTGTAAGCTTGCCATCTCTCTGCCTGGCTATCTCAATGCCACCCGCTGGGACAGGCTCCACCAGGTCTGGCAGAGCAAGTGGCATCTCGGAGGACTGTCATTGATCTCCGGACTTGGTACTCCGCCTTTCCCCGCTGACCAAATGCTGTTCACACCTCTGGGCTTCCTCTGACTGCTTTGAACTTACCGGCGCCTATGGGTTAGCTCGGGCAGCCTGTTTGGACATCAGTTCCGAATGTAAAAAAGCACATCACATTATTAATGTATATTTTACTATACTTCTGAGTCTTGGGGAACAGGGGACAGAAAAGGAAAAATATTGTAGTTTTATTTCTATCTCAAAAGCAAAAGAAAGACGGTGCAAAACAGCGCTAAAAATAACAATACCCCTATTGGGACACACGTGGAATACAATTGAAATGACAATGGTGGCAGCCAGACAGAAACTGACAGTACAGTCAGTGGGATGGCATAAGGAAAAAAGAGAATGCTGGCGCCAATCGTGACAATAAATTATATATATATGAAAAGTCCAAACCAAATGGGTGGTAGTCCAATTGATGTCCTTGGATGGTCAGTGGATGAACAAACGGACTGTGGAAACTCTCCAAGGGATGGTGGGATATGTGAAAATAAAAGAAAATAAATTATGGTGCAGTATATCAGTCAATGCAGATATAAAACCATGGAACATATAACATTAACAACACAATACAAACATGACACACTAGACAAACTAACATTAACACAAGCCAGACTATAAATAATTAAAAGCTATTTATTAACAACTATTGCGGGTTCCGTGGTATGCAGACATCAATCCGGGGGTGGGGGTAAAATCGTTGCCCTACTCACACGATAAGAAGTTTTCAGCAGTGAGGCTGAAGACACAGTCCTTGGTAGTCGCAAAATGGCGACGGAGTCTTCTTACTGGCTCCCACTGTACGGGGATGCAGTGTAGAACACACGGGCCGCAGGACCTGTACCACCAAACGGACTTGACGTCACGCTCCTTCCTCCTTCTGCCGAAGTCCTGTCCTCTTGTTAGTCTCGTCCCCCACAACCACAATGTGTGGTGTTGTGGGGGACGAGACTAACAAGAGGACAGGACTTCGGCAGAAGGAGGAAGGACGTGACGTCACGTCCTTGGTGGGGTACAGCTCCTGCGGCCGTGTGGTTCTACACTGCATCCCCGTCACGTGGACGCCAGTAGAAGAACTCCGGTCGCCATCTTGCACTACCAAGGACTGTGTCTTCAGCCTCACTGCCTGAAAACTTCTTAATCGTGTGATAGGGCAACGATTTTACCCCCCCCCCCGGATTGATGTCTGCATACCACGGAACCCTGCAATAGTTGTTAATAAATAGCTTTTCATTATTTATAGTCTGGCTTGTGTTAATGTTAGTTTGTCTAGTGTGTCATGTATGTATTGTGTTGTTAATGTTATATGTTCCATGGTTTTATATCTGCATTGACTGATATACTGCACCATAATTTATTTCTATCTGCCTTATTCCCCACACACTTTCCCTTGGACTCAGTCTGGACTCTCAGAGTCCCCCCTCAACCTTATATACGGTTGGGGCACCCACAAACCCTATACTGGTTGTGGGTCACCTGGGCACTAGCTGGGGTACCCCCCTTAACCTAGTGATTCCCTCAGCTACAGGAATATATGTTTTATCCCTGTGCCCCATTCTCCTTTCTGGGCTGTGCTGAAGCAGGGTACCCTAGTGGTGAGTCGCGCTTGCGTTTACAAGGGGAGGTATTGCCGGGACAATGTGCCTACATGTATCCGAGAATCAGGCATGATTCCCCGGGTACATTTATGGGGGAACCGACAGCTCCGGACCCCAACCTCCTAGGCACATTCTGTCAACGGTTCCTCCGCCAACCCCTTCCCCCCCATCCCCCCTTGAAACTCATACCCTAGCAATCCCTGCTCGCTGACATGCCCGGAAAGGGAAAAACACGAAAAATACTTTTCTTACATACAATGCAACAGAATGGTACATTGTTACTGAGCCCAAGAGCTGACTCTCTGGGACCCTTATACACGGATCAGAGGTAACCAAAACGGGCTTGACCTTTATTTGAGAGCCTGGTCACCCCCTCCCGTCACAATGGGATAACAAGGAATCATTTGCAACATGTGACATCCATTTATTCTAATGGAATTAAAATAATAAGATAATTCTTCCCATCAACAGACCAGCAATTTACTCATGTCCTGCTCAAGTAAAAAAATAGATCTTCAAACAGAGAGCCATGCGCTTTCCTTTATTCGCCATGCATGTGCATTCCTTTCCTCCAGGCAAAGTGTAGTCTGGGACTGTAAGGTAAGGATCAGCGGTTAAAGTTCAGGTTAAAGCCAACAAGCAAAGGAAACACAGGCCGTGCTGTAATATGGAAACAGTTGGAGTACAGGAGACAGGGTGCATTTATATTAAACTCCTATAAGCCTCTCCTTAGCGGGACGACAGGGGGCTTTAACCCCTTCTGTGCCGGTGGGACCAGCGACTAATTCTGCAGTTCACAGAAACCTGTTGCAGTCCCTAAAATGACGATTTAGTACAGGGGAGACCTTTATTTCAGGCATGCCAATAAATGGTAATTTTTGGGGTTTGTATGGGTTTACTGGGTATCTGTATGCCAACAAATGGACACACATTTTTTGGCAGGCCACTGTCCAACTCTCCCTCCTCTCTCACTCTCACCCACTCCCCTCCTCTCTCACTCAAATCCTCATCTCTCACTCAATTCCTCCACCCTCCTCCTCTCACTCAATTGCCCTCATCTCTCACTCAATTCCTCCCCCCTTCTAGGATTTTTATCTTAGGGGCTGCGGGGAGGCCTCCAGTCCTGCGGAAGAGGGGAGCAGGGGCCTCGTGGGCAGATGCAGAAATTAGGCCCAACTTCCGGGGGGGAAGGGGAGAGGTGGCGTGAGGAGAGGCTGGTCCCTGAGTATCACGTGGGCAATTACAAATGCCACAGAGGTGCCACCCCTTATGTAGTGCATTACCCAACAGGCAGCAATAAGAGGACAGCCCTTCCTCATTGTACACTCATTCTCACAATAGAATGTTGTGGTATATACAGGGATGAAGCAGACGAGGCAGCACCCTAATCAGCGAGCCCTGCTTTTATATTATATAAATAATGATGCCCAGAGAACAGGGCAATACTAGCAATTAATACCTCAGCCAAGGAGTTCAAGTATAACCCAGTTGGGGTATTAATGGCCAGGTAATGCTCTCTTCTATTATTAGTGTTATGGGCTAAATTTGTTCTCATTCGATTTTATTTTCATCTAACATTATAACATTGACAGCTGTTAGGGGTTGGCATTTCTGGACATTCCTAGGCCACTAATGAATATTAAACGTCAGAGCGTTTGTTTTCGCAAGGTTTTCCGTTTATATTATATGAAGGAGTTGCGCTGCCTGGCAGCACAGGAGTTAATAAGAGTTAATAACAGACGGGTGATATGATCTATAGAGATGTTTATTACAAAAATACTCCACGATGTGAACCATGAGATACCGCACCGTGTTATGATCTGGTATATATATATATATATATATATATATATACCTCCAAGCAACTGTGAAACAAATATGAAATTACTGTAAACCAATAAAAACGCTGATGAAATAAAAGAAAACGTTACTTTAGGAGACAAAATGAAAGATTGAGAGTTGCAGTGGGGTGAGACTAAATGTTTAGCGCTTGTCCATGGGGCAAATCAACTTAGCCCGTCTAGAGTTTATTTATTTATTTATTTTTTAATGGTGTTTTAATTAACACCAGGTTAATTAGCTTCCATAATAAGATTCAATCCTTAAAGTAATTGTCTTACTTATTTGTAACGCGTGAAAAATGAATAGGAATCGCATTTTGTGAGACATTGTAATCAAGACTTTCAGCTACTTCTGTTTATCTGTTTGATTAATGATGTATGTACATCTTTATTTATATAGCGCCACCCAGGTACATAGCGCTTCACTGCCGTAATACACAGGACAATATAATATAACATATCGTGGGAATAAGCACTACTGACATAAAAGTAACATTAGGAAAAGGAGTACCTGCCACGAAGAGCTTACAATCTAAGATGGCACCATAATTACTTTGTAAACAAAAGAACAGAGCAAGGACATGCAGTGTTAATGACTACACAATGTCTTTTAACCATTTAATCCAGGGGTTCTCAACTCCAGTCCTCAAGACCTCCCAACAGGTCAGGTTTTCAGGATATCTCTGCTTCACATGTGAATACTGAGCCACCTGTGCAGAAGCAGGGATATCCTTAAAACCTGTCCTGGGTCTTGAGGACTTTGGTCCTGCCCTTTTAATTGATGGATTTAACTAAACTTAAAATGGTGTATTGTAGCTCTTATCCCATTCAGTACTGTATATTGTAAGCATCACATTGCAGAGAACACCAGCAGCTAACTAAGTAACAGTCATTTTGCTATCATAACTAGAGATGGACGAACCAGTCGAAATCCGATTCCAGGAAATACCAGTGTTTTCCATTCATTGTTACAGAGTCAATCCGCGCTGATTAATTCAAAACCGCCACTGGTTACAATCCGCTGGCGGATTTTAAGAATTCAATACGTAGATTCAGCAATCCGTTGACGGATTTTACCAATCCAATCCGCGTGCGGATTACAGAAACCGCGGATGGATTGTAAATGTTGAGAAAGAAAGAAAACAAACGCAAAAGGTGAATCGCCCTATTTGAGACTCATCTGCAGAACTCCGGGGACCAACGGAACCGGCCGATCTGAGGCGGATCCAAACCCGCAAAAAAAAAAAATCCACCCATCTCTAATCTTAACCCCATTACAAATAGCTGTTTTCCTGTCGGAGAGCTAGAACATGGAATAAAGAGAAATTAAGTTCTTTTCAGGGAAGAGGAACTGCACAAAGCCTTAATTTTGTCCAGATGCTGTTGGGTTTTGGCAGGTGTGCTCTCTCTGGAGCAGTAATGGCTTGCTAATGGGATGAGTACTTTTAGGTAATTAGGCTACGTTGTGCGTGTCAGTTAAGCCAGGCAAAAATAACAAGGCCCCTTTCTTTTGTTTATCGGTTACACAAATTTCAGAGGGGAGGAGAAAAATCTCTCAGAACACGAAGGACAAATATACAACGTTTCTCGAGATAAAAACAAATCGCCCTGAGTGCGTTTCAGGCAGCACAGGTCCACCTGGTTCCGAGAGTCGGCCCCGAAAAGGTAAATAAAACAAAACTGGTTCAAGCTATTTTCTATATTGAAGTTGACATTGAGTCCCGTCTCCTAAATTAACAGAAAACACTGAGCATGACAGCACATTTCCAACTGGCCTAAGCGATGTGTACTCAGAGAAGAAAGACCCCGAAACGTTTGGGGGGGTCTCTCCCAAAATTACTGGATTCTGATGAAGAACCCTTTGGAGGTTCGACAGCTTGTAACGTACTGTACTAACTCTCTGTTGGTTCAGTGAAAGGTATCGCGCCACCTTCTCCCTCCTCTGCATTCTACTACCGAATGCTCTGCAAAAAACACAGTAAATTCATAGTGTAGAAAATAATGTGTACCATTCATTTGACCCTCTGCCATTCTCTCTGATTCCACCTCATCTGTCTCAGATTGTTATCCTGGTGTTTACATCGGTGTTAAACTTAGATACACTTTTGTAGATCAGTATTGGGGACCTGAGGAAGAACTCTCACAAGCATGTCCAAAAATATCAATCGTTAGTCCAACAAAAAAAAAGGATCACCTAATACTGAAGTGCACGTTTAGCTTGTCCTATTGCAACTGGTCTAACCCAACTATGTAATCCATGATAAAAAAAAATTCTATTTGTTACACTATCTACCCATTTCCCCTACTTAGTAAAAGTTAATTGGCTGTACTATGTCTAAAAGCAATCTGCATAGGATTAATTTGTATCTATAACAAGTGTTCAGGAATTGTGTGTGTACTGGGCACCTCCATGTCTGCTGGAAGACCGTTTCATGCCCACAGAAACAGGGGACCCCATAATGCAGACAGAATGACCCCTGTTGGTTATTGGGGTGGGTTAGAGCAGGGGTGCTCAACTCCAATCCTCAAGACCCCCACTATATCATATTCCAATACTTCTCTACCGCTGCCACGGTCTAGATTCGAGGTCACACAATTAAAATCACCCCCTAGAACGAGACATTTGGATGTAAATAAAAAAGGTTTAACCAAACCAAATAAATCCCTTCTTTGTTTTTTCGTTTGGTAGCCATATACATTAATTAATCTGTGCTTGACATTCTGGAATGACACATCTAGGATAAGACATCGGCCTGGGCTCAGGTCAATCACTTTTTCACAGTGGAAGTCATATCCCTTGAATAGAAACCCCACCCCATCACACAGGTCAGGGCCTTAGGACCAAAAAGATGCACCGCTTGTCCATTCAGCGGAAACTGCCGAAATTTCCCTAAGGGACGAGAGTCTGGTTTCCTGCAGGAATAAAATGTCAAAGTCTAGGTCCTTGAAAGAGTTATATGCCAGCGATCGTCTCTTCTTGTTTTTATGGAGTTAACATTTAAAGACCCTACTTTTAGAGGGGTGAGGGAGGGATGCGTCATTCTGAGTTGGTGTTGTTACACTCCACATGTCTTCTATTTGTGCTTTTTTTTCTCTTTCGTTCTCCCTTTGCCAGGCGATGACCCTCTTTTGTTGGAAGGCGGCCTCATCTCCACGTCCTGTGAAGCTATAGTTTTATCCCTTTTCCTGTCCGTCTTTGGGGTAATGGTTGTACCTATGACAGTGGATCCTGCGGGTTGTTCCACCTCCATCATGTTGATGTTTTGAGGAGATGGTTCCTCCTGGGAATTCCTCGTTGCTTCTGCATCTGGGGCTTCGTGGATACTCGGTTTCTCTTTTTCCTGCTGTTCCTCTTCTTCCTGATCTTCCACCCTATCAGCCCAGGACTTTTGTAGTGGCTGAAACATGTTCCATATCTTTAGGCGGTCAATCACTGCAGTAAGGTAATTTTTTTTTAATTCTTGGACAAGCTCAGCTGCACGAGGGTTGTCCTTACTTGCTGGCTTTGCCGCTATGGGAGTTTTCTTCCGTGACTTCTGAACCTCCCATGTGGATCCTCCTGCTTCCTCATCATCAGCCACTGCTTCTAGATTTTCTGGAGCAGGGAGTGCCTTCTGGCTTTGTTCTTTCGTGCTTTCAAGGTGCATCTCTATCTCACGCCTCTCCTGGTGCATTGGTCCCTCTTTGGAGTCTTTGTTCTGTGCGGTCTGAGAAGAGAGGGGATTACTTCTGGTGTCCTCTCTTTCTACTGTGATTTGACTGAGGATTTCCTTTAAAACCTCCTCAATCGGACACAAACCCATGGAGTTCCTCCTCTCTGCAGCTGGCCTCTGTGCCTCGGAGTGCAGGTCTTTGTCCACCTCTGTTGTAGGGTGCTGCAGAACATACTCTTGTGCTTGATTGTGTTGGGCATGGGGACACACATTGTATGAATGCCCACTTCTTGAGCATAAGTTGCACAAAATGTTGTTCTTACATTCATTTCGGTGGTGCCCCAAATCTTTGCATAGGCTGCATCTGATCTCGTTACACCCTGATGAAGTGTGATCTGGATCCACACTTAAAGCAACATTTGGGATGCCCACGGTAGAAACACCTTCCTCTTTCATTTCCAATGTATAGGAAGTTTGGTAAGTGTGTCACAGTGTTGGCTGCACACACCAGTTTCACCTCAAACTGATATCCTCCATTCCAGTATTCACCATTCTAGAGCTTCCTTGGTCCTTTGAGTATGTCACACTGGCGCTTTAACTTAACGTGATTTGTGAACGGCGCTAAAACACACCCAATCTGTGAATAAAAGTGCATATACGTCTTAAATATGTGAAAAGGTGATCTCTAATAAGTTTGTCAACCTTCCAGGAATGTGTACGAATTCCTTTCAAAGATAGCTTGTCCAGGGTGGGAAGGGAGCGACGATATCAGGGATGCACCAAAAAATAAAAAACATATACTAGTGCAATAAATCAAAACAATCTGGATAGAACAAAAAACTTGGCTCTGTAGCAATGCCTACTTATAGCAGGTCAGAATTAAAACCGCATTTATCTACACAACCGGTAGAGGTGGGTCAGGATCTTCCGTAACGACAGTGGTTTTCAGCAGGGAATAAGATCAAATCAGCTCTCCGACAGGAGGTATTGTAGGATGAGTGTCATGCAAAACAAGGGCAGACCATGGTACAGATCGCAATAAAATGTATAGTTTAAAAAGCTACCATAGATGTGTAGCCCTTTTTGTGAACCGGCTGACCCACCCAATATCACATTGGCCCCTCGTGGTCTAACCGGTCCCTTTCCCTGCAACACACCTGCTCTAAGGGACTACTGGTACTGCATAACCTGTGTGGCTCCAGGAGATCTGAGCCTCCGCTAGCTGGGAGCCTGGGGAAAAACCCTTACCCTTACTTGGTGCAGCGCCTCCACTTACCCAGGATCCCCCGTTAGGAAAGATAGCCCTGAGTAAGAAATACAATAACACTTATAGATAAACAATACTAACTCTTTACTTAACACACATATAACACATTACATAACATAACCATAACCAGATGCTCTACCCGCATCACATCAACCCAATGTCTGGTGTACCCCACCCAGTGTCCTGTGATCACCCCACACCCAATGTCTCGTAACTCCTACGGAGGTCGTGGGTGACTGCGCAGTCACTATTTAAGCTAGGGCCCAGTTGGTGCACTTAGAATATGGAAGATACCTTCCGAGCACTCCGATGCTCGGGACCGCAACACACTTTCTTCTCAAAGGGTCAGACGTCCGTCTGATCCTATTCCAGGTACTCTGCCGTTGGACCCCAACGAGGGTCCCACCGCTCAACGGGAACTGCAACCGGACCACGGCAACACCAACCGCGTGGGAACAGCAACCGCCGCTATCCCTATCACTAACCACTGCTAGAGCGACAGCAACCCTAACCTAGGGCCTGTCCCTGAGGAACCGCAACACTGGGATGGCTTGAGGGAAACTCCTAGGGCCTGTGGACATAACCTGCCCCCCCCCTTCCCCCAGCTACCCAGTCCTAACTGTAACTAACAACTAGCTATTAACTAGCTCACCTGCAGCCCATGGTACAGATCGCAATAAAATTTATATTTTAAAAGCAACAAAAAACATAGGAATCGTACTCACAATAAGTACATTAGACATGTACACGTAATGTTTTACTTGAGGCAAAGGAGTGCCGGACCCGTGTGGTACAGCTAACAGCTACTCTTCTCCGCGACTCGCATCAGACTACGTGAAGGGCCTGGACATGTTCTAGAGCTCATCCATGTGCTCTCACCTTGCAGGCTGGTGCACTAGCGATACAGTCCCAGTTAACATCAAGTGAAATACTGTCACCCTTTTAAACATTTGTTTCATTGTATTTAAAATCATTTTATATTTAGATAAAACGCCAAACTTCAGATTTAGCATGAGGATATATGCTGTGATTATGTAGGTGTTATAAAGCAGTTTTTCAGGAAACTCACACCAATTTATTAGAGGTTTTTTTGCAGGTAAAGACAAACCCTCTGAAGTTTTGCAAATAAAAATAAATAAATAAAATAAAAATAGGTACCATTCTAGTTCCTGTTATGGTGCTGAATGGAGGTACTTCCAAGTAATTCCTAAGGAAGTCCCCTAACCTATGCACCGTACACCACACCAATATAACTCTCTTACAGGTATAGCTGGTCTTAGGGGACATAACAACATGTAGTGCTAAATAGGTGCAGCTGGAGGGTATGTAATAGTTTATAAAGCTAATAAAACTGGTGCAGTTCGTATCTGAGGTTCTGAGATCTCTCAGACTGAATAAGAAACTCTCACAATGTGGTCTCGGTAAGGCTCAGGTTGGTTCATTAATCGGTACCAGAACCAAAAATTGATATACCCTATATAATCCCAAGGGTAACCAAACCTGCTAATAATGCTCTCTCTCAGGGATTGGCACTGATAAGATACTAAACAACCACATTACTTGAGTGGCAGTATTGTATAAGTACTGTGTTTTTTGGTTGGGGTTCTGAGATCGAGTGCCTTATTTTAGGGACCAAAAAGAAATGTCACATAGTAAAGCGGAAATGATTAGGAATGGATCTGGAATAATACCTGCGAGAGAAGGATACATGCTTTTCGACCATATTTCTGTATATAAAGATGGTGTTTTTTTGTAGTTACAATATAAATATAGTAAATAAAAATACCACGTGTGGCGCATTTGCATGTCTCAGACAGGTCTGCAACCCTGCCTTTCCCCATTATCGCTTAGCAAACAATGCTTCCTCTGCAGCCAGGGATTCTGGGTAATGAAATGCAGATGAGCACAATGTCACTCTTTACTTCTCATCCATTTTAACATGGGATCACTGTAAGCGTATGCCTGCCGTATTACTTAGTTACTGTACGGTGGAGGGTGTTTGTCACTTTTTTTTTCACTCACCATAACTTTTTTCATGTCTGGATATAACTGGATATGAATTTATTTTCCCTGCTTTGGTTTCCAGCAACTTTTTCTCCACAAAAACACCACAGTTTATAAGTTAGCCTAAAACCGCTTTATTTCTGATTCAAGAGTTAAGTTTGATGTCTTGAAATCGGAAGAAGGGGTTTGAGGTCTAAAAAGCTCAAGTGAAACATTAAAACAAACGGTTACCAAGGTCAAATATATGTGCAAGTGGTTCATAAGTAACTTTAAATCAATTGCGCCACCTAGTGTTCACTTTAGAGATTACACGTTTAAACTATGTGCACATTCTTCCTCCAATCTTCCTTCCTTTCTGTGCAATGTGGCAGTCAGAAGCTTATAAACAATAACGTGGCATTACGCCTATGCTAATGTGATGTAGCATGGCCACTGTTTTTTCATAGAATTAGCTTTGAGGATACCATTTTAACTTGGGGAACATATTGTCCGTTCTGTTACTTCTTCACGTTATGAGTCCTGAGTTAACTGAGCTTTGTGTATAGTGCAGGGGTGCGCAATCTTTTTCTCCTGCGCCCCCTTTCCCGTTGGCTGTTCCTCTCTCAGTGCGTCCCCCCTAACCTTGGTTCTGGCGTTGTGGGCGCCATGACGTCACGTTGCCATAGTAATGCGGCGTCACACGACCCCGCAGCATCATTTGACGCCGTGTTGCTAGGCCGACGCGTCTCCAGAAGCCGTCTGAACCAAGGTAAGTGAGGTTTACAGAGGCCTTCGCCGCTTCCCCGGCATTTAACTTAAGTGCCTTCCGGAAGCGCGCGGGGCCTCTGTTAACCCCGCGCCCTCCGCACATAATCTCACGCACCCCAGTTGGCACACCCCTGGTATAGAGCTAAACAGAATTAGGTGAGCTCAGACTTACCCCTATAGCGGAATGTATAAGTAACACTGTACAACTTTCAATACCTTATGGAGTATGCTGCTGGGGAGAGGAAATTGGTCATTTATTTATGGGAAACGAATGCAAAAACCCTGCGCTTCTTTCCATATTGGCTGCAATTTATTAGTAACATTTTATATTTTGTATCCTGTCTTTTAACAAACGAGTGAATATGTAACTGAAACCGCATTCACCAATATGTATTTGTAGAGTGGAAATATACGACTGGTGCTCAAAGGGTTAATATATGATATTAACAGTGTTGATCAAAAAAGAGAATTTTGATCAGAAAGGCAACCCTTTATACACAGCACTCTAATCATATGTAGTATATTTGTGGACATATAGGATTTGTCCTGCAAAATTACTGCGTCAGCAGGTAAGTGCTGTCAGAATCACCGTAGAAATCAAAAATCAATAAAATTTTATTATGTCTATATTGACGTTAAAAACACAGATGCAATATTAAAAATCCCCATATTGATGTGGCTGATATGAATAGTAAGATAACAAGGTAAGTATATTAGGTCAATATTAAACTATTCATATCCAATCATCCAGATAAGTAAGTATACAGTGATGAGCTGCAGAGATAGGCTATAGTTGTATCAGAGACAAATGCCCATGTCTATGTAAGTTGGATTGGTTATAATAAATCAGCAAACAAAGAAAGGCTTTACCCTGTATATATATCTGTACACATACATACAACATACATAAAGTGGGAAGAAATGATATGCATTGTAAAAAATGAAAACATGAAAAAGCAACACAAAAACAGTTTACATTAAGTACATTTCTTTATTTAACTTACCATTACTTGCCCCCCACCGACTCCCGTTGATCAGCTTACCACCGAACCAATCCACGACAACCCCATCCACGACACCATCCAGGAACAATCCACGAACAAACCAGACCTCAATCCAAGAACAAGTGCAGGAACCAATCCAGGAAGCAGCCACGAAGAAATCCAAGAAACATCCACGACACGATCCAGGACACAGGACCCATAAAAAAAAAAACATAACATTAAACATTAAAATAATAAAACATGACAATCAGAGGTTGTACTAGTTTTATTCTTAGTGAATCTGTATTACAATACCTTGTTCCGGGTCTCTTCTTGACGCCGTGCCACCCCTGGTCTTCAATCTTCAGGAGGAGGTCCGTCCTCCTCGGCATCTGCCTTCAAATGAGACGACATAGGCTTTTATAGGCCTATGACGTCACATTTGTCGTCATATGGTTCCCCCGTCCCTGATTGGGCCGTGTAAACCATGTGTTTTGGCCGATGTAAAAAAATTGATGACGTCACTTAAAGCAATGCCAGCACAGCCAATCAGAATGGCTTGCTGCTATTGCCTTTAAGAAAACGTCATGAAATGACACATGCCGGACTCACATGGTAAGCACCCAATCAGAGCGTGGGAATCCATCCCCTACTCTGATTGTTCAGTACCATGTGAGTCCGGCCATGGTCATTTCATGACGTTTTTCTAAAGGCAATAGCAGCAAAGCCATTCTGATTGCTGTGCTGGCATTGCCTTTAGTGACGTCATCAATTTTTTTTACATCGGCCAAAACACATGGTTTAACGGCCCAATCAGGCCGTGGGAACCATATGACGACAAATGTGACGTCATAGGCCATAAAACCTATGTCTCTCATTTGAAGGCAGATGCAGAGGACGGACCTCCTCCTGAAGATTGAAGACCAGGGGCGTGGCCCCGACTCAAGAAGACCCCGGAACAAGGTATGGTAATACAGATTCACTAAAAAAACTAGTACAACCCTTGATTGTCATGTTTTATTATTTTAATGTTAATTTGTTATGTTTTTTTTCTTTTATGGGTTCCTGTTCCTGGATCGTGTCGTGGATTGTTCTTGGATTTTTCGTGGCTTGCTTCCTGGATTGGTTCCTGCACTGTTCTTGGATGGTTCCTGGTTGGTTCGTTGATTTGTTCCTGGATGGTGTCGTGGATGGTGTCGTGGATTGGTTCGTGAGTAAGCTGATCAACGGAGTCGGTGGGGGCAAGTAATGGTAAGTTAATAAAGAAATGTACTTAATGTAACTGTTTTTTGTGTTGCTTTTTCATGTTTCATTTTTTACAATGCAATCATTTCTTCCCACTGTATGTATGTCTGTATGTATGTGTACAGATATATATACAGGGTAAGAATGATAGTGTTGTTTAAAGCTCTAATTCTGTATTGTTAATCATTGTGGCTATGCATTGAGTGTGCTAATGTATTGTATTTTTAGCCAGATGTAAGTTTTGGGCTTCCAGGCCGTACAGTAGGATATGAAAGCCTTGCTTTATTATATTGTAATTGTTGGTGTACTTGACTATGTTTTGAGTTGTTCTCTGTTAGGATAGCTTTAGTTCATGTGTAATTGGTATGGATGGTATTAATTGTTTAGGGATTTAATTGTGTGTGGTAATTCATTGATGGTGAGTTTATTGTATTAAATAATATACTTCTGTGGATGTATGGCGATTGATTGGCATTATTGTATTGTTAACATTGATTTGCAGCGTGTACATGCAGTTTACATGTTATGCTCCATGTATACACTGTAAATGCAATGTTTTATGAGGCATGTGAGCCACAGATTGAATGATTAAATGGAATTTGGTTAGGCAATTGGTTTTTATTTCACTGAGGATGTTATGCATAACTGTTTGTAGGCATTGCAGGATGGCTTCACCCCTTAATTACCTTTCAGTTAGTACCCGATAAGGTGATTAAGGGGTTCAGTGTTATGTTAATATTGAAATGTTGTGGCTATTTCTAATGTTGGCAACGGACCCCAAGGATGATGCTGGCGACGGAGACTTCTATTGATGAGGTTAGTACAAGTTTCTTTACATTTTAACGTTATTGAATGTGTTTAATAATGGCCAATAATGTATTATCCCTATGTGGAATAGTTTATTTGGCACATTATTGTACTGTATGTGCTGGGGAGGGGGTATTAGCCCCAAGGTATTTGGTAGGACTCCCTGTGGGTATTGGTGGAGGTGGTTGGGGGGCTTTGTGGGGGAGGGTATGTGGGTGATGGTGCTTAACCCCTTAATAACTGTAGCGGTTAATAAACCGCTATGGTGATTAAGGGTTAGGGGACATTAATTTGGATGTTGTAATTCTTGTTTTGTTTTTGCAGAAGCGGATGGGGCAGGGGCAGGATGAGAATGAGGATGGCCTTCATCGTGGCAGTGGGACATGGGTGAGTGCTATATGTATTTAAAGTCTTATTGTTGTGTATGTATTGTAATGGACAACTGCACTATTATCCATTTGTGGATAATAGTCATTCTGCCCATTACTATACTGTATGTTGTGTTTGATGCTATGTTTATTGGGGGCATTTGTCCCCAATAAACATGCTATATGCGTTAACCCCTTCATTGCCTTAGCGCTATCCGCTATGGTAATGAAGCAGCATTAATGTATTTTTATAATATTGTGCGGAAGCAGAGGCCCCCTGAGCGAAGCGCATTATTTGTGGCTCAGAGACCCCCTGCCTCCCGAGTTACAGGCCCCCGGTTTGGGCCATCGTTTCAGTGTGGACGCCATGGTTTATTGCGGGACCTATAAACATGGCGGCGACACTGGCCACCCGATGACACATACCGGGGCCTGTAACTCGGGAAGCAGGGGTCCCTTGCTCCACAAAGCAATTGCGGTTCAGCTCAGGGGACCCCTGCTCACTGTACAGTATAATTAAAAGACATCATGCTGCTTCATTACCGTTGCACATAGCCGCCAAGTAAGGAACGAGTCTTTATTGATGTGTGGTGTTTATTTATACTGTACTGTGCAGAGGGGTCTCCGACAGAAACAGCGTTGGTTGAGGTCCGGGGACCCCCGCCCCCGAGATACAGGCCCCTTTATGGGGTGCCGGTAATCCCTCTGGTTTTGTTTACAGTCGCTGTCACGTGATCGGGACCTTTAAAACGCCGAGGGATACCGGCACCTCATAAAGGGGCCTGTATCTCGGGGGCAGGGGGTCCCCGGACCTCAAACCAACGCGGTTCAGCTCCGAAGACCCCCTGCACATGTACACTATGAATAAAAGTTGTTTTTTAAATACTTTTTTGGTGCCGAAGTTTGCGCTGAGAGAGCGGCTTGTCTCTCTCAGCTGCAAACATCTATCGGCACCAAGGCTTATCGGGAGCCTTTATCGGGGCCAGGCTGTATCGCCACGCTTTCGGCAGCTTTGCTTTCGCAGTGTTCAGCAGGGATCGGAAGGATTCGGCCCTTACTGAATACTGCGAGGCAAATCGCCCAAAAAAAACATTTTCTCGCATTGTGCCGAAATGTTGTATCGGGGCTTCTGCATGAGGCCCTTAGTCCCCCATCCCTATTAGGGAAGTTATATTATATACAGTCTTTATTGGAGTGGTCCTAGAGGAGATCTTGTACATTTATTAATGGGACTTTTCAACGTCTGATGCACCGGTTACCCACAGGCTTCATAGTAGGTAAGAATCCTGTGAATAATATTAGAAAGGTATTATCAGTCCTACAATATCTGAAGAACAAAAAAAAAAAGCCCAGCTATCATTTATAATTGGTCTTAGTACCAAGGCTTTCGACCTGGTTAATTGAGACCACTTATTTGAAGTACTGAGTAGGTTTGGTATTAATGGGAACTTTCAGGGTGCAATCAAACAATTAATCTGGGAGAGTAGAGAGAAGGATGAGGCGAAGCAAAGGAATAGGAATAGGGCGAACTAAGGGACAAAAAAAGGGGGAACATCGAGGGAGCAGTGGAGGTGCGCAGGGCGTAGAGGGGACGTACCGGAACGGGCATCGGATTGTAGGTCGACGCTCAGATGAAATGGATCGCTAGTGGGGGACACCTGGGAAAATAGTTTAGGCAGGAGGGCATCTGGGAAGTATAGCGGCGGAGAACGAGGTGTGGTAAACGAAAGTGTGGGGTAAGAGCCTAGCACCAGAGAGAACGATAAAGTAAGACGAAAAAATGAAAAAGCGCATGATAAAAGCGGGAAGGACTAAATTGGATAAATGATTAAGGCGGCAGGTTGAACTTCGGGATTGATAACGGGGACAAGATCGCGGGGCAGGGGGAGTTTTAAACAAGAGATCGGGCAGGAAAAATAAGGAAAATTAGAAACAATGGGATGGTTGGCGATGACGAGAGGAGACACATAAAGGAGGAAGGAGAAGTTGAGTTGGTGAGGACATAGCGGGAAAGGCATGAGGGTTAAGAGAGGATCGGGGAACCGGGGGAAGTGATACAAGGGGAACGGAAGGGTGCCAGAGGGCTAGGAGAGGGGAATAATCGACAATGACTGGGGGATGGGTTAGGAGAACGAAGGCTAAAGGACAAGGGGGGAGGTAAGCGAGTGAGTGGGGAGCGCGAAAGCCGGGATTAAAGAAAGCACCTTAGAGTTATCGCGTAAACGAGATACTAATGAAATAAGGGGGTCTAAACCACAAACCAGAATATTGTGGCATGGATTTGTTTTTGACCCTTTTACAGTGGAGAAAGGCACCAGACAGGGGTGCCCGTTATCACCTCTGTTATTTGCCCTAGTACTAGATTGAACTTTATGGCCAATCACATTTCAAGTAATAAAGCTGGGGTAGAGAGAGGGGAAACTTGCCCTTTTTGTAGATGACATGCTTCTATTTGTAACTAATCCTGAGAGGAGCATTCTAGAAATCTGCAGCATTATAGAAAATTATAGCTCATTTTCAGGGTACAAGATTAATTTGGAAAAATCAGAGTTATTACAATTAAACCAGATTAATAAAAAAAAAACAAAAAGATATTGTGGGTGCGCTAATACAATCAGCTATCACTGAGTAATTTGACAAAAAAAAGGGTTATGTATGTATCTGGAAAGCTGAGTGGGTTAATGTTATATCTGGAATGGGGGTCAGACCATTATACACAATGAGTGCTAGGTTGCGTAAACCAAAAACCAATGAATATCAGCCTAATTATGGCGAAGACAAGAAACACTAAATAGAACAGAACAAAATAAAAAAACAAATTGTTTGTGACATGAACCAAAAAATGAGGAGCTAAACGAGAGGTCCCAATGATTCAAAATATTGGTGTATAAATGAATGCTATGAGTCTTAATATCATAAGTCCAAAGTCCCAATTTCTGCCTTTAGGTGCAGCTTCTCAATAAAGGATAACCAATCCTTGTGACAACGATACCTCCAAAAGAAAAATATAGAGAAGCGCAAACAAGCATGAATACAACTGCCTTTATAAACGGAAACAAATATGGACAATAAAAATACAAATGCAATGGTACATTGGGTGTTACATATAGTGCTCACATAATGTGTGCTTGAATTATAAAAAGATCAAAACAAAAACTTTGCCTTATTAGAGTTCCTTTTGCTAGTGTGCAGTGGTCAACCCGTCCTGTGATACACAATTGATGAATCCCCCCATCTGGGGTAGGTACGTCCGTGCTCGGGAGACCACCATCCCGGTCAAGCGCTGCAGCTGCGGTACGGATTGGCTTAGTTTTTCACACATAGCTTCGCTATTGTGGCTTTATTTTTGTTAAATAAATCATGACACGGTGTAATACAGGCATACCCCGGTTTAAGGACACTCACTTTAAGTACACTCGCGAGTAAGTACATATCGCCCAATAGGCAAACGCCAGCTCACGCATGAGCCTGTCAGCATGTCCTGAACAGCAATACCGGCTCCCAACCTGTACCGAAGCTGTGCGCAAGCGGGGAGACTATGGAGCTTGTTAAAAATGCGTTATTTACATCAGTTATGCACGTATGACGATTGCAGTACAGTACATGCATCGATAAGTGGGGAAAAGGTAGTGCTTCACTTTAAGTAAATTTTCGCTTTACATACATGCTCCGGTCCCATTGCGTACGTTAATGCGGGGTATGCCTGTATGTCATGTGTTGTTGTTCATCTGAGGTTGTATTTACCTAATTTTAAGACCTGCTAGCTAAGGAACAGATGATTGTTATTATGTCCTGATATGTAAAACCATGGAATTCAAAGAGGATGTACTTTCTTTTTCACACAACTGTATATATATATATAGTGAGAGAAAGAGAAAGGCCCTAAACAAGAAGCACTCTAGTATGCCTGGTAGTACAAATCACATAATCTTTATTGGATGATTGTCACAGAACAATGGTTAAAAACAAAGCACAGAAAGTTAAAATAAGGGCATGGATCCCCTGTACGTAGCAAAACTTGATGGATCCTCCAACAGGTATATCCCAATGGGAACAAAACCAAATGTCAGAGTTGACAATGATAGTACTCTAAAGTACATGACAAGGTAAGTACAATAAGACAGGCAACAGGCCAAACAACGGTGGCTATGGCTACGTGGTCAAATGCAAAATAACAACACACTTATATCCCCATAAATCTAGGGTATGTCTAAAGTGACACAGTTGCATGAAAATTTAAAGAGAGACACACAATATAAAGCCAAGAAAGCACACTATGGCCTGCAGCAACAGGTCTAGTTGGCAGGATCCCCTGGTCTGTCCCCCCCTTGGACACGTTATTATGCTCTGAGCACTGCTCCTGTCTCCTCCTTCCATTTTGCAGTGTACCTGATATAGGTGATGTATTCTACCTGTTGCTGCAGGCCATAGTGTGCTTTCTTCCACGCATTCATCCCGATAGTGCGTGTGATGCGGCTGTGTTTCAGAGAGTCAGCACTTATATATATATACTGCCAGTGACTAACAACACTATTACCTCAAAAGTGTTTTGAATTCTTCTGGTCATCAGCGAGCAAATAATCACTCTACTCTACTTGTTTATGGTTACATAGCAGACATTGTGTGTTATATTGTATAACACTCTGCTACATAATCCCAATGTTATAACAACAGCATAGATGCGCAGCATGCCTCTCACTCTACACAATATGAGTATTCATTAAAGCTGGAAACACCTTTTCCAAAAGGGTTTTCAAGGTAGCATCTGACTATTTAAAAGCCTTTCTTTGTTTGCTGATTTATTATAACCAATCCAACTTACATAGACATGGGCATTTGTCTCTGATACAACTATAGCCTATCTCTGCAGCTCATCACTGTATACTACTTATCTGGATGATTGGATATGAATAGTTTAATATTGACCTAATATACTTACCTTGTTATCTTACTATTCATATCAGCCACATCAATATGGGGATTTTTAATATGCATCTGTGTTTTTAACGTCAATATGAACATAATAAAATTTTATTGATTTTTGATTTCTACGTGATTCTGACAGCACTTACCTGCTGACGCAGTAATTTTGCAGGACAAATCCTATATGTCCACAAATATACTACATATGATTAGAGTGCTGTGTATAAATGTTCCTTTCTGATCAAAATTCTCTTTTTTGATCAACACTGTTAATATCATATATTAACCCTTTGAGCACCAGTCGTATATTTCCACTCTACAAATCATATTGGTGAATGCGGTTTCAGTTACATTTCACTCGTTTGTTAAAAGACAGGATACAAAATATAAAAAGGTTACTAATAAATTGCAGCCAATATGGAAAGAAGCGCAGGGTTTTTGCATTCGTTCCCATAAATAAATGACCAATTTCCTCTCCCCAGCAGCATACTCATAAGGTTTGAAAGTTGTACAGTGTTACTTATACATTCCGCTATAGGGGGTAGTCTGAGCTCACCTAATTCTGTTTAGCTCTATACCAGGGGTGTGCCAACTGGGGTGCGTGAGATTATGTGCGGAGGGCGCGGGGGTAACAGAGGCCCCGCGCGCTTCCGGAAGGCACTTAAGTTAAATGCCGGGGAACGGCGAAGGCCTCTGTAAACTCACTTACCTTACTGTTCAGACGGCTTCTGGAGACGCGTCGCCTAGCAACACGGCGTCAAATGATTGCTGCGGGGTCGTGTGACGCCGCATTACTATGGCAACGTGACGTCATGTGGCGCCCACAACGCCAGAACCAAGGTTAGGGGGGACGCACTGAGAGAGAACAGCCAACGGGGAAAGGGGGGCGCAGAGAAAAAGATTGCGCACCCCTGCACTAACACAAGCTCAGTTAACTCAGGCTCACCGTGAAGAAGTAACAGAACGGACATATGTTCCCCATTTAAAATGGTATCCTCAAAGCTAATTCTATGAAAAAACAGTGGCCATGCTACGCCTCCTTACTTATTTTAGGGATATGTTCTAAAGTGACACAGTTGCATGAAAATTTAAAGAGAGACACAAATATAAAGCCAAGAAAGCACACTATGGCCTGCAGCAACAGGTCTAGTTGGCAGGATCCCCTGGTCTGTCCCCCCCTTGGGACACGTTATTATGCTCTGAGCACTGCTCCTTGTCTCCTCCTTCCATTTTGCAGTGTACCTGATAATAGGTGATGTATTACTACCTGTTGCTGCAGGCCATAGTGTGCTTTCTTCCACGCATTCATCCCGATAGTGCGTGTGATGCGGCTGTGTTTCAGAGAGTCAGCACTTATATATATATACTGCCAGTGACTAACAACACTATAACCTCAAAGTGTTTTGAATTCTTCTGGTCATCAGAGAGCAAATAATCACTCTACGCTACTTGTTATGGTTACATAGCAACATTGTGCTGTTATATTGTATAACACTCTGCTACATATCCCAATGTTATAACAACAGCATAGATGCGCAGCATTGCCTCTCACTCTAAACATATGAGAGTTCATAAAGCTGGAAACACCTTTTCCAAAAGGGTTTTCAAGGTAGCATCTGAACTATTTTAAGAAATGATAGTGTTGTTAAAGCTTCTAATTCTGTATTGTTAATCATTGTGGCTATGCATTGATGTGTGCTAAATGTATTGTATTTTTAGACAGATGTAAGTTTTGGGCTTCCAGGCCGTACAGTAGGATATGGAAAGCCTTGCTTTATTATATTGTAATTGTTGGTGTACTTTTGACTATGTTTTGAAGTTGTTCTCTGTTAGGATAGCTTTAGTTCATTGTGTAATTGGTATGGATGGTATTTTAATTGTTTAGGGATGTAATTGATGTGTGGTAATTCATTGATGGTGAGTTTATTGTATTAAATAATATACTTCTTGTGATGTATGGCGATTTGAGTGGCATTATTGTATTGTTAACATTGATTTGCAGCGTGTACATGCAGTTTACATGTTATGCTACATGTATACACTGTAAATGCAATGTTTTATGAGGCATGTGAGCCTACAGATTGAATGATTAAATGGAATTTGGTTAGGCAATTGGTTTTTATTTCACTGAGGATGTTATGCATAACTGTTGTAGGCATTGCAGGATGGCTTCACCCCTTAATTACCTTTCAGGTTAGTACCCGATAAGGTGATTAAGGGGTTCAGTGTTATGTTAATGATATTGAAATGTTGTGGCTATTTCTAATGTTGGCAACGGACCCCAAGGATGATGCTGGCGACGGAGACTTCTTATTGATGAGGTTAGTACAAGTTTCTTTACATTTTAACGTTATTGAATGTGTTTAATAATGGCCAAATAATGTATTATCCCTATGTGGATAATAGTTATTTGGCACATTATTGTACTGTATGTGCTGGGGGAGGGGGTATTAGGCCCAAGGGTATTTGGTAGGACTCCCCTGTGGGTATTGGGTGAGGGTGGTTGGGGGGCTTTGTGGGGGAGGGTATGTGGGTGATGGTGGCTTAACCCCTTAATAACTGTAGCGGTTAATAACCGCTATGGTGATTAAGGGGTTAGGGGACATTAATTTGGATGTTGTAATTCTTGTGTTTGTTTTGCAGAAGCGGATGGGGCATGGGCAGGATGAAGATGAGGATGGCCTTCATCGTGGCAGTGGGACATGGGTGAGTGCTATATGTATTTAAAGTCTTTATTGTTGTGTATGTATTGTAAATGGACAACTGCACTATTATCCATTTGTGGATAATAGTCATTCTGCCCATTACTATACTGTATGTTAGGGGGGTATAGGTGTTGTTGGGTATATATAATTATTTAATTATTTAATTATTTATTTAATTCGTTATTGTGGGGTTGGGGTGTGTTTTTTTTATTATTGTGGGTAGTGGGGGTGTGTGAAGGGGGCATTAGCCCCAACGGTGGTTGTTTAGGGCTTGCGGGTGGGTAGCGGGAGGCCTTAACCCCTTCAGGACCGTAGCGGTATTAACCGCTACGGTCGTGAAGGGGTTAAGTGCCCCCGCATCCCCCCCGCAAGTCCTAAACTCACACCCAGGGCCAAATACCCCCCTCACCCATCCCCGCTACCCACAATAACGCTGGCACGGTGGGTTAACCCCTTCATTGCCTTAGCGGTTAGCCGCTAAGGTAATGAAGTGGCTTTTAAATGCCTTTTTCCTGCCTCGGATGCATGCCGGGGGGCTCCGGTGCGGGTATCAGCTCCGGAGACCCCCGGCATCAATCACAGGCAGGAAAAGGGGCTGATTTTTCCTAAGTGTCGCCCTTGCCGATGCTTCTCCTTCAGCAAGTTGCCAACTTTAGTTGGCGGGCTGGATTGGCCATAAAATCTCCAATCTGGCCTGCCGATCAGCACCAAAAAGCTGATCGGGGCTTACTGAATTCAGGCGGGAAAAAAAAGTCCCGATAAGTGGCTTATCGGCAGCCGGGTGACGAAAAAAAATTTTTCGGAAGAAAAGTTGCCGATAATTCCCACTTATCGGGGCTTACTGAATCAGGAGGGCAAAAAACGGCTATAAAATGCCGAAAAAGCCTTATCGGGGCTTACTGCATGAGGCCCTAATACCTAGTGCTCACCGGCACATATACACAGTACATGATTGATATACACAGGGGTCATGATTGATCCACTTATGGAATAAAGTAGTTTTTTATGCAGCTGTGAGCCTCCTCCTGCTTTTTTAGGCAGTGCACTGCCTTTTATTCACCTGTATCCTACTATGAAGCCTGTCTGATCTTGGGAAATTATTTCAGGTAATATTGATTTGAATCTATCAGCCATTATTTTTGTCAAAATGTTATACTCAATATTCAATAGCGATATAGATCTGTAACCCGCTGGATTTAGCTAATCTCTGCCTGGTTTGGGAAGTACCCTTATGAATGCAGAATTAACTGCACTCGATATATTTTTATTACTCCAATTATTATTATACACATCTCTCAGCTATGGAGCGGTCTTATGCTTTAATATTTTAAAAAACTCCCGTATACCCACCTGAACCCGGGGCTTTGTTATTTTTCAGAGAATGTATAACTTTTAATAACTTTTAATACTTGTGCCAGTGATATTTTTTCATTTAGTTTATTTCAACACATATTTAATAGGAATGTTCTTCCTTAATAAATCTGGTGCCGTTTTCTTGCGGTTTCGCAGCTGAGACTTTGATAAATAATAATGTATGTTTTATACTCACTTTATAGCCCTGTGTTTGTGGGTTTTTCTGAGCTGCGCCTGAGAAACAAGTTGAAATGCTTGCGAGGGAAGTGGTAATAGTGTTGAAATAAAGATTGCACATTAAAAAACAAACACTAAAGAGTCCCTGTGTTTATTATGAACTCTCTGTTGCAAGAAATTGCCTCACCATCCCTGTAACTGGAAATGGGTCGGGTAACAGTTCTGTTTCTCCCCCTTTGGCTGACCAGTTTTGAGGTCACCTTTCTGCTATGGGTCCGATAAGCTATATATGAAAAGATAACGATGATGAGTAAATGGATTGTAACACAGTGTATGCATTTAAACAGATGTTTTAATTGGGATAAAGTTTGGGGCCGTTATGTTTTTGAATGTTTCATTAACCTCAGTTAGCTGTAAATAGAAAGGATGTTCAACATATTAATAGAAGTGCCATCTTATTCATTGGTCAGAGTTGAGCCGGGTGCGTTCTGACACCTGAAAAGGTCAGAAACACATGGAAGGGAAACACCTGGAACCCAAGCCAAGCCACACTAGGGTTTGGGAACAACTAGGAACCTGCAATTCGCACATTAACGTTCAAGTGATAGGAAAAACCTCAGCAATCTTGTGTAGCATTTTTATTCTTCCAGAGGAAGTCCGAGAACTCTTTGGAATACACATTATCTGTGATTGTATTCAAGTATGTTTTGTTTCTTTGTATAATAGATGCCCTATACATGCATAAGCGTATAGAGATCCATGTTAAAATGGACAAGAAGCAAAACGTGACACACTGTGTGTGTTCATTTGCATGTCATTACCCAGAATCCCTGACTGGAGTGGAAGCACTGCATGCTTAGAGATAATGGATAAAGGCAGGATTACAGGCCTGTCTGAGATGTGAATGTGCTCACAAGTGGGATTTTTATTTGCTGTACAGTGGAGGGTTTTTGTCACTTGTTTACTCACCATAACTTGTTTGGTGTCGGCTTATACCCAGTACCAGCTTGACATGGTAAAGACAGTGTAACCAACCTCACACTAATGAGACCCGAAACTTTGAAATGAATTGCATCTTGCCCTTTTGACTAAGATCACGTGTAAAGACCAGCGGACCAAGTGCTTGCCGCCACCACCTGTTCTACCCCTGCCACAAGCAGAACCGATAGTGGCACGCAGATAGTCCTCTGCTCATTAGGAGGCTGGCACTGAGCACGTTTGGACACAGACATTTTTTATTTTTAAAAAGCTTTTTTTACTGCACAGAGCACCAGTCGTCCTCGGCCAGAAGGTCGCTGGGTCTGGATGGGGCTCTGCAGAGTTTTTGTACCCACCCTGGCCTTTAGGTTGGGATGCATTTTATTACGCAACCTCGCACTGAGCACTGTGTTTTCACTTGGCACTTGCCGCTTTCTTCATGGGCAGTTGCGGCGGAGACGGTCGGATGTCCTAGATTGCCAGGGTGCTGAAGACCTCTCAAGACTGAGACGGACAATGGAGTGCCATTCGGCTGAAGTCATTGCGCATAGTTCACAGGAGAACTTTTGCAGACCTTTTGGTCAGAAAGGACTTCAAGGAGGACCTTCGAAAGAAGACCCTCAAGAGTACACACCAGAGCATAGATGTCACAATACTGTAGCACTGTGCACTGTTCACCAGAGAGCACATACACTTGGGCTCAAAAAAACCTCTGTTCTGTCTGTGGTGGAGGTAGAATGGATAATGGTACACACTTGGTCCCTGGTCTGGCCCAGGTGTGGGATCATGGAGCCGAAGATTTTAAGGTCCCTTGCACTCTAAGCATGGTTAACCTGGCTAGGGTCCCAGTAATGCACATCACAGCTTGCACAAGGAATGGAGACCTTGCAGCACAGAAGGAATTTCTTGGCACAGACTTTGTTTCCCCACTTTTATGCACAGCACTAATTACCCCCGGACCTTTTGGCTAGTTGGAATGATGGCGCCATGCAGAGTTCTTGCACCTTCCCTAGGCTTCTGTTCACAGGAGTTTTATTACGCACCTTTGCATTAGTGCACTGTGTTTGCACAGAGCACGAAGGCACTTTGTCGTCCTTTCCATGGGGAGAGGCACGGAGAGCGGTGTTGGGTGCCCTGGTTTGGCCAGCAACTGCAGGCTCCTCACTGACTGAGGGGAATGAGAAAAGGACCCCCAGGTCGAAGTCTCCATTCAAGAGCTCGGCTGCGAGTGGCACTGGGCACATTGCAAGCAGGAACTTCTGCTGACCTTTTGGCTAAAAAGGATCTGAAAGGACACACCTGCACAACACTTGAGACCCTGTGAGCTGTTCACCAGTAATCACATACACTTGGGCTGCCTGTGGCAGAGATGGAGCAGAGTGGCGCACACACTTGGTCCTCGTCATGAGGTTGGGTAAGCTTATGAAGCTCAGATCCATTCACTCACTGCACCCATTTCTAGTCTCCTTCAGTCAGAGCCTGCACCAGCGTGCGGTGAGAAGTGGAACACATTGAACTGGTACCGAGCACATTTGGAAAGACTTTTTTTTTTACTGCAGAAAGCACCAATCACCTGGATGGGGTTCTGTAGAGTTTTTGTACACACCCAGTCCTTCTGGCACATACCGTTTTCTCCACGGGGAGTTGCAGCGTGAGATGGTCAGATGTTCTGGAATGCCCGGGTGCTGAAGACCTCTCAAAGACGGAGGCGGACAATGGAGAGCCGTTGGGCTGATACCGAGCACTGTTCACAGGAGAACTTTTGCAGGCCTTCGGGAAGGACCTTCAAGTACGCACCGGAGCATCGATATCACAACACAGTGGCTCACACATACACTTGGGCTCCAGGGAAAATAAAAAAAACAAGCAGTATGGGTTCTTTAACCCACGCGGTGCTGAAAAAGCTGTGTAATGCGGCAGGCATAAACTTATAGGGTCCCATGTTAAAATGGACAAGAAGCCAAAGAAGACTGTGCTCATTTGCATGTCATTACCCAGCATCCCTGGGGAAGCATTGCATGATCAGAGATAACAGGGAAATGGATGTTTGTGTACCTGTCTGAATGTGCTCACAAGTAGGATTATCATTTTGTATAATTGGAAACTATCAGACATAAGTCAGACCTCAGCTGAGCAGCAGGAACTACAGTGGCTCCCTTGGTATTTGGGAGCTAATTTAGGAGCGTGGACTTTTCAATCCTTGTGTACCTAATTCCAGGATGTGAAGACCCGGTACTAAGTGGTTTGGTTTGTTGTAACATCAAGTAGGTCTCTCTGATTAGAAGAAAAGCAAACAGGCACACACACAGTGTTTAAAGCCAAAGAATTTATCATCATTTCAAGAGACATTTTTACAAGTGAGGTAAAGTGAGATCAAGGCGCTTGTAACAGGTAATTGTGACCATTTTTACCAACTCTACACTGAGAATACAGCGAGTGAAAAACTGTGAGTTACATGGTTTGAGAGTGCTCAATAACATGGTTAATTAACCCTATCAATGCTGGACGCGGACTAACAGTGTGAAGTCCCTGAAAGATATGAGCTGGGAAGGTTCTGCAACTTCCTATGAGAAGGTTGAGCCTTTAACCCCAGTAATGTTGTTTAGAGGAGGTTGGAGGGCTTGGGGGATGACAGCTGTAATAACTAGGGAACTTCAAAAATGCTGACGGCAAGTGTATTAAATTAAATATTACATGTTGTCATTTTCAGTCAGCTGGGACACACAGGCTCACGGTGTATTTCAAGAAATTCCTTTAGTGTAACAACCCACGGATCCTTTAATGTTGACACAAAATGTGTTTATTACATAATGTAATAAAAGCCATGTTTACTTAGCTGTCTTCTTCCATAAGGCACCTTCAAATCAGTGGGCTGCACGGTGTTTCCCAGCCATGGAAGTTGTCACGGTAGAAGACTACTTAGCAAATATGGACCCCCCATCTGCTAAATACTGCTCAGCATTGACTTTTGACTAATACAATGCTCTTCTATCAGTAGCATGTCCAGGAGCTTCCCGTGTGAAACGGTTTCATAATAACAGCATTCAGGATTGCGACCGAAAGGAACAATAACGGTGTGCAAGTTTCACAGCGGGCAGGAGAATGGCCGGACCATCTGGGTCAATGGCTTTTTATCTGCCTATTGTAATCCCTTCTACCTTTTTCCTGCAGTTCTGTCCTATTTACCTATAGCAGAATATTTTAGGCCCTTTAAGCCTCTCAGATCCTGGAACCAATCTGACAGATGCCACAGCGCAGACTAACTTCCCATAATGCCTCTTGAATCATACGCTTAGTGCCTCTGAGCAGCCTTGATAGCATGGTGTGACAATGGGTTAGGTTGGTGTGTCAAATGAATATCAACCCGTTTGGTGCCCCAAGATGTATCCACAATGTCATGCCACTAAGCGTGGTTGTTTTCTAGGGGAGATCACGCTCTGCTTTCTACAATGCAGGGAAATGGAAGAGGACTCGTCTTCCATTTCCAGGATAGGGGACGCCGCTATCACGTGATCTCAGTTTGCCGGAGGGGCCATGGCACTCTATTGCAGCGGCTTCTCTGGTGCCCAAAGTGTTAATATGCTGTGGGGATTTCTCCTCCCCCTCCCCAATATGTTCTGTACAGAGAAAGGTTCCTGTCAAACAAAAACATGGCTGCTGACAGGAAGCAGCATGGCAGCCATCTTGAAAAAGAGCAATGACTTCAAAAGTCAGTTCAACGCAGTAATTTATTTCTTTTGAAAGATGCAAATCATCCTTAAAAGTAACAACCTTACTTGCTTCTATCTTTTGAAAACTGGATATGTATCGCTTCCTGCCAGGGCCACTGTATTTAAGCTTTTCAGCTGCTTTTGTTGATCTGTTTGACTAATGATGGCACCATAATGAATTGGCAAACTTAAGAACAAAGCTACACTAACAATTTGGATGACTAACCACTGTCTTCTGGTACTAAAGTATTTGCCAAAGGTTGTTCAACAGTATTTGTCTGCCATGGGAAGGTTAAAAGTTTAACAAAAGTAGCTTTTTATTTTTTTATTTTTATAAAACGTGTCAATTTTCTCCATGTAATGGATTAAAAACACTATCCTTGGTTCACTTTTATCCCAAAAATATACTTGGAACCAAGTGCTTTGTATTTGTAAGATTACTGCAGGCCAGCACCGTGAGACCCCCCGCATAGCGAGACCCCCCGCACAGCGAGACCCTATGCTTTTGACACTTTAGGAAAAATAAGGGATTCACATGGGTGAATTGCTGCCTTAAATTACAGGTGTATTGTAAGCGTCTCAGCAGAACACCCAGAACCACATCCGACACCAGCACATAATCCTCGTCACCCTAGACGTCCAGAAAGGATTTATCTCGGGCAATTCATGCAGTGATGGAGCATCGGGAAAGGCTCAGGACATCCACGTCTCACAGTGATCTTTGCATCAGAGCAGACTTTACTCTCGCTTCACATCCCCGTCAACTTTGTCTGTGGAAAGATGGGGGACATATCTCTGCTTTGAGCATCATTTCAAGAAAAACACGATTGCTTTGCACAGCATTACAGGCCACCCTGGCAGCAAAAATGAAGTTGTAGGCAACAAGGGATAGATGAAAATGGTGATCTAGCTACTTCTGGGGGCCTGGATTAGGGGCCTGGAGGTAGGTTTTTTTTTTTTCCCCACACGAGAAGGAAAAATGTACACAGTGTGGCTGATACGTCATAATTCAAAGGTGAATGGGTTTGTGTTAATCTCCACCTGGCAGGATTTGTTCTTTGACTTCAAGTTGTGACTTATCTGGCAGGTTATGCTTTAAAGAAAATGCTGATTTGACAACTCTGAACGGGTGTAAAGTTCGGGAACAATGGATGATGAGTCAGCCCCTCCTATCCTCCCCCCCCCCCCAGTTGCTGCTTCACGGTGGGTTAACCATCAATCCTCCAAGAGATATCTGCGGAGTAATTCAGAATGGGAGAAACTGGAATAAACCATCCGCTGGGAGTCGCAGGTTAAAGAACTTGAAGACACAAAGGGTCTACAGTCCATGTTTACCAAGCACTTCAGTAATAAGACAACTTCAAGTCAAGGCGTCTTCCAGTGCTGGAAAGGGTCTTTGAGCCTTAATCTTACAGCAGTGAACAAGATAAAAGCTCTCGGATAAGTGCTACAAGTTGGAAATATAATTTACAACTTTGTGGGTGACCACCTAGTTATTGATTATCCCTTGGTGCCTGCAACATCTTCTTAGTTCCACACCCAATGAATGCGAGACCCCAAAATGTAGATAAGACAGTACAGGGCTATGCAGTTTCATGGGTGGGCATGGTAGAGTTAGTGAGGCATTTACTTGTACAGATTTGTTACCAAAGATCAAGTAGAAACAAACATTCCAAACAGGACATAAAACAGTGTATATTACAAAAGAGAAGGTCGCTGCGTGAAAGTGGATAACAGATTGCGTAAAAAAACAGCGATTACAGGATTTCTCAGGAAAGGAATTAGAGCACAGATATAATAATAATAATAATAATAATAAAGTGCTGTGCTTCAGCAAAAGTATTATTCACATAAGTATTTCATTTATAACTCTAATTCTAGCAAGATACAACCCCTAGCTCTGTGACTTACAACATACATCAGAGAGATATATACAAAGACATAGAACACAATAAAATTATATCAAATTCTTATCGCATGTAGTTCTATGTTCCGTGCAGCGCCTCGTGGTTCAGGACTCCTGGCACATACCAGGTTTGCTTCCCGTTCTGCCGCCATCGTCCTAACCTTATCCACAGATTTTCTTCTGGTCACCACAAGGACGCTTTAGGGAAAAGTCCCTCCATTGATCAAGCGATTGTATTCACAGAGACGCTGCTGCCGTGTTCCTCACCCCACTTGTGCGGCCGGACCCCTGTGGCTATGTCACAGATGTAACCACGGGGTCTGGCCTAACGAGTTGTGTGAGGAACACGGCAGCGGCGTCTCGGAAGCTCTGGTGTGCAGAGCTGATAAGCGCTTTATTGGCACGTGTGTTTGTAAGCGCACATTTTATATGTTAAAGCAATCGATTGTTATTCACCAGTCGCTTCATCGATAAGAGTCGCTCTCTGGATTTTTATTTCCTACAGCACCCTTGAGGTGACAAAAAGAAAATGTCTAATTATAAAGAATTTTTTTTGGGGTGACGGCAAAGCACCCCTAAACCGAAGAATGCAAAATCATAACTTTTGGGGTATATTGCATTTGTAAATGCTATAAAAGCGCATTAAAATCGGGTCACCTTTGGGGACGAATTTCAGCGAGCTGCTGAATATTCAGAAACGGGACTGACTCCTCTTGGGGCCATCGTTTAAAAACTCATGGCCAAGTCCATTTCCACATTTTCCGCAGGAGACCTGGGCGAGAGAAAGGAGAACGTTATTACACACATCAGGCATTGCATTCACTGGCTCTGCTCTTCTGTAACCCCAGGCTGTACTAAAAAGCGGTGTAATGCGGCAGGCATAATATAAGGTCCATGTTAAAATGGGTAAGAAGAGTGACACGCTGTGCTCATTTGCATGTCGTTACCCAGAATCCCTGGCTGCAGTGGAAGCCATATATACCAAGAGATAAGGAAAGGCAGGGTTGCAGGCATGTGAAGGTGCTCACAATGGGTATTTTTATTCGCTATTCATAATTCTTCATATTTACTGTTGTGAAAGAAGAATTTATTCTATAAAAATCACCAGTTCCTCATTTAAAAAAAAAATAATATATAAAAATAGTAATAATTAAATACTTGATATTAGCTCTCAATCACTTACATTTCTGAAAGCCCAGTTTTCCCTGGTTCTTTTATGTTCCTACTAATAATGTATTTTTCGCATGTAATACGGGCGGTGTACACAGAATTTTTCAAAAACACAAAGCACCTGCCCCGTAAACGTTATTACAATCTCATATTGGTACATTATAAGCAGGGCTCGACAAACCAGCCCAAAACACACTTAAAAACCTCCCTCACCACTAACCCCCTGCAAATTGTACTCTTTTCCCCTGCAGGTCCTGAAAAAATGGCCGCGCGGCAATGGGACGCCGTTGCATCATGCAACATGGCGCCGCGTCGCAATTTTTTCAGGACCTGCAGGGGGAAAAAAAAGGGAGTACAATTTGCAGGGGAGAAGACGGCGAACGCTGCACCACGCCGCCAGGCCCCGCCGCAGGTAAGCACTTGACAGCGGCCAAAATGCACTCGCCCATGAGTGCATTTGTCGAGCCCTAATTACAAATATATAGAATGTAGCTTAGAGCACCGTGTGCTTTGCATCTTTTCTGTTAGAGAAACGCACCATTAATGGGAGGGTATGTATGTATGTATGTATGTATGTATGTATGTATGTAGCGCCATTAATGTACATAGCGCTTCACAGCAGTAATACACGTGACAATCATAAATAACAAATAATACAAATAACACAATGGGAATAAGTGCTTCAGACATAAAAGTAACATTTAGGAAAAGGAGTCCCTGCCCCGAAGAGCTTACAATCTAATTGGTAGGTAGGAAGAACGTACAGAGACAGTAGGAGGGTGTTCTGATAAGTGCGTCTGCAAGGGGCCAAGGTCGATGTATGAAGTGTAAAGTATCAGCCACGGAGCTACTCATATGCTTCGTTAAAGACGTGGGTTTTAAGAAGTACATGCTCATTCCATCCCTCTCCTGCAGAAATAATCATATGTTATTGGGTACATTTTGTTGCCACTCATATCACCGTAAGGTGGTTACACCGCATGTTGTATTTTACCTTAAGGGCCCCGGGTCGCTCCACGTACTTGGAGACGCTGTCCTTGTGGATGGTCTCTGTGAAAGCCGGCCATGGAGAGGAATGATCGTATTTGGTGAGGCTGGAAAAGAGCTCATAGCCACACTTGGTGCACACGTATACCCCTGGGGAGAGAGTGCAGTGTAAAATTACATGTATGTGTACTACAACATTTACACCGCTAGTTAGTGGAGACTGGCTTGATGCTGAATACAGCAGAGAAAGGGTTACACTGCTTCACTGTGGGGACATTATTCCTCTTATTAGTAATACAAAACAAAAAAAAATGGACATGGAAGACACTACTTTTGTCATCTCTGATATGATGCTATGTATCAAAGGGTAACCACTGAAAAAACAGACCTTGATATAGCAAAAGAAAAGAAAACCCCATCCCATTTTTCAGTCGGGTAAATCGGACATGGCTTCCTGCACACGTTTTACTGACAGGAGGACTTCAACAAGTTAATATAAACAGCACAGGTAATGCTTCAAACCACTTCACACGTTTCATCACAATGCCTACAAAATGTTTTACGTTGTAGGTTTTGGGGAAAAAAAAATAAAAAAAAAAATGATGGATCAGAAGGTTTTACTCCATTAATTCTAACATAATAATAAAAACAAAGTATTTAGGCTTGGTTATTTCCATACGCCAATAACAGCCTGCTCTCAATATCTTCATCAAATCATGGTGTCTAACCCAGCATATTATTGTTGGGAAGAAGATTGCATGCTGATAACTTGCTGATTTCATGCATAAAAAGTTATGACAAAAACAACCTTAAATACAGATACTATGTAGCAGCCTTGCACTGATAATAGGCCCAACGTCCTCTCCCACACACTTACAGCAGTGCATGTTATCCAGTTTATAGTATGTGGAGAACCCACAGGCTGGAGATAGAAACCTTTGCGTTACTCAGTTCATCTTTCTTCACTACCACATCCTGTGATTAAGAAAACTTATTGCACAAGATGTACAGAGTGCCGGGGATGTTACAAACTTCCAGTAACCACCTAGTGATTGCAAACACAAACCTCATGCACTTTATTATGTGTCCTTTCTGACTAATTTATTGTGTTAACATGTTACTGTAACACAGATTTTCTTCTTCTTCAGACTTAATGAGGACCTCATTATCCTTTGAAGGTAATATGCAATTTACTACATAAAAAATGCTCAGGAAATAATTCCAAGAACATCTTATACAGTTACATAACGCAGCTTACGAGACTCCTTTTAAAGACACACACCTGACTTTTCACAGCGCTGTTTCGTGTGCTGACAGTTCTTTTAATTGTCCTTGCTCCCCCAGTAAATTACATTTAATTACAGTTACATACCCCTTTTTAAATCACACACTTTGGAATTCCAAGAGCTGCATTATTTTGTCAATTAAACATAAGCCCTTTACCAGCCCAAAGCTGTAGGTATTAGCAGCGTATAAAGAGGCAATGCTCATAACCAGCCTTACATTATAAAACAAACTTACGAGACAGGGAAAGGTACACGTTACTCCAACTGTTACAAACACACTATCTGCACCTTATGCAAAGGGTCACACCAATACAGGACTGGTGAAGTGACAGAGGTTAGTCTCCAAGGTTTTATGCAGCACAAGGATTAGTATAGGATATTATTATACACTAGGTATAATAAAAGGACACTGCTAGCTGCCCTGCACACAGGGTTTTGCAATACAAGTGGAAAAACACGATGAATTATGTGGTTTACACTCAGGAGTAATTCAATAATATAACAAACTCCATTACTGTGAACACTACATTGGGTTAAGAAAAAAAAGGCACCCAGGAGTTGGATTACCATAGCACAGCACCATATACATTGGGCCGGATTCATTAAAGGGTGCTATGCTTCAGCACACATTAAGTACTATTCATTTGAAAGGGGTCTTAAAGTTTAGCAGCCGTTAGGTCTGTTACAGTGTCACATAACCATCAGAATAAACTGTCACCGCTTCACTGTCATTTAACAAACTGAGCAAGCAAAGAGGTCACCAACATTAAATACAAGTCACAGGGTCACACAGGGTCTCTTTAAATCACATGCACCTGTCACCCAGCATTGCATAAGCTGTGCATCATGTCACACCATGCCTGTCGCACACAGTTTATCTGATACACAGTATCAGGCACTGTTACAGACAGTGTGACATATTGTATCACGCGCGCGCGCACACACTCTGTCTCGCGGTATTACCGTTCTTGAAGTGATCTTTATAAACCTCCCCACCGAAAAACGAGCAGAAAGACATAGCGCTGTCACACCGACCACTTAGAACTGACCCTCACCGGCCACCACCTCCCACTGGCACATCACACGGAGCAGCTTCAGTAAAAACCCCTAGGTGGGAGGCAGGATTCTGCCGCGTCACAACAAGAAGCGGCCATCCCATCCACGTGACCGTCCATGAAGCTGGCCATATTGGTGGTGGCGGAAGTATGTAGGTTTATGGTCCCCCACTTTGCGCACCCCTGGTGGAAGGTGGGAGGGGGGAATGTAACCGTATTTTGTTTGTTTCAATATCCAACGTTTCTTGCTGTAAGTGAAGAAAATGCTACAATAAACATTATTATTGTACTGCGGTTGTGCAGGGACACAGCCCGTCTTCCCTCCAATTAACCGTGTCAGACTGTCAGTGCAAGTTCAGGTTCATCTATGTAACAAACTGCGTCCTCTTTTCCCAGTTAGATTTTCAGTTTTTACTGGACAGGGAAACACGGAAAATATGGTGCGACTCACTAAGGCTGCGCTTATAGTGACGGCAACAGCGACACAACGTCGCGTCAAACCAAATGCATTGCCGCCTTCGCGTGCGCTTTTAGTGAGAGCGATGTGACGGAGCGACGGCTTGGTCGCGATTGCTGGAAGTCATCTCAATTTGATTTTTCCAGCAACCATAGCCTGACGTCATCGTCGCCGCCACTATAAGCGCAGCCTAATGGTTTGTTACTTCAGTGAGTTGTTACCATTTACACATATTGCAGCAAATAAATCATAAAAGCCCTACCTGTTTGTTGCAAAGCCACTCAATTGTGTATATTAAAATCATTATCTGCAGGGTACTCTCAGGTGAGCTCTTTTAAGACTTTTGGACAAAAGCTATATTTGTTTGATACAAACTTACATTTTGCTGAATTTCTGCTAGGCTCCAAAAACTCAAGTCAAAAATAATCTCCCTGTTAGCTCTTTATATTCTGTTTATCAGCAGATAAGAGGAGTAAGTGCATTAAGAGCAGGGCACCTAATGGCTTTAGCTTGTCAATCCCCTTTTAGTCAGTAAAGTAGGCTTAGGAGTGCTGCTTTGTATATGTATGTCCGGTCCCATCAAACATCCAGGATATGGATATGCTGCCAACCTATGCTAACACCAGTAGAATAGCCATAATACCAGAGTGAGTGTGACTGGACCTTTATATTCCAATCCACTCGAATGGTTAGGATTATCACTCAGACATTGCAGGTTTGATTCCTGGCATGGAAAGGCATATTTTCTAAATATGTACATCCAGGAAGAGAGGAGAAGTGGGATATGCTTTGATATCTTGTTATGCCCCTGCTCGTCTCCTACACTCCGCACATAACAGTTGCCTTTTCACCATTTTCAGCTTTACTGGTCCCTCGTAAACCTTTTACCCTTGCTGCGCCTTGCCTGTGGGATTCCAAAACACTCCGTATACACCAAGCACCTTCCCTCCCCACCTTTAAGTCAAACCTAAAAACTTACCTCTTAAATGAGGCATTTCATTAGCCTAGACTCATGGCTACTGTCTCACAGTCACTCCTACCAATGTGGGCCATCTACTGCACTTATTCCCTCGCCTGCTGTCTTGTAAGTCTCCCAACATACCAATTAGATTGTCTGGGGCATTTCCTATTGTCTGATTTTGTTTGCAGCACATATTGTATTATGATTCCCTGTACTGTAGTCTCCTTTGTAAATCTCTGATTACTCTGTGGGTGCTATATAAAGATATACATACATATTCAGTGGTGTGAAAAAGAAAGTACACCCTCTTTGAATTCTATGGTTTTACATATCAGGACATAATAACAATCATCTGTTACTTAGCAGGTCTTAAAATTAGGTAAATACAACTTCAGATGAACAACAACACATTACACATTACACCGTGTCATGATTTATTTAACAAAAATAAAGCCACAATGGAGAAGCTATGTGTGAAAAACTAAGTATACCTTTACTGCTTCCATAGGAATTAAGATGCTAAGTAGCCGACAGGTGCTGCTAATCAAATGCCCTTGATTAATTGATCATCAGCATGTGTGACCACCTCTATAAAAGCTGAAGTTTTAGCATTTTGCTGGTCTGGAGCATTCAGGTGTGTGTTAACACAATGCCAAGGAGGAAAGACATTTCAAAACAATTTAAAGTCCATCATTCTACAATGAGAAAGATTATTCAAAAGTGTAAAACATTCAAGACAATTGCCAATCTTCCCATGAGTGGACGTCCCAGCAAATTCACCCCGAGGTCAGACCGTGCAATGCTCAGAGAAATTGCAAAAAACCCAAGCATTACATCTCAGACTCTACAGGCCTCATAGCATGTTAAATGTTAAAGTTCATGACAGTACAATTAGAAAAAGACTGAACAAGTATGGTTTGTTTGGAAGGGTTGCCAGGAGAAACTCTCTTCTCTCTAAAAAGAGGATGATCCCAGGAGAAGCAGTTCAGGTCATGTCAGTCTGGTAAATGGAGACTTTCACAACGGTCAGCTCCATACTACCTGTATTTCCTGGCAACTAACACACCTCCTGCCTCTTTTGCACAGTTGCGATAATATAGAGCATCAATGTATAAATAAAATGAATGTTTTTTTGCTGACCCTGAGAAGAAGGGCATGTCATGAAGTACAGGGGAAGAAGAAAGTTTAACAGGAAACAATCGATACTGTTTATGTCAGTGAGGATGCAGTGACAAACAATACATTTCCTGCGGCAGTGTATGCAGTGTCTACATCAGGAGTCACAGCAGACAGCTTTATATGGAGAGCAGCACGATTAATATTGTACGTGATCATGTCATACGGTCTCAGAGTGAGTAATTGGTTTGTGACATAATAAATAAGCATTCTTTATTATGGGGTTGGATGGTCTTAGGAGATGGGAAAGGGAAACAGACAGACTAATTTCAAAGAGTATAAAAGAAAATCTGAGTTAGTAGAGTCATGTGTAGGATTTGAATTCGATTGATATTTACATCCCCAAGGACACTATCCACAGCTCCAAAACTCTCATAAATTTACCAAATGAACGAGTGTATAATTGTTAATTTTTCCATCAGGAAAACCCGCCATATTCTTGACTTGACCTGTTAAATAGTTACATAGTAGATGAGGTTGAACAAAGACGTGTCCATGAAGTTCAACCTATGCTAAAGTAAGACGATAGAAACGTCTCCTATATTTGTATTTACAGTATATTGATCCAGAGGAAGGGAAACAAAAAACCCCAGTGACACATCATCCAATAATGTCTCAGAAGGGGAAAAATACATTCCTTCCTGACCTGTTCAACTGAGGGCCCATTTGGGTTCTTCCAGGCTGTTGTTATTTCACATCTAACTGGTGAATATATATGTATTAATAGTTTACTTTCACTTCTGCTGACATTTTCTACTGGCTTACATAAGAGCGTAGAGTAGGGGTATGTCACGAGAGCTTGCGACAGGCTGTAATTTACACCAAAACTATATATATATATAAATATATATATACCTGGGTTTGAACTGGGACGAGACTTAAGATATGATAAATATAATTTATTCCTTGATAAAGGTGAACACAGCAAATATGTACAAATAACAGGCAAAATATAGACACTTACGTAAAAGGGAAATGATGAAGCAGTCACAGCTGGACTGGCAGTTCATACAGCACTCTTCATAGTCATAAAGACACCCAAAAGCATGAAAAGACCTCGGGCAGGAAGTGCATAGCGTTACTTGTTGCACTACTGTGTGTTCAATATCTTTAGTCCCAGGAACTTGCAATTACCATCAAGTTCCCACTGGATCACAGTACCCCACAGAATACTGTAATCCAGGTCCAGTTCAATCCCACCGCTGCCACCAGTTTTATTAATACGCCTGTGACGATAGCTTCCACAGGCTTATTAATATTACACAAAAAATAATTGGGTTTGAACGGAACGAGGCTTAAGATATAATAAATTGTATTTATTCCTTAGAATAAAGGTGAACACAACAGATAATGCAGTAACAAACAAGAAGTACACTTACATTGGGGTTGGGGAATGAGAAGTATGATGTAGCATTTCTCTCAGCAGTCAGGAAATCATTCAGGTGATGTCAGATAACCATATCAGCAAACGAAAACGAATGAAGACTTTGCATGAAGACCAAAAATGAAGACAAAGGATAGATGGGGAACAGCAGGTTATAAACCTTTTCTCCCTCTATCTGTAACATTAAAAACCTGTGATTGGTTTGCAATTATCTCCAGCCAGTCTTGGATGGGGGAACACATTTTAGGACAGGCCCCCCTGCTAGCTGGCACATGTGCAGTAGAACTCTGGGGTCTCCTTTCTGAGGCCCCACATGTGCAAATGGAATGCCAGGCCAGCTACCCCTCCGGATCTTGGACAAGATAACCTGTGTTGGACAGTGATAAGTGGGACACTTAAAAACTGCTATGGTATGCGCCTCCCCCATACTCACAGACAGGGAGGGTAATAAAACCTTTTGAACAAAACTTAAGTTCTAGCCATTGGGACTCTAGGGCCATCTGTCATCCTGATAGCTTCAGAGACATTTCTTTGCTTTGTCCATACCTGGAGACACAGTATTAACGGACTATTAACCCTTGTGCTCCCGGATGGATTCTAGTGTGTGGGTGCAGAAACTGAGGTACAATAACAGAGGGGCCACAGGAAAATACACATTTACAGGTTATAACAGGGGTGAAATCACATTTCTGGACCTCAGTCCAGTTAACCCCTCGTCTCCCTGGTGGGGTCAGGGGTGGCCAAATGGGGTGGCCAAATGGGGTGCAACCCCTTTAATACCGGGCCACCCCCTTTCTCCCTCTACAGGGTACAAGGAGAAATCTGTGACTATTCTGTGCTAAGTCATATAAAGCTGCCCGTAGACTTGAGATCACTGGGCACTGCCACCACCTAGGTAAAATATCTCCCCCTTATGTACAAGAGCGTGTGGCCAAGAAGACTCTTTCTTAGGAAGTGGACAGTTTAAGGGAGGTTAGACACCACAACATTTTATAAATAAATATCTGGTGCAGCATTTTTAAGGCATTTTATTTTATAGTAGCACAGATTACACTTTTCACTACACCTTTGCAGATATCTTCCTAATCTCCCACAGTAGGTCTAGAACGTCTCCTAAATCATCTTCCCATTTATACATGAACCTGAGCTTCACAGGAGAATCTGAGACAACCAGTAACTTGAATGAAGAATAAATAAGGCTCTTGTGATCACTTCTACTTAGATATGAGCTCTCAAAGGGAGGTACAACCTGTGATGGGGGCTTTGGAGATAACAACTGATAAAATTCACAACGTTTTGTTTGTAGCAATCCTTCTTCTTTTATAAGTGAGTCAAATGTTTTCGCCTTATTGTCTGACTATAGGTGAGATATTCTGGAACTCCCCCCATTCCAAGCCTAGAAATTCCGTGGAGACATACCCGGAGCGAAGTCAGTAAGTAGAGGGGTGTTACAGGACTTTATACTGGTCAAATTATGTTTTAGTTTGATGGAGGTGAGAAAGATGGGGGGGATTTGCAAAGCTGCCATCAGGGGGGGGGGGGGCAGTGGAAACTCGTTCCTGGGACCCGGGAAAACTGTTGGCGGCCCTGTGGGCAATCATAATAACATGTCCTAGTTAAAGGCCAGTGACTCAATCTTCACCTATCTTTTGATGTTGTCTGGAGCATGTCAGTAGATACATTGGCTTAGATGACTGCTTTATAGTAAGTTTAAAGATGCGGTTGGGCCAGACTGCCACTACTGGGGGCTGATATAACCATTCACTGCTGACTTTTGGTTTCTTTTTGTTCGATATAAATATTTACATTTGTTTTTGAACACCTTGTTTATCCTTAATTTTTACAGGGATAAGGTGGATAAGGAGGATGTGGAACAGATGTGATCCTTGGTAACAAATTAATCTTCACAAAATTGACCCTACTAACTAATAATAATGAATCCCTGATATGACATCTGGAGCATTCGTCCAAATCCCTTTTGAGCATTTTTATGAAAGCAGGGTAAATAATTAGCTGAATATATAGTATTCGGGGAGATGGTAAGAAATATTCCAAAATATTTAAGAGAATTGGGATTTCCATTTAAAACATAAGTTCCAGGATAGAAGCTGTGTTTGAACCTGCTGGATATTGATATTCAAAGCTTCTGATTTATCGTCATTGATTTTGAAGCCATATACGTTTTGGAATATGTCCGACTCATTAACAATGTTTGGTAGAGAGGTCAGACGGTTGGCAATCGTAAGCACAATGTCGTCTGCAAAGTAAATACTTTCTGGTGGACTTGTATCCATTTTTTGTCTCTAAAGATAGAATACCAGCGCAAAAAAACATGTACCAAAAATAAAAATATATTTATATTATCAATGAGATAAAGAAAGCACAAACAAGTGTCACAGAGAAACACTTAAAAAACTTAAGCACTATAAAATTAGAACGATACAGTTACCAGAGGCTCCTTGGGTGTTGTAAGTGTAGCAGTTGAAAGGGCAAAAAAATAGCACTCCTATGATGAAGACAATGCTGATAGGGAATGCACCCTCTCTCGTTAGTGCAGGCAGCTCACGTCTCAGCAGGAAACAATTTTGATCAGCTAGTGCACTCCACGTCAGGCTCCGTTTGTTACCGGATAGGGAAAGCACCCGCTCCCGGTTGTCCGCTCTCAGCTAGTACCGGTCAGGGAAAGCACCCGCTCCCGGTTTGATGTTGCCAGTGGTCACGTGGTATCACAGTGGAAAGTTCACACGCTGACAATAGGACGGCAGCCATAGAGTTTTGCACAAAATGCATTGTAGTTTTCAAACACAGCAAAACTAAAATGTGATCCCTAGAGCTTGCACTCTACAATTTGGACCTAAAATTTGGGGTCTTTGAACTGGGCTCTAAGACACCAGCTCTAATACCTTGCTGGCAGGCAATACAGGTTAACCCTGTTTGCCCCAAAATATCTCCCCCATGTTCCAGAAGTCTGCCCTGCAGCTATTTCTCATAAGGGGCCACCCATACAAGGCAACAAACTTATAAGCTTGCACAGGCAGCTGTGGGACCATGAGTCAAAGGGAATACAACATAGAATGAATGCCTTAACTGGCCCACTGGGCTTACATAGTTAACCCCACACACACACGGTTCTTAGCTTATAACCCTATCGGGGACAGTATAAGGGGAACAGAATTACAGGGCAACATGGTAAGGTACAATATTAGACCCAAGAGCTGACACTCTCAGCCCTTGCCATACGGTTTCAGGGGCAGCCAGCCGGGCTCCACCTTTATTAATGAAGGCTGGCTACCCCTTACCGTCACACCATCTAATGCAAAGAGCATTGCTGGGGTGTGAGAATGTGTGCCAAATGTATTGCCCTCCTCATATTATTCGTCTTCTGTCTACCTGGTACGAAACTCACCTGGTCTGGATCAATCAATTTGGGGAGAAAATGATTCAGACGAGTTGCAGGCATGTTCAAGAAGATCTTTAAATCTACATCGATAAGTGAGATTGGTTTATAACTCTTACAGCTGTCTGGCTCTTTGCCTTCATTCTGGATTCAAATCATCTTACAGTAGTTCCTAGCGTGGTTTACAGGAATTGGCCCCTTTCCATCAATTTATTAAACAGACTCAGAAGATACAGTCTCAAAAGATGGGAGAATTAATTTTAATAAATATTCGAAAAAAAACATCCGGGCCTTGGGCTTCAGAGCTCTTCAGGACTTTATAGCTTCGGTATCCTCTTCCTGGGTGAAGGGTTGAAAAAGTACTTTGATTTTCTTGAGACAACCTGGGGAGGTCAACCTGTTTTAGATAGCTTAAGTGTTTAGTGCTGCAGTTGATATTCCATTTTAATTTGGAGTTTTTAACTTGGTCATTTCATTTTTATGAGGCCCTGAATCAGGCCAATCTCTAGGTTTGCACGAGAGAGAGAGAGAGAGAGAGAGAGAGAGAGAGACACACACGTCTTTACGGCACATTAAGAATTGATGAACACACGATTCCTGCTCAGACCATGTCGCCGCTCACCTGCAGTTTCCCTCTCTCGCAGACACACTTATCTCACACTGTAGCTGATGCATCTTCACCGTCTGCCAGGAGAGCTGAGCATCCTGTAACCAAATCTTATCTGGCAGAAGTCAACAGTGCAGAGTTGGAAGAAGGGTCGCTATGTGCTAGATCAGCGGTGTGCAAACTGGGGGGTGCGACCCCCAGGGGGGGCATGAGACTGAGTGCGGGGGGCGGGGCGCGGGGTTTACAGCGGCCCGCACGCTTCCCAAAGGCACTTAAATTAAGTGCCGGGGGAGCTGCCAGGCCTCTGTAAACCTAACTTACCTTGGCTCCGGCGGTTTCTCACAAGCGTCGCCATGGCAACGCGGCGGCAAATGACGCTGTGATGTCATGTGATGTCACGTTGCTATGGCAATGTGACGCCGTGATGTCATGCGACGCCGGAGCGGAGGTGAGGGGGGGCGCGGAGTTGAGGGGACCGCCGGCAGGGGGGCACAGGGAAAAAAGTTTGCACCCCCTGTGCTAGCTCAGGGGTGGCCTACTCCAGTCCTCAAGGGCCACCAACAGGTCAGATGTTTGACTGAGCCACTGATTGAGCCATCTGTGCTGAAGCAGGAATATCCTGAAAACCTGACCTGTTGGTGGCTCTAGGCAATAATGACTGAACCATTGATTGAGCCACCTGTGCTGAAGCAGGAATGTCCTGAAAACCTGACCTGTTGGTGACTCTTGAGGACTGGTGTTGCCCACCACTGCTCTAGGACATCAGCTGCCCGAAGCAGTGCCTCTGCTCAGACTCCTCCAGGTATACTCAGATAACAGCTCACAATTCAGTTAAATGAGGCATGACCTAAGGCTAAAAAAAAAACCATAGGGGAAGTTAAGATTGATGTTTTGTGCAGAGCAATGCAGCATTAACCAGGGGACATAGAAATAATCTACAGACCCACTGAGGATGCAACTACAAACCTCTCACAGAATGTGCTGATACAGAGGCCAGATATGCAGAGAAACTTTAGAAGGGGGGTAAAGGGAAGATAGGGAAAGAGAAGACAGTAAGGGTGGTGGGGTGGGGGGGGGGGAGGGGGGAAGGGAGAAAGAAGGAGATGCAGGACTACAATAAAAAAAATAATGGCTAATAATAATAAAACATAATAGGAAGAAGACATTTAGCGAGAAGGCATGAAAGATGCCAGAGGCAGGAGATTTACGGGACACATCTCTCTGCAGGGCCAATCATTTCGTTTTTTTTCTTCATCCACCGAATGGAATTGAGATTGTGTCCTCCAGCCCCATGTCATCCCTAGAGGGGTTGGATGCCTGTTTCGCTGTGTGCACATGCAGCACCCAGAGTGTGTGTCAGATGTGAGCTGGTACAGTGCAGCTGCACAGATCCCTGCAGTGCCCTGCACTTGGCTCCTGCTGCCTGCTGGCGGAAAATACGCAGACACGCTGAAGATCACTGACCATCCCCAGCCTCCGGTGCACTGACATGAGCCCTGGTGTCTTTCCCTGGGGGAGCCTGAGGACACACGCTACCCTGAGCTGTGAACGTCTCCTCCAGCCCCTGAGTCACAAGGTATGTCTCCTTTGCAACATTCTAATGCCGAGATAACACCCCCGACTGGCAGCTCATCCCCAGCCCTGCAGTGCAGTGAGAGGGTTATAGATAGACGTGACTGGCCATCACAGGATAAAAAAACGCTACCTCTATTTTAGAGCTGCAGAATGCAGATCATATTTGGGTAACCCCTCCCCCCGCCAACAACCGTGCTGCAAAATATAGCAGTATAAGTATGACTGCACATTTCAAACTATTCACTGTGCAGCCTTTTCTACTTAAAGAACAGGTGCCCCACAGATCCTACTGATGCCAGACAATAGCTGGGCTACCCACTCACTGCCCAATGTTAGTATTATTCATCATTCAAACAGCCATAGACACATCTCTAATGTAGAACTGCTTTTTATGATGATTAGGTGACGGTGGGTTTGAAGGCAGCAGGAAAGGACACAACAAAATACTCCACATTGCAGACCAAGCAAGCAAATAAAATTTGTGTGACAAAAGACAAAGAAGTTTCACTTAAAATGCACGTTAGCGATACTCAACCTCATTAGAATCCTGCAGAAGGTGAGTGTCTGTTTCAATGCTCGTCTGCTAATAGGGTCTTTTACTTCTATCTATTTACTCGTGTTAGCAAATTCAGCCTGAAAACGAGGGTCCCTTGTCATGTAAGAGCATGCAATTTAATCGTAGTGTCTGAGGCACAGGGAGCTAACACTGTGGGGCAGGAATTTGGGTCTCCCACGTCATAGGCCAGTGGGTTAACCACAAAGCTAGTGTACCAGATAGGTGCATCCACTGCAGGCTTTCCAGGCATTTTCCCATCTTCTAGAAGTAATCACTGTACCTGAACCACTTGTAAGAGACATCAAGGTCAAAGATAAGAGAAGCTGTTGTATAGGGATGTGGAGCAGTGGAAGGGTTGTATAGGGATGTGGAGCAGTGGAAGGGTTGTATAGGGATGTGGAGCAGTGGAAGGGTTGTATAGGGATGTGGAGCAGTGGAAGGGTTGTATAGGGATGTTGTGGAGCAGTGGAAGGGTTGTATAGGGATGTGGAGCAGTGGAAGGGTTGTACAGGCAGTCCTCGGTTATCCAATGAAATCCGTTCTGTGAGTAGCGTTGGATAGTGAAACCATTGTAAAGTGAGTCCCATGTTAATCAGTGGCGGTGAGCGTTGGATAACGCATTCAGGCGTCAGATAACGCATTCCGGCTTCGGAAAACAACCCATATGGTTGCATTGTAAAGCGTTGGATTTGCCATTCTTTATAAAGTGAAACGTTGCTGTCTACATGCAGGGAACCTCACCTTCTTGTTTCTGCACAGTATATTACTTTGCATAAGCACTAATGTTATACAATATCTGATGTATATATTAGATAGACAAGTAGACCATTACATATATACATTGTATGATATAGTTCAGGAGTGGCCAACTCCTCAAGGGTCACCAACAGGTCAGGTTTTCACGATATCCCTGCTTCAGCACAGGTGGCTCAATCAGTGGCTCAGTCATTGGCCAACTCCAGCCCTCAAGGGCCACCAACCGGCCAGGTATTGGAGATATTCCTGCTTCAGCATAGGTGGCTCAATCAGTGGCTCAGTCAAAGAGGTCACCACGCAGCTGTGATATATGTTCCTTTTTATATAGACATTTGATTGTAATTATACTAATTGTGCTTTTGTTGTTTCTCTTGCGCCTTTTTTTTTTTTTTTTTTTGAGCCACCTGTGCTTACGCAGGGATTTCCTAAAAATCTGACCTGTTAGTGGCCCCTGAGGACTGGAGTTGGTCACCCGTGATATAGTTAGATAGATATATAGGTAAACATGTATTCATTTCATTGGCTAGACTTGGTATCACAGTGACTTTTGCAGATGTGTCCACTCTTGGAAGGGAGCGTGATGTTTCTTTTGCAGAGGTTGTGTATGATCGGACCCCCCTGGCTGGATTCTGAGAAGTCGCCCTGTCCCCTTAATGCTGCCATTATAAATTAGGTCATTCATTTATCTTCAGTTGTAAAAAAACCTCTAGCACACTATACCAGATGGGGCACAATGATGATCAGGGCCAGAACGAGCAGATAATAAGTAATAAAGCATACAGAGGGCTACGACAAAGTCATTTACACTTCGCTCTGCCCATCATGGGCAGCAAGATAGAAGCTTGAGATGCTTCTGCTGCTTGAGTGTGCTTGTGAGATTCTAATCGCTATGAGAAGATTACAGAGCCATCTGTGCTGAAGCCAAGATATCCTGAAAACCTGACCTTTTGGGAGGGGCTTGAGTACTGGTGTTGATCACTCCTGGACTAGAGAATGGAATGCTCAATTGTATTCAAAAGGTGGCTAAGGCCTGGGACCCGCTGCGCTTGTTGGCGCGGGCAGCCACACGCGAGTTCCCCACCAGCAGGGGAATCCCCACCGAGCCGGTCCCAGTCCCCCCTGGCGGCACAACGCACTACACGCTGTGGCGCGTCAGCCGCTAGGAGACACAAGAGAATGGTGTTTCCTAGCGTTGACGCGTCACGTGGTGTGACTGTGAGCCAATGGGGAGGGGAGGCTTCGGGAGAAGAGGCTTCGGGGAGCGGGGAGGAGTGTGGAGTGAAAGCGTGAGTGCCTGTCTGTGTGTGTGTCTGAGTGCGTGCGTGCCTGTCTGTGTGTGTGTATGTGTGTGCCTGAGTGCATGAGTGCCTGCCTCTGTCTGTGTGTGTGTGTGTGTATGAGTGCGTGAGTGCCTGCCTGTGTGTGCGCGCATGTGTGTGTGTGTGTATGAGTGCGTGAGTGCCTGCCTCTGTGTGTGTGTGTGTGTGTGTGTGTATGTATGTATGAGTGCCTGCGTGTGTGTGTGTTTTACTTACCTGCAGCCCGTGGAGGGAGGGGGGGGGAGAAGAGTAGTGGGTCCCTCCGCTCAAGCCACGCCCCCCCCTCCCTGTCAAACATCCCACTCCCGCCCACCTCCCGCTTCCTACAGACCGCATATCGCGGTCTGTGTATGTCAGCGCACCTCCTGTATGCAGCGCGGGTGCGCTGACTCTGGGAGCGGGGCCTTAGCCTTATACACCACAGGTTTCCCAGGTATATCAGCATACTACTATATCAACCAATGATCTTCTTTGATTAAATATCATCACATCCTTTAAGTCCTTTGTTATTAAGTGTAGGATGTACAAAAGTGCCGTTTTCCTTTTTGTTCCGTGTATTATTTATCTATCATTTCTCCTTTTAGAAATAAAACTATGCTGTGAAGAATGTCGTACCCATCCGAAGTCAGTCCTGTCCGAGCAGGTCCTCCTGTGCTTTGCGCTCCTGTGCTGCCGTCAACACAAAGAGCGAATGTGCCACAGGCTCCACAAGGGATAACCATCCAGCTAACCACAGCGCAGAGCGAAGACTGGGAGAACTTGGATGACACTGAACTGATCTTCTCACTGGATCAAGATGATGATGCCGGGGCAGCATCTACCACTGAGAATGCCATATCACCTGGGGATGTGCAGTCAGCAGGTCACCTCGGGATTGGGATGAACGAGCTAGCATTAGCACCTTATGAGCGTGTGGGCGATGTGTTGTTGTGTAATGACACCCAGAGAAGCAGTTTCCCTCTACTGCCAATCTCACCCACTTCCAAACCTCTGATCACCTTGGTGAAGTCTCTCTCCACTGAAATCGATTCCAAAGACTCTTCAGCCCTCAAGCCTCACCCCCTAGTTAACCTGGTCAAGTCAATTTCTACGGAGATTTCCCGCCTGGAACCCGAGGTGACACAGTCCAAGTCAGACTCCAAGCTCAACGTTCATCTCTGGAGGCAGATAACCCAAACCAAGAACAGGAATGGGGACTCCAGGACAGCTCCTTCCTCCCCTAGCATGTCTCCATCAGAGAGCAAAGGAGGCTTTTTTAACGTGCAGGATGTAGAGGCCAGGTTGGAAGACACCAAGAGGAGGCTGTCAGAGGCAATGCAGGAACCCCTGAGTATGCTCAGTAAGATTATAGGGGAGGAGACTAGTGCAACTCCTAAATATAGAACAATGTCCCCAGTATCGTGCACACAGGAATCCCCAACCAACCAATTTAGGGATCAAGGGATCTTTGATGCAAGGAACACAATACCCATTTATGGAAGAATAGAGGAGGGTGACAGTCTGGGCTTTGCAGAAAGTTCAGCAAAACCTGGACAAAAAAACACATTCAAAGACAATTACAAAATCTGCTCATACGGGGATGTGATTCAAGTGGTAAAATTGGCGCCTAATGATGATGGTACAGACGATCAAACTCTGCTTCATCCTAGGGACAGCTGCCAGACCCAGCCTCACCATGATGTGCCATGCAGAGCCCTGGTCTGTGTTGCAATCTTGGCTTACAATTTTTTCATCTGGCCTCTTCCATCCTACGTCTCGGGGCTTTTTCTGGGCCTGGCTAGTGGATTTCTGTTGGGCTTTTTTGTCATTTTATTGTTGGTGCCCAACACCACTTACTCCTCCAGACAGACTCGTTTCTTGCAGGAGAAGCTTAAAACCCATTTAGCAGCAGCAAAATCCCAGGAGCCTGATGTACTGAGGGTAAGACATACGTACACAACATAGCATTGTTAATGATAAAGAAGATGTCATTTCACACAACAAACATATTCAGTTGAAAGACCAACAAGGTCCGAGACTCAGAGGAACCTTATATCAAGGCTGTACAGTAGTCTCTCCCTCCCAGAAACTAAGTCCCAGAGCAGGACCTAATTACGTTAAGCTTTGGGAAAGAGTCCTGGGAGAAGAATTAGACTCAGAGGACAGGGGTTGTATTTGTAATGCAGTGGCTAGCTGCTCTATATGCACAGTAATCAAGGACAATGCATACAAGGTATTGCACCGTTGGTATAAACCTCCAGTGGCCATCTCCACGTATGTTCCAGGTGACTCCCCCCTTTGTCCAAAGGAATGTGGAGAGAGGGCCACGTTTCTTTATATGTGGTGGACCTGTCCGGAGATCTTTGACCTATAGAGCCAGGTCCGTAATTGGACCTGGAGAATCTTTGACGCAGACATCCCCCTGGATCCGTGGTGCTTTCTCCTGAACAAACCCCTCCCAACTCTCACAAGAGCGAAAAACAAACTGCTCTCGCATATAGTAACAGCCCCCCATCCTTTCCACCCCACCCACCCCCTTTTTTTTTTCGTTTTACTTTATTTTGGAGTTCTTTTCCCCACCCTTTCCCCAAAAAGTCAGCAAATTGTATGTATACTGCTGTGAAAATTCTCAATAAAATACAAGTTTAAAAAACAAACAAAAAAAGACCAACAAAGTATATAGATGGTAGGGGCAAATTTTTACTTCACATGGGAGAAGAAGTAGTTCAATAATTCTGTCTGTCTGAAGCAGGTGAACTCGGTTCAAATCCACTGTCAGCTACTTGTGACCTTGGGCAAATTGCTTTATCGCCTCGTGCTTAAGGAAGCAAAATCAGATTCTAAGTTCTACATACAGCACTGTGTACACTGCAGCACTAGAAAAGGAAAAGAAAGTCAATGCCCAGAGTCTGTTTGTTGATTTTAGTTATAACTATGAATCTCTTTAACCGAGGGATCTGCAGTGTACAGACTGTTGTTCTTAAGATGAATAGAAAAGGCCAATGAGGCATTATTTTGCTGCTTAATCCTAGCTAATAATAGCTCTAGAAGAATACTACATAGCTCACCAGTTTAAGGAAAGGCCTGCAAGCCTCTGAGTACTGTGCAACGGGGGAGCAGTTTCTCTACATTATTAACCATGACATAAATCTTGTTTATTGGGAAACAGTTCCTGCTGGACACCCCTCTGAAAATGACAAATGCTGCTGTATAAAGCAATACTAAGCATGACTGCACTTGCGTCTTCTGTGCAAGTTATTAAGTCCACGAAAAAAACATTATTGGAATTGTGCAATGCTCTTAGATCTTCTAAGAACCCAGCAGTAAGGACAGCTGTAGGGGGTGGGTTGGGGTGGGTTCTGCTGTCACAGTGGCAGACTAGATAAGCTGGGGCACAGACTCAGCAGGACACAGCTGTTTCAGGGGGCTGTGTCTATGGGGCTATTTCAAACTAACATTTGTCAAAAGAGTAAGAGCTTTGGCTGACAAATATGAAGAGACATGCAATCTTGCTAAAGAATAGGCCCATGTAATGGGGTATTAGGATTTTTCACCTTGTTTCTCTGCATAGGTAAAGCCTACTAATTTGCTTAAGTAAACGATCCAAGATGTAAGTCACATGAATCTAGGGCTTAAGCCCCCCAACAGGTCAGGTTTTCAGGATATCCCAGCTTCAGCATAGATGGCTCAATCAGAAGCTCAGTCAAAGACTGAGCCCCTGATTCAGCCACATGTGCTACAGCAGGGACTGATTGAGACACCTGTGCTGAAGTTGAGATATCCTTAAAACCTGACCTGTTGGGGGGGGGGGGGGAGGGGAGCTTGAGGACTGGAGTGGAGCATCACTGATTTAGGGAAAGTCTTCCTGAAATGTTATTGTATTGCTTATGCTTTGTAGTCTTTTACACAGCTCAATGTGCCTTTTTCCCATGCTATTTAGCATTCAACACTATAATATTGGTGAAACAACTTGTTTTTTCTTTGACTCCCAGGGCTGGATGAATGAGGTGTGTTTGTATGATCCTGAGACCTACCACCCAGCACTCACCCACTCCGTGTTTGTGACCCTGGAAGGTACGACCTTAAAACGCTCATACCCAAAAACCAACGTGCCTCGGAGATCCACCTTTGGGGAGGAGATACCGGAGGCTGTGTTTATCAGTCATCAGATCAACGACTTGACCAATGCTCAGGTAATAGAGATGAACGGCCAAATATTATAGTTATTCATTACAAAGAAAACTATGTTAAACAAAAGCATTCGCCAGTGTCCCAAATGCCACCCAGATGTCACAGCTTTGAGAATCAGTGCTGTGCCCATGTGGCCCTGGATAGAAATGTATTACCCCAGGTCCAATCTAACTGTACATCCCACCCTGCTCACCCCATCATCGTTGCTATTGCCTCCCTATCCCTTCGTCCTTGTCCGTCTTTCTTCCATTGTCCTCCTCTTCGTCTTCCACCTTCTTTTACCTCCATTCCCCCACTACTTGATTCCTCATTTGTTCTACACCTAATTTCTCATCTCCTTTATTACTTCCTCCTCTTGAACCCTTGCACTCCTTTTTTTTTTTATTCCTTGTCTCCTCCATTTCTCCTTCCCACCATATATTTTGTGGGTATGTGCAGTGTCCCACTCCATCAACAGCTTGGGCCAAAGCATATCTCCCGAGTCCTGTAAATGTCAAGGAATGTTAGTAACTGTGTTACCAGACTAAGGGATCCTCTCTTCCTGGGCGTATTTGCTGCAGGTCTTTCTTTATCCACACGGACTGGCCAGGAAGAGAATATGGAACAAAAAATATCCAATCTGCATCCAGCTCTATGATACAGACGAGCTGAGCTCCACAAGCTCAGACTCCTGTGATACCGAAGCTGTGACGGGAGAGGCCGTGAGACTGACTCCAGAGAACACCCCGAAGCCACTGGGTGAATTCAAGGCAGGGACTTTGTATATGTTTGGAAGAACAGGAAGAGAGAAGGAAGAATGGTGCCAACAGCTGGTGAGAGCTTCCAGGGGCTCCGTGAGTGGCAAACAAAGTGCCAGCAGAAATGAGTGCAAAACAGGTAATTGGACTTATTGGGATGCCAGAACATGCAGGCAAAACATATTAGGGAGAGAAGGAAAGTATTTGTCAGAGAAGTAAAGTCCAGAACAAGGCAACATAGATTTCAGCCTAAGTGTGGCTACCTTACAGGGGGTTATGAGAAAAAAAATGTATTCATGACAAATGTATTGGAAGCAAGGAACAGCCTCCCAGCAGAGGTGCTAGAGGGGAATACAATGAGGAATTTAAGAATTCTAGGGACAAGAAAAATTATTCCAATGGGGTTTATTGTTATTACCATGCTGTTATATTATATCTTGTAAGCGTCGCTTTTAAGTGCAACTGCCCAAATAATACAGGGGAATCCGGATACTACGGATCTATGAGGCAGTGATTAGCCAGGGAAGGAGCAGTTAGATATTCGGTCAAGGAAAAAGAATCTAATTGGAGATAAGGCAGGGTCTTGATAGCATGTGCAATATAATGGTCAGCCTTGGTGGTCCAAGTACTTTCCTACCTGCCCTCAACGTTTCAGATAATATGTGTTTTTGCTGGGAGGTTTATAGTGTATATCCTATTCAATCCTTGTCTTCTTCTGTCTAAACTCCCTCTAGGGTTTCTTACAAATCTGCTGTCCAGCCCATGCAGCTGGGGGGCACCCAGTAACAGCAGTGGGGGCAGCACAGAGGATATCCCCTGCCTATTCAGACACAGGGACCTGGCAGGGAATGTCAGACAGAAAATCCTTCTGGATTACACAGCCTACATGTCCCGTTTTATTCCAGTTGAGCAGGGTAGCCCCCTCCCGAGCCCCTGTCAGAGTGCGGCCAGCAGCCCCACCCCAAGGAAAAAGGTCATTATGTTTTGCTCTCCAATACTTACAGCCCTTGAAAATGAAACTGTGTGTGTGTGTGTTGTCGGGTGTGTGTGTGTGTGTGTGTGTGTGTGTGTGTGTAAACATACACATTAGTCCTTTATCAACAATTTGTAAAGGTGTTTTTCACCATGTGAACCCTCTTGTATGAGCATGTGTTACAGGGAATGGGTATGTCGGACAGCATGAAGAGTTAGGCTGGGGCCATAGTGCCTTCGCCCACGCGGAGGCGTGCGGAGGCGTGCGGAGGCTGTGAGGTAAGCGGTTGCTTTCCCTGGCCAAGGTGGACGGGCCGTGGGGGGGCGTTCCTAGGGGCGTCACGGAGCTGGTTTGCCCTCATTGGGCGAATCGCTCACGTGACCGGCCTGTCGCGCCAAGAAATCAGTTTGAACTGATTTCTTGCACAACGCGCGCACACACGTCCGCACACCACATGGACGCGAACAGTCTGTTCGCTCAGCGTGTGGACGCCTCCGCACGGTCTGCGGTACCATGGCCCCAGCCTTACGGGAGGGGATGTTTGACACACACACATCTACCTTGGTGTTTTAATTTCTTAGGATGTCTTTCTCTGAGGTTTTTCCATTGTTTACATGTCAATGAAACTGCCAGGTGTGAGCCTGCATTAACATGTGCTTCTAAAGAAACCTGTGACAATGTATCAAACCTGAGGCATTATCTTCTCCCGTGGTTACTTTCTAGCACCTGGTGGAACGTTCCCTCTCCACCAACCCTCACGTGTGTTGGATAAATGCGCTGATCGGACGGATTTTCTGGGACTTTCTGAGGGAGAAATACTGGGAAGATCTGGTGGCCAACAAGATCCAGAAGAAGCTGAGTAAAATCAAGGTACGATTTTAATGAGAAGTAGGTATGAAACGGCACCACCCTGTGTCTACGTGAGCAAGGAACAGAAACTAGACTCATTTGTGCCAACATATACTCAAGGAGATGCCTGAATGTTCAGATAGACCACTGTCCTCCTGAATCTCCTTGGTTTCCATATGGGGAAAATAAATCGGATTCACTTTTTTTAACAACGTTCTCCAGATCCATTGTTCTGGAGCATAAACGTTTAATCTGGACTAGAACCTACTTTTATTTATTTTTTATCATTCAATTTTTTTTTTTTACAGAAACCGAAAGAATGGGGCTGGGGAGAGGGTATTCCGCCCACCTACACATACTCAGTCAATGCCAAATTAGTACATATGTTACAATGAAGCATCTTTCAAGAGAAAAAAGAAAAACCTGGTGCCAAATGTTCAAATGAAAAGTCCTGTGATCCTCAAAGAATCTGCACGAGTGCTTTTTTTTCTCTCGCGGTTCATGGCCTCTCAAGCACCCGTGCAGATTCTTTGAGGATCACAGGACTTTCCATTTGAACATTTGACGCCAGGTTTTTCTTTTTTCACGTTGTATTCTGTTTGTACTAGCAGTAGGTACTAGGCAGCCTACCTTTATTTAAAGGTTATGTTTCACTATTGTTATACCTAGTTGGTGTTTAAACTTTAGCGCTCTAGTCACATTTTTCTTTCTTCGATCTTTCAAGAGATATACAATATTAGCTGTGATATGAAGCTCAATTTCAGAGATTTCCTAGAAAAATGATTTATCCTCTACAGTACCGGTATCTAAGGCTACCCCTGCCAAATATGGATCAATGGGTCCCAGGTTCTATAGAACCTTTTAGTTGAATGGTTCAAGAAAGCGGACAATCTCTCCATAAGCGTAACCTCCTCCACCCTTTGAACGACCAGTCTTGTTGATGGAGGGGGTGGTGGTGTCTATAACACCGCAATGGCGCATCTTGCTGCTGTCATTATATGAGTAATTAACATACGGGAGGATGGGTTAAGATTTTCTATAGGTTTGGCTCGGATAATTGTTACAGGATCCAATGGGAGTTGAAACTCTAAGACATCCTCAATTAGTTTGTGGACCGTTTACCAATGCCTTGCTATTTACAGCCAACATTTTTAATCTGGAGTCTAATTTTTTATTTTTTTTATTTATTGATAAAGTTAGTATTGATAAAGTTAGCAGACATAAATATCCGGCTGTTTGTCAGGGTCGCCGACCTGTCTCTCTCAATACTCTGTATAAGGTAACACAGCAATTGATATTTTGTAACCTTGCTCCCTCTACAGCTGCCACACTTTATGAATGAGCTGACCCTTACAGATCTGGACATGGGGACATCACTGCCCCAAATACTCTGCACCTTGGCCCCCACTATGAACGAGAGAGGTAAGGGAGGAGCCCACTAACCCTTACATTTCCAGACTTCGTGTCATTGTCGGACTTTAGTCCCGTCCTTTCTTCCATCCCTGGCCCTCTGCTTCACAAGCCTCATTATTTTCTACGGAAAGGGATACTTGGGAAGCCAGGACTGGACTACAATCTCATGATGGCTTGGTGTTGGAAGTACAATCGCGTCTGCAATAAGGCACTTAAAGTCTTATGGGTATTATGCGCTCTTCCAGCAGATAGGGAATTAACAGTTAGCATTTCATCACAATTGCTGTAATATCTAAGCTTTTCTCAAGTCCTTAGCTTGCCGACTTATCTAATAAATATGGCCTCTTGCCACATGGCTTGTGGACTTATTGTCTGATAATTTAAGGCCTTCATACTCTTCATTTAAAATCTTAAATAGATTCTTCACACTTCAGACAGTATAGTGTTTTCCTCAGTTCTTGCCAGAGCAGAAACCTCACAAATGAATGAATTATCACATCCTCAATGTTATTCTCTCCAAATTCACACCACTCAATGTCTGTGAGATTTAGTGCAAAGCAGCACGTGTCTGCAAAATAGAGACAAACCTGAACAGACCACGGACACACTTTACAGATATGAGGTAATGTAGAATCAGCCACAGTCTCAAAGAAATGTATCTCATTGGTAATATAAAGGTAGACATTCAAGGAATCGCCTTACTGAAATCAAATTCCTAAGGCTGCGCTTATAGTGCCTTGCGACGGTGACGCGATGTCGCTCCAAAACAAATACATTAACTCCGTCGCAAGCGCTTATAGTGACCGCGACAGAGCGACCAAAAATTTTGAAGCCGGGTAAATTTGATCTTTTGGAGACTGTCGCCACATGTGACTGTCTCTAAACCAATCAAATTGCGCGGCCCGCCCCCTTTTGTGACGTCACTGGCCTTGTCCCCAGCGACGTCGCTAAAAATCAAATTACAACTTTCGCCAGTGGCAACGGCGACGGGTGACGTCATCGGCCGCGTCTCCGTCGCCAGCACTATAAGCGCAGCCTTATACTGTATATCAATGTATACACCCAGACTGGCCAATAAAGAGTGATCTAAAATCAAATCTCCATTGCTTGCATGGACAGGAAAGTATAGGAGTGAGGTTATATGGAGCAATAGGATGAGTTAGCGAAGGAGTTACTAGTCACATATGATAACAAAAAGGCTTGGACCAAAACCTCTGCATCTTGCCATCATTCTGCTCTGTCTTTTATGTGTCAAACCTCTGAGCCAAAAGCCTTGTACAGTATCACATTTCCGAAGCCTGATAAAGAGGGTTGTGACGTGTTACATTGTAAATTCTAAAGGACAGAATGGTTTTGAACACACACACATTGCACTTAGCACCGAGCCCACTGCATATATAGATCCTCGGTGATCCTCTATCTATGATCCCATGGCTTAGTTGGGAACAGCTGCTGCTACTGGCCGGGCCCAGAGCCCCGTGCAACAGATTAACGGCAGCAATTACAAATTACAGCTAGGAAATAAAGTCATGTTATGGGGTACAGCCGCAAATTGCAGGGGAGGCTTAATCCAAGGATTATGTGTCAACAAACCAGAACATTTGATTCCCATTCATTTCCTGATTAAGGCCTGTCATTGTCGGCAATGACATCTGTTGTACAGAATCGGATGAATAAAAACAGTATGTGTTCACAGTACCCTGTTCATAAAGGTTTGAACTGTGTCAACACTGCCACAGGTCAGAGTCAAATGTGGTTTCCATTTAATTAGTTTGGGGCTAATTTTCTGAGCACAAACTGTCAAAAATACTGCCACTGTACTGAATAAAAATAAGTAAGGACATACATTTGCATCAGTGTTGCCTGTTCCTTCCTGGATTGTAATAAAGGACCCTCCTCTATCCTCTCCCTGATGCTTCATGCCCCTTCCTGTACCCATAGCTCACTCTGCAGCTGATGCTTCTCACCTGTGCATTATTTCCCCAGGGCTCTGGATGGATCTGGACATTTCCTACAGCGGCTCTTTGCAAGTGACATTGGAGACAAAGATGAATCTGTCCAAGCTGGGGAAGGAGGCACCACTGGAGGAAAATGCACAGGCAGAGGACAGGAGAAAAGGGTAAAATCGCACTCTTAACACAGGGGTGCTCGACTCCAGTCCTCAAGCCCATCTCAACAGGTCAAGTTTTCAGGATAGCCCAGCTTCAGCACAGGTGGCTCAATCAGTGGCTCGGTCTGAGCCACTGATTGAGCCACTTGTGCTGAAGCAGGGACTGATTGATCCACCTGTGCTGAAGCAGGGATATCCTGAAAACCTGACCTGTTTGGGGGGGTGGGGGCTTGAGTGGAGATCCCCTGCTCTAACAGAAAAAACTAGGCAGGGAAACAATCTGAAACCTTATATAGCTGCCCATAGTCTGCAGTGTGGTGAGTTTAAATCTGGTACTATTATCAATGCTCGTTTCATATACACATTGTAAATTCTTATTTGATTTTTTTAGCTTACACTTCTCCTGTTTTTAGGCTTTCTTCTGGCTCCCATTCACCTCCTCAGATGTAGTTAGAGCAGGTTTGCACATAGGAGGTGTAAAAGCCAGGAACTGGTGGTGGGGAAGCCTAGCCACGTCACGTCTTTATAATAAACTTTCCAAACCCCCACTGTAAGGACTCAACTCAGCCTTAATTATAAATATTAATAAGAATGATTTTTCTCACCTCTCCTCTGTCACTGCATCTGACTTCCTCAGTCATGACCAGTCTCCGCTGGGAACCAGGGGCGTAGCTATAGCCCAGGGACCTGTGCTTTGGGGGTCCCGCTCCCCCCCCTGTCGGCGGCACATCTGTGTCTCATCAGATAGAGGCGGGCTTGGGCGGGTAGGAGGAGAGCGGAGGAGGAGGGTGCGGAGCTGATCACAGAACAGCTGGAGGGAGGAGAACGGGGCTGCTTACAGGAGGCGGGGAGAGGGAAGATGATGAGGAGGGGTGAGTGGAGGGGGAGAGATGATGATGAGGTATGATGATGAGATAGAGTAGGGGTGCGCAAACTTTTTAGTTCGCACCACCCCTGTCTGCGCTCCCCGTTTCCTGCCCCCCCTTACCTGCTCTCAGGCTCTGCACGTCATGTGACACGTTGCCATTTGACCTCTTAGCGTCAACGTGTCGCTGAAGAGCCGGCTGAGATCAGGTAAGGGAAGTTGCAGAGGTCTCACGCCTCCCCCGGCATTTAATTTACATGCCTGGGGGAAGAGCGCGGGGGCCTCTGCAACCGCCGCGCCCCCACTAGAAAATCCTGCGCCCCCCCTCCAGTGAGAAAAAATTGCAGTCGGTATTAATATGAAATGTATATGTGGAATGGCTGCACACACTTGTTTTGGACAGTTAGTATTAATATTAATGGGGCCCGGAAATATTTTTTTTTGCTCGGGGGCCTGCGAAAGTTCAGCTACGCCACTGCTGGGGACCCTATCAAAGTATATACGTTTCAGCCCAGGTCTTGAAGCAGCAGACCAATCAATATCCAACGTGTTTTTTTTTTTTTAATAAATCAGTTCTGTACTATTGAGAAAATAATTGCAGCATTTTCTTTTTTTAAACAACTCTGAATGACATTTTTAATGTATTATAATGTAACAAGCATTTTTTGTTTCTTTAGCAACCATTTACAAAGTCACATCCCTTCTTCTTCTTCTGAAACAGTCTCTGGCACGCCCCTTTTTGAGCCCTGCCCTCTCTCTAGCAGTGCACCAATTGTATCTAGTCACTGCCTGGTCACATGATCTTCCCCACAGAACTTCGCATCTTTGGTCCTCTTCTGCTGCACTGACAGCCATTTAGTGAACCCCCGAGCCGAATCTTCGCCGATCGATCACAGGAGAATGAATCGATCTGCAATTTAGCTAATTACTTATCATTGTGTGGATTGTATTGATGTACATATTAAAGGGGAAAAAAAAAAAATAATAATAATAATAAATGGCAGCTTGGACTTCTGCTTTAATGATCAACTTTCCCAATGGCCTGTATATTGGGGAGATCAAGGGTCAGGTGGAAACCTGGGGTCACTCTGCTGTTTATTCTCCCTTCCCTTGTGGGATCCGAGTGAATAGGAATTAACAAAAAACTGTCGTTGCCTTTTTAGCTCGCAACGACAAATTAAAGACAGGATTGTGCACGTTTTAATTTTCTGGAATTAATTAGAAGCTGCTTGTAAGCTTAATTAGACCTTCTGCTCCATCTCATTTTAATTAGGACATGCTACCAGCACAGATGTGATGGAGATTATAGTACTGTTAACCACTGTTATGCTGGATATTGTTTAGGGAAATTGGTGACATAATACTGTATATTTTGATGTCCAGCTAAAAGGCAGCAGTGCCGTGTTCAGTCGTTGAACTCAAGGCACTCTCTTGGAAGGCTTGTACATGAGCCAATTTATTAGTTAAATGTATTAGTTCCTGCAACACATTTCCGTGGCGTAGCCTGACCTGCAGTGCTTATTTTACTGGGCTAATGGGAACTTGACGGTGTTAACAAGATACTGATTTGTAACCGTTTTAGACGAGATTAAAGTCTACAAATGTGTTGACCTAATGTAGACTCAAAACCCAGACCCACCTCACCATATACAGTTGTGTGAAAAAGAAAGTACACCCTCGTTGAATTCTATGGTTTTACATATCAGGACATAATAACAATCATCTGTTCCTTAGCAGGTCTTAATATTAGGTAAATGCACCCTCAGATGAACAACAACACATGACATATTACACCGTGTCATGATTTATTTAACAAAAATAAAGTAAAAATGGAGAAGCCATGTGTGAAAAACTAAGTATACCTTATGATTCAATAGCTTGTAGAACCACCTTTAGCAGCAATAACTTGACGTAATCATTTTCTGTATGACTTTATCAGTCTCGCACATCATTGTGGATGAATTTTGGCACACTCTTCTTTACAACGTTGCTTCAGTTCATTGAGGTTTGCGGGCATTTGTTTGTGCACAGCTCTCCTAAGGTCCCACCACAGCATTTCAATCGGGTTGAGGTCTGGACTTTGACTGGGCCATTGCAACACCTTGATTCTTTTCTTTTTCAGCCATTCTGTTGTAGATTTGCTGGTGTGCTTGGGATCATTGTCCTGTTGCATGTCCCAATTTCGGCCAAGCTTTAGCTGTCGGACAGATGGCCTCACATTTGACTCTAGAATACTTTGGTATACAGAAGAGTTCATGGTCGATTCAATGACTGCAAGGATCCCAGGTCCTGTGGCTGCAAAACAAGCCCAAATCATCACCCCTCCACCACATTCTTGACAGTTGGTATGAGGTCTTTGTGCTGATATGCTGTGTTTGGTTTTCACGAAATGTGGCGCTGTGCAATATGGCCAAACATCTCCACTTTGGTCTCGTCTGTCCAAAGGACATTGTTCCAGAAGTCTTGTGGTTTGTTCAGATGCAACTTTGCAAACCTAAGCCGTGCTGCCATGTTGTTTTTAGAGAGAAGAGGCTTTCTCCTGGCAACCCTTCCAAACAAACCATACTTGTTCAGTCTTTTTCTAATTGTACTGTCATGAACTTTAACATTTAACATGCTATGAGGCCTGTAGAGTCTGAGATGTAACTCTTGGGTTTTTTGCAATTTCTCTGAGCATTGCACGGTCTGACCTCGGGGTGAATTTGCTGGGACGTCCACTCCTGGGAAGATTGGCAACTGTCTTGAATGTTTTCCACTTTTGAATAATCTTTCTCACTGTAGAATGATTGACTTTAAATTGTTTGGAAATGGCCTTATAACCCTTCCCAGATTGATGGGCAGCAACAATTGCTTCTCTAAGATCATTGCTGATGTCTTTCCTCCTTGGCATTGTGTTAACACACACCTGAATGCTCCAGACCAGCAAACTGCTAAAACTTCAGCTTTTATAAAGGTGGTCACACTTGCTGCTGATCAATTAATCAAGGGCATTTGATTAGCAGCACCGGTCTGCTACTTAGCATCTCAATTCCTATGGAAGTAGTAAGAGTGTACACTGTACTTAGTTTTTCACACATAGCTTCTCCATTTTGGCTTTATTTTTGTTAAATAAATCATGACACGGAGTAATATGTCATGTGTTGATGTTCATCTAAGGTTGTATTTACCTCATTTTAAGACCTGCTAAGGAACAGATGATTGTTATTATGTCCTGATATGTAAAACCATAGAATTCAAAGAGGGTGTACTTTCTTTTTCACACAACTGTATATATATATACGGAGTAAGTGGGATTTCACCATCAACCAGCATGAAACTTTAGGTGTCTTCTCCGCTCACTATTAGCGGCTTAGAAATCGATCATCCAGCTGAGAAATAAGAAGCATTGTGAAAAGCTGTAATCAGCGCTTTGTCAGAAAGTAACAATGCACGGATCGGAGAGGCTGCCTTGTTCAGCTGAATCTTGTAATTAAGAAAACTGGTGGAACAAACCCTTTCCCCCTGACTTCAAAGCTCTGAGTGAGACGAAGCACACCCAGCACACGGTACCGCCCAATTCAGCTGCATGTACTGCAGCTGCAATGAAATGAAAGCACTCAGACATACAACAGACTGCCAAGGCAGCCTGAGTCCAAGCAGCAAATCCCAAACACCACATTATAGGAAAAAAATACAACTTTTTGCAGCCAGAGACTCATACCTACCTGAGGACAATGTACTGAGGCGATCCCAAAGAGGCAGTGATTAGGCGAGAGTTCTAATCACGTTCTTGTCTCCTGTCATACCCAAGACTCCTGAGAACAATCAATAAATCATAGCAATAGTTCTCTGAAATCAAATAATTCTTAGGGATTTTCCTAGGAAACGTTTTGAGATACAATAAGTGGTCATGAGTCCTGCTGCTGTTATAGCCAGAGACAGGACCATTTACTCTGTATCTTTACTCAAAGTGGCATTTGCTGTTTACTAGGCTGCTGAAATATCACACATCTATTGGGAGAGGAGATATGATAATGGTGTATAAATGACAAACTGTATCTATGAATCACTTCATATACGGACTAAGGAACTGTTCTTTATTAGATCAAGTAACAGACATGAAACAAACCATTAGAAACACTTTGAACTTTTTAGAACCTTTTCCGTATTGGATACTGTCTCTGCAAATAATACTAAGGGGCCTAAAGAGTATTAGTCATACCTATGGCAGGAAAGGCCACAAAGGTGAATTATCCAGAGGTAGCCAAATCTGGAAGAATTAATGAATGGCGATGCATCATCAAATGGGTACAGATGAGCGAACCTTACTTTTGGAGAAAGTTGATAAATATGGGTGTCAATGAGATGGTGTTTAATCTCTTACTCGCAGAACCCGGACTCCAAGGGCCAGGATTTTGGCAGACAGTGATGAAGAGTCTTCCAGCGCTGGCTCCTCCGAGGATGAAGAGACCCCCATCACAGAGACGCCAGGAGCAGTGGGAGACAAACTCAACCCAACTAATGCTGAAGGGTAAATCAGTTTGACAAAAATATCCCTAAATACAGGAGCTGCACAGCCTACAAGTAGGGCCATCAACCTGCTGTGATCCCATGGCAACAGCAACCAACCAAACTAGATTACACACTTATGTGCACAAAATGTAAAACAGTGTTTACCATAACATAGATCAGCTAAACAGCAATCTAAGGTGCATTACTTTTTTTATAGTCCCGTTGACCTTGATAATTAACATGATGTAATACAAAGTTCTATTGAGTATGATACTTAAAGCTTTTTGGTACTTAAAAAACAGAAACCCAAAATACAGTATTATAACCACTAATCCCATCATCCCTATTATTGAGAGAGAAGCATCTTTCTAGTCAACTGTTCCATGGTTGCCCCCTCTCCTGCAGCTCTCCGGGTGGGAACAGCACTGGCCGCAAGATCCTGCGCTTAGTGGATAAAATCACCAAGTCCCGATACTTCCAGAGAGCAACTGAGAATGAGTTCATTAAGAGGAAGATAGAAGAGGTGTCCAACACCCCCCTGCTGCTCACCGTGGAGGTCCAGGAGCTGGAAGGAACTCTGGCTGTGAATATCCCCCCTCCACCAACAGACAGAATATGGTAAGAAGTGCGCATGGCAGGTAGCTTTAAAACCACATTTCTAGTACAGACTAATCAAATGTATATCCCCAGAAGAATCTAGCAGTGCAGTGGTATTAGAGGGTTGTTATATTTTGTATTGTTTTTGCCCAACTATCACTGTTCTTTATTTTTAAAGATGACCGTGAGGGCCCCAAGACTCTTCCATCCCTTTACTTAAGTCACAATAGACTTGTCATGTTCCCGTTAATACTAAGGACTAGACTAAAAATGGCACACACTGAGTACACTTTGATCATCACTCTCCAGGTACAGCTTTCGAATGCCACCTCGACTGGAGATGAAGGTGCGTCCCAAACTTGGGGAGCGAGAGGTGACTTTTATCCATGTGACAGAATGGATAGAGAAGAAACTGCAGGATGAGTTTCAGGTACCTGTCCTTAATGCAGGGAAAGGGATCAAAGGGAGCATCTCTAGGGATCTTATCAGAGGCCGAATCTCACCTGCGAGTACCCCTAATAACACAGGGAAACAGATACATTGATGGCATAGCCATAGAAGGACCTCTTGTAAAACCTTACACCCTCCTTGATTTGTGTCTTTATTCTTCCACCTTTTCCCTTGTGTACATCCATAGCCTTTTAATGTTTTGATTTCTATAACCTTTTCTGGGAAGCTGTCCCATCCAGCCCTGTGTCCGGTACCCCGTCCTGCATCCAATACCCAGTCCTGCGTCCGGTACCCCGTCCTGCATCCAATACCCCGTCCTGCATCCAATACCCAGTCCTGCGTCTGGTACCCAGCCCTGCGTCCGATACCCAGTCCTGCGTCCGGTACCCAGTCCTGCGTCCGGTACCCAGCCCTGCGTCCGGTACCCAGCCCTGCATCCGGTACCCAGTCCTGCATCCGGTACCCAGCCCTGCCTCCGGTACCCAGTCCTGCGTCCGGTATCCAGCCCTGCGTCCGGTACCCAGTCCTGCGTCCGGTACCCAATCCTGCGTACGGTACCCAATCCTGCGTCCGGTACCCAATCCTGCGTCCGGTACCCAGTCCTGCGTCCGGTACCCAGTCCTGCGTCCGGTACCCAGCCCTGCGTCCGGTACCCAGTCCTGCATCCGGTACCCAGCCCTGCGTCCGGTACCCAGCCCCGCGTCCGGTACCCAGCCCAGTGTTTGGTACCAGGCCTGCGTTTGGTACCAGGCCTGCGTTCGGGACCCAGCCCTGCGTCCGGAACCCAGTCCTGCGTCCAGTACCCAGCACTGGGTTCAGTACCCAGTTCGGTGTCCGGTACCCAATCCTGCATCCAGTAGCCATTTTTTTCACATGTTCCCCTTTTTGTGCCCACTTAGTTTCTCTGAACAATACAGCTGTACAGCAGCAACATCTGTGAACAGTTTTCATATCAGTTCAATAAAAGCTACCACAACCTGTGAAGTGGGTCTCGTGGTCTTACCATATTTATGTACTGTAAAATGGAAGACACCTCCTGGACGGGAATGTTTATACTGTAAGTTCTGTATGTGACACTCACTTAAAATAGTAGACAGTTTGATTAATACGTGACCCCTTTTTTTCAGAAACTTTTAGTGATGCCAAACATGGATGACTTGTACTTTCCCATCATGCACTCTGGTGTGGAGAGTTCCAAACAGCCCCAGGATGACCAAGCAGCAAAACCCCCATCACTGTGACCACAAACAACATAACTTGAGAGAAGACATCTCATACACATCAGAAACTGGACAGACCCCAAACCCAAGGACTACTCCAGTTATGGAGTCCTGCTTGGAAAGGCTACAAAAGCATAATGTACTTTAAATGGATCTCAGCCAACCCAAATTGGAAAGAGAATGATAAACCTGCCTAGGCAGGGTTACAATATGTTGGGGCCCGAAGACTGAACACGTCCGTCACTGTTGTAGAAGCCAACAAGGCATTACAGATCAACTGTGGTTTTTGTACTCATTGGTGTATCTTCACTCGCTGGTGTCTCCATGTTCTATTTGCATTATTATTGTATACGGTGCTGTAATGTACTGTATAAAGCTGTGGGAACCCTTAGTTTCCCTGGTTTAATCCATTGACTTCTTGAATATTAGAAATGTAAAGCAATAATACATCATTCAACTCCATTTGCCTGTGAGGACTTCCCCTTCTCCGTGTAGTCCTCACTAATCTCACTTTGCCCACCAATACCCCATTGCCCACAGTGTCACAATAGGATTTCAATAGCCTCCATAAACGTCCATGGCATTCCCCATATTGGGTTGGGAGCTGTGTTACATATATTTTTTTAAATAAGATTACCATTCTTATCTCTAAAAGTATCCTAGATTAACATAGGTTTTATTAAATTCAATATAATTTGAGTGGATGGTTAGGTTGAATTGGGGATCCTGTGCTCTTGGCTGCTAACAGGGACCTGATGCAGAATTTGGAGAACTTGTATTCCCTGCAGCATCAAAGAGGCTGAAAGATGAATCGGCCCGTTAACTCTCAGATCAGCCCCAAACCATCCATGATGTGCTTCCTTTATAAATGTGTATTTGAGGCTGAAGATATGTTTAGTTTAGAATCCTAACTGCAGAATAAAGTGGCAAAAATATGGTTTATCCCAGTTTCAATGTTGAGCTCTATTTATACACGATAGACACGTTGAGTTTATTTATTTCCCGATGGATTTGTATGGCCATGCTCCTCGTCATTGGGTTACAGTCCCTGTTTTAGCATTCACATATAGGATTTTCATCCACGTGTCCATAAAAATGCAATTGGTAAACTTGCACAAACCTAATCTGACTAAATGTATTAACCATGATTAAGAAAAGTTATTTGTCCATATTACATAGCTTTAAATGATAGACAAATATCTCGGAGCCTGATCATAAGTGTATGGATCACCTGAGTCTTTTTTGTCCTGTTCACTTCCACATAGACCAGAAGAGCAATACAGGAGTATGAAGGAGTAACACATTGGGCATATCAAACCTCCCCCCATCCCCTACATCTCTCACATGCTCCCAGTCTCATTGGAACTCACCTCTTCAGGAATAGTGTCAATGGGTGTTAAAATGCCTGTTATTTTAGTTCTCTAATCACTAGTTTGCCAATATATCTATATTTTCCTTACTAGGTGTTGGTTGACAAACTGTTGGTGGCCATCGGATCGAGTCTTTCCCTGGACAGGTTCTTCATGGGAACAGTCTTACAGTTAATATTGTAAGGTAATTTTATTAGCAGTGGTGAACTATCCCAGACATATAATAAGGTCATACGGTCGTGACATCTACAATTCCTCAGCTGGTTCCTGTTTTTCCTTCACCAGATGTTTCTTCTGGGGACCCTGTGAGGACAAAAAGAATCGGAAATTGATTAGAGTGGCTCAACCCCCTTTACACATGAAGTTTAATTCAATAATGCAATATCAGAATAACGGCATTTAACTGACATGGAGCCAACCTATGGAAGTGCCTTCTCGCCTCATAGGAACCATTTCAACTCATTAAAACAAAGCGAGCTGAAGTCACAAGCATCTTCACAAGTGAAAGTGCTCTTTTAAGCACCATTGCCTCCCTAAATGTCCAATAAAACATAGCCAGGGGCAGCAAATCGCTGGAAAGGTGGCCTGTGAAATAGGACTCACCATGAACGCTCTCTTCTCTTGGTCAGTTTGGAAGCATCCATGGCCAAACTTGGAGGTGGTGTCTATGAACTTCAGCTCAATGGGCTCCAGGGCACGGCGGCTGGTATGAACCAACAGAGACTGAGGGAACGGAAGACACGGTTATCCAGTCTCTGAGCATGAAACGCTGCACAATGGTTTAAGAAAGGACCAAAATATCAGTGTCTTCAAAAGATTGAAAAGGTTTAGCGTCATGCACATTGTATTGTGTTATTAGTACCATGTTTCTTGCCTTATATTCTTCTGTACACTCGTACGTCCTCTAGAAAAGCAAAAGTGTGCATTTGCAAATTTAAATAAAACTAGTGAAACTGTGCAACAGCCCAAACCACGGAATGGTTGGCTGCTTCTCCGAGGATAGTCTCACCTTTCTGAGAGTGAGCACTCGCTTCTTGGTTCCCATGACACATCCTTTCAGCATCAAAAAGTCATTGTTTACTTGGCCGTAGTGTGGGAACCCGCCCTGTATAGGATAACGTGTGAAGAGGAGATGGAGAGAGCGAGAGAGAGAATGAAAAAGTGAGAGAGGGAGAGAGTGGAAAAGACTTGAGTAGTGACCAAGAAAAAATGTATCTGTCGCACAACATAAACAGAATAGTTACTCAGGGTCAAATGTACTAAACAGATATAAGCAGTTGAGGTTTAGCACCGCTATATAAACATGACTCTAAATCTTTACATTTAGCACTCTGGCATTGAGATATCATGGGCTAATCCAGGGGTCTCAACTCGTCCCCAAGACCACCCAACAAGTCAGGTTTTCAGGATATCCCAGCTTCAGCACAGGTGGCTCAATCAGTGGCTCAGTCTTTGACTGAGCCACCTGTGCTGATGAAGGGATATCCTTAAAACCTGACCTGTTGGGGGAGGGGTCTTGAGGACTGGAGATGAGACCCCCTGGATTAACCATGAATCCCTTTAGTATCGGAGGTGCCTTAAATGCTTTGCCCTGCACATTTTCATATTGTTCTGCAATGCCTTGTGAGCCGCCAGCTCTGGCACTGATGCTGTTGAGCTGAGGATCAGTTGTCCCTTGGTGGTTTCTCACCAGTGGGGTGATAGACTTGTCTGTGACATCGTACTTGGTTGCAGCATTGTTCTTGACAAGCTTATTATCCTGCAGGTGGATTCCTCTGCCGATGCGATAAATCTGTGACAGAAAACATCAAACTGCGTCACAGAGGCCGAGAGTGAAGGAATCAACATTACACTATAGCAGCACATTACATAAAGAGATATCATTTGTTACGACCAATTCAGTTGGGACCTTCTGCTGCGGTTGGACATGGTGGCACAGAAACGGAAAGGAACATTATCAAGTTTGCCTATTACATGGCAGATTCACTTACTGGTACAAAGACAAATATGTACTATATTTGCCCGATTATAGGGCGACTCCCTCAATTCCTCTGCTAACTGTAACTAGGTCAACAGCGGCAGGATTGCACCCAATGCTGGCTGCTACGTTGCTGCCTTAAGCTAAGGCCCCATTCACACACGCATCGGAGCGCCTGACGGCGCATGCACCAGCTTCAGCCACGATCTGTGGTCTAGGGGTCGCGATGGGACGCACGTCCAGAGAAGAGCAGGGGAAGCGAAGACAAGATTTTTGATGGGGGCGTGGCTATGACATCACGCGGCTGGGTCGCCCTCACTGGCTGAACCGCCGCCATGATGTGGCTATCGCTCGGCAGCGCGCCAGAAGTCACATTTTTTTTACTTCTCAAAATGCGGTCATGCATCGCGCTTCTTGCAGGTGCCCCCAGGAAGTGACTGGGGCCGGCACCAGAGAGAGCTGTATCTTGTTCGCACCGCGCACACCATAGCGCATGCAGCCGCGAGCAGTGGGGACCAAGCCTAACATAGGATTGAAAGGAGCGCATGCGCAGAGGGATACTTTGTTAATAGCTTACACAAGACCGAAAGGAGCATGAATGCAGGCGGATGCTGTGTTGCTGCCTTACACACAACAAGACTGTCAGCAGCAAAATGTGTGGTGCCCGATAATAAGGCGAGTATGGTCTTTTCAATTTAACTTTATTGAAACAAACTTCACCTTATAATCGGGCAACAATGGTATTTTGATTCATCCAGTCTGTGCCTCCCACAGCAGACTGGCCTCATTCAGAGGCGACTTGTGACCCCTTGAGTCTTCATTTCTCAACACATAGCAATATACAGTCATTCCACAGACAGGTAGGAAGTACCTTCTTGTTGATCTCCGTGCGATGGTGGTAGCCCTTCTGGCCAGCACGGGCAATGGTGTAGGCAACTCGTGCTGGGTGCCAAGCACCAATGCAGGCCACCTTGCGCAGGCCTTTGTGTGTTTTACGTGGCAACTTTTTGGTGTGCCAGCGTGAGGTGACACCTTCAACGTACCGAAAGAAAGGAGGTGAAAAGACTGAGGTGGGAACCTGAACACACACACTGGTATTTCTAGCGGGAAATTGTCTTACTGGATGAGTTTTACTAGGCATTATGATATATTTTCTTCCATGAAGAAGTGCATGTCATTTATTCTGGCAGGGCTTCCTGCTGTATAAATTAGATATACTTTGCCATTAGGCAGACATACTCTGCATGCCAGTTATAGGTTGATGTCTGATGCTAAGGCATGGCAAAAACTACTTTTTATTTAGAAAACCTCACCTTCCACTGCTTTTTTTTTTAATAGGGAACACAGTCTATTTGAAAACCCTCTTCCCTTTCATGAGTGTAAAATAGAGCTTAGAATAAAGCTTATTATAATGGTTTCTAGAAAGCTGTGTCACTATGTTGAAAAAGGTTGTGCTCTCCATCAATTAAGCACAGTAGCATTATGGGTAAACAAGTTAATAGGCACATATTCTGTGTCTGACTCTGGCTGAGGGATCACAGGAATGATGCTCTGCAGGCACCTTTCATTCCTTTTCCCTTGGTGACTCCGATGACATCAATCGTCTCGTCCTGGCAGAAGACAGAATGCACAGGGATCTGCTTCTCCAGCTTCTCATGGGCCCAGTCCACCTTCTCGGCCACGGTGCCTCCGTTCAGCTGGATCTCCATCACCTGAGCTTTCTTCTGGCGGAAGGGCAGGAGTTTCATCTGTATGGGGCAGACAGTCAGTGACTCAAGCAGAAAGGGAATCAATGCATTGCAAACGAGATCAAAAGTCCAGTCTCTTGTCCTCCTGCCATGAACGTTGCCCCACCTGAGTGTGCGCGATGACCCTGATAACCTTGCAGTACTTCTTCATTGCCAAGAAGTCTTTCTCCAGCTGTTTCTTGCCCTCTTCATCCTGCCATTTTTTGCAGTACTTGGTAAAAGCTTTCTTCTTGCTCTTGTACCTATAGGACAATGCAAGCAGTGACAGTCTGTTGTAGATCTGGCTACGATGTAGGACTGTAGCAGTAGCTCAGTGTCGATGTCCCTACTTTTAAAGCGGTTACAAGTTGGGCTACCATTGCTACCAGGAGCTGGAGGTGTATGCATACTACAACTCTATACAGGCTACCTTATCATAGCATTGTATCTATTCATATACTTTATTCTCTTTCTGTTTCCAATATAGACTGCCCTTGATTCAATGGCCCAGTCACCTGTCACCCCGTCGAGGGCTATCTCCCACCTTTAGCCCTTTCAACATGCCACTGCCATTGTTTCATTCTAGCCGTGGAGCTCTTACCAGTTCCTGTAGAAGCGCCTCTTGCACTCATCACTGATGTGCTCAGCAAATATAGTCTTCAAACCCCGTAACCCCCGGGGGGTCTCCACGTATCCCACAATGCCCACCACAACCAGCGGCGGGGTCTCGATAATCGTTACTGCTTCCACCTCCTCCCGTTTGGAAATCTCTGAGTGAGAAGCAAACGCATACACGGAATCCATAAGCATGGGGAGGGGGGGGGCTAGCTTTGTTCAAGGGAATATTTTAAAACCTTTAATTGCAAGAGGGACCAATTACTAAACAATATCAGTAGGAGCTCAACAGCAATGGTAATAAGTCTGCATAAGTGTAGCTTGGTAGCAGGCTGTGATAACTTTTAAAGGACTAACATGAGAATTCTTCATAGATGAAAATGTAGTGTACAGAGCTTTACAAACCTCCCAGATGTCTTCTTCACGTGTACACATGAACAAGCACCTCTGTGGTTTGGAAAGCTCTGTGCGCTATATAATAGAAAAACGCGATATTTTATACCACGTGGTGGGATGAGCGGGTAAACCTAATAGGATACAACAAAAGACAAAAATACCCAATGCTACTCCCAATGTGTCAGAAAATACATAGTAAAATACTTCAATGTTTGTATTCTCATAAGTAAGGGTCATTTAATTAAACCCTTTGACCAAAGCGTTCTAAGCCTGCAGCCACATCACGGCATGACCAGTAGGCAGGTCCTAACACTACCTGTGACACAAATATATATATATATATATATAGTATATATTATAATATATATGATGTGGCGGGTGCTGGGGTTAGAACTTGCAGGGATTGTGTGTTCATAAACCTAGTGGGATAAAGATCCATAACACGGAATGAAACACTGGGAAAACAAAATTTGAAACACTATCAATTTGTGTATTTCAGCATCAAATTGCCCTAATTTTCTCAAACTTCCGTTAAAAACGATAATGTTTGGCTAATTTAATTCTCATACTATTGTGTGGCATTATACAATTACAACAGGTCGTGGATGGCGGTGCAACTGCCTTGGAAAAAACGTTGGACCAAAACTTGCAAAGTTCCGGGTACAAAAGTTTATTGGCACATAAAAAACAGCACAAAAAGCACTCTTACGCATTTCGCGTGGTCAACCACGCTTTGTGCTGTTTTTTATGTGCCAATAAACTTTTGCACCCAGTACTTTGCAAGTTTTGGTCCAACGTTTTTTCCAAGGCAGTTGCACCACCATCCACGACCTCTTGTATGCTGAGCTCCTTCGGTAGGAGCACGCCGACAGCACCTGGACCTCCAGCAAATCATCTATGTGAGTAAACTCCATTTTTGCTGTTCACTTTATTCATTGTACCTATAGCCTGTGACACCCATACAAGATATACCTATTTAAGGCTACTTGGAGTCCACACAGAGTGGCTATTAAGGGTCTTATAGTGACATTACCAATTGCGGACATTGTGGAGTATGGAGGTCTAAGCTAAAGTATGCTGTTTCATTTGGAAGGACAATCATGATATAAGGATATATACTGTATGGTTCATACATGGACATTCCCTGTGAGCATTGCATAGGAGATACTCCTCTTGTTCTATTGCATTATACAATTAGCCTAGTTTCTCATGACAGTCAAAGCAACGACAACGATGTTGTCCAGAAAGGCGGCTACTGTCTGTCACAACGATCAAGCGCGGTCTTCAAATAAAATAGAAATGTAAATATCGAATGCCACTTCAACGCTCACGTTATCGCGGATTGAAAAGAAATGCGCTTAATATAATATCACAAACTGCAAAACACTTCCATGTAACAATCTCATTCGCGACCAACTCTCCGATAGTGGAAATAAAAACAAGACACAAAACTCATTCTCAAGGCGGCCGCGATGCATGAACAGTTATACTGACATCGTGGATACCGTGGAAAACCAATCAAAAACCTATAGCCCAGTGCATAATTATCAGGGTCACCCGGATGCCAAAGTAAAGCTACCGGTTGTTGCTGTACAGCGCTGTTTGTTACTCGGGTTTACCTATTTATTTTTATTTAAAATATTTAATTTCTCTGAAACGGTCCAAGCAAATTGCCTGAAATTGCAGTACAAGTTGCAAAGTAACACACTGAATGATTTGTATTAGCAATCCAGTCAATGAGATGTACCGTTTTAATCACTTTAAAAAAAAAAAAGAAGACATTAATTCCCAGATGTGGGGCTGCACTGATTTTGTTGGAATGTCTGGCACATCTAAGTTAGGATGGCAGAAAGGTACCCTCAAAATGTCCCCAGAATTGGTCAAGGCATTTGTCCTGTGGAGAGAGAACACATGGGGAAAAAAAACAGACACACAAAAACCACACACCCAAAGTGTCCACAAAGTTCTGTTGATGTCTTTGCTCGCTCGTGTAATTATCTATGAACACCTCAGTTGTTGGCCATTAAAAAGATATGATTACGGGGGACTTCCGGTGACGTCACCGTGAATGGCAGGGTAGTCAACGAGCTCCCGACACCCTCCCCATAAAGCTAAACAGAAAAGCACCCCACACGGCGCAAACACCCCCCCAAAGTGGCCAGCACCCTCCCTAAGACACCAGGGATGGCGGGGAAACAACAAAAGAAGACGCAGAACCCCGTTTCAAAGTTCTTTCAGTCGACGCAGCGCCCGATGGAGCCGTCCTCAGAGTCGCAAGATGGCGCCGAGGAGCACGAGCATGCCGCGGAGGCCGCATTGCTCGGCCAAGTTGCTCCGGCCCATCATGAAGTCAGTAAAGAATTCTTTGAGGCTCTTCTCCTCAGAATGCGCAGGGGATTTATGGAGGACCTGGAGAAGGTCCTGCGGGACACCAGATCGGACCTGAGCTCCCTAACTACGAGAACAGAGGCAGTGGAAGCGCAAATCACCACCATATCGGTCACTCACTCCAACATGGAGGATGACATGGCTAGAATGGGGCATGAGCTGGCTGCCCTCAAGAATACAATCGAGGACCACGAAAATAGGGACCGTAGGATGAACCTACGATTCAGAGGAGTCCCTGAATCAGTCCCACCAGAATCCATCCAGCCCTTCCTAAAAAAACTCTTTCTGAATCTCGTTCCTGACTTATCCGGCCATGAGCTCCAGCTAGACAGGGCACATAGAGCCCTCGGTCCTAAGTCTCCGGATCCTAACCGCCCCAGGGACGTGATTGTGAGATTTCACGTCTACACAGCAAAAGAAAAGATCTCGGCGGCCGCAAGAAGAGCGGGAGACGTTAAAATGGACCACCACACAGTCCAGATATACAGCGACCTCTCCAGGTCCACGGTCATGAAGCGAATGGAGATGAAGCCTCTTACGGCTCTCCTTCGTGACCGTGGAGTCTCCTACCGCTGGGGCTTCCCCTTTAAACTCATTGTCCCGAGGAATGGACGTTTCTACACTATCACGGATCCAGAGGACACCAATGACTTTCTCAAAGCTATAGGCATCGCCCCCCCACGAGGAGAAGAACGTACCCCCCGAGCTGCAAGATCCGAACCTGCTGAAACCCCTCGAGCTTCAGAAAGACTCGCTAACCAACGGATCCAGTGAGCCGCACAACCCACGACTGTGCCCCGAAAGGCCCGGTGGCCTCTACGCCCATCCCCGCCAGATGTCCAACTCTCCCACACTAACTACCCCCCAGTTAACCTAGACAGGGATGGTGTCGGACCTCCCAGCCTGACGGTGCCCCATGATTGGCGCTCCGGAAGGATCTCCAGGGGCTCTGACCCCCTTTTCCTTGACACAATGGTGCCAAAGGAAATTACTATTGGGCTCCCCGAAAGCCCGCTTCTCTTTCTCCCTTTGTGTGTCTACCCCCCTTCCTCTCCCTGTCCCTCACAACCCTCCCCCCCACCCCTCTCCGTTCCCCCACATCAATAAAGATCATAAGGCTGAAAACAGGCCAACATTCTCCCCCCCCCCCCCCCCCCCCACCCCCCATAAGGGACCAGACCTCCCCCGTCATGGGAAAAACACAGGGCCCAGACCCCCCAACTCTGAGAAAAGAAAACCCAAATAATGTCGTCAATCAAAATTACATCCCTCAACGTTAAGGGCCTCAACTCAGATAAGAAACGTAAACTAGCTCTGCAGGAATTTAAAAAAACCAAGAGCGAAATTATCTATATTCAAGAAACCCACTTTAACTCCAACGACCCTCCCAATACGTTCAAACAGGCCTTCCCTCAGGCCTTCTTTGCTTCCTCCCCCATTAAAAAAAGGGGAGTCGCCATATTGATAAAACACAATGTCCCCTTTGCCCCAACTAACATAGTTAGAGACCCAGAGGGACGATACTTACTTTTGCAGGGGTCCCTATCTGGAAACCCCATCTCCATCATCAATGTTTACGCCCCCAACGAAAATCAGGTACGCTTCATACAGGACCTTTTAGAATCCCTAGACCAGTCAATACTCGCCTCGCTACTTTTGCTCGGAGACTTTAATATGGTTCTGTCTCCAGACCAAGACAAGTCTAGCATGCCCTCCACTACACACAATGCCCAGACCCAGCAAAAGGCGAAAAAGTTCAGAGAGATCTTACAGAACTTTTTCCTCACAGATATTTGGAGGGCCCAGCACGTAGGCCAGAGGGACTATACGTTCTTCTCGGCCCCACATCAGTCTTACTCACGGATCGACTATTTGCTGGGAACCTCAAATGTTCTCCAAGCGGCCTCCCAGTCCGACATAGGCCCGATCACATGGTCGGACCACGCCCTGTCGAATTGACCCTCTCTCTGCCTTTTGTTAAGAATTCTTCGTTCAAGTGGAAACTTAATGATTCCCTACTTAATGACCCACAAGTTGTGGAAACGATCCAGCGAAAATTAGCATCATTCTTTAAAATAAATAAGGGGTCTGTCTCCGCTGCATCAATGTTGTGGGAAGCCCACAAGGGTACAAACAGAGGAGATCTAATCTCTCTAGCATCCCACAAGAAAAAAAACAAACTAAAAATTCAGAAAGCATTAACTGACAAGATACTAGTCTTCGAACAACAACACAAAAAGACCCCTTCCAAGAAACTACTCAGAACACTTGACAAAACAAGATCTGAGCTAAAACAATCCCAACTAGAAGAGGTAGAGAGAGCGCTCAAGTGGACCAATCAGAGGTTCTATGATAAGGGCGACAAGGCAGATAAATTTCTAGCAACAAAGCTAAGAGGTCTTAAGGCAAAGGCCCAAATCACAAAGATCCGCACTAAAGGAGGCCACACTACTTATGTGGAAAAAGAAATCGCCCAAGAATTTGCAAACTATTACACAGACCTCTATAATCTACACCCCCTAATCAAGACCCAAACGCAATAGATACTGCCTCGCAGTTTCTGGCGCGATGTAATCTTCCCTCTCTCACTGAAGAAGAGCTTACAGCTCTGAACCACAAAATCACTAAGGAGGAATTGACCCAAGCCATAAGCTCTCTCAAAATAGCTAAAACCCCAGGCCCCGATGGCTTTTCGAACGCCTACTACAAAAAAATTCGCATCGTCCCTTTCCCCTTACCTGATTGAAATGTTTAACTCCTTCCTAGAAGGAGAACCGATCCCGGGCACAATTTCAGCTGCCAACTTAGCCATTATTCATAAGGAAGGAAGGGACCCGCTTCAATGCGGTAACTACAGACCGATCTCCCTGCTTAACACAGACCTGAAACTCTTCAGCAAGATCCTCGCAAACAGGCTAAACCCTATTCTCCCCAGACTAATTCATATAGACCAAGTGGGTTTCGTGTCAGGAAGACAGGCCTCTGACAACACTCGTAAAATCATTGATATAATCGACCACGTGCATCTCAATAAACTCCAGGCCATGATTCTTAGCCTAGACGCCGAGAAGGCCTTTGATCGGATCAAATGGACCTTCCTCGACCAAACCATGATTAAATTCGGCTTCTCAGGCCCCTTTCTCGAGGGTGTCCGAGCCCTATATCAGAACCCCACTGCATATTTAAAACTCCCGGGAGGACAATCCAACCCAATCCATATAAGAAACGGAACCAGACAGGGCTGCCCCCTCTCCCCTCTGCTCTTCGCGATCTCTATTGAACCACTAGCATCTCACATCAGAGCCGACCCAAACATCAAAGACTTAACTATCGCTGATAAAAACTATAAGATATCCCTTTTCGCGGATGATGTTATTCTGACCCTAGCTGACCCACACATCTCCCTCCCTAACCTACAGAAACTACTAGACCAATTCAGCTTGGTCTCAGACTATAAGATAAACATGGATAAATCCGAAGCGCTGAACCCATCCCTGATCCCATCTGGAAGCTCCTGTAATTAAATTACAAGTATAAGTGGAACTCCTCCTACATAAAATATTTGGGAATAAAAATCACTAGCTCGTACAACATGTTGTACAAAGCAAACTACCCCCCCCCCCTATTTGACCAAATCAAGAGAGACCTAGACGCTTGGAACACATACCAGATCTCCTGGTTTGGCAGAGTCATCTCCGCTAAAATGAATATCCTCCCCCGCCTACTGTATTATTTTCAGACACTCCCAATCCCAGTCCCCCTAGCCGAATTAGAAATATACAATCACAGATCCTACGTTTATATGGAAACAACGTAAACCTAGAGTCCCGAGATCGGTACTCTTGTCCACAAAGACAAGAGGCGGACTAGGGGTCCCTGACGTTATTAGATAATACCACGCAGCCCAGCTTAGGCAAGCAGTGGTTTGGAACAACCCACCGAGCTCTGTTTGCTGGCTAGAAATAGAAACCCACCACGCAGCCCCCGTCCCCCTCCCAGTTCTATTATGGTCCCAAGAAAACAAAGAAAAACGACCCCAGAGGCTAGAGCTTGGAGCAATGAAATGCACGTGGTCCACATGGTTTAAGACCAGAGGGAAATATGGCCTAACTTCATCCCCCTCCCAACTCACCCCCATACTTGGGAACCCAGAATTCCCTCCTGGGTGCCCCCGAGCCCAGTTTGGTCAATTTCAGGACCTAGACATTAGCATGGTTGCGGATCTGCTGGAGAATAACGAAGCTCTGTCCTTCCAGGAGCTCAAAACTAAATTTACAGCCCCCAACCTCCCCATATTCAAATTCATACAGATAAGGCATTTCCTAGGAGCTCTATCCCCGACCTTGAAATTTCCCCCGCTGACCAGATTTGAATCTCTCTGTCGTATAAGAGAGTACCAAAAAGGACTAATTTCAGGAATCTACAGAATAATCGAGAATTCCCTCCTCCTACCCACACATACCTACATGCAAAAATGGAGTGCAGACCTTAACACTCCAATGGATCTGGAGGACTGGGAGGACGTCTGGGAAGCAGCTTCCAAAACCTCAATATGCACAGTCACAAAAGAAAACATCTATAAAATACTATTTCAGTGGTACCTGATCCCGAGTAGACTGAGCCAGATCTTCCCGGGCACGGCTGACCTATGCTGGAGAGGATGTGGACAAAAGTGTGACATGGCCCACATTTGGTGGTCATGTCCAGAGATCCAGAGGTTCTGGGCTACAATCCAGAGACTCCTGGACGATACCCTGGGCCTAGAGGTCCCCTTGGACCCCCTGACATACGTGCTGGGTAAACCTATAGAGGACCTCCCGGCCCCCACGGCCAGGCTGACCTCGGCCATACTCACGGCGGCGAGATGCTCAGTTGCGGCGGCCTGGAAGCAAGTTAAGGCACCCTCGAGAAGGACAGTAGTGAATAGGATAAACATAGTTAGGAACATGGAAAAACTCACGGCCATGCTGAAACAAAAAATGCCCCAATTTTACAACACATGGGAACCCTGGCCCAACTCAGGCGACCTGCCTCTGCCACAGATTCCAACTATTACCTAAACAACTAGGGATAGGAATGGATCGGAGAGATACCCTAACCCCCCCTCCCCTCTCTTCCCCCTCCTACCCCCCTTTTGTCATCCCCATCTATCGTCCCACCCTACGTCTCCCCCTCTTTTGGTTCTAAAAAAAACCAGGAAAAGGATTATTGGGACATTCGATATAATCTGCGGTCATGTGCCGATGACTCCACTGTACTATGTATTGAAATGATGTACCCACTGTTTGTAACCTTTACACATGTCTCCAATAAAGGAAAAAAGTTTGGAAAAAAAAAAAAAAAGATATGATTACCTACAACAAATGTATCATATTCCTAAATAAACTATGTAATATTTAACTCGGTTTTGCTATATATTGCACCTGCCTTGAGCAGACTGGAGCAAAGTGCTTCCATTCAACAGCAGATAGAGAACTTGCCAAATATCTCTCATCAGAGATCACTTACTTAGTCCCGATCTGTGGACCTCCCTCAGGGTATGGGTCATCCCAGCCTTGTAGCCCAAGAATGCTGTCAGGTGGATGGGCTTAGAGGGGTCATCCTTGGGCCAGGTTTTCACTTTCCCTCTGTGACTCCGACTCCGTTTATGAGGCAGGAACCCCAAGTGTCCGTGTCGGGGAGCTGAGAACTTCCGATGAGACTGAGGTGATGGGGAAGAGAGTGAAGACCAACCCAACTAGTGGCCCCTTCCATTCCTAAGGTGAGGATGCAAGAGAAGCTGCCTCATAGCAGATATCCAATACCTTCAAGTATTTCAGCACCCACATACTATTAATGTCTGCCATGCTGGAGATTCTACAAACACATTGCACAGCACAGAGTAATGAAAGGAGGCCTATCATTGGGGACCTCATAGGAAGGGATGGGCAAATGTAAAGTAACTTTGGCCAGCAATTTATTTAGTGAATGGCCAATTATACTGTATTAAAAAAAATGCAAATATTAATTCACCTTGTTCTAATTAAAAATCAGCGTGAAAGCATGCAGGTTTGCTAGTATAATTTTTTTTGGCGCTACAAAACTGCTCCACTATTCTTTCAATAGTTTGAATGTTTGAATATTCATTGATGTGTGTGTGTGTGTGTGTGTATATATATATATATATATACAAGAAAACAGAAAAGAAAAGAGATATGGTGCCACCCAGACCTTCTTAACGTATAAAAAGGCAAATGATGATGAAAATCTATGTTGTTCAGGACTAATACAGATAAAAAATTAAAAATATATAATAAAAAAATATATGAAAATATATAATAAAATGATAAACAAATTAAAGAATATTGTCCAGATATAAAATACAATAAAAATCCAGATACAGCTCCACACGCAATCCAATTGAGTCTTTGCAGCCTGAATACAGGGGAACACCACTCCCTTGAAGATATCTATAGAAAAAAACAAACAAAAAACAGGCGCACTCATAGCGCAGTAAAGTTTACAAAAATGTATGTGAAGTTGAATGTATAAAAATGCGCACTCACAAACATAACGGGAATACAAGCATTTATGAGTAATACTCAATCGCCAGCCAGAATGCAGGAACCAAGCCGATATGGAGGGAAATCAACAGCTTCCACGGTGCACTCCGTGTACCGGAAGAGGTAAGGAGCGTCTTCCCACTCCAAGCCCCTCGTCACTGCAATGGGTCTCCGATCACAATCCCGCGAGAACTCGATGACGTCACTGGGCTCACCGGATAGACTGTAATAGCCCCCACAAGGATAACAAAGTGATGGCTGCGCTTGGTATTGATTAACCAAATATAGAAAGTCCCGTAAGTGAGATGGCAAATAAGTAATAAAACTGGACAATGTCACGTCCACAGAACACTCCCTACGCGTTTCGTCTCAAAAGACTTCGTCAGGGGATAACAGCATAGATGAGAAGCATGTTCTTATAGTTAGTTTAACCAATCAGACAACAGAAGAACTAATTACAAAGTATATATCAGATATATAGATGGAAATTAAATTAACCCCTATAGTTGCTGGAATATACATTGAATATCAAGAGAACAACTTGATAGCATAATATACAACAATACAATAAAATAAAGATATGTCTAATCATGGTATAAAATCCACAATTAGGTCAATGCTAATGAAGGTAGTGCACCGTGGAAGCTGTTGATTTCCCTCAATATCGGACGATCATACCGGAAAGGCTGGTTCCTGCATTCTGGCTGGCGATTGAGTATTACTCATAAATGCTTGTATTCCCATTATGTTTGTGAGTGTGCATTTTTATACATTCAACTCCACATACATTTTTGTAAACTTTACTACGCTGTGAGTGCGTGAGTGTATATCTCCCTGTCTGTCTGTTCTGTCCCTAGGGACAGTCACATTGGACCTTTGGCCGGTCACTCCGCCTCAGGCCAATGAGATGGCTTCCTTGGCCCGCCCGCCCCCACACACCTCTCATTGTCCTGAGGCGGAGTGATGGGCCAAAGGACACACACACACACACACACCAGGTAAGTCACACCACTGCGCGTCCCGCCTCAACTGATGGCCCCAGTAACTCACCTATTTCAGGCGCGCAACCTCGCGCCCCAGGCCCACACATGGCGCTTCCTGCCGCCGCCTGCACGCGCCTCAGTCAGCCGGATGGCACATCAAGGGACCAAGCGATCGCCCAGGGGGGGGGAACGGGGGAGCGAGCCCCGAGTCACGGGGAATGGGGGAGCGAGCCCCGAGTCACGGGGAATGGGGGAGCAAGCCCCGAGTCACGGGGAACGGGAGGGGGGAGGGCTAAGAGCGAGCCCCGAGCCATCGGGGAACCAAGAAGGGGGAGCGGCCAGCCGCCGAACCAGCGGGGGGACGGACGCACGGACGGGAGGGGGGGCATGCGGATACATAAATTATTTTTTATTTAAACTTCCCCCCCCGCACTTCCCTTTTGCCCCCCCCGCCCTCCCCTTTCCCCCCCACTCCCTTTCCCCCCCACTCCCCTTTACCCCTCCACTCCTCGCTTTCCTTCCCCCCCACTCCCCTTTCCCCCCCCACTCCCCTTTCCCCTCCACTCCCCTTTCCCCCCCCACTCCCCTTCCCCCCCCCACTCTCCCCTTTCCCCCCCCACTCCCCTTTCCCCGCCTATGCCCCTTCCTCCCCCCCTCTCCCCTTTCCCCCCCCACTCCCCTTCCCCTCCCCCCTACCACCCCCCTAAGCCTTTCCCCCCCTCCCTCATTTCCCCCCCCACCTCCCCTTTCCCCCCCCCCTCCCCTTTCCCCGCCCCACCTCCACCCCGTTTCCTCCCCCTCCTCCCACCCCCCTTCCCCTTTCCCCCCCACTCCTTCCCATAGAGGAGCGCCCTCCCCTTCCCCCCCCCCCATCAACTTCCCTGTCGCCCCTCAAGCCCCCTATCCCCCCCCTTCCCTCTTCCCCCTCCACTCCCTCTTCCCCCCCCACCTCCGTTCTTCCACCCCCTCCTCTGCCCCTCGTCCCCTCCCCCCCCTCCTCGCTCACCCTTCATCGCTACCCCCTTCCCCCTTCCCCCCCCCCCTCCCCCCCATTTTTAAAACACATCGTAGTTACATTTTAATTCCATCTTTCTTTTCAACATTTTATCATCCTTTATACAAAAATGTCACCTATTGTTCCACGATTTTTATAAATAATTACTATTCGGCATTTACATTCCCGGCAACGCCGGGTCTCTCAGCTAGTTATATATAAATATATATAACTTTATATAGATATATATATATATATTATATTAACAATATATAATATAACGATAGAGGGTTTCCCAATAAAGAGTGCCAGGGCGGCAGACTTCGGGGGAATCATGTAAAATTAATTAGTCTCGGTAGAGAAACGGAGTGGCTACCGTCTGGAGGTCAAATAGTCCAGAAGAAGGCACTCATGTGAATATTTAGATTAGACCTACAGGGTGCATACCGTCCATGGGTCACAAAGAACACAAAGATAAAGAAAACTGGACTAACCACACCAATGCATACAAGGGGACATTTATTCTCATAATGTCACGGTATATGCATTGGAGTGCCTGTATATATGTGAAGAGATATGCAAGCCCCATCAACACAAATGAGGTGGAGCAGAAGCAGCACCCCTATTTATTCTTGTTTTATATTCGCTCTTTTTCGTCTGCAATTTCAGGGGGGGGGAATTGTGATGTTTAATAAGGGTCTATTTTTTTAAATCACACAAGAGTAAGGTAATTTCTCTGACCCGGGATGCATTTGCAAATATTCAGAAAAAACGTTATCTGCGTGGCAAATAATCTGCCCGTTCTACTCGTACTTCAATAGATGCCACCTCACAGCTCTACATCCGTCCTACAGTGTGAGCATTTATTATTTATAGGGTGTCCAATGGCACACTGGTTTACCAGCTTGACTACCATCTCCCGTCTCCAGAAAATGCCCATGTCTTTAAATTAATTGGCACTGGGACCGCCCAAAAAAGCCCCATTCCGTCCAGGTTTTTAGTCCCCCAACATACATGAACTGGGAACACCTATTTGGATTACCCACCCTAGAGCCATGTGACCTCTCTAATGTCATGGATGAGCTTGTGTAATAACAATAGTGCCAATGCTAATTACAAGATATAATGCAAGTGCTGTGATACCTAAATACTTGTGTTAAAGTGCTATTTTGATCAACATAATACATTCATGTACATAATGATACAACATATTGGAAGTAAACAAGTGTCCATGTTCTGTCCAAATTGACCATTTTCTATAGAAATCAGAAAAAGAACAATCCCCAAAACAACTAGAAATGACGTTATGGGACAGTTCACTGCAACATCAACAACATGGGAATGTTCAAAGCAGCTCCCGCTGGTGGGCCTTTGGGGTCTTTTTCTGCGCAGCAGTAGGAAATCTCTCCTCAAACCTTAGGGATGATCACGTAAGGGAAAAATAAACACATGCATGGTGAAATACCTCAGGGATAGGGTATACTAGATGGATAAAGGAGACTTAGAGCCCAGAGTGGATGGAGGTACTGTATATAATAATGGCTGCTTGGAAAGTGTAGCACGATTTGAAATTATTTTTCTTGGTGTAACAGATACCTCCATCCACTCTGGCTCTAAGTGTTCTTTATCCATCTATTACATACACCCTGTCCTTGCTTTATTTCCCTATGCATGTTCCATAGCCCATTTCTAGTTGTTTTTGGGACGACCTTGTGTAAGTTTCACAGCCCATGGAGCGGGACGTTCCAGTGCAAGTACCCTTGCATTTATCCTGATATCTTTCTCTGTAGTAAGGATTGTGCGCAGAAAGGCTGAACAAGTAATCCGCAGATCTAGCAGCATGTCTGTAAAATGACCCATCTGGCAGGTCTCCACAACTCTGAGGTCACCCTCCCCTAATATATCACTCTGTCGTGCCTGGTATCTATATTAACGGACAACTAAAACACCTGAACGTGTCGTAGAAACTCAGACTTTGACGGAAGATAAGAACCATCAGGACTATCTCCAAACCAGAACACGCAGGACCAGTCCCAGTCTTTTCAGAATATATTAAGCAGGAGTGCTCACTCCCAGTCCCCAAGCACTCCCCCCCCCCCCCCCAACAGGCCAAGTTTTTTCAGGATACCCCTGCTTCAGCACAGGTGGCTCAATTAGTCCCTGCTTCAGCAGAGGTGGCTCAATCAGAGGCTCATCTTTGTTTGAGCGACCTGTGCTGAAGCTGGTATATCCTGAAAACCTGACCGGGGGAGGGGGGACTAGACTTGAGCCACCCCTGTATTATAAGCATTTTTAAGTGAAACTTCTTTCGTGGCTGTGCCATCCAAAAAATCTCATAGGGAAAAAACCTGAACATTTTCACGAAAAAAATAACTGAAGTGACTGACTGCGCATGTGCAGAATTGTAGTCTGCGCATGTGCAGAAGCATTGCTGGTATTCTCGCATGCGCACATACATTCATAGCACTCAGCGCATGCGCACAAACATTCACAGCACTCAGCGCCATGCACAGACACATCAGCACATTCCGCGTCATCAGGGCCGAGGTCCCCGCCCTAGGAAATCACACACACACAGTCCCTGCAGCCGGAGGGTGGCTCCTGTACCGGGACCCTCCAGACACATACGGCTGCGTCTGATATCCTCCCGTAGCACAGTGCTTCTGTCTGTGACCGGCTCCCTGAATCCTCCTGGCCGGGGTGTGAGATGGAAACAAGGTATAGTATATTGAGTACAGTTTATTTGTAGTTATTATAAACTTCATAGTTGCACAAAACGAGCAGGATTGAAAATGCACTCAATGCCACATCTTGCCACATTATTGCACTGAGCAGCTGTTCCAAAGGCATACCGCTGTGAGAATGTTGAGCGGGTGGTCTCTTTAGAGTCAGAGATTGCTGATCTGAAGAGGAACTTGCAATATTGAGGGACTTGGCAATCTTGAAAAGGGTTTAGAGCTCACTGAGCGCCCTTGCTTTCGACTAGTGGTGCAGATGGTGGCGCTTGTTAGTGAGGAGCAGGTAGGTAGCTTGGTTGCTGTTAGTTGGAGCATGTGTTAGCTGGGTTACAGTTAGAAGGGGAAGCAGGGCATAGGAGGGTGCAGGCCTGTTCTGAGCTGACCCATCCCATAGATTTGCACATAATTGCGTGAAGATTTGGGAGTGTCAGGGCAGAATGGCAAGGCTGGGGGAGACTGATTCCTCTAGCAGCCAGGGGAATTCTTCCATACAGAGGGGACTCAGGATTCTCAGATACCAAGAAAAGATTTGTATGGATGACTCCATTATTAGTAAGGTAGATAGGGCAATCTGTTGCCGTGACCGCATAAACCGAACAGTTTGTTGCCTCCCGGGTTCTCCGGGTTCGGCACATCGTGATCGGGTAGACGATTTGTTGTGAGGGGGCTGGGATTGACCCGCGGTCTTGGTACATGTTGCACCAATACAAAGTTAGAGAAAGATGAAGGTCCTAAAAAATTATTTGGGATCTACAGTAGGCCAGAAGCTTAAGGCAAGGACCTCCAAGGTTTTGTATTTTCGGAAATACTACCATGCCATGCTCCTACCGCAGGGAGACATGAGAATTAGGGAGTTAATGCTGGCTAAGAAAGTGGTGTAGGAATGAGGGTTGGGGTTTTTAGAGCCCGGGACTCCTTTTCTGAAGGAATCGAGCAAATGAAGAGGAGTGTAGTATGCTATATTTTTAAACCATCCTAAAACCTATTATAAGGGAGTTTTTGCAGATAGAAATTAGCAGTGGAGGTAGCCAGATTTTTAATACCTGAGGACTAATCTACAAGTAATACATTGGATAAATGCTTTTGCAGGGAATAGTAGAAGATAAATGGGCAGTCTTTAAAACATTGTTGAAAAGCACACTTATCATTGGTATACCTGGGTAATAAGTATAAAAAAAAATAATCAAAGCCAATGTGCTAAATAACAGGTGGGGGAGAAATGGACCAAGCAGGGAAGGGCGTTTAGATTCTTAAGTTAGAAGGGCGGAGACATCGTATCAGAATTATAAGGAATGTAACAAAATTGCAAAGAGCAATCAAATGACCAAAAATGATAATGAAAAAAGGATTGCAATAGAAAGTAAGATCAACCTAAAAGTTCTTTAAGTACCTTAATAACAAAAATGAGAAAAGAAAATATTGGAGACCCTTTCATTGTTGAGATGGGTAGGCAGATATTGGAGATAAGAGAAGCAGAGGTATTAAACAAATTCATTGCCTCTGTGTTTATTAGGGAAGAATCAATTTCAATTGTAGTGCCACAGATGAAGCCACAACCTCCATATTAATGAACAATTGGTTACGAGGAACGTTCTTTTTGATCATTTCTACTCTATGCTGGAAAGTAGTGCTTTGTCTTTTTTGGTTCCTTTTCTACTTATCGATTTTGCAAAGGCTTTTGAGACGGTGCTCCCACACAAAGGTTGGTGTACAAAATAAAGCAAATTGACTCAGTAAAATATATGCACCCTGGATTGAAAACTGGTTGAAGATAGACACAGAGGTTTTCAAAAATTGAACTTTTTCAGGTTGGGCTAAGGTCGTGAGTGGAGTACCTCAGGGTCGGTACTGGAACCTGCTTTTTAACTTGTTTATTAATGACTCTTGAGTTGGCATCGAGAGCAAAATCTCCATCTTGCTGATGATACTAAATTGTGTAAGGTAGTAGAATCAGAGCAGCATGTAATTTCCTTCCAGAAGGACTTGGAGAGACTGATAACTTGGGCAGGTAATGGCATGAGGTTTAATTCAGTAAATGTAACGGTTATGCATTGGGAAGCAGAATAAACAGGCGACTACAAATTAAACTGGGATAATTGGGGAAATCCTTGATGAAGGATGGAGTTCTTGAACCAGCGGTGCGCAAACTGGGGGCGCGAGATTTTTTGGGGGGGGCGCGCGCGGGGGTTGTACAGGTCCCGCGCTCTTCCCCAAGGCTGTAATTTAAATGCCAGGGGAACCGCAACAAGCCCCTCTGCAATAACCTCTCTTACCGGGATTCAGTCGACTTCCAGGACGTTGACCTGGCATGCGGTGTCAAATGATGCCGCGGGGGTCATGTGAAGTCACGTGTTGCCCTGGTAACATGACGTCAAATGATGCCTGCTGGTCACGTGATTGTCACGCGAACCCCGTGACGTCATTTGATCCGGGGCGAGCTAAGGGGGGGTCAGCCATCGAGGGGTAAGGCAGGGGCGCCGCAAAAAGTTTGCGCGCCCCTGTTGTAGACGCAGGCTTACAAATGTGCCCAAAGTCTCAGTAGCTGTAAAGGCAAACAAGACTTATCTTGCATTAAACTGGCAATGGATGGAAGGAAATAAACATAATTATGCCCCTTTATGCATTAGTAATACCACACCTTAATTGAAGTACATTTGGGCACCACTCCTTAGAAAAGACTTATGGAACTAGAGAGGTACAGAGAAAGCACCAAATTAATAAAGGGATGGACAATCTAATTTAAGTGAGAGCCTAGCTAAATTAGATTATTTACATTAGAAAAGAGGCGTCTAAGAGGGGATATGATAACTATATACAATATATTCGGGGACATTACAAGGAGCTTTCAAAAGAACATTCTCTCCCAAGGGCAGTACAAGGACTCTGGCATCCTTAAAGTTGGAGGAACGAGATTTCACCAGCAACAAAGGAAAGGGTTCTTTACCGAATTGCAGTTAAAAGTGTGGAATTCATTACCATTGAGACTGTGTTGGCAGATACAATAGTTTGTTAAAAAAAGGTTGGATATCTTTTAAGAAAGGAAAGGTATATAGGGATATACCAAAATAAGACATGGGAAGATGTTATCCAGGGATTAATCCATTGCCAATTCTGGAGTCAGGAGAGGAATTTATTTTTTTTCCCTTATGAGATATCATTCTTAAGTTTTTTGTTTGCCTCTCTGGATCACTAAGGAAGAAGTATAGATATGAGTATAAAGTATCTGTTGTCAAATTTACATAGGTTGAACTGATGGACGTACGTCTTTTTTCAACCTCATCTACTATTTAACTAGTTTTTAGACCAATTTTTTAGGTGCTTCAAGAAGGCACCGAAACCTTTCATCTAAAAACCTCGTTGATCCAAACCTCACCAGTGCTGTTTACTCCGACTGTTTTCACCATCGACAAATGTATATAATTATCCCACTGAAGAAATGCCTCAAATAAACGCTGCTGGTTATCTAAAATACATTTTAGCTACAGTTTCTCCCTCAATTCAATGACACCAAGCAGGAGAAATATATGCCTATATCCGAACAAAAGGCAGTGTTAGCTCTGTGGTCAGGGTTACAGTTTGTGTGCAAACAGCTGGTTAAATCATGCAACCCCAATTTCACATGTCATTCCCAACGTACTGCAACCCCAATGTCACAGCAGCCCCTATAATGCTATCAATGCACTGCTGGCTCTGCTGCCTAAGAAGTTAATGTTGAAGCCAAAAGCTGAGAGTAGACATACAGACCATAGGACTTGTCCGGGTGTGACTGTTGACAAATAGGATTTTGCCAAGTGCTTATTCACCCTGATACTTAAGGAGTTGAACTGAATGAAGAGACACAAATTTAGCTTTGGCTTCAATTGCTGCTATATTCATTTCATACTCTGGGGGGGAAGGCACGTTTGATCTAATCAGATCGTACTGTGGGAGAAGGTCAGGTGTCAGAGTCTTGATTTACTCCCTGAACGACATTGGCCTAGGTAAGGTGGCATCAAAATGGTACTGTTTGCATAGAAGGAGGAAGAAATCCAAGCACTTGGGCTTCTCTATAGAGTTTTAATCAGCAACACGGCCTTCACCTTGATAAAGAATGCATGGCATTCGAAACTTGGTCACTGTTGCTGATTAAAACTCTTTATAGAGAAGCATGAGTGCTTGGATTTCTTCCTCCTTCATGTGTATTACAGAGACTTTCAGGACTCCCCTCATTTCCGTGAGCACCGGCAGTTGACTTCATTTATTTATTCGAGACGTCTCCAGATAATTACCATATATAACCGTTTGCATAGAGTCAGTGTGGGGGTTGCTGTCAGTTTTAGTAAAACGGCTGGGGCACTCTTCTGGATTCTGGTCACAAATAGGGTTGCCAGGCGGCATCGCCAAACATACCTGGAGACAATGGTGAAAGGTGCGACGTGCGAGAATCGTTGATGGAAGACTGTTACACACAGGAGCAGCACACACAGGACCACGGAACATGAACCGGCGGACACACAGAGACAGACACCGAGACAGGCACACACAGACAGACACACAGAGAACACACCAACAGGACAACAGGACACAACAGGACACGGACACCGGCACGGACAACAGGAGACATGACCCACAGGAGACAGGCGGACACAATGAGACAGGACCCACAGGAGACAGGCAGCACACATTAGGAGACAGGCAGGACACACGGAGACACGGCCGGACACACAGGAGAACAGGACACAGGAGACAAGCAGAGACAGGAGACACAGGCAGTAGGACCACAGGAGAGCCAAGGACACACAGGAGACAAGGACACACCGGAGACAGGACACAGGTGAGGGACAACACAGGAAGGCAGGGAACCATGGACCACAGAGGCAGGACACACAGGAGACAGAACAGGAACGACACACAGGAGGCATGACACACAGTGAGGCAGGACACAGGAGGCAAGACCACAGGAGGCAGGACACACAGAGGAGCAGTACCCACGACACCCCAGGACACAGGCAGGTCACATCAGGTTCACATCAGTACAAGTGCAGGTCACAGGACACAGTACACGCACCTGCAGGTCACACATTACACATGCAGGTACAGGACACAGCAGGTGGTCACACAGTACACATGCAGGTCAACAGGACACAGGCAGGTCACACAGGACAAGCAGGACACCAGGAACACGACCACAGTACCGCCTGACACCTCTCTATGCTCCATGCTTTTCCTCCGTTCTTTGCCCCCCCCCCCCGACTCCTTCAACCTCCTTCTGATTGGCTGCATTACACAGCATCAGCCAATCAGGAATGGAGGTGAAGGCTGCCCCCAGCCCCCTAGCAGCAGCAGCCCTGCTCTCTCCCTGCTCGGGGGAAATCCCGCGATTGGTTACTAGAGTCCGGAGACATAACACTGGACACATACATGTCCCCCCCACACACATACATGTCCCCCCCCTCACACACATACATGTCCCCCCCTCACACACATACATGTCCCCCCCTCACACACATACATGTCCCCCCCCCCACAATCCATGTCCCCCCCCCTACACACATACATGTCCCCCCCCCTCCTCCCTTGCACACTTACATATGGTCCCCCGCACACATACATGTCCCCCCTCACCACATACATGTCCCCCCCACCGCCCCCCCGCACACTACATGTATCCCCCCCGCCCCTGCACACATACATGTCCCCTCCCCCCCCCACACACATATATGTCCCCCCCGCACACATACATGTCCCCCCCTCGTGCACACTCATGTACCCACCCTGCACACACACGTCCCCAAGCCCCCCCCACCGCACACATAGATGTCCACCCCGCCACACAACATGTCCACCCCGCACACATACATGTCCGGTATATCTCTCAATTTTTACCGTACAGGTACGAAATACGGGCTGTCCGGTTCAATTTCCAGACACCTGTCACCCAACACAATTGGAAAGGTGCGACAAAGCACGCTCGAGCATGCACACCACTCCGCTCCGTGCTGTTTCCCTCCTCTCCTTGGCCCCACCCCCATGATCCTGACCCTCCTCCAGATTGATTGACTGCATTTCCCAGCAGCAGCCAACCAGAATAGAGGAAGCTCCCAGCCCCCTGCTAAGTCCTGCTCTCTCCCTGCTCCGGTAACCCGCGGACCCCCAACGCGGTCAGGCCACTCTGTCCCAGAAGGTAATACCTTTAATCACATACTTGTCCAGAGAGGTAATACCGGACACATACATGCGATGATTACCTTTTCATTTTTTTTTTACTGAACAGTGCCCAAATACTGGACCGTCCGGTTCAATACTGGACACCTGGCACCCTAGCCCAAATCCCTTATAGCTGCATCATGATAACAAATAAACGGATGACTGAACTTGTATTTTGGACTAGTATATGAAGTGAACCCTGATAACAGGCATAACTAGATGCCATACAGCTTTATTCAAGTAACTATTTAGTATTTTGGCATCATTTTTTAATCAAACACCGACGGATAAGGGTTTTGTCCCAAACTGAAGCATTGCTCCAAAGCCTTGCTCCTCTTTCTAATGTTTGAAATTATATGGGTTTCATATTAAGATTAGACGTAAGAGTGACAACACTGTGCTCATTTGCATGTCTTTTACCCAGAAGCCCTGGCTGCAGTGGAAGCACTGTCTCTTCGCAATAATGGGGAAAATCCTGTCTGAGACATACACATGCAAGTTGGTGTTTTTAATATTACTGGATCATCAGTAAACCAGCACAAATGAGAACCATTTGAGGAAATCCCTTTTCGTTCAGATGCACTGTCCGTGATCTCAGGCTGGAAATTTGCCGATTTTGTATATACGTTGATTTCGACAACCCACTAACGTCTCCCGACCTAGAAGACAGGCGTCACTCCCATATCACGCAGCTGAAAACATCTTGAGATCTGTTTTAACATATTACTACCACAAGATTGTCAAGGCTGTAAATCAGGGCTGGGCAACTCCAGTCTTCAAGGGCACCCAGGACAGGTGTTTCGAGGATATCCCTGCTTCAGCACAGGTGGCTCATCAGTGACTCAGTCATTGGCCACTCCAGTTCTCAAGGGCCCAAACCACATGTAATGTTACGTATTCCTGCTTCGGCACAGGTGGCTAAGTCCGTCTTTGACTGAGCCACTGATGTGATCACCTGTGCTGAAGCAGGGATATCGTGAAAACCTGATCTGTCGGTGGCCGTGAGCACTGGAGTTGCCCACCCTGCCTTTGTGGCTTATTACTACTAAGTTTACTAATGTAGTGGACACAGGGTCATAGTTGTAAAAGAAACGAATCGGCTTGATCTGGAGTCCTTCCTTTATTAAATCGGTTGCATCTTTGCATTGGTTTTTGGCCCAGTTTTGTATCAGGGAAATCTTTGATAACCAGTCCCACCACAGAAGCAGTAAAGGGGTTGTTGGATTTTGTGGGAACTTTTCAATAAGCATTCTCTGACAGTGACAGGCAAAGGTTATTTTGTATTATTTTTGTTACACTCATAACCTCATGCCGTCCCAGTGTATGAGATTATCATTTTAGCACAGCTCTCAGACCGGTTGATTTACTTTACAGTCAAGAGGAAGATGCTATCAATACTATGTGGCAGCCTAGTTTTCAGAGTATCCTGATTTGTAAGACCCATTGAGGTTCAAGGTGTGCATACGAAGCAGGTAAGGGGAGTTTAAGACAGCCTACTCCATTTGGGTGCTGTCTGGTGTTTTGCACCCACTATGGATTGGAACTCACCTCTCCAGCGGCCACACACTGGCATTACTTAGCAATGCTACAGCATTGGGGGAGGGTCAGGGAGCAGCTGTGCAATCCTGCTATAGTCAGCAGGCTCAGGCCAGTGGTTGTGATTTTTAATTAGGACCGTTAGAACGACCTTGTTTATTAGCAGTTAGCAGCGGAGAGGTGATGTTAAATAGAAGGGGAGTTCAGGAATGTCCGGGTAAAAGCGTAAGGACAGAAGACAGGGAAAGGGAGAATTATATTAATAATATATTTTTTTTTTTAAATAATATAGTAAACGGATAAAAGTAGAGAAGAAGAAATTATTAAGTAGAGAAGAGAGCAGGACTCAAGAAAATAGGCAAAGAAGTCGAAAATTAGATCGCAGTAACAGAAGGAACAGAGTTTTCTGTGAGAGACACTGAGAATTTCCCAGATAATAATCCTTGTGTTTTCAATTGGGATGTTGTGTTTTTTTTTTTTACTTACTAAAAATGGTGTTATATTTCAATCTGTCAAGAAACGCTTTGGGGGTTATAGTTTTCCCAGGAATTTCCGCCATTTCTCTTTAGTAATCCCTCGCTGCCTCGGGAAAGGGTATCCAACCTGTCACATTCACACTGATTTTCCCGAGAGTCTCCCGGATTTTGAGCATTCTCATTTCAACATATCATAACTTCAAGTCTGATAATAAATAAATACCATTTTTGGGCAAGAACCTCCCAAATCTCTTGACATCTCTGAGTACAACCTGCTGCGGACTAGGGTATGCCAGGGGTCCATATTGAACTTGGACCTGTCTGTAATTTGACACTTAGTCTGTTAAAAATGAGAGGGTCATAACTGGCATGTATGTGTATACCGGTATTATCTCTCTGAACATGTATGTGTAGAGCCGTTCACCTTCTCTGGGCGTGTATGTGTAACCGGTATTACCTCTCTGGTTGTGTTTGTGGTATCCTCGGTATCACCTTCTCTGACATGTATGTGTGTATACATCCGTTATACCCTCTGGGGGTATTTCTGTCTCTCTTGGGCGTGTATGTGTAATAATACTTGTATTACCTCTCTGGCTGTATGTGTAGCTACTGGTATTACCTTCTCCTGAGGGCGTGTATGTGTAGAACGCGTTTACTCTCCTGGGCGTGTATGTGTATACGATATTAACCCTCTCTGTGTATGTTTGTACCGTATTATACCTGCTCTCTGATATGATGTTATACGGTTTAAGTATATGTACCTGTATTATCTCGTCTGGGTGTGGTATGTGTAAACAGTATTACGTCTCTGGGCTTGTAAATGTGTATACAGTATATCGGTGTATTAACCATTAACTCTCTCTAGGTCGTGTATGTTGTATACTGGTATTACTCTCTGGCGTGTATGTGTATACTCCCGTTTATACCTCTCTGGATGATGTAATGTTATAGCCGATATTATCCATCTCCTGGATATGTAATGGTGTATACCATTATTTACCCTCTCGTGGCTTATGTGTCGTAATTACTTACCTCTCTGGGCTGGCTTATGTGTATGACCAGTATTACCTACTCTCTGGCTTGTATGTGTTACACGGTATGACCTCTCTGGGCGTGTTGTATCGTAGCTCCTGGTATGACCGGTATTACCTGCCTTCTGGTGTGTGGGGTATACCGATATTACCGTCTCTGGATATGTATGTGTAATCCTTACCTTATCTTGGTATTAGAACCCTAACCTCTCTGGATATGTAATGTGTTATACCGGTATTCCTCCTCTCGATATGTTTGGTACCGTTATACCGTCATTACCTCCTGGATATGTATGTGTATTACCGTATTACCTCTCTGACTGTATGTATACCTCAGCTTGGTATGTATGGCCCTGTATTACTCGTACCTCTACGCTCTCTGGTCGTGTATGTGATACAGGTATTACCCTCTGGCTTGTATGTGTATACAGTTGACCCTCTCTGGCGTGTATGTGATTACCGGTATTACCGTCTCTGGGCGTGTATGTGTATACTGGTAATTACCTCTCGGGTGTGTATGTGTATACCGATATTACCTCTCTGGATATGTTGTGGTATACCGGTATTACCTCCTGGCGTATGTGATCAGGTTTACCTCTGGGCGTGATTGATACAGGTAATTACCTGATATTAGATGTAGACCGTACAGGGTGCATACCGTCCATGGGTCAACAAAGAAGCACAAAGATAAAGAAAAACTGGACTACCACACCAATGCATACAAGGGGACATTTATTCTCATAAATGTCACGGTATATGCATTGGAGTGCCTGTATATATGTGAAGAGAATGATGCAAGCCCCATCATACACAAATGAGGTGGAGCAGAAGCAGCACCCCTATTTATTCTTGTTTATTCGCTCTTTTTCGTCTGCAGATTTCAGGGGGGGGGGGAATTGTGAATGTTTAAATGGTCTAATTTGTTTAAATCACACAAAGAGTAAGGTAGATTTCTCTGACCGGGATGCATTTGCAAATATTCAGAAAAAACGTTATCTGCGTGGCAAATAATCTGCCCGTTTCTACTCGTACTTCAAATAGATGCCACCTCACAGCTCTACATCCGTCCTACAGGTGAGCATTTCTTACATTTATAGGGGTATCCAATGGCACACTGGAATTACCAGCTTGACTACCATCTCCACGTCTCCAGAAAATGCCCATGTCTTTAAATTAGATTGGCACTGGGACCGCCCAAAAGAAAGCCCCATTCCGTCCAGGTTTTTTAGTCCCCCAACATACATGAACTGGGAACACCTATTTGGATTACCCACCCTAGAGCCATGTGACCTCTCTAATGTCAGTGGATGAGCTTGTGTAATAACAATAGTGCCAAGTGCTAATTACAAGATATAATGCAAGTGCTGTGATACCTAAATACTTGTGTATAAAGTGCTATTTTGATCAACATAATACATTCATGTACATAATGATACAACAATATTGGAAGTAAACAAGTGTCCATGTGCTGTCCAAAATTGACCATTTTCTATAGAAATCAGAAAAAGAACAATCCCCAAAACAACTAGAAATGACGTTATGGGACAGTTCACTGCAACATGCAACAACATGGGAATGTTCAAAGCAGGCTCCCGCTGGTGGGCCTTTGGGGTCTTTTTCTGCGCAGCAGTAGGAAATCTCTCCTCAAACCTTAGGGATGATCACGTAAGGGAAGAAATAAACACATGCATGGTGAAATACCTCAGGGATAGGGTATACTAGATGGATAAAGGAGACTTAGAGCCCAGAGTGGATGGAGGTACTGTATATAAATGGCTGCTTGGAACAGTGTAGCACGCATTTGAAATTATTTTTCTTGGTGTAACAGATATACCTCCATCCACTCTGGGCTCTAAGTGTTCTTTATCCATCTATTACACCCTGTCCTTGCTTTATTTCCCTATGCATGTTCCATAGCGCCATTTCTAGTTGTTTTTGGGACGACCTTGTGTAAGTTTCACAGCCCATGGAGCGGGACGTTCCAGTGCAAGTACCTTGCATTTATCCTGAATATCTTTCTCTGTAGTAAGGATTGTGCGCAGAAAGGCTGAACAAGTAATCCGCAGATCTAGCAGCATGTCTGTAAAATGACCCATCTGGCAGGTCTCCACAACTCTGAGGTCACCCTCCCCTAAATATCACTCTGTCGTGCCTGGTATCTATATTAACGGCACAACTAAACACCTGAACGTGTCGTAGAAACTCAGACTTTGACGGAAGATAAGAACCATCAGGACTATCTCCAAACCAGAACACGCAGGACCAGTCCCAGTCTTTTCAGAATATATTAAGCCAGGAGTGCTCAACTCCAGTCCCCAAGCACTCCCCCCCCCCCCCCAACAGGCCAAGTTTTCAGGATACCCCTGCTTCAGCACAGGTGGCTCAATTAGTCCCTGCTTCAGCAGAGGTGGCTCAATCAGAGGCTCAATCTTTGTTTGAGCGACCTGTGCTGAAGCTGGGATATCCTGAAAACCTGACCGGGGGAGGGGGGACTAGACTTGAGCACCCCTGTATATTAAGCCATTTTTAAGTGAAACTTCTTTCGTGGCTGTGCCATCCAAAAAAATCTCATAGGGAAAAAACCTGAACATTTTCACGAAAAAAATAACTGAAGTGACTGACTGCGCATGTGCAGAATTGTAGTCTGCGCATGTGCAGAAGCATTGCTGGTATTCTGCGCATGCGCACATACATTCATAGCACTCAGCGCATGCGCACAAACATTCACAGCACTCAGCGCATGCACAGACACATCAGCTACATTCCGGTCATCAGGGCCGAGGTCCCGGCCCTAGGAAATCACACACACAGTCCCTGCAGCCGGAGGGTGCGCTCCTGTACCGGGACCCTCCAGAGCACAGTACGGCTGCGTCTGAATGCCTCCCCGGGAGCACAGTGCTTCTGTCTGTGACCGGCTCCCTGAAGTCTCCTGGCCGGGGTGTGAGATGGAAACAAGGTATAGTATATTGAAGTACAGTTTATTGTTAGTTATTATAAACTTCATAGTTGCTACAACGAGCAGGATTGAAAATGCCACTCAATGCACATCTTGCCACATGTATGTGCACTTGGAGCAGCTGTTCCAAAGAGCATACCGCTGTGAGAAGTGTGAGCGGGTGGTCTCTTTAGAGTCAGAGATTGCTGATCTGAAGAGGAAACTTGCAATATTGAGGGACATTGGCAATCTTGAAAAGGGTTTAGAGCTCACTGAGCAGGCCCTTGCTTCGACTAGTGGTGCAGATGGTGGCGCTGTTAGTGAGGAGCAGGTAGGTAGCTTGGTTGCTGTTAGTTAGGAGCAGGTAGGTAGCTGGGTAACAGTTAGAAGGGGAAGCAGGGGCAATAGGAAGGGGCAGGCCTGTTCTGAGCTGACCCATCCCAATAGATTTGCCATATTGCGTGAAGATATTGGGAGTGTCAGGGCAGAAATGGCAAGGCTGGGGGAGACTGATTCCTCTAGCAGCCAGGGGAATAGTTCTTCCAGTACAGAGGGGACTCAGGATTCTCAGATACCAAGAAAGATTGTGATGGTATGGGACTCCATTATTAGTAAGGTAGATAGGGCAATCTGTTGCCGTGACCGCATGAACCGAACAGTTTGTTGCCTCCCGGGTGCTCGGGTTCGGCACATCGTGGATCGGGTAGACAGATTGTTGTGAGGGGCTGGGATTGACCCGGCGGTCTTGGTACATGTTGGCACCAATAACAAAGTTAGAGAAAGATGAAGGGTCCTAAAAAATTATTTCAGGGATCTACAGTAGGCCAGAAGCTTAAGGCAAGGACCTCCAAGGTTGTATTTTCGGAAATACTACCAGTGCCATGCTCTACCGCAGGGAGACAGTGAGAGATTAGGGAGGTTAATGCGTGGCTAAGAAAGTGGTGTAGGAATGAGGGTTTGGGGTTTTTAGAGCACCGGGACTCCTTTTCTGAAGGATCGAGCAAATAGAAGAGGAGGTGGAGTATGCTTATATTTTAAACCGGATCTAAAACCTATTATAAGGGAAGATGTTGCAGATAGAAATTAGCAGTGGAGGTAGGCAGATTTTAATAAACTGAGGACTAATCTACAAGTAATACATTGGGATAATGCTTTTGCAGGGAAAATGTAGAAGATAAATGGGCAGTCTTTAAAACATTGTTAGAAAAGCACACTTATCAGTGTATACCCTTGGGTAATAAGTATAAAAGAAATAAGTCAAAGCCAATGTGGCTAAATAAACAGGTGGGGGAGGAAATGGACAAGAAGAGGAAGGCGTTTAGATTCTTTAAGTTAGAAGGGACGGAGACATCGTATCAGAATTATAAGGAATGTAACAAAAATTGCAAAAGAGCAATCAAATGAGCAAAAATGGATAATGAAAAAAGGATTGCAATAGAAAGTAAGATCAACCCTAAAAAGTTCTTTAAGTACCTTAATAACAAAAAAATGAGAAAAGAAAATATTGGACCCTTTCAGTGTGAGATGGGTAGGCAGATTATTGGAGATAAGAGAAAAGCAGAGGTATTAAACAAATTCATTGCCTCTGTGTTTATTAGGGAAGAATCAATTTCAATTGTAGTGCCACAGGAGGAAGCCACAACCTCCATATTAATGAACAATTGGTTAACGGAGGAAGACGTTCTTTTTGATCATTTCTACCTGCTGGAAAGTAGTGCTTTGTCTTTTTTGGTTCCTGTTTCTACTTAGATTTTGCAAAGGCTTTTGAGACGGTGCCACACAAGAGGTTGGTGTACAAAATAAAGCAAATTGGACTCAGTAAAAATATATGCACCTGGATTGAAAACTGGTTGAAGGATAGACAACAGAGGGTTGTCAAAAATTGAACTTTTTCAGGTTGGGCTAAGGTCGTGAGTGGAGTACCTCAGGGATCGGTACTGGGAACCCTGCTTTTTAACTTGTTTATTAATGACCTTGAGGTTGGCATCGAGAGCAAAATCTCCATCTTTGCTGATGATACTAAATTGTGTAAGGTAGTAGAATCAGAGCAGCATGTAATTTCTCTCCAGAAGGACTTGGAGAGACTGATAACTTGGGCAGGTAAATGGCAAATGAGGTTTAATTCAGATAAATGTACGGTTATGCATTTGGGAAGCAAGAATAAACAGGCGACATACAAATTAAACTGGGATAAATTGGGGAAATCCTTGATGGAGAAGGATTTAGGAGTTCTTGAGACCAGCGGTGCGCAAACTGGGGTGCGCGAGATTTTTTGGGGGGGGCGCGGGGGGTTGTAAAGGTCCCGCGCTCTTCCCCAAGGCATGTAAATTAAATGCCAGGGGACCGCACAAAGCCTCTGCAACCTCTACTTACCGGGATTCAGTCGACTTCAGGACGGTTGACCATGGCAATGCGGTGTCAAATGATGCCGCGGGGTCATGTGAAGTCACGGTTGCCCTGGTAACATGACGTCAAATGATGCTGCTGGTCACGTGATGTCACGCGACCCCGTGACGTCATTTGATGCCGGGCGAGCTAAGGAGGGGGTCAGCCATCGGAGGAGGTAAGGCAGGGGGGCGCCGCAAAAAAAGTTTGCGCGCCCCTGTTGTAGACAGCAGGCTTAGCAATAGTGCCCAAAGTCATGCAGTAGCTGTAAAGGCAAACAAGATCTTATCTTGCATTAAACTGGCAATGGATGGAAGGAAAGTAAACATAATTATGCCCCTTTATAAAGCATTAGTAAGACCACACCTTGAATATGAAGTACAATTTTGGGCACCACTCCTTAGAAAAGACATTATGGAACTAGAGAGAGTACAGAGAAGAGCCACCAAATTAATAAAGGGGATGGACAATCTAATTTATGAGGAGAGCCTAGCTAAATTAGATTTATTTACATTAGAAAAGAGGCGTCTAAGAGGGGATATGATAACTATATACAAATATATTCGGGGACAGTACAAGGAGCTTTCAAAAGAACTATTCATCCCAAGGGCAGTACAAAGGACTCATGGCATCCCTTAAAGTTGGAGGAAACGAGATTTCACCAGCAACAAAGGAAAGGGTTCTTTACCGTAATTGCAGTTAAAATGTGGAATTCATTACCAATGGAGACTGTGATGGCAGATACAATAGATTTGTTAAAAAAAAAGGTTGGATATCTTTTAAGAAAGGAAAGGTATATAGGGATATACCAAATAAGTAAACATGGGAAGGATGTTGATCCAGGGATTAATCCGATTGCCAATTCTTGGAGTCAGGAAGGAATTTATTTTTTTCCCTTATGAGATATCATTGAATGTTTTTTGTTTGCCTTCCTCTGGATCAATAAGGAAGAAGTATAGATATAGGATAAAGTATCTGTTGTCTAAATTTAGCATAGGTTGAACTTGATGGACGTACGTCTTTTTTCAACCTCATCTACTATGTAACTATGTTTTTAGACCAATTTTTAGGTGCTTCAAGAAGGCACCGAAACACTTTCATCTAAAAACCTCAGTGATCCAAACCTCACCAGTGCTGTTTACCCGACTGTTTCTTACCATCGACAAATGTATATAATATCCCACCTGAAGAAATGCCTCAAATAAACGAGCATGCTGGTTATCTAAAATACATTTTATAGCTACAGTTTTCTCCCTCAATTCCATGACACAAAGGCAGGAGAAATATATGCCCTAATCCTACCAGCAAAAGGAGTGTTAGCTCTGTGGTCAGGGTTACAGTTGTGTGCAAAACAGCTGGTTAAAACATGCAACCCCAATTTCACAGTCAATCCCAACGTTACAGGCAACCCCAATGTCACAGGCAGCCCCTATAATGCTATGCAATGCACTGCTGGCTCTGCTTGCCTGAAAGAGTTAATGTTTGAAGCCAAAAGCTGAGAGATAGACATACAGACCATAGGACTTGTCCGGGTGTTGACTGTTGACAGAAAGAGGATTTTGCCAAGTGCTTATTCACCCTGATACTTAAGGAGTTGAACTGAATGAAGAGACACAAATTTAGCTTCTGGCTTCAATTGCTGCTATATTCATTTCATACTCTGGGGGGGAAGGCAACGTGTGATCTTAATCAGATCGTACTGTGGGAGAAGGTCAGGTGTCAGAGTCTTGATTTACTCCCTGAACGACATGAGCGAAGTGCCTTCCCATGAGGTCCGATAGGCCAGAGAGCGCGGCAAATGCATATGTTGCCACCCCTAAATGTTGCCGCCATAGGCCTTGCCAAATGGGGAATCTGCCATTGAGCGTGCGTGCGTCTCGAGCGCGTTGCATCTTCCATCATTGTGTCCAGTATTTTTGGAGATGCCGCCTGGCAATCCTACCAGAAATGACATCACAGGAGGTGACGGAACAGAGACGCAGAACATGGCGGCACACAGAGGGAACCGTCACGTCCGTCACTTTGGAGGGTTTTGCGAAATCGTTTTATTGATATTTAGGGTTTTCTTGGCCTATTTAACACGTTTTGACCACGAGTAACACACCCTTTTGTTCTCTTTTTAGTTTCCTGTCCCTTACAAAACGTGAATACCAGATTGGAGTGTGCAGATAATACAGGGCTGGTAACGTGGGATGCCAGCGCCGGGGCGGAATATTACGTAGTCACGGCACACGGTGGCAGTGTCCCCATGACACTTTGTAATACCACGGGCACTGCCTGTGCCCTGGAGGGACTGACCTGTGGCCGGGTGTATAACATCACTACACGTGCTACTGACGGAGTGTGTGCTGAGAATTACAAGAACACGTCACTCCGCACAGGTACATGGAAGGGAGGGAGAGGAGGAGGGGAGGATGGGACGGAGGAAGAGGAGAAGGAGGGGAGGATGGGACGGAGGAAGAGGAGAAGGAGGGGAGGATGGGACGGAGGAGGAGAGGAGGAGGGGAGGATGGGGCGGAGGGAGAGGAGGAGGGGTGGATGGGACGGAGGGAGAGGAGGAGGGGAAGAAGGGAGAGGAGGAGGGGGGACGAAGGGGAGGGAGGGCAGGAAGGGGACAAAGGGGAGGGCAGGAATGAGATGAAAGGGAGAAAGGGCAGGAAGGAGATAAAGGGGAGAAAGGGCAGGAAGGAGATAAAGGGGAGAAAGGTCAGGAAGGAGATAAAGGGGAGAAAGGTCAGGAAGGAGATGAAGGGGAAGAAGGGGAGGGAGGGCAGGAAGGGGAGGGAGGGCAGGAAGGAGATAAAGGGGAGAAAGGGGAAGAAGGCAGGAAGGGGAGGGAGGGCAGGAAGAGGAAGAAGGGGAGGGCAGGAAGTGTAGGAATGGGAAGAAGGAGACAAAGGGGAGGGCAGGAGGGGAAGGATCGGGAGATAGGGCAGGAAGGGGAGACAGGGCAGGAAGAGGAGACAGGGCAGGATGTACAGTACAGTATACATGGCCTCCGCTGGATGGAGCTTTTTGACATGCGGTATTCAGTCTTTCCTTCCATTCATTTCTTTATTTAAAGTCTCATTATTTGTTGTATTTGAAGTATGAAACATATATTTTTTTGCTTGGGATTTTGGAAATCTGTTCCCTACAATATATACTTACATATATACTGTGTGTGCACGCACGCACGCACCCTCCCCATATAATACAACATATCCCATTATAATGCAGAATTGCTCAGAGTTCCTGAGGGATTGAATGGCAGTGCTGGTACAGAATATCCCAACAAATCCCATTGTAAGAGAACTGCAAAGACGGCTACATCTGTATATACATACTGTACAGCATATACACTCCTGTACAGTATATATAAAATACACACACACACACACACACACACACACACACACGTGTATGTGTATACTGGTATTACCTCTCTGGGCGTGTATGTGTATACCGGTATTACCTCTCTGGGTGTGTATGTGTATACCGATATTACCTCTCTGGATATGTATGTGTATACCGGTATTACCTCTCTGGATATGTATGTGTATACCTGTATTATCTCTCTGGGTGTGTATGTGTATACAGGTATTACCTCTCTGGGCTTGTATGTGTATACAGGTATTACCTCTCTGGGCGTGTATGTGTATACCGGTATTACCTCTCTGGGCGTGTATGTGTATACTGGTATTACCTCTCTGGGTGTGTATGTGTATACCGATATTACCTCTCTGGATATGTATGTGTATACCGATATTACCTCTCTGGATATGTATGTGTATACCTGTATTACCTCTCTGGGCGTGTATGTGTATACAGGTATTACCTCTCTGGGCTTGTATGTGTATACAGGTATTACCTCTCTGGGCGTGTATGTGTATACCGGTATTACCTCTCTGGGCGTGTATGTGTATACTGGTATTACCTCTCTGGGTGTGTATGTGTATACCGGTATTACCTCTCTGGACGTGTATGTATATACCGGTATTACCTCTCTGGACGTGTACGTGTATACCGGTATTATCTCTCTGGGTGTGTATGTGTATACCGATATTACCTCTCTGGATATGTATGTGTATACCGGTATTACCTCTCTGGGTGTGTATGTGTATACCAGTATCACCTCTCTGGACATGTATGTGTATACCGGTATTACCTCTCTGGGCGTGTATGTGTATTCCGGTATTACCTCTCTGGGCGTGTATGTGTATACCTGTATTACCTCTCTGGGTGTGTATGTGTATACCTGTATTACCTCTCTGGGCGTGTATGTGTATACCGGTATTACCTCTCTGGATATGTATGTGTATACCGGTATTATCTCTCTGGATATGTATGTGTATACCGGTATTACCTCTCTGGACAGAGTGACCTGACCGGCTTGGGGGGCAGCCGTTTTCCCCCAAACTGGGAGAGAGCACGGGCTACTGCTAGGGGGCTGGGCAGCAGCCTGGGATAATTGTGTCACAACCTCTCATTGAGATGTGACTCCAGAGAGTGTGTGAAACCTCAGATCCAAATTCCAAATCCTTTCACATAGACAAACATACACAGAAAAGTCATTAACCACATAAATAATGGCGACTGCCTATAACAGTCTTGCCTCCACCTCACAGTTGCCATAGCATTGATATGCATTGCCTTTTGATTGGCTCACCACTACAAAGAAGGCGTGGTTACACCTGAAGGCGAGGCTTTAAACGCAACCCTTCCTCTCATTTGTTGGCCGGTGACGGATAGCCGTCTTAATTATGCCTGTGTTAACCAGAGTAGTTGACTAATTAGTAACGGGATAATTAGCGGCGATCAGAGGTTGTTCCGGTGATGTCCATTGTTTTTTTTGTTTTTTGAGGAGACGTTAATTTCAGCCTGAGCGGTGTCTGGGTCTGACCTTTATCGGCCGCCGTCGCCAGGGTCCTCTGGCCGCCATATTGCGTGTGGCAGGCCGCAGTGTGAGTGACCTCCAACATGCCGGAGGAGCCTGATAAGGACGTGTACCCGGAGCCCCCGAGCCGCACGCCGGTATCGGACAAGCAGACTGCCCTCCCCAACCCGGCAATCATCGTAGGGACGCTCTTTCATTATGTGGTGGACGGGCCGGTTACAATCTTACACGGTGCGGAGGGGACGGACGGGCGGGGAGTTAGGGGGCAATTCTGGCAGTGATGGGGGAGAGTAGGAAGCCCGGGGGCAGTACTAGCGGTGATGTGGGAAGCCAGGGGGTGGGGGGTAAATGGGAAGCCCGGGGGTAGGGGACAGTATTGTCAGTGACAGAAGTGATGTGGGAAGCCTGGGGGTGGGGGCAGTACTGGCAGTGAAAGGGGGGGGGGGGGAAGGGGGGGGGCGGGGGGGGGGGGGCATGCGGGGAGGGAGGGGGGAAAGTCGGAAGCCTTGGGGTTGGGGCAGTACTGGCAGTGATGGGGGGAAAGTGGGAAGGCCGGGGACAGTATTGGCAGGGATGGGGGAGTTTGTGGAGGTAGTACTGGCAGGGATGGGGTAGATTGGGAAACCCGGGAATGGGGGAGATTGGAAAGACTGGGGTTGGGAGGCAGTGATGGGGGAGATTGAGAAAACCGGGGGCAGTGATGGGGAAGATTGGGAAACCTGGAAGTGGGGTAGGGGCAATACTGGGGGTTTGTTTGCTGTCCCAAATTGATGGGTTATGTCTAAACTTTAGCAGGTTGGGACAGCAGTGTTTTCTGCCTTTGAGGAAAGCTTGCCCTTTTTTAAGGTCTTTGCCTGTGTATACGTTTTTGAGTGAATTTAAATTCAAGACTGGGGATGAAAGAGGCATAGAGAGGAAGTCGATTCTTTGTCCTAAATAGGGCAGTCCTAAAGCAATTACTACTCACTATAAAAAGGTTGCTTAAATTGTGATGCCAGGAATTAAAACCGTGTGCATGCCACTCACCATTAGTGTAGACATGAACAGATTGCTGAGGGGCATTCAGTGACCACTGCAGGGCATTGATGTGGGATAAAAAGGTAGATTGTCACTTGCAAAGCAGATAATGAGGTCAAAAAATATACCAAGATAACTAAACCCATGAAAGCAAGGTCTGTGAGGATGAGTAGAGACCATGAAGGCTGCGCCTTTCCATTTATTAATGGCAGGAAAGTGTGTAAATGAAGATGGTGAACCCTGGAAACCATGATAGGAAGAGATTGAAGAGAGAACGGAGATCGCAGTTATAATATTCGATGTATTGAGAAATCGGTAGCCCTGCGTCTATTAGGTTACGTTGGATATTGCTGAATTTACCTTGTACATTGTAAGAAATACAAAGACATTTCTTAGTTGATGATGAATTCGCTATTCTGACTCACATCATGAATGTTTTCCCTCTTGCAGACTGGATTGAACGCCAGCAGTCAAGAAACAAGTTTTATTACTATCACAAGACCTTCCGCCGTGTTCCCGACATAACGGAATGTGACGTGAACGACTACACGTGTTGCTTTGAAGCGGAGATGCAGTGGAAGAGGGATCAGTGCGTATTCATTTCAGTTTGTCCTTATCTTTCTGCCATTGTGAATGGTATGCCGAACAAACGGTACTGATGTTTACAAACTAATGTTTGTGCCTGAGGCACAGGGAGATAATGACTTGTCTAAAGGAGCCAACACCGCAGATTTGATCCACGCTCCCACACAAAGTCTGTGTCTTAGTTTTCTGTTGCCTTTACTCGGTGAGACAATCCATTATATCTGTGTACCCTTTATGATCTAGACCAGGGGTGCGCAAACTTTTTATGGGGGGTGGCGCGGTGGTTGCAGAGACCCCGCGCTGTTCCCCAAGGCATTTAAATTAAATGCCGGGGGATCGCGTGAGGCCTCTGCAACTTTACTTACCTTGTCTCTGGCGACGCATTGCTATGGCAACACGGCATCAAATGACATCGTGTTGCCATCATTTGACGCCAGAAACATGGTAAGGAGGGGGGTCGTGAGCAGACGGGCACGGGGGAACGTTTGCACTCCCCTGGTCTAGACTTCTTTAGAATTGGTTTCTTTAGCTTTTTGGTACAGCCCTTGCCCAGCAAATATCTGAACACTGTTGCCTACACAGGGTCACGTAGATATATTTCTGACCTCTTGTAAAAACTGCTAGAGGTCTAATGGTTTTCAATAGAACTAGGCCCTTGATCTGACAGTGTATTGATTGATTTATTGTTGGATTGCAGAGGTTCAACCTGTCATTGGCCTGACTTGGAAAGGAGGTTTCCTGATGTCTTGTCAATAGTGAATTGGATCAGCTGCCGTTCAGAATATAACATTATCTATGTCTGCATTTCTGTTCCCCCTGTTAAGGATAATGATGTGGAGTCCTTGAGTGCCAATTGATTAAAAATAATGCGGCGTAATGAAACTATTTTCTCTGCATTCTTTTTCAGCCAAGTTGATCAGGAGATAGTGAAGATCGTGCAGGAGAGAATGCGAGCTTGCCAGCAGAGAGAAGGGCACAGCTACATACAGAACTGTGCCAAGGAGTTGGAGCAGTTTGCTCAGACTGCCAAGTCTTATCAGGCCAGATGTAAGCAACAAGGTTTAAAGAATATCACTTTTAGGCTATTTACTGACTTGTGAAAGCAATGATCCAAACACACTCGTTTTGCATAAAAGCTGGATGGTGACAGGTCTGCATTGTTAATTTTATGCTGTTGGGTCACTATTGTCCAGGAAACTGCTGCTTAGCACTATGTAGATGTCCTATCTGCGTGGGTCTTCCATGTTACATAGGCGATTCATGTTGGGAGGGGTAGAGGAATTTTGCCATTACTTTATATGTAATATTTTGCATTGCCTGTCAGATGGGGACCTTGGAGCTTTCGGCAACGCGAGAAAATGTCTCATGAAGCAGAAACACAGAATGATCGCCGAAAGAAAAGCGGCTGCAGAGGCTTCTTAGGTTCTACCAACGGGAACGGAAAACCAGCACGTGTGCATTTCCACTGCGCGTGTCTTGGAGCTGAACACAGATGTGGAACAGTTGAAACTAAAACAGTATAATAAAATATGCGTCTTAAATGTATGGTGTATGATTTAGGAGGGGGGGGGAGGGGGAGGGGAGTGCAGAGTGCTTACAGAGGCCCCGTGCTTTTCCCCTAAGCATTTAAAGCTGCAGTTCAGTCTTTTTTTTTTTTTTTACACTTCAATAGTTTCATGTGTGCAATCTCTAATTACCTAAAGAACTGTATAGCTGCCGGTCAATTCGTGTATTGATAGGTGAAATTTGGTGACATAATTAGTGAAGGGATCTGTTTTTCTTCTGCTTCTGTCTCTCAGTGGAAGCTCATGAATATTCATGAGCACTCCTGCACTGACATGTGCTAGAGGGAGTGCAGGGCTGACAAAGGGGTGTGCCAGGACATGAAGGGGCAGTGCCTTAGCAAATGGCTGTTAAAATAGAATATAAGAAAATTGGTCTTTCAAAGTTGTTTTTTTAAAAACAGAAAATGCTAAAAGTATTTTTTCTTACTACAGAACTGATTTATTAAAAAAAAAACACATGCAAGATATTGACTGAACTGCAGCTTTAAATTAAATGCTGGTGAAGCGTGCAAGGCCTCTGTATGTTACTTATCTCCGGCAGCTTCTGTTAACACGTCACCATGGCAAATTATGCCATGGGGTCACATGACGTGACATCAGAAATGCTGAAGACAAGGTGATGTTGGGGGGGGGGGGGGGCTCTTTTTTCTGCATCCCCCAACACCCGGGGGGGGGGGGGGGGGGGGGGGGTACTCTTTTAACTGCATCCCTTAACCCTAGGGGGTGAGGGAGGAGAGATGCTATCAGGTAACATGGAGGCTGTAGTCTCTCAGCCTAGCACAGAATAGAAAATCTCCAGACAGCACAGGATGCAGTTGACATAAGGTGTGTAGGAAGGGGGAAGATGTGTGGTGAAAGATTGGTAAAAATGCAGTCTTGAATGGAGTGTGTAAGGGTGTGTCTGGTCTGCTGGCCCTGCCTGAAAAATGTTGATCTTATTTTGAGGACTACTGCCCTAGAATCTGGATAGATGTAGATTGTTAGAAGTTGAGGCAATCGATGAGATTGTACATAATGCACTAAAATACAAGTTTGAGTGCAATTAAGCCTCAATATTTTGCAAATTCCCTGTTCATGTTAGTGAGCTAACACTGGTGGATAAACTAGCAAAATTAGAGCAGCTCTATTAGTGAAGGAATGGCATCCCTGACCATAGCTTTTTCTATACACATTAGAACTCAACTGTGAGAAGTGTCCGTGGGACTTAGACCCCGCTGCACATGCATCTGCCAGGCTGGTGGCATGTGCAGCCAAGTTCCCCCGGTCTGCAGGGGGAAAGATGGGGGGCTGTGACAACCAGCAGGTTTGCCCTCATTGGCTGAACCGGCAGGGTGTGTGGCCTAGCGCTCCGTCGCGAGTCCTGATCTCAATTCTCTTGAGAGTAGGAGAAACTGTAGGCGCAGCGCCCCCTCTCTTGTCCCTGCAGCGTATGCCACAGCGGGTGCTGCAGTAGCCAGCAGGGACCTGGCCTTAGTTATCGATACATTAGTGGCAAAATGACTATTTAACCCACAAAATAGCTGTAGACTTGTTAGGAAAGTATGTTATTTTCACTTGAGCATTGAGATCCAGATTCCTTAAACAATTCTCATACGTGCAGTGATTGGGTTAGTCTAAGGCCGAGCTCGCGGTGGGACTGCGTGTGCGTGCTTGCGTCCGTGCGCACTTCCAGGACTATTACCTAATTGTCTATGGTAGTTCAAGTGCCGTTGGCGCTGCATGCGTCGACACTACTACATTTTGCAGACTGAAATGTGCCTGTGGTGTGCTCCGGAGTGCGCTATAGAAGTGCCAAGTGACTATCTGAAGCAGGGGGAGGTTCAGCAGGGAGTCCCGTCAGGAGATGTATACTCGTCCTGGAGATATCAGTGACACTGCAGTCACTCTCCTAGATGGACAGTGTCTCTTGGCCCGGGGATTAAAGTTCATATCATATAAAATTAGTCGAACAATATATATATTATTTAGCATATGTGTGTGCTTACTTCCTGTGTCCATACTCCTTGAGAAAGCGTGAAACGCGTGGGAGGACCTTTGTCTTGTCCACCACCTACTTCTGTTCAAAATAAAGCCCTTTTTTAATTTTGCATCTACTGGCACCCTTTTTCTTTAATTTTCCAATTTTTGGCTGTTCCTGATCCTGTCTGAGTGCCCTGACTATTGCCATCCCTGCTGTAGATTTTGCAGACAACCACCTCACCCCAACACTCGAGTTAAATCAATGCAAAGCAGATAGCCAAGGTGGGAGTTTAATGGATGATTCCTGCCCCTCCAAACTTATCTATCGAAGTATTGTTAGTCCCAGAGACTGTACAGGAAGAATGGATGCAATGTCTTTATTATGAAGCTAGCATGTATATGGGTGCAGATCTGTTTACCCGAGCCAGTCCTAGTTGCAATCTCTGCTGTATTGCCTATAAAATATAGGCACGTCTCCAGCAGAGCCATCAATCACTGCTCTGCTCCTTGAAATCACACCCCACAATGCCTTGCATAGCGCGGCACCAGGACTTATGGGGTGCAACTTTAGGATTAGAAACGGCTTTGCTTCCAAAAAAATGACATCCTGCCACAGCCCTGGTACCCACAAAGATTTGGGGGTGGGAGTTTGTCTTGCAAACGTACAATTTTTTTCTAAAGAGAAAGAAAGATCGAGGCTATAGATATAATGCTGCAAGTGTTCAGCTGAGAGGTACAATGTAGCACCCCAAACGCCTTTTTATTGCTGCACCCTATATTAAATGGAAGAGACTCAGGCCAGTTAGAGTTTTATCCCTTTATTTTCTGTAACAGGAAATATTTAGGAGGTGGCAGGAACAGCGGCAGCTTCAGCCTGGCTCCTCTGCATAGCCACTCTGGTGTGGGTCTTTGCAAGGTGATCGGTGTACTCCTGGGAAGAACAAACACAAAGCAGGCTTTCATTTCATACGTCCTTAGAACAAGACATCGGGTACAATGATGTCGCTATGAATCCTGCAGAGTTTTAGGCGACCCTGGTCACTGAGGGGGCCACTATACATTCTCCCCTTTCCGTTTATCCTGAATATAAACCAGCTTCAATTCTAATCCCTGCCGCCCAGCTACTTCCCATTTTCTACATACAACCTGTCCAAACACGGTCTTCCCTTTGTACCCATAAACCCTGCTGCACCCCTTGGAAGAGTGCCATGTGTTAACCCAACTAGGGACTAGCAGAGGTTAACGTGTTAACAGACTGGCATTTCTGGGGTATAATTACCTGGTATGGAGACTTGGTGAAAACGGTCTCCTTCCAGAGATCAGGCGTCAGATAGCTGTAGGTCTTGGAGATGGCATCAAAGGTGGCTTTAGCTGCAGAATGAGTACCAGTTAGAAACATGCTATATTACCGTACGTCTTACACGGTGTGCGACAGGACGCTCTGTAGAGCCTCAAACAGGAACAGGAAGACCACGCTACAAGGTCAGCCTGCCGTGCATAGGCAGCTCAAGTTGTTCTCTCTCTCGTGTAACGACAATTACACCACTTACACGTGTAACTGAGCAGAGCTGAGAGATTGATGGTGCGTTCATAATAAAAACATGCGAATCACAGCGGACACGGCCTCCACGTTACATCAGTGTGTGACAAGATAATCTAGCGGAGTGCGAACCAGACACCGGCAGTGAGACCAGCTTCCTGCACACCTCCCATGTGAGTGACTGTAAAAGGACATACAGCCAGGGTGGGCCCTGAGGTGCCCACCCCTGACATGCACCCTGCATGGCTAAACAGGTCATTTTATGTCAGGTTAGGAGAGTATTACCATAGCACCATCGTGTGTGTTATTCAAAAGGCTGGCCAAATGGCATCTACTCTTAAAATAATCATTCTGACAGGATAAAGCAGGAGTGTCTTTAAATCTTTTGCTGCCCTTCGTGTCCTAACACTGTGTAGGCTCCATCTGCAGCCAACAGACGGCAATCAGGCCTACAAAACATTCTACAGGTCGCCCATTACAACAGGCCTACTTGTTGAGCATAAATGCAGATACTACAGCCCGTCCCTGGTGGGACGATGCCCACCCTCCGTATGGTTGTAATGCTGCACACCCACAGCCAGGGATAGACCACTTACCAAAGTTACCCAGGGTAGCAGTGCAGCCCCTGGCTGATGTGTAGCAGTCGTCAATTCCAGCCATCATCAGCAGCTTCTTGGGGACAGGGGCAGAAACAATGCCAGTACCCCTGGGGGCAGGGATCAGGCGCACAAGCACAGAGCCACAGCGACCAGTCACCTAAAAAGGAGATGGATAAGAGATTTAAGTACACGTACGGCATTCCACTCACTACAAGGCCAAGTAATGGTGACAAAACCAAAGACTTGTGAAAGAAGGCACTAGTTATCTTCAGCGGCAGAAATTATGTGAACCAGTATTTAAACTGAGCCTTACGTTACAAAGAGAATGAAAGGGAAAACGCAAATACATTTCTGAAGATTTTAAAGGTGCAATTCATGGCGGTTACATTTCCCCCCCCCACCCACCCACTGGTTTGAAGCAGGGGGTCGCTGTAGCTGAACCCCATGAACTTCAGTCCCAGGGACCCCCTCCTGCTAGAGATACTTACCTCCGTAGTAGGCGCTCCGGCTGAGCTAGCTGGGTTTTCAAGTTTAAAACTCCCGCACTAATAGGAAGCACCACCTGAATACATCAGATTCCCATTGGTCCGCGGGGAGTGGGGGGCTCTGAAACTCCGCCATTACATGAACCCAGCTAGCCGAGCAGAGACCGGCACACCCTACGGAAGCAAATCTCGGGAATCAGGGGGTCCCAGGAGCTGAAATTAATGGCACTCAGCTCCAGAGACCCCCTGCTTCAATGCTATGTGGAAAAAAATTACAAAAAAACACGCTTGGATTGCCGCTTTAATGCAGAACATTAAAATCCCTCAATTGTTTGTTTATATTGTTGCCAGATCTTTAGGCTTCTGCCCACAGAGCTGTGGTGTCCCACTGAGCTCTGGGAACTGCACAGGAAGTATTCATTTGTATGGCTTAAAGGCAAAGTCTTACAAGTCGTCATTATATGTAGAGCCTCAAACAGGAACAGGAAGGCCATGTGAGGAGGTCAGCCTGCCGTGCATATGCAGCTCAAGTTACTTTCTCTCTCTTGTAACGACAATTACACCACTTATATAAGTGTAAGTGAGCAGAGCTGAGAGATTCACAATCACAAAAATAAAATGTAATCTGTTTAAAAGGTTTCTCGGTTTGGTAAAACTGTTCCCGTTACACACTGGTCACTAATCAAACTTCTAGAGATCACAAAAAAGATTATCCGTTGCGTCACAACACAGGGGACCCGAGAACCGTTTCAGTGAAACCGCTTAGATCATTATCCCTTCAACAAAATCCTGTTCCCACATGGTTCAAATCTTCCAGAACAGATGAGAAGTGCTCATACCTTGCAGGGTACAGTGTGGGGCTTGCCGATCTTGTTACCCCAGTAGCCTCTGCGAACAGGTACGATGGACAGTTTAGCCAAGATGATGGCCCCGCGGATAGCGGTGGCAACTTCTTTGGAGCACTTGACACCAAGACCAACGTGGCCGTTGTAGTCACCAATGGCAACAAAAGCCTAAAAATCAGAATGAGAGAAAAAAAAAGGCACATCAGAAACTATTCCAAATGTCACCTGCTGAGGGATGGTTCAATGAGGATGTGCGACGGGTGACCATTCGCCAGAAGAGCATACATACCTTGAATCTTGTTCGCTGTCCAGCACGGGTCTGTTTCTGGACAGGCATGATCTTCAGGACCTCATCCTTCAGAGTGGTGCCCAGGAAGAAGTCGATGATTTCAGACTCCTGCAGCAAAGAGGTTACACCATTTAGTTTGTGAATTTAAATGGACACATGCGCTTAGCCTTGTAGACACGATACTTTAGCATCTAGTCCTTTCCAGATCACCTTCACTATACATAGAACGGTTTTACCCCATGTTATTCACAGCTATCAGATACTGTTGTATGGGATGGTGGTCAAATGTATGGATACCCAACCGATTTAACTGCATATTATAATGTAACTGCGCAGGTTTAAAATATTCACATTTATGTCAATCTGATTTTGCTCCATGAAAGTGGAAGTCCAACTTTAGGTTTTACGTTGTGCTAGTGAAAACTAACCCAGCGCACACAATGTAATTAGTGCTATGCATAATGTAAGTGATACATCACTTGTAAATGCTGTTGCAGTTCACCTGAAATCTTTGACCAGTCAACAGATTCTGTTTCCTGATGGGTCAAATACCTAGCTCCCTGGAGAGAGCGATCACACGACTGTACTTGAACTAGAAACATTCCTGCATCATATAAACATGAGCAGCCAGAGCCGAGAACCGTATTTTACAAAGTGTCCCAACTCTTGAAGGCAAATGAGTTGCAGCCCACTCAACATCTATATATACCTTAATTGGAAGAGAAAAGAGGTAGATCTCCTCCAGGGACTTGATCTTCATGTCCTTGACCAGGCGGCCAAGTTTGGTGACTGGAATCCACTGCATAACAAGAGACAATTAAATGCAACCCACTGTATGACCCGATGCCCACATGGCTATTTCCCTAACCCCACGCGAGACCAGGTGCTCTATGCAATTTGAATCACTAACTCACTCCGACTCCTACAAAGCTCTATTGTTATGTGCGTCGGGTACTAAAAGTTAGATTGCAAGTTATAGGGCTGGGTGGGGGAACTTACTTCCTTGTCGTCCGCTTTGCCCCCGCGGGCCCCTCTGCCTCTACCGCGGCCCCTGCCTCTTCCACGACCGCGGCCCCTGCCACCGCCGCCGAAGCCCCCACGAAAACCTCCCCTGTTACCACCGGCGTCGTCCGCCATTTGCTGCAAAACAGACCAGGGAAGATTAGGAAACGGCGATAACAATAAGATGCAACGCAATCCCACCCCCAAGTCACTTCCACCTTACTACTGCAATTTAACACACACACACGCTGTAACTCGGTGTATCTTTCCTGGTTAAAAATATGTTATATTTATAGCTTACATACATAACTCCTTCGCGGCTTTTAGGGCCAGTAACGCATTGCAGATCACATTTATATACAGATCAAACCCAGGACAGAATTTCGTGCCTGCCTTTGTCTGTGGCCAATACTAAAACCCATTAACAGGACAGTCCTGGGACTGTGATGATTGGAAGGCATTAGGAGAAAATTGAGTCCAAAGTGTCAAATTATTATTTTCTGTATCTGATGCAGTGGGGAAACTTGCACCGGTATCCCAGAGCCCTGGGGATTGCGCCACAACCAAAAAAAAATTGTATCATTAGTATTTTCTTTTTTTCCTCCCATTACAAAAATGTGATTGCGAGCTCTTCAGGGCAGGGACTACTATTGCCCAATGTTTACAGTTATTAATCATGCAGCAATTCGGATTATTCTTGTCTTTATTATATATCTGGTATAACAGATAGTGGGCAACACATTCTTAAAATTATATTCTTTTGTAAGTGGAGAGGGGTTTATAATGAGCATGCAAATTTAAATTATATATACGCACACACACGTTTTATCCCAGGCCACTATAAGAGGTATACACTATTACACAAGCAATGGCTGCTAGAACATGCGCGATGATATTACTAGGCCCATGGCCCCACTTCCTGATCCCATTAAATATCCTTCTCCCCTAGCACGAAATATTCACCCAACAATAACAACGTGACACCCAAGTACACAACCCGCACCCCCAACACCCGCCAGAGCGCGGGATGCCGCGGATGTTGGTGGATTATTCCCTGCCCCCCTCCCCGGTCGCCATCTCCCCACTCACGTGATGTCAATGGACTAGAAGGGCGAGAACAGGAAGAGCCCGGGTGATATACCCAAGCGGCATCTCGCGAGATCCTGGGACCCGGAGCGCGCCTGATGACCCAGTGCTCATGCGCAGGCTGCACGTGTTCTCGGAAAGACAGGAGGCGGAGCCTCCTCATATAAGAGGTTCTGCTGCAGGCCAGCGCGGTCTCTGCTGCCATGATGGGCTTGGAGGTGCACGTGGGGTGGTAGAGGTGAGTGTGGGGCTATACATAAAACGCACTTAAATATACTCTTACACGTATATTTGTATATGCTGTGTGTATGTATATATGTATGTCATGCTTCGCAGGGCTTTCTTATTGTTTGTTGCACTTATTGTAACTACAATTCCGAATAACTTTTGTAAACGTGTGTGGGTGTCTCCTCTCTTTTCATATTCTGGGATTTTCTAGATCTTTGGTTTGAACAATAAATATAATTCAAATTGGGATTATATTCGATACAACAGTAAGTAGATAATAAATATATTTATGAATATATTTTGCAAAAGAAGTTTTAACGTGCATATATGGGATGAAGCCATTATAAATATTCATGATGGCGTATTTAAGTGGCAGATAAACCAGGCATGGGTTTTTTTTCCCCTCCTGAAGGATGATAACTTGCAGACATTGGAGTGCAGTGATCATTTAAGATCCGGGCAGCTCTGCCTATAAACCTGGATAATAACTGCTAGACCTGTGCACCTCACCACTGCCTGAGTCCAGGTGTGTAGGCATAAACATGGACTTGCAGTGGTGAGGTGTACAGATCTAGCAATAAGTAATACGCATGCATTGTTACAGTAGGTGCTGAGGGCCCTGCCCGAGGAGCTTAAAGTCTACAAGGAAGGGCAAGTGGTAAAGGAGTAAAGTTAGTGTTTGGCTACTTGTTAATAGTTAGGGCTATGGGTTTAATATGCTAAAGGTGGGTGTGACGGTGTTAAGCTGTTCTGGTATGTTACTGTACCTTCCATTATCCAAACACTCCATGAGCCTTCAGAGAACCTTAAACCAGATAACATGTAACTTTAATTATTGGGGAGGGGGGGACACAGCAAGAATCCTTTGTTATTGGGGGCTTTGATAGTGTCAGGCTCTGTTTGGCACAGGCTGAAAATGACCTCTGGTGTTGCTCAGTAGCCTTTGGTGAGATACCTGTGCCTAAATGAACCTGGAGCATTATGCTCATTACTCATAAAACTTGTGTGTGTAATGAGACCCGTGTTCCTACATCTGAGTTGGCGCACCTGTTTGCAGTCTGCTACTAAAATCAGAACCAAGTGTTCTGTAGCACATAGGCGACTGTAGGTAGCGCATGGGGTGCAGGCAGCACACAGAGTGGGTGCAGGTAACATGTAGTGTAGGTAGCGTGTAGCGCACGGGGGCGGTGTAGGTTGTGTAGTGCACGGGGCGGGTGTAGGTAGCGTGTAGCGCATGGAAGTGACTGCAGTTAATTCTGTAATTGGCCCACCTCTGAGAATATTGCTCGTGTTTTCACAGGTGGGTACAGTAGAAACATTGACTGCTTTATTGTGGAATGTTTCCTCCAGATTTTAAAATGTCAGGTTTTTTTAATGTGAGGGATGCCAGAAAGTTTTATTGATTCGTAATTAAGAATCACTAAATACTTGGATCCCAACCATTGAAGGAGTTTGCGTTAGTAATGAGAATTGATTTCGATCTATAAATCCAGACTGCCTCTGAAAGTATATTTTTCTCTTGCAGGTGTGATGGATCGGGAATATTTCAAGACTTCCTTCTGGACGGATGTACACTACTGTAATTACTGACGAATGTGTGAAGAGATCTTGCATTCAAAGATTACAAGATTCTGTCTCTTGCTTGTTTTTCTTTTCAGTTGGGATATTGGGTGGTTTAATGCTCCTAGTTATTGGAATGCATGGTTAATAAATTGTACAAACTAATTTGCACTTCTAAGATCTTGTACTAACATTGTTTTCATGCTTTGATATTATGTAACTTGCATTTTAGTGATGTTTCTTTGCTCAAATGTGTATTATACATTTTAATAAAGTTGTATATTTACAAGACTGGTCGTCCTCCATTTAAAGAGAGAAAAGAATTGCTACATGTAGCTAGAAATGAGCTGTGTAAGGCCGAGCTCATGGTTGTGCTGCGTGTGCGCTCCTGCAGCCCCAGCGATGTGTGCGCTAGCTGCATGAGATCGGGGGGGCAAATGCGTCACTGAGCTGGTTCGCCCTCACTGGCTGAACCAGCTGACTTCGCTCTACTGTTGCCCCAAATCTCAATTTACGTTGTGGCAGCAAAATGTAGCAGGGTTTACTGCGGGCAGTTGACGAACTCCAATCTTCTTACTATATATTTCTGAAAGTGTCCTATGTGTCCGTGTCTGTATGTGTCCCTCCCAGTGTCCCTAGCGGCAATCTCATTGGGCCAGGCCAATGAGATTGCTCCTTTGGCCCGCCCGCCCCCGTACACCTCTCATTGGCCTGAGGCGGAGTGAAGGAGACACACACACACACACTAGGGGGGTGTTACATACATTAGCGGGGCTCAGTGTTAGCAGCACATGTCCCGGAGGCTCCGCCTCTCCCTGTTTCCTGCACTTTCACCCCTCCCCCCCCGGCGCCGCTACAGTCAGCGGGGGAGCGGAGCGAGCGCCCGGGACACAGTGGGGGAGCGGCCACAACACGCTGCATCCCGCCTCAGATCCACGTGGGAGCTGCCGGACGGGTGAGGGAGAGGCCTTCACCTCCCCTCACTCACTTCCCCTCCACCCGCCCCCCCCAGCGCTGCTACAGTCAGCGGGGGAGCGGAGCGAGCGCGCGCCCGGGACACAGCGGGGGAGCAGCCACAACACGCTGCCTCCCGCCTCAGATCCACGTGGGAGCTGCCGGACGGGTGAGTGAGCGGCCTTCATCTCACCTCACCCCCCTTCACCTCCCCTCACTCCACATCCCCTCTGCCCCCCTTCACCTCCCCTCTGCCCCCCTTCACCTCCCCTCTGCCCCCCTTCACCTCCCCTCTGCCCCCCTTCACCTCCCCTCTGCCCCCCTTCACCTCCCCTCTGCCCCCCTTCACCTCCCCTCTGCCCCCCTTCACCTCCCCTCTGCCCCCCTTCACCTCCCCTCTGCCCCCCTTCACCTCCCCTCTGCCCCCCTTCACCTCCCCTCTGCCCCCCTTCACCTCCCCTCTTCTGCCCCCTTCACCTCCCCTCCTTGCCCCCCTTCAACCTCCCCTCTTCCCCCCTTCACCTCCACTCCCCTCTGCCCCCCCTTCACCTCCCCTCCGCCCCCCCCTCACCTCCCCTCCTTCAACGCCTTTCATCCGCCCTCCCGCCTCTGCCTTTCGCCCACCCGCACTTCTGCCTTTCACCCGCCCACCGCTCACACCCCTGCGCCACACACCCGCCACTCGACACACACCCGCCGCCTCTCACCCACCCCACACACTCAACACACACCTGCCGCATCCTGCCCCTACGCAACAATATCACTGACCAGCTGTCACCCGCACTCGCCTCACACCCTAGCAGGACCCCGACCCAAAGCCAGCACTCACTACCCACGCGCCACCCGTACTGAACACCCACCTGCCGCCTCACACACGCTCATACCCTAGCAGGACACACGCCTCACATTTTCACATCACTTATGTCACAAATATACATTGTACTGTGGTGTGTTTACAATAAACCATTTTTATACAACATCGTATTACATTTTCTTCCATCTTTCTTTTCAACATTATTATCCAACCTTTACAACAAATAGTCACCTATTGTTACGCGATTTATAAATAATACTACCTATTACGGATTTACATCCCGGGCAACGCCGGGTATATCAGCTAGTAGGCACTAAGGTAAGAGTCCTGGAATTGCTCATGTAGTGACGCCGCCACCATGAGCTTGGCTTAAGACGCATTTAACATGTGACTGCTTTAAGATTCTTTGCTAAATTAAGTTGTGGTTACAATTCTACAACCTAAACCTGCTGAAAGTCTTCATGGAGATGAGTTCTTAGAAATAGACTCATGTTGGCACATTCTTAATCTTCAAATTGGATGGTGTGTGTCAAAAAAAAAAAAGAGTTTCTGTCCCAAAGAACTTACAATCCAAGTATATTCTGCATGTTTGCTAAACGCCTCTGACTTAAAAGGCAGCCAATGTGTCAGTTGCTTTGTTTTTGCTGTTCTGTTTTGAGTTTGCTTCATGGAAACGCTCACCAAATGGGAAAACTTGACTTTTTATCATGGGTGCTGTAGTAACATCAGACCAATTGCAATGCCGCTTTTATTTTCAGGGATCCGTGTTGGTGAATACCTTTTTAATTCCGTCCCTCTGATCAGCTGGAATCGCATGGAACAGAGAATCTAATGGGATAGGGCAGTGTGAACCTCACATGGTTTGTGCAGTGAATGTGTCCTGGCTCTAGAAACAGTTTCATGGGAGGGGAGAGATGTGAGGGGAACTCTGCTTGTGTGCATCTATTTGATCAAACGCCGGCTTTGTTTTGTAAATGGAACAGACTGTTCTACGATGGCAGAGGGTACCATGGTTGTGACGGTAAGTGCTCAAAGATCTTCATGCAACAAAGTGCCAAGAGGATTTATTTTCTAAAATGCGTACACATATGGTGATATTGCTATCAAGTACTACATGAACACTTGAATATCCAAGAGATTGCAAATCTATTTCTTTGGGAGCCAGGGGGTATGTGACTTAATGTAAACATTGCAGGATGCTTAATGGCAGTTTTGTTTTTATTAAACCTTTTTTGCTGGGTGAGTGTTCAGAAAGCATCTGGTGTTGTACCAAGCATGTGGGTCATAACCAGTATTTCAGCAGGCTCCACGCACATTGGAAGATTAAAATATTGTACCTACTTAAGTCTGGCAAGACCACAGTTGAAAACTGAGTCATTTATTCCAGCTAGAGACACCATATTTATTTATAAAATGTTTTACCAGGAAGTAATACATAGAGGTAATTCTCAATGTCCTGGGCATAGATTTAATATGATAAATAATACATGGTTACAAATACATAGTTGCATAAGTGAACAAGGTATTCATTATATACAAGACATTGCACGCACAGATAATACATATATATTATAGGTGTATGTAACTGTTACAGACCAGATTCAAATGTAAGACGGCTTTAGTTTTGAAAGAACTTAGACTGGTGGTGGCTGTGAGTCTCCGGTAGTCTGTTCCAGTTTTGGGGTGCACGGTAAGAGGAGGAGGAGCGGATACTTTGCTGAACCTTGGGACCATGAACAGTCTTTTGGAGTGAGATCTCAGATGATAAGTGCTGCATGTGGTAGGGGTGAGGAGCTTGTTCAGATAGATGGGTATCTTGCCCAGAAAGTATTTGAAGGAAAGATGAACTTTGCGCCAGACTCAAGTGATGACCAATCTAGTTTTTTGAGCATTTCGCAGTGATATGTGTTGTATTTATATTAGAGAACAAAACGGCATATTGAATTGTAGGAGGGTATCAAGTGTGCTAAGGTGGGTTTGGGGTGCCGAGTCGTAATCTATGTCCCCATAGTCGATAATTGGCATTAGCATCTGCTGTGCGATACACTTTCTGACCAGCAGACATAGGGCTGATTTCTTCCTGTAAAGTACACCTAGTTTGGCATAGGTTTTGGATTTCAGGGTATCAATGTGCACCCCAAATGTTAAATGGGAGTCAAACCATATGCCCAAGTATTTAAAACTAGTAACAGGAGTTAGGGTGGTATTAGTGTTGGTTCTGATCTGGAGCTCAGTCATTGGAGCTTTAAAAATGCAGCCTTGTTCCCAAATACCATTGTTATAGTCTTGCCAGTGTTTAAAAAGTTTGTTTTGGGAAATCCAATTTTCAAGTCTCAAAAAGTCAGATTGAAGTACAGTATGTGTTCAAGGTCGGAGAGGCTAGGGCTGTGTGCATATATGATTGTATCATCTGCATTCATGTGTAATGAAGTTGTATGTATGTATGTATGTCTTTATTTATATAGCGCCATTAATGTACATAGCGCTTCACAGTAGTAATACACGTGGTAATCAAATAAATAACAGATCATGGGAATAAGTGCTTTAGACATAAAAGTAACATTAAGGAAGAGGAGTCCCTGCCCCGAGGAGCTAACAGTCTAATTAGTTCCCTTACAAGCTGTAAGAAGATCATTGATAAACACTGAGAAGAAATGGGGCCCCAGAACAGAGCTTTGCGGGACACAACAGATGCTATCCAAGGGGTTGGAGTTAGAGCCTGAGATTGTATTGTATGTCTTTATTTATATAGCGCCAAAAGTGTACTCCGCGACTTCACAAAGAATACAGTACAGGGAATTATAATTATACAATAAGTGCAGCAAAATCAGACAATAGGAAAGGAAATCCCTGCCCCGAAGAGCTTACAATCTGAGGTTTAATGGGAAACTTACACAGAGAGAGCAGGTGAGGGAGTAAGTGCTGTAGATGGCAGTGCTTGGTCACAATGGGTGGTGGGCGTGACTGAGTTTGGGACAATAGCCATGAGTGCAGGCTATTGGGATGCTTGATTTGTGGGGCAAAATTTAAGGAAGGTCAGTGTTAAATGAAAAAGTTGACAAAATTTACAGGGGAAGAGGTGGCAGGGAGGCATGAGTGAGATCAGGTGTGTATGTCTGGCTTCAGGCTTAGGGGAGGTCCCTAGCAGCAGGAAGGAGTAAATAGAGGGTGTGTGGGTGGTTTTTATTGAGGGGTAAAGAAGTTGTTGGGAGAGAGGTGTATAAATAATGGTGGAGTGGGGATGTTGTAGAGAACAGAAATGCTCACAAAGGAGTGAGGAAACAGTACACAGAAAAATAAATAGGGGGGGCATAGTGAGATGCAGGAGGAGAGATTCCAAGGTACTGGAGGATAAAAGTGTACAAATAAATCACAGATGATAAAAGTTAATGTCTCACAGTGGCAAAGTTGTAATGCAAAGTCCAGATCTTCCTCCAATCTTCACCTCCAAATTCAACTCCAAAATTAACTCTTGTAGACACTTTTGATGTGACGCTTTTCATGTTACACAGCCTTATGGCACACAGCTATGCTCCAGTGACTTAAGTACTCTATTCACATGTATTTGACTAACACTTAAGGGAGGGGTTTGTCTCATGTTGGGATCTACCTGATAGGTAGGAATTAAACCAGTTTAAAGCATGCTTCATATTGTCCGTTCCTTTCCGTGTTTAGTAGGGGTGGAATATTTCAGCTGTCCTGTGATACGCTGTCCCTTGTATTGGGCGCCTGTCCCTTGTATTGGACTGCTGTCACGTGACATTCCACAATGTACAGTGTGTTTTTGTTTTTTTATAAGTACTGTACAGGGACAATCTGCCAGGTGAAAATGTGACTGAATGGCAATATAGTGAGCACGCACAATTACTGTGGGCAATTCTTCCACATAGATCTATAGTTGGAAATGTAATATTCCAGAAACCTGCACATTATATCTAAATGTTAAAGCAGCAATACTACATCCCCGCCCTCTTATTTGTATATGTGACGATGTATAATTCTACATTCTTACCTAAGCTGGTAATCGTTTGGTGCTACTGTTGTAAATCTGTCAAAATCCTGATTGTGTGCCTAACATAATGGCCGCTTTTCAGTTGTTCAATCTATCCTTCAGTCAGTGTTAGGCTAATGCCCCGCTGGAGGTTGCTGCATGCGCGCCTGGTGTTCTGGGGGCGCTTGCACAGCTGAAAACCACGGTCTGGGGGTTCACTAAATGCATCCTGGGTCCTCTTCTATTGCACTGACAGCCAAAGTTCTGTGAGGGAGATCATGTGACCAGGCAGGCACTAGATTCAATTGGTTCACTGCTAGAGAGAGCAGGGCTCAAAAAGGGGATGCTGTTTCAGAAGGGGAAGGGGATGTGACTTGCTATAGGAAAAAAATTGTTACATTAGAATATTGTAAAAATGTCTTTAAAATTGTTTATTTTTTTAAATGCTACAAGTATTTTCTCATAGTACAGAACTGATTTTTTTAATACACACGTAGGTATTGCTTGAACTGCAGCTTTAAAAATTATTAGAAATTGCATTGAGTTTAATAATAGTAAAAAAAAAAAAAAAGAAACAGTCTCTATTATCTAATACTACAGTACGGATTTATTTTAAAAAAAAAAAAAAAAAACCCATAGGACTTCACATGTTTTGCTGCTTTAAGTCTAAGTTTCAGCTACTAATATATTTGATATGATTGTGTTTGCCGTTCCGGTGTGGAGTGATGGCAACTCCTCTCCTGAGTATAACGCTTCCCATGTAGTCAGCGAGTTTTCAGGTTCTATGGCTGCTGCATGTTCTGCTTCCTGCTCTGTATGCACAAAGCCCGCTGGTCATTGCATTCTGTTCCCAGACTGGTGGATATGACCTTGATATCTTCACTGAAAGCCCTGGCCACGATCTCCGCTGCTCCATCTGCCGGGGGGTCCTGAGGTGCCCGGTCATGATTTCCTGCGGCCATATCTTCTGCCGAAAGTGTATATTGCAATGGCTGAAGAGGTAAGTGGGCTGCCCCAGGTGAGTGCTTCTTGTCACCACCAGGCAACACTATGGTATCATATACCGGTCTACTTGGATGTACGTTGATGCAGAGAGTAGGTTAGACATCAGTGTGATGTCTTGTAAGTTTGTTAATGAAGGAAGATACGGTGCATTCCTTACTCTGTCTCATTAAAGGCCTCGTGTGTCACAACAACACAGACTGAATGAACTCTCCGCCTGTTTTTCCCTTTAATGTAAAGAGTTAACAAGGCATGCAAAATAGCCACCAGGTAATGATTTGTCTACACGTATGCACAATGACGTCAGTGGGAGTGACTGTGCGTTGATACTAGTTTCACAGGTGTTTAATCCCTTAAGGCAGGCCTGCACAACTCCAGTACTCGAGGGCCGCAAACAGGCCAGGTTTTCAGGATATCCCTACTTCAGCACAGCTGGCTCAATAAGTGGCTCAGTCATACTGAGCCACTAATTGAGCCAGCTGTGAAGTAGGGATATCCTGAAAACCTGCCTGTTTGTGCCCTCGAGGAATGGAGTGTGCAGGCCTGCTAAGGTATATAAGCGATGTTAGGCACACACTTTTTGATCCTGACAAAGGTCCCGCGCTCTTTCCTAAAGCATTGAAATTAAATGCCAGGTGGAGCGCGCGAGGCCTCTGTAACTCACTTACCTGGTCTCCTGCGGCTTCGCGCGACACGTCTCCATAGCAACGTGGCGTCAAATGACGCACAGGGTCACATGTCTTGACGTCTGAAGACACAAGATAACCGTGAAGGGGGAGACCGAGGGGGCGGGGGGGTTGCTTGGGTCACAGACTGAAAAGTTTGCGCAACCCTGGTCTAAGTAACGGACCAAAACGTTATTAGTTTGAATACGTTTATTTGTATACCAGTCCTCTGGAGGGCTGCTCTCTTCTCTAAGTTTGTTAGCCATTAGAAGAACCCCAATCAACAGATGTAATATAAAAGTAGTGGAGTGACCAAGCTGGTCCAGACCGTTCACATCTGCCTCGATGTGCAGTGATGCAGAAACCCCAGCCACCCGTGGGTTACCTGCAATGTGATAATGTCTGAAGAGATCTAGAATTAGAATTTAAAAAATAGACGTAATAAAAGGCTCCTTGTAACTGAATTGCCGTCCCTGCAATGGGTTTAATTATGCTAGGGCTATTGCATTGACATTTGTACAGTATGGCTTGCTTTCATCTCTGAGCCTCTGGCACAGAACAGGTTAACAAGCAATCTGATTTCTTTAGGCAGCAAACGTGTCCATGCTGTAGGACAGAGGTGAAGGGGAAACTGTTTGTCCTGATGCACAAGCTGAAGAGGAAAATCAACCGCCTGCATGTCAAGGTAATAAGGCGTGATAAGGCCCGGTGTGATTTTAATCTTAGTGACATTGTGGCGAGACGTTTTAGAATGCAGCATCAGCATAGAACCGCAAGGCCATTACAGATTCTTTAGAGCTGTACTTGCAGCCACTAATGGGGTGTGGGTAGCGTGGCACCCCCAATTTGCCTTCTTGAGCTAGAAACAAAAATAGTGGTAGCTGGGACTTGAACTCATGACCTTGCAGACTCCAGATTAACACCAAAAAAAAAAGGTATTGGTCGGCGCTCCCACACAATATATAATCAGTAATCGAGTGTTTATATTAGTGATCAAATGATGCTGATAAATAGGTGAATTGTGAACATATAAATTATATATATATATATATATATGGGTGAAAATGCTCAAAAACCTCTGGTGGGGACATGTTTGTCTACCTTGTAGATTCCATACCAGCTGACTTCCCAATACTAGTGGTGTCCAAAGCTTCAAGTGTCACTTTAAACCAAATGTCATCCCTTTTCCCTTCCTATAATAACTGTCACTCATTCATTGAAAGTTTACATTTGTGGCAAAATCTGCGTTGTTTCACCAGAGTGGTGATAAAGTGAAACGCGTTGGTGAGGGAATTATTGTAAGCAAAAGGCGTGTGTTTCTTCAGTGTTCTTCTTCAGTGTTCGCAGGTTTACAGTACATTACAAAGTGTCCTTTTTCAAATAAATACATTTACTTGACTTTCAAACATGATTATGCTCTTATAATGCAGAATCATTCACTTCTGCACTGTTCTTCTTTAACACGATGGTCAATATTTACTAGGCAGTCTTCTGTCATACGAGACCTTATGGCCCCGTTGGCTTTGATGGGATGTAAGACGGCGTCCACGCTAGGGCTGAGCGCGCTGCGCTTGCCGAGTCCTGCAATGTGAATTGTCACGCCCCTGCTCACGCGGTGCGCGGGCACGTAATCTCTCCCAAGCTTGGTGCTTGGGGAGACAATTCAATTTGAGTTTGGAGCGCAGAGCAGGGTCACATGACCCTGCTCTGACCAATGGGGAGAGAGGTATAGTATAGGTGAGCGGAGAGAGGTGGAAGGGGGGGGGGAGTCTGAGCGGAGAGAGGTGGAAGGGGGGGCTGAGCGGAGAGAGGTGGAAGGGGAGGCTGAGCGGAGAGAGGTGGAAGGGGGGGCTGAGCAGAGAGAGGTGGAAGGGGGGGCTGAGCGGAGAGAGGTGGAAGGGGGGCTGAGCGGAGAGAGGTGGAAGGGGGAGAGGGAGGATGGAAGGGGGCAAAGGAGAGAATGGAGGGGAGGAGGGAAAGGGGGAGGGAGAGAATGGAGGGACACAGACACACACAGCCCCGACCCAGCCAATGACATGCCCCCTCCCTTAATAGCCACGCAACCCCTTAATAGCCACGCCCCCCGCTCCTGCTCTAAAATTATTGTTTGACAGCCGATTGCTCTTGCTTGGAGAGTTGGTGATGTCACCGCTGTTAAACATGAGCGAGCTCAGCGGTAGAATCCAAGTGGCACTTAATATATATATATTTTTTTTAAATGTGTTTTGTTTTACTATATACATCATATGATTACCTTTTATTGAAAACGAATTATCTAAGCTGCCGATCGATTCGTTCTCCCGTGATCGATCAGCAAATATCCTGCTTCCCAGGGTTCACTAAATGGCTGCCTTTAAGTTTCAATCAATCTTTCAGTCAGTGTAACTCAGCAGCTACACTGTATCCTTATATTACTAAGGGAACATTATCTATTGTTACAGTTTGCAGCTCAAATTGCTGGGAATACTGGCAACAAATGATCACAAACAGGAAAGTGTTACAAAGATCTCGCACTGCTGGGGAGGTGGGATAAAACTGGCTATAGAAATGAAAGCATGCTCAGTGTATTAAAGCTCATTAAAAATGGCATTGAGTTGAATAATAATAGAACAAAAATGCAATAAGTATTATTATTTAATACTACAGAACTGATGTATTTAAAAAAACAGACACGTAGAATATTGCTTGGATTGCCTCTGTAAGGCTTAGTAAATATAGCACTATGTGTGTTTGTGTGTTTGAGCAGTGCCCCAATGAGCAGAATGGCTGCCCAGCACAATTTCCCCTATTGAGCTGTGAGGAGCACGCAGAATCCTGTGCGTTTGGGATAGTGGGATGTTCCAACGAAGGTTGCCCCGCCGAGGTGCTGCGGAAGGACATGTGCAAGCACGGCCAGAGCTGCGATTACTGGAGGGAGACGTGCCACATGGGCTGCGGCACCACGCTCAGCCCCGCAAACCGAGAGGCGCACAACTGCTACATGGAGCTGAAAGAGAACTACAGCAGGGAGCTCCACAAGCTGAGGCAGAAAGCCAAGCGCATGGAGAGCCTCTCCTCCCAGATAAGCAGGCAGATAAAGTGGATCAATGATGGTCTGGAGAATGGGGAAGCAGACCACACAGCCCAGTCACAGTAAATCACTCCGGCCTCTGTACACTGGAGGTGTGCCACGGTACACAACCGACCTCCACGGAAGTGAGCCACGGGAGATACACAACCGAGACCTCAAAAAGTTTTTATTTTTGAATTAATTTGGGGCCAAACTGTTGTAATTTATCTCACTTACACTTAAGATTATTTGAATTGTTTGTTGAATTTTATTCATTCAATTTGTTGTTTCTTCATACTGAATAAATATATAAACTGATCAATTGTGTCTTTTTGTGTTCAGATAACAAGTCACCAATTTTTTCTAATTAGCCCTATTGATTATTTTGTAATCATTACGGACGTTACTTTATTTGTAAGGGAATGTGACACTGGAATGTATCCTAGGGCAGGGGTGAGCAACTCGTGTCCTCAAGCCCCCTCCAAACAGGTCAGGTTTTCAGGATATTCCTGCTTCCACACATGTGGTTCAATCAGAGGCTGTCTTTCACTGAGCCACCTGTGCTGAAGCAGGGATATCCTGAAAACCTGACCTGTTGCGGGTCGGGGGGCTTGAGGACTGGAGTTGAGCACCCCTGTCCTAGGTCACTAAAACAGGGAACATATAGCATTGTAATTATGAACATTATACAGTAATTGTCCAATAATTCAAAATGCGGTACTGGTGTTAAAAAAAGAATCAGATGTTATTTTATTAAGGTAGAGGTGATGGAAAACCATAGGGGAATAGCCTTACAATTGTAAATAGACTGATTTCCTTTTTTGTATTTAATACAATTTGTGCCTACACTGAATGTAAAGATGAAATCTTAAAAGGGTATTCTGTATCTGCCTAAACCTGGTGATACCACTACACTAAAAATCCTATTGTATCCGGTTACAATGGTGAGTTGGGTGTAGTAAAATGGCGACGCAGTAGCTTCCCTTCATAGCCTCATGCGCCGGGGATTGACGTTGCATGGCAGCGCCGGAAGTGGAATGTAGCTGCAGGAAACACATGAGTTGTAGTTGACCACGTGTGTGGTTATTGCACTGGTTACATTTTATTGGATGCAGAGAGGGAAGCAGATGGGATAAAGGAACATGGCGGCTTCCACAGTTCAATTCAAGACCAAGTAAGTGAAGAATGAGCAGCGCCAGGCACTGACAGACCCACCGATACCCTGATTATTACACTCACTGTATTCACACAGCACTAGTTATACCAATAAGCTCCAGCTGATACTGGAGAGCACAGTAAACTTGACATGATGCTGAGCAGAGATTAACAATAAGGACTTTAAGGGTCCAGCTGCTCTGACTTCTCCCTTCTACAGTGCACCGATATCCCCGTATAACACCAGGACAATCAAAGTCCAGCTCAGTGAGATGATTTGGTTCAGGAACAAAATACATTACTCATTAGTAAAAACAGACACATGAGTTTCATTAATGTGAGGTCGGTCGCAATTTATTTATTTCTTTTTTGCATAATTTTTCTCAGACTCCAGTGGAGTCTCAATGATGAGAATTAGTATTTTTCTGTTGACATGCAATTTGTGGGGGGTCCAAAGCCCTTAACCTCACTGATTTTCGATTATTGGAGGTTGACATCTCTGTAGAAAGGTCCAAACTACAACTAGTTGAAGTCCTTAGAAGTCTGGGAGAGTGTCAGTGCTGGCCGTGAGTGACACTCAATGTAAATAAGTGACACAAGACAAGCGTGTAACTCCTGACCTGGCACACATGATAGTAACTGTATGGTATATAACGCATTATTCACTTGTCATCTTTCCAGCTTTACCGTGTCCAGAAAAATTGAAGCTTTTTACAAGGGAGGAAATATTCAGGTAATTAGCCGCTACTGGAAGTGTAATTTATTTCCATCTCACAGACTTGTGTATTTTTTTGTATATGTCTCGGATAAGTAAAAAAATGAATTAGAATTCAGAATCTCAAACTATTCTCTGGAATTTATTTTCTACAGTGTAACCTGTCCCCTTTCGTGTTTCAGATAAACAAAGATGGAACACACATTTTTTGTACCTGTGGGAATAAACTCAACATATTAGACATTGCGACAGGAGCTGTCAGCCACACAATCGAACAGGTAAAACGCACTGTAACCATGCCAATATTCTGGCCCTTCTCGTAACATTGATAACATTTGGAGAGGTTCTTGCAGCGGTTACCTAATAATTTTTTCTTCTTAGGATGACCAGGAAGATATAACATCATTTGCCCTTAGTCCGGATGATGAGGTAATTGAATACATTTTTGTCTTGTATAATCTGTGTTTGACAGGTACAGTACTTTGGGGATATTAAAAAGCCATTTACTTTTATGTAGGTTTACTAGCATTTCGTTATTACTTTGTTATTTAGCTCTGGAATTCCTTACATTTGGGTGCTGGGGTTGTGAATAATCAGAGAGGTCAAGTGACTTAAGAATAGCTTCACTTTTTAAAAATGGATCATATTGACCTGCTCATGATCAATCCAGCGTATTCCTTGCAGTTTATAATTTTTAATGAAGTTGTATAGGAGTTTAAGTATATAGTTGTACATTTTAAGTTTCTTCGTGAGACGCGCTGGTAGAAATCTTATTGTCGGTCTCCTTGAGCAAAAAGTAGGTGAATAATGAAAATAAATGTCATTATTGCAGTAGTTCATTAATATGCTGTGACTATGTACCACTGACCATGTATCCAGGGCTCTTAAACCAGGTTCCCAAGGAACTGTATCAGAAAAAAATGAGGATTAGAAGGGCTACATGTGTATTGTGATATAATTTAGGATACATTTAAATAATGCTTGCAAATATTGTAATAATGTTTAACATCTCTACCAGGGGTAGCCAGTCCAGTCCTCGAGCTACCAACAGGTCAGATTTTCAGGATATCCCTGCTTCAGCACAGGTGGCTGTCGTTGATTGAGCCACCTGTGCTGAAGCAGGGACATCCTGAAAACCTGACCTGTTGGTAGCTTTTGACTGATCTATAACTTTTATAAGTGAATGTTATTGTGAACAAAATTGCACTTGGCTGCCTAACAGGAAATTGAAAGATACACAGTCCAGGGGCCACTTGGTGTGACCCCCAGTTAAAAATTCCTGACTCATACTATATTAACATTACACCTCTATTGTGTCTCTGGTGTAGATCTTGGTAACCGGCAGCCGTGCCTTGCTGTTGAAGCAGTGGGAATGGCGAGAGGGCAAGTGTTCCCGCACCTGGAAAGCCATCCACACGGCTCCAGTTGCCAGCATGACCTTCGACCCCACCTCCACGCTTCTGGCCACAGGTAAGTAGTCTTGGTTTTGCTTCCAGGCGCGTGGTTTCGATGCCAGCTGCCCACTTCTAACAAGTTTGCCATGCACTTTAGGGGTAGAACATGTGTGGTCTATATGGCAGCTTCCGCTGGGAATAAATGGACAATGTTTTATTCCTATAATTACATTTGCCTGGTGTTCTTATCACTGTATCCTGCATGCAGCCCCCTCTGTTACATTCAGGTGAACAAGAAGTATTAACAAATGGAGGTCTTCACACCTTCTTAGTGATGTTCTTTTGTTAATAAAGTAATTTGTTATACCTGGCTCCCTTGGCTGTGCGCTGCTGATACTTCTTGTTCAGCTGCTTGGATCTACTTACTTGCGACTGGTCACGCCACGCTAGGACACTAGGGAAACTCTAGGAGTGGGTGAGGCTTCCCAATTAATTTGTTCATAAGGACATTATCAAGACGAAAACATGTGAGTTACTTTGTCTTGTTAATAATGATCATTGCCTTGCCACCGATGAGGCTGCAGGAGTGTGGGACACCATTACTGGCTGCTACCTTTTAGGAGGGAACATTGTTTACAAGATTTCTCACTTACTCTTATTTTGTCACCCACTCCAATCAATGAGTTTTGTCCTGCTGTGTCCATATTATACATTGGCATTCTCATTCTAAATATTATCCTGTTACTGCCAGAGCACCCACTATCTCTCCCCTCTGTTACAGTGTCTGTTTTCTTTGCTGGACAGTTTTCAGTCATAACACCCCTACTTTTCCAACCAAATTACCCAATACAATGATGTAATACCAGTATTTGGTGCCTGAACCAGAAAAGCTCCTGTGATGCATTGAACCCAGACTGGTAGCCTAGGCGTAGGGGGAGGTTTTTAAAGGTCGATGCTGAAGATATTTTCCTGCACCTGATGATACAAAGTGTCTCTCTTTATTTCGGTTCCCCGCAGGAGGCTGTGACAGCACTATCAAGATCTGGGATGTTCTCAAGCAGTACTGCACCCACAACCTGAAGGGATCCTCCGGTGTGGTCCAGTAAGAGAGACTATTTTGCTGCAGTATTTATGGTGTAAATTGTAACAGTAGAGATGTCTGTAGCTGTTCATTGTAGGGTTTTGCTGTTCTGCCCATGCTGCTACCGCCTCTGCTTTCCCAACTCCCCCCCCCCCCTTCCTGATTGGCTGCATTAACCAGCAGCAGCCAATCAGAATAAAGTAAACTACCCTGCTCTCGGAGATTGGGGAACTCCCGCAGCCCCTTTGATCCCCTCAAGAAACCCCAGGGCAGGGCCGTGGAACCCTCGCATCCTCTCACGGAACCTCAGGGCAGGGCCGAGGAATCCTCTCACGGAACCTCAGGGCAGGGACGTGGAACCTTCGCATCCTCTTACAGAACCCCAAGGCAGGCCCGCGGAACCCTCGCATCCTCTCACGGAACTTCAGGGCCGGGATGCGGAATCCTCTCACGGAACCTCAGGGCAGGGACGTGGAACCACGTTTGAGAAATACTGATGTAGAGTGACTGGAAGAGGTGAAACTTTAGCACAGGTCATTGTGTCAGTGCTGTGCACAGCCACTGATGGAACTCCTTATCCCCATTCCTATTGGCTGGAGCCGGAGTTTAATGCAACCACAAAAAAGCTGTAGTCCCACCTAATACTTTGTAACTACATTTTCTTATCTGAGCTCTATGTAAAGAATGGCATGCATAGTACATCCTGTGATATTGGTTTGTACACTTTGGTGGGGGGGGATCTGCAACGTCCTTTAAATTCAGATTTTTGTTGTTACGAATGTTCGGATGTTATATGGTTGAGTGCTTTCAGTTAATGGTCAAGTGGGGATGTACCTGGGAGTCTTCTCGTGCTGCTGTGCTCCTAACTCTCCTTCCTGCTCTGCTGTTCCTGCAGTTTGGTGCATTTCCACCCCGACATGTCCCGACTCCAGCTCTTCTCCTCCTCCATGGACTACAAGATCCGGATCTGGGACCTGAAGTCCAGCAAGTGCCTGTGTGTCCTAGAGACCCACTACAGCGCGGTGACATCACTCTGCTTCTCCCCCGACGGGGACACCATGGTCAGGTGAGGGGCCTGCAATGCATCGCCGGGCACATACAAACAAGACGAGGAAGGAATCTCCACCCGAAGAGCTTGCACTCTGTCTACAGCAGGGGCGACCATCTGCAGTACTGAAGGGCCACCAACAGGTCAGGTTTTCAGGATTTCCCTGCTTAAGCACAGGTGGCTCAGTGAAAGACCTGAGCCACTGATTAAGCATCTGTGCTGAAGCTGAGACAGGATGATCCACCTGTGCTGAAGCAGGGATATCCTGAAAACCTTACCAGTGTGTGGCCCTTCCCCTGATGTAGATGTTGGGGGTCTTAGGCCGAGCTTATAGTCACGGGGACGCAACGTTGCGTCAAAACAAATGTATTGAATCTGTCGCGTGCGCTTATAGTAGGAGCGGTGCGACGGCTTGGTTGCAATCGCTGGAAGTCACTTCAATTTGATTTTTTTTCAGCGACCACAGCGTGACATCAGCGTCGCCGGGACTGTAAGCGCGGCCTTAAGCACCGTACGTGTATTAGATTTGATTGTGAATAGCCATGAGGGTTATATACTGAAATGTGTCCCTCCGTTGCTTGGTGTAGGAGAGACGCGTGGGTGCAGATATGCACGTAATGTAGCAGTAAGGATTCCCTGGGCTGTGGTTGCTGAGAGATTGATGGATTTGTATTCTCCACCTTGCAGTTCAGGCCGGGATAAAATCTGCACCGTGTGGAACCTGAAGAGCAAGAGCCCCAAGAGAACCATTCCGGTGTACGAGGTGAGCAGGAAACCCGTCCCTCCCTAGCTGCACAAGTCTGATTAGAGAGAACGTGGGCAGTGATGGTTATATTTATAAAAATGTTTTACCAGGAAGTAATACATTGAGAGTTGCCTCTCGTTTTCATGTATGTCCTGGGCACAGAGTTATGACAATACATAGTTACATGAAATGAACAGGGTTATACAGTCATTTCATGGACAGAGTTAGACAATTGGGTACAGTGGATAAAGGACTGGTGAGTTTCAGATTGAAATACAGCAGCTTTGACATCAGTGAATGGCAGCAAACGGCTCACACCCTTTGGCTCCCCTTCGGCTGCGGCAAAGGCTGTCCGCCTTTGGGGCGACGAAGATGTACACTGATGTCCATGGCTTCTGCAGATCTGCGCTGCTGGTCTGTGGGGGGGGGGGGGCGGGAAAGTACGACCCAAACCTAAACATATAGAGCATGTCTTTGTAATTCCAGTTCGTCCAAAGCACTATCCTTGGAGAAAACCTAATTGTAATTTGTGCCAGCACAGATCCTTTTCCAGATCTGTAACAAGGTGGTACCGGACCCCTCAATCCTCTTGACACCCTGTGATAAGCAAGTAGACGCCTTTCCTACAATAGGGGTTTATCTTGTGGTACTCGGAGGTGATTGGGGCCCCAGCAGTAATGCAGTTGGGCTTTTTTCTGTTCTTTATACAGGAGAAGTACAGCACAGTGTTGAGTTTGCTCTCTTTGGCGGCACAGTGCTGAGTTTGCTCTCCCTGGCGGCACACTGCTGAGTTTGCTCTCCCTGGCGGCACAGTGCTGAGTGTGCTCTCTTTGGCGGCACAGTGCTGAGTGTGCTCTCTTTGGCGGCACAGTGCTGAGTGTGCTCTCTTTGGCGGCACAGTGCTGAGTTTGCTCTCTTTGGCGGCACAGTGCTGAGTTTGCTCTCTTTGGCGGCACAGTGCTGAGTTTGCTCTCTCTGGCGGCACAGTGCTGAGTTTGCTCTCTGTGGCGGTACAGTGCTGAGTTTGCTCTCTTTGGCGGCACAGTGTTGAGTTTGCTCTCTTTGGCGGTACACTAATGCTCATTTTCAGGGGTGTCCCAAGCTTGCATTCACACGTTTTTCTTGCTCTTCCCTCTTAGAGCGTCGAGGCCGTGATCCTTCTCCCAGATTCCCCCAAAGTCATCGGCCGGCGACAAGACACAAATTCTCTTCTCTTCCTCACGGCCGGCAGTAAAGGTACAGAGCAGGACTTCTATACAAGCGCAATAACAAGATGACGCATCTCAACAATACTCTTCCTCTGTAGGATCTTATCCTAGAGGCAGAATTATAGACGTGTGTGTGTGTGTGTGTGTGTGTTCCACTACAGGTATCAAACTAACAAACAAGCGGTGCTGCTTTAAGTGTGTCTGTAAGAGCGTGCCATTCTTTGACCTCTGTCCTGTGTGCCCACAGGCATCCTGCGGGTGTGGGATGCAGCCTCTGCCACCTGTGTATACAGTCAGGCCCTCTCTCACACCACCAACGGGGTCTCGGAGGAAGAGGCTAATGAGCACAGCTTGACCCACTGCCTTCTCCTTCCTAATCAGCAAGAGGTCGTCACAGTGACTGTTGAACACAACATTGTCCTGTACGATCTCCAGAAGCTGCAGCTGAAGAAGCAGGTACGGTCTCCGGTCTGTAACCTTGTATCCGTTCCACTGAAAATGTTGCGCTGGGACTATGGAACTTACACTGGTCATATTTTAGCCCCCTAACCTCTAGAGCAAGGGTGGCCAACTCCAGTCCACAAGGGACACCAACAGGTCTGGTGTTAAGGCTATCCCTGCTTCAGCACAGGTGATTCAGTCTTTGACTGAGCCACTGATTGAGCCACCTGTGCTGACGCAGGGATAGCCTCAACACCGGACCTGTTGGTGTCCCTTGAGACCATAATGATTGATCCACCTGTGCTGAAGCAGGGATATCCTAAAAAGAACCTGACCTGTTGGTGGCCCTTGAAGACTGGAGTTGGCCACCCCTGCTCCAGGTTCTACTTTTCGAGCGGTAACTTTGGACGCACAGAGCCATTTGATATTGTTCATGACAGCAAATGCTTCCATCTTTATGGTTTCTTTGCGCTATTTGCGACCGTACTCTGAAAGTAAAACCCGAAGATCCCGGCACTTGTGACTGTGATTTCATGTTAAGCAGTTTGATTCTATTTATCGGAGAGTGATCAGATTTGGCCGCCATTTGTGTCGCATAATACGTAGATAAAGGCAGGTGCCCCGCCTGCTCAGAGACTGGCTCAGAGTTGCAAATTTGGGACTCCGTTGCAATTTTTGTTCTTTTCTTTTAATCATCTCGGGCGTGTTTGGAATTTTTGGCCATTCATGGACGTTAGTGACGTCGTTCTCCTTAATTTTGGCTTTTATTAGATTTTGTAAAGTTCTGCTCACATGGTGCAAGCAGACACAAACACCATGGCGCTTGGTGACTGACCTGAGTGCTACCTTTGACCTGCTCCCGCCTGTCCTCTTCTCCAGTTTGCAGGTTATAATGACGAGGTTCTGGATGTGAAGTTTCTGGGTCCTTCCGACTCTCATATTGTGGTGGCCACCAATAGCCCTCAGCTGAAAGTGTTTGAGCTGGCGACGTCCCACTGCCAGATCCTCTATGGGCACACGGGTAAGTGCACAGCCTCTGTCCCATCACCTGCCCCACAGACAGCCAGAGCCAAATAGTCTGATGCTATTGCACATTGAAGACATGAGCTCAGCAGCCAGGTCCTGTTAGCTCCTCTGTTTTACCCGGGAACTTGGGCTGTGACACTGACCAAACTAACACAAAATCATCTTACTTCCAGTGTCCCTGTGTAAAACTCTCTATACCGTGTTAAAATATTACTTGTGAGAACATTCATATCTGACAGGCCTGCAACACTGGTGTTACCCATAATGCATCAGCATACACTGCTTCCACTGCAGCCAAGGGTTCTGGGTAATGACATGCAAATGAGCACTCCATGTGTCACTTTTTGTTTCTTGTCCATTTTAGCATGGATCCCTATAAACTTATGCCTGCGAGCTTGTGCACCTGTCAGACGTGGTATTTTTGTTTGCTGTACGGTGGCGGCTTTTGTTACTTTTTGTACTCCCCGTTACTCACTTTGTCCTCTTACGGTGTTGGGATATTAGAGGTCAAAGTGTACATGCAATTAGACTTGTGTCTGCAGTACTGGGCTCCTTCACAAGGTGGCAGCATTTCACGCCTTGAATACTCATTTACTTTCTAATTCCAGTGCCAGCTACATTGCGATTTCTTTACCTCTGTTGTATTAACACACTCCCACTGTCTGTCTGTGTTTGCATATAACGGTTGAACGCTGAAAACCAAAAACGCGGCCTACATCCATACTGCTTTTAACGAGTAATTGACAAGCTCTTTCTTAGAGATGTTGGAACAAGGCTATTTAGTGCGAACAAGGCTATTTAGTGCTACAGATGCACCACCAGCACTATTTGAGGCCACTATTTGAATTGGCGACTTTGAAAATATGTTTAATATGAACGCGCACACGTTTCGGTGACTATTTCTTGTAGAGACGGTCCTGGCACTGGACGTGTTTAAGAAGGGTCTTCTCTTTGCCAGCTGTGCTAAGGTACGTGTCCTTATCTCCGTGTCCTTATCTCCGTACTGAACTCGGGGAGCGCCCCACGTAACGTCTCCAGGGCGGCCCATGGCATGTTTATTTTACTAGGCCTATTTTCCTAATTGCGCATCACGGACGTGAATCATTTTGCGAACCTGCACATTTCCATTTCCGACCTGTTCACCAATATATAGGGGGGTAGCACCTCCTCTGTGTGAAAGGATCAGTCACTTACCGGTTACGCCAGAGAGCTGTCTGAAGTGAATGTTTGTGGGTTACTGAGTGGAAACCCAGTAAGGTCTTTGCAATCCAGTAGTGCAGGGTTCTCAACTCCAGTTCTCAAAACCCCCCAACAGGTCAGGTTTTTAGGATATTCCTGCTTCAGCACAGGTGGCTCAGATTTCACCTGTGCTGAAGCAGCGACTGATTGAGCCACATGTTGCGAAGCAGGGATATCCTGAAAACCTGACCTGTTGAGGGGGGTCTTGAGAAGTAGAGTTGAGCTCCCTGCACTATTGGGTTCCTGGAACCACAGTTTGAGAACCGGCTTTTTACTTGTTTCACTTGGGGATCCTCATCGGGCTAATGCACGCTAACCAGGTGTCTCTTACATACTGTCGTAAAGATGCATTTCTCTGTCTATTACACCACTTAACTGTGTACTTTTATTTCTTTTAGAGCAGCGGTGCGCAAACAGGGGGGCGCTAGATTTTTCTGGGTGGGAGTGGGCGGTTGCAGAATGCCGGGGGGAGGCATGAGGCCTCTGCAACCTACTTATCGGGTTTCAGCAGAAGTGTGGTGCCACAGCAACACGGCCATGTGACGTCACATGACCCATGACGCCACGTTGCCATGGCAACGGGGTTGTGTGACGTCACACCCGACGCCGGTCTAACAGTAAGGGGGCGCGAGTAGCTGCAGGAGCAGGCAGGGGGGGCGCAACTCAAAAAGTCTGCGCTCCCCTCTTTTAGAGTACAACCCGGAATTTGTCTCTCTGTGGTATACATGCGTTTCACCCTCCCTGTCTCCCATGTTTCAGGACAGGACTGTCCGAGTTTGGCGGATGAGTAAGACCTCCGGAGAGGTACGGTGTGTGGCTCAGGGCAGCGGACACACCAATGGTGTGGGGACTGTCTCGTGTTCAAGGTAAAGTCCAACTTCACCTGCACACATCCTATATTAAAGGTGCAGACCAAGCAATATCCTACATGTGTTTTTTTTTGTTTTTTTATTATTATAAATCAGTTCTGTACTATGAGAAAATACTTGTAGCATTTTTTTCTAACAACTCTGAATTACATTTTTAATGTATTACTAGCTGAGAGCCCCGGCGTTGCCCGGGATGTTTGTGGTGTGGGTGTGGCATTTGGGTGAGGAGTGGTCAACGCGGCCCATGGCGGTGTGCGGTGGTACTGCTGCTGTGTCTGTACTGATGGTGATTGTATCGGTGTGCTGATTTGGGAGGGCTTGGTGCTGATGTGGGGGTGCGGATGTGGGTGTGCCGATGGGGGAGGTGCAAAGGTGCCGATGTGTGGGTGCTGATGGTGTTGATGGGGGCTGGGAATGGCGGGGAGCCGAGAATGCCAGTGTGCTGGGGGGGCATGGGATAGCGGTGTGGTGGTGCTGGGGATAGTGTGTGTGTGTATACGTGTGTGTGTGTGTGTATACATGTTTGTGTGTATACATTGTATGTGTGTATACATGTGTGTGTATACACGTGTGTGTGTGTGTATACACGTGTGTGTGTGTGTGTATACACGTGTGTGTGTGTGTGTGTGTATACGTGTGTGTGTACACGTGTGTGTGTATACACGTGTGTAGACGTATGTATGTATATATTGTGTGTGTATACACGTGTGTGTGTAGACATTGTGTGTATGTATATATTGTGTGTGTGTGTGTATACACGTGTGTGTATACATGTTTGTGTGTGTATACATGTTTGTGTGTGTATGTGTGTGTGTGTACATTTGTGTGTGTGTATACATGTGTGTGTATACATGTTTGTGTGTGTGTATACACGTGTATACACGTGTGTGTGTGTATACATGTGTGTGTGTATACGTGTACATGTGTGTGTCTACGTGTACGTGTGTGTGTGTACATGTGTGTGTGTCTACGTGTGTGTGTGCGTATAAGCGTGTGGGAGTTGTGTGTGCGTGTACGTGTGTGTGTACTACGTGTGTGTGTGTGTCTACGTGTGTGTGTGTCTACGTGTGTGTCTACGTGTGTCTGCGTGTCTACGTGTGTCTACGTTGTATAGTGTGCCTGTGTGTATATGTGTGTCTACCTGTGTGTATACGTGTGTGTACACGTGTGTTTCTACGTGTGTGTGTATACGTGTGTGTATGCGTGCGCCTACGTGTGTGTGTGTATACGTTGTTGTTGTGTGTGTGTGTGTGTGTGTGTGTGTATACGTGTGTGTACGTGTGTATACGTGTGTATACGTTGTGTGTGTCTGTGTGTATACGTGTGTCTGGTATACGTGTGTCTACGTGTGTCTACGTGTGTCTACGTGTGTCTACGTGTGTCTGTGTGTACTACGTGTGTCTGTGTGTATACATGTGTCTACGTGGTATATCTACGTCTGGGTTCTAAGTGGTATACTGTGGGTCTAAGTGTTGTCTAAGCGTGTGTATGTGTGTGCGTGGTATAAGTGTGTGTTGGATACGTGTGTCGTATAGCGTGTGTGTATTGTATAGGGTGTTCTGTGTCTTGTATAGTGTGTGTGTCTGTCTACATGTGTGTGTGTGTGTCTACATGTGTGTGTCTATGGACGTGTGTCTGTCGACGTGTGTGTGTGTGCCGACGTGTGTGTGTGTGCCTACATGTGTGTGTGTGTCCCTGTGTGTGTGTGTCCCTGTGTGTGTGTGTGTCTGTGTGTGTGTGTCTCTGTGTGTGTGTGTCCCTGTGTGTGTGTGTCCCTGTGTGTGTGTCCCTGTGTGTGTGTGTGTGTGTCCCTGTGTGTGTGTGTCCCTGTGTGTGTGTGTCCCTGTGTGTGTGTGTCCGTGTGTGTGTGTGTCCCTGTGTGTGTGTCCCTGTGTGTGTGTCCCTGTGTGTGTCCCTGTGTGTCCTTTGGCCCGTCACTCCGCCTCAGGCCATTGAGAGGTGTGCGGGGGCGGGCGGGCCAAGGGACCAATGAGATTTCCCCTAGGGACACCGGACATCCAGACAGGCAAACATACAGTGCTTTCACTAATATAGTATATAAGATAATGTAACAAACATTTTTGTTTCTAGAGCAACCATTTACAGTCACACCCCTTTTTGAGCCCTGTCCTCTCTCTAGCAGTGCCCCAATTGTATCTGGTGATTGCCTGGTCACATGATCTTCCCCACAGAACTTTGCATCTTTGGTCCTCTTCTGCTGCACTGACAGCCATTTAGTGAACCCCCGAGCCAAATCTTCACCGATCGATCACCGGAGAAGCGATTGGTCGGCAATTTAGCTAATTATGTATCATTGTGTGGACTGTATTAATGCGCATATTAAAGGGGAATTTATTTTTATTTAATTTTTTTAAATGCAGCTTGGCCTGCTGCTTTAACTGTGCTGTACAAATATAGTATACAATATTCTTCCCCAGTATAACAGAATATCACAGTTTCCATGACATTATATGTCCGTGTTGAAGTGTATCCCAATATATCACACCTGCTGCATACGTCCTGTAGTATTTCCTGTGCCTCCTGTCGCTGCTCTTGCGCTCATCGGCCTCCCTCCCTCCCCGTGCAGGATGAAGGAGGCCTTTGTGGTGAGCGGCAGTCAGGACTACACCATAAAGATCTGGAAGCTTCCCAAATCCATTTCTTCCAAGCACAGTGAAGACGAAATCTCGGCCCCCGAAGCCTTGGAGGTCCTGGCTACCGAGAAGGGACACGATAAGGCAAGTCATGTCTCAAAGACCCCGCCGGGGGTGAAGTCTCCAAGTCAACTGGGACTCTTCCCAGATGTAAATCATATTTGGACCATTATTACTAATCCTTATTTATGTAAATTTTCGTACCCATTTTTGACCGGTGTCTTCCGTTAACAAGTCTCCAAGTTTTCACCGACATTTCATTCCTTTGATCAGTGGCCATGTTCCTGTATGTCACCGGGGTCTTGGGCTTGTCATGGTAAATATCATACTGGTCTTCTCACCGCTTCCTCCCTCTGTTCAGGACATTAACAGCATCGCGGTTTCACCCAATGACAAGCTGATCGCCTCGGGGTCTCAGGACAGGACGGCCAAGCTGTGGGCGTCCTCAGACTGCTCCCTCCTTGGCGTCTTCCGGGGGCACAAGAGGGGGGTTTGGTGCGTCCAGTTCTCGCCAGTGGACCAAATTCTGGCCACTTCATCCGCTGACGGATCCCTCAAACTGTGGGGTCTGAAGGACTTCGGCTGCCTGAAGGTAACTAAGGAGTTCTTACTGGGGAAGGGTCAGCGGGGGCAGTGGGGAAGTCCGATGCAACAGGATATATGTATCTCTTGCTGTGTGATGGTAAGGGAGGCCACGGAATAAAAGTACTTTTTATTTTCCCACCCACGGGGACACTACTTTTTACATTTTCAATCTTAAAATTCCACATTCTTTTTAAAGAAGCAATATATATATATTTTTTGTCTTGTTCAGAGTTTTTTGCAGCATTGCTCAACAAAAAACAGGACACAGAGCTTTGCTTCCAAAATGTAATAAATGAAGACTTGTTTAAAAAAAAATTCTTCTTAAATCTTGTACTTTTTAAAGTCGGAAAATTGGTTTCAGGGGAGCTGAAGCCACTTAACGTACCCGATGTCGGGCTGCTGAGTGTAGGGTAATCTCTCCAACAAACACGGTGTTGTTTGGCTGTTAGAGCTTCTTTGTGGTGGGACCCGTGATGTCTGCACGCAGTTTTTCCCTTCATTTTTTTAATACAGGGTTGAAGCAGGGGGGTCTCCAGAGCTGAATCCCAGTAATTTCAGCTCCTGGGACCCTCTGCTTCCAGAGATACCTTCCAAAGGGGGCTCCGCCGGTAGCGCCTGCCGTTTTCAGCTTCCTTGTCACACGGGCCAATAGGAAGCCGGACCCGATGACGTCGCCGCTTCCTATTGGCCCGCTAGGTCCGGGAGCTCTGAAAAGCAGCCATATAGTGAACCCCTGGCGTGTCTACCGGCGCCCCCTTTGGAGGTCTGTATCTCTGGAAGCAAGGGGTTCCCGGAGCTGAAATTAACGGGGTTCAGCTCCAGAGACCCCCTGCTTAATTCCTGCATTAAAAAAAATGAAGAAAAACTCGCTTGGATTGCCTCAACACCTACAACCGTCATGGCAAATTTAGGAAGGGCTAAGTGTGAGAGTCTGGTGCCAGGGCAGTGGGGGTACAAAGGGGCACTGGGTGGGCAGATGTTGGAATCAAAACTCTTTATATTTGTCCCTGTCGGAGTCTAATACAGTTTTCCTGTCATGCAGACATTTGAAGGTCACGACGCTTCAGTGCTGAAGGTCATCTTTGTAAGTCGTGGGACACAGCTACTCACAAGGTAATTGACCCCCTTCCTCCTCCTGTCCGTTCTCCAGCCTGCCTGGCCCGGGAGGTTTCCATGCTCTTCCTTGTGTGTATTCCCTCAGCGGCTCGGATGGTCTGCTCAAGCTGTGGACCATTAAAACCAACGAGTGTGTGAAGACGTTGGACGCCCACGAGGATAAGGTCTGGGGTCTGCACTGCAACAGACAGGACGACACCCTGGTGACCGGATCCACGGACTCCAGTATCATACTGTGGAAGGTGAGGACAAGGCCAGAGCAGCAGCAACTGAGACTATGTGCAGACCTGTGACCCATCATGTGTCCCCCTCTGGCTGGTAAAGGCAGAGGGGATAGATGGACCCCCACTGGGTGACAAAGACACGGACAGAAGGGACCTGCCGGTCCTTATCACATTAGCTGTGACCTACAAGGGACTTTTTGTCCATTGAGTCTGTCTCTTCCAGCCCGGGGTGACTAGTCTTCATCTCACTGTGCAGAATGACCGTGACGCGCGTAGAAGGCGCCCTGTGACGCGCGTAGAAGGCGCCCTGTGACGCGCGTAGAAGGCGCCCTGTGACGCGCGTAGATGGCGCCCTGTGACGCGCGTAGAAGGCGCCCTGTGACGCGCGTAGAAGGGCGCCCATGTTACGCGCGGCAATTTCCGCAGTAATACTTTTTAGTAATTTTTTTTCACTTACTTTTTTTTTATATTTAAGACAAATGATGGAAAATTGCGTATTCACGGACTCGTCATTCAAGCTTCGAGTCTTTTCAGATCACCTTGAAATGGTGTACAGAAACCTCTCCTCCGCGCGGCAAAGTGGCGCTTTAGGGAGAGAGCACGCGAGTGCGGTTAGAAGAGGAGACCCATTGACTTATACCTCCAAATAGATAAACCAGGGGGGTGCAACTCCAGTGGACGGGGGCGGCTCAGGCTTGTAACGCTTTGGGGCCAAGAGTTTTTTACAGAACTAAATGAGCCTTACGTATGAGAAGAAAACGTTTAAAGTCTTAACCTATGTTTTTGTTTGTCATATGGGTGTTGTAGCTTTGGGTATTTCTGTCCTTTAGTTGTATTCATTTGTTACACCAGTAGCCTCTTTGAACCTTGTGTGTCTGAGTGTGTGTTCTGTGTGGTTCTGTGTGTGCCTGTGTCTCTGCTCGCTTCTCTGTCTTGTCTCTGTCTGTGTCCTCTGTCTGTGTCCTCGTCTGTGCTCTGTCGTGTCTCTGTCTGTGTCTCGGTCCTGTGTCCTGTCTATCGTGGTGTCTGTATGTGTGTCTGTTCTGTGGTGTTTGTCTGTCTTGTGTGGTCTGTCTATCTCTGTTGGGTGTCTCTGTCTCTGTGTGTCTCGTGTCCTGGTCTGTTGTCTGTCTGTCTGTCTGTCTGTCTGTCTGTTGTCTGTCTGTCTGTCTGTGTGTCTCTCTGTCTGTGTGTCTCTGTCTGTCTGTGTGTCTCGGTCGGTCTGGTGTGTCTCTGTCTGTCGTGTGTCTCTGTCTGTCTGTGTGTCTTCTGTCTGTCTGTGTGTCTCTGTTGTCGGGTGTCTCTGTCTGTCTTGTGTGTCTCTGTCCTGTGTATAGAGACACCGAGATTGGAGGATGGTGTGTATTAACACGCTGTCAGGCCACTGGAGGATAGTTTTGCATACCACTTTTATTTCCTTTCCGGACAAAAGCCCTACAAACCTTCAACTTTGCCAGGGATCTGGCACGTTTCGGTTGCACACATGGTGGACGAGTCAATGTCGTCGTCCTACTTTTCACTTCAAAAGGAATGGCGAGATTGGTAGGGGGGAGGCTGGGGGTGTCCACACCTGGGGAATTTGTGAGGGTTTGATTTTCCTTGGCAGGACGTCAACCGAGATGGAGCTGCGGAGGAGCGGCGAAGCAGGAGGCATATCCTGAAGTGAGTGATTTTTGTGGGGGGGCTTGACCACAGGCGTTCCCAATCCTGCACCATTGTTGCCGGGGGGGTGGGCATTCCAGTCCTCAAGGGCCACGTTTGTGGAAAAAAACGAGTCCACCCTTATTTTGTTTTGAGGCAAAAACATCTTTGAGAAACGTAATTGCAGCGGCTGCTTGCAAGAGTTTAAAATTCACATAAGTCAGGCCAGCCATGTACGGCAATAATAGAGGCTCTACGTAAGCATGTCTTATACCACAGAGAAGGGTGTCAGCATACATCATTTTGCAATGTCCCGTCATAGGACTCATCGGGCATTTCACACTTCCTTCCAGTTACTTGGTTATACATTTGCAATAGATATTGTTAGGCAGATTTAAACAAAAAAGAAAACTCATGTGGTTGAGCCAACTACTCTTTCTCAAAGCCGGCAGCCGGACATCTTCGTCTGTCGACTGTACAGTAGATAAGAAGATGGGCCCCCAGCTAACAAAAAACTTTGTTTCAGGCATAAAGATACACACCACACACACACACACCACCACACACACACACACACACACACACACACACACACACACACCCACACACCCACACACACACACACACACACACAACACACACACACAACACCACACACACACAAAAAAGCGTGGTTATTAGCTATACAGAAAAATGTGAAAATATTATTTTTCATACTCCACTGGCCAGTTATTGGGGATATTACTGCTTCAGCACAGGTGGCTTCAGTCTTGGACTGAGCTAACTGAGTGAGCCACCTTGCTGAAGCAGAGATAATCCCTAATACTGGCTTGTTGGTTGGCCCTTGGGACTGGAGTTGCCCTCCTGCTGTATGCTACGTGTCCCTGCACCTTTATTACTGGATGCGTGTGCACCAGCACTTCGCCAGACCAGGAATCGCTCTTCAGCTGATATTGAAACACTGTAAATTACTACACGTTGCCACGCCTTGGTGATAAGAGGTGCTGTGGATGGGGTGATGAGGGGATAGACAGCATGGGTATAACAAGGCAGCTATAACAACCTCCTATACGAATGCTGCTCTTACACTTCCTATCTACCACTTCTGGGCCTTATATTCCAAAATGGTTTTAAGCCATCATTCAAGTGAGTGAGAGCCACCACGTGCCCTGCAGTAAACATGGCGCTCCGAGTCTGCTCTGGTAATAACGTCCCGTGTGTGTGTTTAATTAACCCTTAAGGCAGCAAGAGCTGTCGAAACCTGCTGCAGAGAATGCGGTTCTCGAAGGCGTGGGACTGGCGATCGTCCGTTGGACCATCCCCACAACGTGCTCACCGTTATAAAAGGTGAAGCGTCTGCGTCGGAGATCCAGCCGCTCCCCGCCGTCCCGGTTCGGTCGGATCGCTTCCACGACCTAATCAAAATGCCCGCTTCCATCCCTTTCCATGCCTCCCCCTCCCCCCCCCCCCCCGTCCTCTGTGCACTCGGCGTCTCCATTTGGTTAGTGTAATGCAGGGGCGGTCGACTCCAGCCTTAGGCCGCACCAACGGTCGGGTATTGGGTTTAGTCCTGCTTCAGCACAGATGGCTAATCAGGGCTGTCTTTGAGCACCTGTGTGAATGATTGAGCCCCTTTGCTGAAGCAGGATCTACCCTAATCACCGCCATGTTAGTGGCCCTGAGGACTGGAGTTGGCTGTCCCTGCCCTAGAGCACCATGTGTTGGGGACCCAGGTGGTCTCCTGTAAGTCTAGGACTCTATCTGACACCAAAGATGCCGGTGAGACTTTTTCCGGAGGCTGGTGTCAAAACATCTTCGGCGTCCTGGCAAGCCCAACGATGACTCTGCGTGTACTGAACGGCAAGGATTTCAGATCACCAACGTTTTGGAACCTGAGGGGTGATAATTGTGTAGTGGTGCTTTTCATAAACGGACCTCTTGATGAATAAGAGTGCTATTGTGAGCCTCGGGTCCGGCTTATATTGACTATCAGTGCACATGCCTGTGTTTCTTACTTTCATATAGCGCTCCACAATAGACGCCATGTATCCCTCCAGGACCATAACTGTTTACATTACGCCTTAATACCATATATATCTCTACTGTGGCCATCCATGTCTGGTGCATATGTATAACCCTGCGCACTAATGTAACCATGTATTGTTATAACTCTTGCCGCAGACTCTTGGAAACGAGAGGTAACCGCTCACGGATCACTTCCGGTTAACACATTTTATAAAATAATAATTAAAAGCAACCGCAAGGTTTGCAAGCCGTTTATCCCTTTAAGGCGCCTCTATTAAGACAAATATAAGACCATTGAGCGTCACGGTGACGCCGGTAAATACGGCAATGTGTTGTATATAATTTAACTGGCGGCTGATTGCCACACCGAATAATCTTTCTGTTAGTCTGTGTCCTGCGGGAGCCACAAGGAAACGAATATGCCGGAGAAGAATATCCTGAGAGTTGAGTCGGGATCAAAGGTATTTGCCACCCCGCGTAATGAGCCCCCCACGTTTGCGACAGCCTGTTAACCGTTCCTCTGTGGACCCGTCCTGCATGCCTGCGTTTCCCCGGAGTGAGACGTTCTCAAGCCTCTTCTAGAGCAGGCTCTCGTTATTCTCGGAGTGGAACTCTCCTAAGAGCTCCGGAACAGTTTTGCATTGGTTTGTTATGGTCTTCTGGTACACTAGCAGCTGTCTGCATTTGTCTGTGACACGGCTCACGTTATTGTGACTGTATGCAGTGGCCTGTGACATGGCTCACATTATTTTTTTTAACTGATGTATTCTTGTTCACAAAAATCCACATAACACGGGAGATCAGAGAGTTCCAGCACTGAACGCAATCATCTACTGAGATCATTGCGCATAACCAGCCATGCTACAGCCAACACCTTGTACCAGGTTCTGTAATTCACTTATCTCACCTCTCGTGCTTAGGGTTGCCACGTGTCTTCTCCAAAAATACTGGACACAATGGTGAAAGGTGCAACGTGCTTAAGACCAACACCCCTCTTAATGCTCCATGCTGTTTCCTCCTCTCCTTGGCCCTGCCCCCAGACTCCTGACAGCTCCTCCTGGTTGGCTGCATTACCCATCAGCAGATAATTAGGATGGAGGAAGCTGCCCAGCCCCCTAGCAACAGCCCAGCTCTCTCCCTGCTCGGGAGAAATCCCGCGGCCCCCCAAGCCGGTCAGGTCACTGTGTCCAGAGAGGTAATACCAAACATATACATGTCCAGAGAGGTAATACCGGTATACACATACATGCCCAGAGATGTAATACCGGTATACACATACACACCCAGAGAGGTAATACCGGTATACACATACACACCCAGAGAGGTAATACCGGTATACACATACACGCCCAGAGAGGTAATACCGTATACACATCCAGAGAGGTAATACTGTATACACATACACGCCCAGAGAGGTAATACCGGTATACACATACACGCCCAGAGAGGTAATACCGGAATATACATACACGGGCCGGAATAGTGAGAACCTGTATATACAATACAACGCCCAGAGGGTATACCGTATACACATACACCCAGATAGTAGATCCGTATACACCTTACACCTCCACGAGGTATAGACCCGTATACCATCCAGAAGGTAATTCGTATCCCATACAACGCCCAGGAGGTAATACCGTATACACAATACACGCCCAGAAGTAATCCGTATAACATAAACGCCAAGGTGATACCGTATACTACACAATACACGCCCAAGGGTAATACCTGTATACACATACACGCCCAGAGAGGTAATACCGGTATAACACTACACGCCCAAGAGGTAATACGCGTATAACACTACACGCCCAAGAGGTAATACCGGTCATAATACCATACATCCAGAGAGTAATACCGGATAACATACACGCCCAGAGAGGTAATACCGGTATACACATACACGCCCAGAGAGGTAATACCGGTATACACATACACGCCCAGAGAGGTAATACCGTATACACATACATGTCCACTATTACCTCAAAGTTTTTACTGGACAGAGTGTCTCAATCCAGGACAGTCCTGTTCAATACTGGACACCAGGCATACCCTACTCGTGCTGTTATAACTGAAAGAACACAATGTGCTGCTAATTTTATTTGTTTAAACTTTATCTGAATGTGACCACCACCGCCATGGTCTTATCTCTAGGAGCCAGAATTCCTATCAAATCCCGCATCTCACACTCAATTCTCCTCCTCACTTGTATAGCTTTACACTCTTCTGCCCCTCCTTACATCTCAGCCCTAATTTCTCGCTATGCACCATCCCGACTCTTGTGTTCTGCTCAAGGATGTCTTCTCTCTACCCCCTTTGTATCTAAAGCCCTCTCCCGCCTTAAACCTTTCTCACTGACTGCCCCACACCTCTGGAATGCCCTTCCCTCAATACCCGACTAGCACCCTCTCTATTCACCTTTAAGACCCACACCTGCTTAAAGAAGCATATGAGTAGCACGCGTTGCCATGGCGATGTGTCGCCAAAGACCCGGCAGAGAGCAGGTAGGGGAGTTACAGAGGCCTCACGCCTCCCCCAGCATTTAATTTAAATGCCATGGGAAAGAGGGCGGGGCCTCTGTAACTGTCGCGCGCGCACGCCACCCCCCCCCTAGAAATTCTCCCCTCCCTCCCCAGTTTGCGCACCGCTGTTATAATACATTAAAAATGTAATTCAGAGTTGGTGTTTTTTTTTTTTTTTTTTAAATGCTACAAGTATTTTCTCCGTACAGAACTGATTTGTTACAAAAAAATAACAACACATGAAGGATATTGCTTGGTCTGCAGCTTTAAACCCTAAAAAAAATTCTGTTAATAATGTTAGCAACTTAATTCATTGCTATATATTAACCAAAGATATATTTGACCCAGCAAACATATTTTATTATACAGGTTAACAATTTATTATTTTCCCAGTACTGCTATTATAAATAGTAATGATATTAGTGTATTATTAACATATAAATAAACAAAATATACATCATTCTGTTTTCATTTAAATTGTGTCAATCAGGTATTCAATACGACGCGGTGGGTCCAACTTTATTTCAAACCACTGTTCAGCCTTCAAACAAACAACGCACATTTTATGAAAGTTTACACTTCTTTTTAGCACTGAAATGCTGATGCACAAAAATAATTAAACAAAATTGATTTCAGCACTTTGATACAAAACATGATACATGAAACATTTTCTAAATAATGCATTTAAGCCGTTTTAACCGGTTCGTTACCAGAGGGACAAGCAAACGCATTACCTAGCAATGCAATACTGACATCTCACGGGGTTAAAGGGCTATCTACCAAATGTACTGTCTTAGATCCTGCTGCAAAGAAACAGGATATTTTTGAAGTTGTGATCTCTGGTTGGGGCTGGCATTGCTGGCCCTGCACGGACATCTTGACAGAACCACAAACATGTTATCACCGGATGCGCATGCGCGGCTGGTTGAGGATGGCTGCATAGACACACAGCTCCTCCAACCGCCGGCACAATAAAGCAATTAAACAATAGCAAAACCAGCATTTTTGAGAAAAAAAACATAGCGACGGCTGCCTAAACCCTTCCCAGTTAAGATAATACACCCCAAAAAAGGATGGCAGCTACAAGACAAAAGACTCGCCGAAAGTCAGATGTCAGGGCCTACTTCACCGGCCAAAGCAAGGCAGGGACTGCAGAGATGTCAGCAGTATCTGACTCAGACTCAGCCCAGGATGCAGAGGGCTCCAGAGCGGCAGCAGAACAAACAAAAGTCATCAAAAAAGAAATATCAAGACTATTAATTGATCTCAAATCTTTCTTCAGAGGAGAGGTGGAGGGGCTCAGACATGATCTGGTACAGATAGGGACGAGGACCAACGACCTGGAGGAGCGCATGGACGTTAGCTCAACTGCCCACAAGGAGACAAACTCCCGGGTACAAGCGCTGGAACAGAGAGTGGCAGAGTTGGAAGCCAGACAAGAGGACGGGGAGAATAGAGATCGAAGAAATAACCTCAGAGTGAGGGGGATCCCAGAAGAAATTCTGGACCCAGAAGCTTTACTCTCCCGCTGGATGGCCTCAATATTACCAGGCAGCCCGGCCTCAGACTTTAGGATGGACAGATGCCATAGGGCCTTACGATCCAGACCCGTGCCCTCCAACCCCCCTAGGGATGTGATCCTCCGGCTCCACTACTTCTCTGTCAAAGAAGAGGTGAGCAGAATAGCCCGTGCCACCCCACACATTACCTTCGAGGGGATTACCCTGTTGATCTTCCAGGATCTGTCCCCGCTGACACTGGCCAGACGGAGAGCTGTGGGGCACATAACTAAGGCCCTAAGGGACAATGAGGTGCGCTACCGCTGGGCATTCCCATTCGCCCTAGTAGCCATCAAAAACGGCAGACCGCAGGTGCTCAAGCACCCCTCAGAAGGGGCAGCCTTCCTTAAAAAACTGGGTGTGCGGGGATCACAGGACAATGGAGCGGAGGGAACCCAGCAGGGGAAGAGGACGGACTCCCCGACAGGAAAGCAGGGCACCTCTCCCACGCCGGAGAGGAGAATCAGCAAGGAGGGGGGCAGAGGGAAAAGCCCGTAAAAAAAAGACTCTATAAAGTTCAAGAGCTGCAGTTGCGCCCGTTGCGCAGTTTAAACACACCCTGCCACACAGGCTACACCAGACATCCCCCTACCGTGAGACTGCCGAGGTTCCGGAGTTGTCCCGAGTCCAAAGATGACGGCATTCAGCAGATGGCCGCAGCGCATGGGTCCCCAAAATGGCGGATATGCACCTAATGGTGAGGAAGAAGGACGGAAGGGCGCGAGATCTCCAATGGCGGCGGGGGTTTCGGCGGGAAGATCTGCTCTGCCGGATGGACCCGCCCAGGGAGCCTCCCCCGATCCAGCCCTCTCGTCTCGGCAGTCCACCGCGGAATGAGATCAACACGCCCACACCGGTGACGTCATGGATCCCGCTATCACGAGAGTTGGAGGAGAGGCGCGGTGAAGAGCCCGGGCGGACGCCAGGATGACGTCAGATGCGAGGCGACCGGCTGGGAGTACAGCGATCTCCTCTGGCGGGGGCACGCGAGCTCCTCCGCCGGGGAGGCGATCACAGGACAGGCGGAGTCCCGCAGAAAAGACTCAGCGGTGCAGAAGGAGGTTGCCTGGCCGCTCGAGGAGGGGACATGCACGGGCGGGAGGGGGGAGGGGGGGGGGAAGAAAAAACACAAGGTATCACAGGCCCCCATCAGGGACAGGAGACAAAGGGGGGAAGACAGCATAGACAAGCCTAATAGCCTTAAACAAAGCAGAGTACAGGGGCAAAGTATCATGTACTGAGTAAGAATAGCATAGAGTAGATAGCGGACAAAAGAACATGAGTGAGAACATAGGGGTACTGGAGCGGCGCAAGCGGAGGTCTCCCAGGAGAGATAACAGAAATGCGGCAACAAGGGACCCGGCAGGATCCTAGAGGAAGGGGGAGAGAGGGAAAGCACCCGAGCCCGGAAGCAGGGAGGAATGCATGAGGGGAGGTAGAAACGGTCAGCGGTTAAAAGGGCAGGCAGAGAACAGGGTGGGAAGTTGTAGTTACAGTTTTAGATAAAAGGGAAGAGCTCATGATTCAAGCTCAAGGTAGTTATACGCTTAAGTTTGGATTAATAAGAGTTAATAAAATAGATAGAAGAGAAGTTAGTTGTTAGGTTTTGTAACGCACAGAGCGGCCGGCGGGGAGGGGGGCAGCCACCACTCTGCCTGCAGGCATGTGCGTCTTCGCCAGGAGGGGGGTCATATCCCACCTACCTGGTTCTGACCCGGAGATCTGTGGCGAGTTCTGGAAGCCACAGAGAGGGACCAAGGGGGAGGAGGGTCCAGGGAGAAAATCTCTCCTCCGGGCATTGAACCCGAGGTCTTTTAAGACCAATACGGTTCTCATGATGTATTTAGGTGTTTTATGTGTGTATTCTTCCCTCATGTTTTTTCCCTTTCCTTCTCCAGTCCCAACAGGCGGTGGGTTGAATAGGCGCTTCTGGAGTCTACACCACAGAGTCCATGAACAGAATATGTCCAGGGTCAGGGGTAAGATCAGACCGGCTTACATTCTAGGTCCACATAGACACTACTACATAAAATGGAGGTAATCTTCATCTCGCAAAACGCCAAAGGGCTCAACAGTCCACGTAAGCGGAGAGTCGCTTTCACTGAATTCAAGAGGAGAGGGGCTGACGTGGTCTTCCTACAGGAGACTCACTTCAGCTCGCGTAATAATCCGAAATTTCTTGACTCTAGCTTTCGTAAGTTCTTTTTAGCATCAGGGGCAGAGAAAAAGAAAGGTGTAGCTATCCTATTCCAAAATCACACCCCCTTTCAGGTTGAAAAGATTAAAAGGGACCCAAAGGGAAGGTATCTGGTGCTGGTCGGGCTCCTTAAACAAGTCAGAATGACATTAGCGTGTATATACGCTCCAAACGAAGGTCAGCTAGACTTCTACAACACATTCTTCCAGAAGCTGCAGGTATGGGCTGAGGGACAAATAATTCTAGGGGGCGACTTTAACACAGTCATGAATGCAAAGGTAGACAGATCTACGTCCCAAAAAAATAATAAGAAAGAAGGGAATAGCTCATTACTGAAAGGCCTTAAACAGACTAGCCTGGTGGACATATGGAGGGAGCAGCACCAGGGAGACCGCAGTTATTCGTTCTACTCCCACCCACATGACAGCTACAGTAGGATTGACCACTTCTTTGTATCGGGCAGAATGGTCCCACAAATTTCCGACACAAGCATACATGATATTACTTGGTCGGACCATGCATCGGTAGAGCTAAGATGCACCCAATTGAGTAATGCCAGCCCGGGAGCAAACTGGAAGCTAAATGAATCAATAATCAAAATCCCGGAGACCCAAAACAAAGTGAAATCTGAAATATCAGAGTATTTCCGGATAAATAGTGGCAGTGTAGAATCCCAATCACTGTTATGGGAGGCTCATAAGGCCACGATTAGGGGGGTTTTAATCGGTATAGCGGCAAATAGGAAAAAGAAAAAGGAAGCCAAATTAGCCCAGCTTTATCACAGGTTACATGAGCTCTCTACTTTACATAACCAGACAGGTAGAGATGTTGATCTGAGGGAGTTGAAGGATGTTAGAATTCAGCTAAACCTCCTCCTTACTTCCCGAGCGGAGAAAGACATGAGTTGGACACAGAGGAAGTTCTATGAGAAAGCTAACAAACCGGACACTATGCTAGCCACCAGACTCCGTAATAGGAAGCCAAATTTTAACATTCATTCTATTACGACCGCAGGAGGCCAGAGTTCCTCGAACCCTAAAGTCATAGTAGGGGAGTTTGCGAAATTCTACGAACAGCTGTATAATGGAGAGAAGGTAGTTCACAATGCTAGGACAAGTAGTAATCTACAGAAATTCCTAGCAGACGCAGCCTTGCCACAAGTAAACAGAAAGGAGCGAGAGGCTCTGCAACGAGACTTCACAAGGGAAGAACTAGAGGCGGTTGTAAAAAACTTAAAAGCATCAAAAGCCCCAGGCCCGGATGGGTTCTCCAATCTGTATTACAAAAAATTTATCGGAGTCTTAGCTCCACACATGCTCCAGCTGTTTAATGGAGTATTAGCAGGAGAGCCCTTTCCGGGACAGATGCTCCAGGCGTCAATCTCGGTAATTCATAAAGAGGACAAGGATCCCACTAGCTGCCAAAGTTACCGGCCAATATCATTAATTAACACAGATGTAAAAATCTACGCTAAATTGCTGGCCAATAGATTAAATGCAATCCTGCCGGGGCTCATCCACCCGGATCAAGTTGGCTTCATTAGAGGTAGACAAGCGGCCGACAACACTAGAAGAATAGTTGATATAATAGATTTCATGGGAGCCAACGAGATTCGGGGTGTGGCCCTAAGCTTAGACGCGGAAAAGGCCTTTGACAGGATTGATTGGCCATACCTGGAGTCCACGCTTGGCGCATTTGGGTTTGGAAGCAAATTCCAACAGGCTGTCAAAGCACTATATACGGCACCGTCAGCCAGAGTAGTTCACCAGGGATTCCCCTCGGAACTATTCCCAATTAAAAGTGGGACGAGGCAGGGATGTCCGCTTTCGCCCCTGCTATTCGCCTTATGCATCGAACCACTCGCAGCACAAATTCGGAGTAACGCTGATATCGCTGGGGTACAGATCCATTCGCAGGAGCACAAAGTGGCTCTGTACGCGGATGATATCATTCTAACCCTTGCCAAGCCGCTTATCTCGCTGCCTAATCTATTCGAGCTTCTAGAGCGTTTTGCCCAGATCTCTGGCTTCAAAATAAATCAAACTAAATCAGAGGCCTTAAGCCTACACCTGCCAAGAGAAATGGAGAAGTTAATAGAACTCAACTTTGAGTTCAGATGGCGTCCATCCGCCATGAAATACCTAGGAGTGCAGATCACAAAAAAGGCGAGCTCCTTATATTCGGCGAACTATCCCAGACTGCTGAGGACTCTCAAAAAAGAGCTGCAGGAATGGAAGGCATATGGTATTTCTTGGTTGGGGAGGATCTATAGTGTCAAGATGAACATCCTTCCCCGAATTCTATACCTGTTCCAAACTCTCCCGGTTGCCGTGGTTAGAGCAGACATCGCAGGGCTCCAAAAGGCTATTTCCCAATTTATTTGGAAAGATAAAAAACCACGGATTAAAGGGAAATTTATGCAAAAATCCAAGGAAGCTGGTGGCCTGGCAGTCCCGAGCGTCTTATCCTACTATAAAGCGGCACAATTGTGTCAAATCACGCAGTGGCATGGGGACCCGGGGCTCAGGAGGTGGGTGGCACTGGAGAAGGAGGTGTGCGCCCCGCTTGAGCTCAGGGACCTAATCTGGTACCCGAGGACACGGGTGAAGGATATACTCATCCCACTATCCTCTGTGCTCAACTCACTCTCGGTCTGGGAGGCTTCTAAAAGTAGCTGCTCTCTGACCTCCAAACACACACTGATGGCTCCTTTATTTGGCAATCCGGACTTTGCTCCTGGGCTGGCGGAAAAATGCTTCCCGCGCTGGCGGCAATTAGGGATTAGTCGGTTGAAGGACCTGGAGGTTAAAGGCAAGATCAAATCTTTTGAACTATTACAGTCAGAAACGGGCGTACCTAACACTGATTTTATGAGGTACCTCCAGGTCCGGGCATTTTATAACGCACACCCGGTGAGACCACCGCTGACCAAATTCGAACAGCTCTGCGTGCGAGGAGCCGACACGCGGGGACTAATCTCTGCGTTGTACAGAGAGGTGGTGAATACTGACTCAGACGGGACAGTCAAACCCAGTTTTATGACACAATGGGAAGAGGATCTCCAGACACAATTAGAGGACGAGGACTGGGCTGCGGTGTTCAAAGCTGCGGCCTCGAGCTCCATATGCACGACATTGAAGGAGAACTCATATAAGGTATTATTAAGGTGGTATCTCACCCCAATCAGATTAGCTAAATTTGTCCAGGGGGCTTCCCCGCTCTGCCCCAGGCGGTGCGGGGAACAGGGGGATCTGGTGCACATGCTGTGGTCTTGCCCAAGATTAGTGCCGGTCTGGACCCAGATCCGCGATTGGCTGCAGAGGATCTTTTTAGGGCTCACAATACAGCTGGACCCGTGGCTATTTTTATTAGGTAAACCTACAAACGAGGTATCTAGATCGGGTAACAAGCTGATAGCACATTTTGCTACCGCTATGAGGTGCGAGACCGCAGCACTGTGGAATCAGAACGCAATTCCGTCTATTGATAAAATTAGAAACAGAATTTGGTTCATTTGTAGAATGGAGAAGTTAACGAGTTTAGTTAACGACTCAGCCGATAAATTTGAGAAAGTATGGTCATTATGGCTTGCCCAGACTGATATTCAGGGGATGAATGAGGCCACAATATGGCTCTGATAGAGATAGATGGGTTCTCCTTGGATGTTGGGCTGGGAGTCGGACGGGACGATCGGACAGTAGGACTCCCCCCGAGGTACAGTGGTGAAGAGATTCTCCGACTCATGAAATCCTGATGTGTTCCGGATCTGAGCTCCTCTGAGAGGCGAACTGGAGCAGAACAAAGGCAGCAATGGTGAAAGACCCCGGCGAAACGTGGAATCAGCGCTACTACCAGGCCGCTCCACCCCCACCCCTACCCCCCCTCCCCCCTCTTTTTCCTTGTCCTTAGATGTTGTCAGTCTGTCTGCGTCCTGTCCTGTGGTCCCCCCAATGTTCGTCCGTTACTTGTAAAGTTTCCCTGTAAGTTAGGTGTATACCTGATACAATTGACAACATCCTGCATTCTTTGACGTGTATGCACAAAAAACTAATAAAAACAATGTTTAAAAAAAAAAAAAAAACATGTTATCACCGCAGTTCCTGAAGAATGCTCTTGCATCACATGCTTTCAGCTTCATGTTAACCCAGGGGTGGGCAACTCCAGTCCTCTAGGGTTACCAACAACAGGTCAGGTATTCAGGATATCCCTGTTTCAGCACACGTGGCTCAATCAGAAGACTGAGTCACTGATTGCGCCACCTGTGCTGAAGCAGGGATATCCTAAACACCCGACCTGTTGGTGGCCCTGGAGGACTGGAATTGCCCACCCCTGCGTTAACCCAAGAAATCCAATCAGAACCACTGAGCTTTCCCCATCCCCACCGATGCCGCTTTTCTTGCGGCAGATGAGCGAGTTTTCCTCTCTGCGGTGGAATGCCGCAAGACCCGGCAGCAGGACAGCCCAAGTCCCACTTGTCACCCCCTTTGGTAAATCCACTCCCATTCATTTGACATCTACACACATTATTTCCCCGTTTACTGAGCACATCTAAAATTTCAGGTAGAGAAAATTCTACTACGAGTATAGCTTTACCGCTAAGTGTATTCATGTCTATACAGGACATTATTCAGGCAAAGTTGCCAAAACAGGTTTCAGCCTCCCCCGCCTTATTATAGTTGATTGGAGAGTGGAGGAGAGGATACAGTCCTGATCATATCAGTCCTGTTTCTCCTCCAGTTAGAAGCCACCTGGTAGTAACCTCTGTCCTTGCTAGTCCTTGACTCCCTCCAACACGGAAGGTCTAACTAATGACCTCTGCACTGCTCTCCTGGTGACGGTGCTGCATTTCTGGATGATTTCCCTTGGATTCGGCCGTGCCGGTATTTTGGGAACACAAGAAGCTAATTCAACAGCCGACACGCAAAGGGAGCTCCTCACTGAGAAGTTGTCATCGGAGCCAGAATTCAGCTTCCCGAAGCTCCCCGTCACACTGTCCAGGTCGGAATCCATGTCAGACCTGACGGACACACCGCCCAGAGACTGGGACCTGTCTCTCTCCCCAGGATTGCCGCTGCCAGCCTTTCTCTGGTTGTACAATGCTGACCTCGGGTGCGGGAAAGCATAAACCCCCCGGTTTCTTGTCTCTTTCCGCAGGTTTGGGGTGGAGACGTATCCGTCCCGGCTGAGGATATTCTCTAACTTCTGATACGGGTTGCTGTACGGCCTCAGGTAGATGGACGGGATGTATCCTGTTCTGCTATTGGAGCTGCAGGAAAGACAAAACAGCCTATTACAGGAAACGTGTTAGCTGCTGTTCTCTGGCCTTCCCACAGAGTCCAGAGTGGGACATTCTCCAGGTGGAAGCTCAGCAGGGATAATATATATACACAGGGGTTATTTACTTATGTCTCAACTGGGGTAAAACCCCTACAAAGATCAGCACCATCTTTATCAAAGAAATAAATCTTATTGAAAGCAATTGGGGAGGTTCTAAATCAGGTGCAATTTTTTGGCCACAGTTTTGCACAGACTGATATCAGCCAGCTGCACACCACACAGAAACAGCCTAATGGATGTTTGGGGACAACTGCCATCTTTGGTATACCCGATAGTAACAGCCAATACATTCCCTTTTGATAGGGGTGGATCTTTTCTGAGCTTTGCTTGTATAACTTTGCCTAATAACAGGGCTATTTAAAAGGGATGACTTGATTGTTGTCACACTGTGGGGTGGAGGGTTTTGTTGCTCTTGCTAAAAATAAACAAGAGTTTGATAGGAATAACACCTGTGTGGGCAGATGTATGGGCGGGTGTTACTTGTACACACACACAAATGTTTTTATGGGATTATTTACTAAGGTGTCCTGGCTGCAGAACCAGAACAAAGCCCGTGCAAAAAACAAACACAAATAAAACAACTCCAGTTCTCGAGGGCCACAACAGGTCAGATTGTCAGGATATCTCTGCTTCAATACAGGTGGCTCAATCAGTCCTTGCTTCAGTGCAGGTGGCTCAATATTTGACTGAGCCTCTGATTGAGCCACCTGTGCTGAAGCTGGGATATCCTGAAAACCTGACCTGTTGGGAGGATCTCTAGAAATGTACTTGTGGCATTCTACGTGTGGCTGCTTTAATGCCTCTGATGTTCAATTATAATGCACCTTTTGCTTTCAATCGATCGCTATCACCGCAATCCCAATACCTGGAACAGTTATAGTTCTGCAAATAGACAACGGCAGGTAGCCGACAGGAGAGAGCGCTCACCTGATCAACCACCAACCATTGTCCGACTGTTTCAACACTTTCACCACCAGTCCGACGCTAACGGAAAGTTCATCCGAGTTCTGAGCCTCAAACGTGTTCACTACGATGCAAGCCGTGCCTGCAAGGAAAAGAAGTGGGTGAGGATCCGTTCCGGGAAAAACCTCTGTCATGAGACAGCATGAAAAGAAAAGTGTGGAATAGTATAGGGTTGCTAGACGTCCCATTTATATCAACAGGATTGTCCCTTATTTCATTGACATGTCCCATTGTCCCAGAACGGTCTGTTGGGACGCAGAATTGTCCTGTGTTTTAGCGCCTTGACATGAAATGCCTGCCCTTAAAAGGAACTGTAATTAAATCAGTTATAAAAACTTAACTTTATTATTTTAATGATTAAGACACTGCCTGGTCATCTCATAAAACCATGACCCCCACCACTATAGGCGTTACTTTTTCACCCCCTACTATTTGCTAGTTTAGGGCGCGTCTTTCCCCATCCGCCAAGACCAGAGAGGATAAAAACCAGAGAATATAGCGGTCAAGCAGGAGGAACCGTTCAACTCGAAGCGTTTGCAAATCATCGCTCAGTGGTAAAGTTTGGCTGTGCTGTCTATTAATATATTGTTTTTGTCCAGAGACACTGTTATAATATCTTGGATGGCAATTTTGAAGGTCAGTCATCCCTCATTATGACGTCACACTTTCATACTGGATTTCGGCGCTCTGTATTATAAAAACTTTAATGTGGCAACCCGAGAATGGTGGGGAGGTACGATGAGCGTTAGACATCTGGCCAGATCTGGGTAGTGCCTGAGGTTAAACTCTGCCTTGTGAATTGAAAGCGACTGGCCCTTTAATAGTGCGCATTGCTTCGCCATGACTTACATCTAAAGCTATACCAGTTAATAGGTCTCTTTTGGCCCCTACCGGCAGCATATTAAGAAGGGGCCACTTACACAGGATGTCAAGAAGTAAGGAGAAGCGGAATCCCGAGATCCTATATGTGACCCTCTTACAGAACAAGAGGTAACTGGCACTGACCCCATTTAGCCTAATATCACTCCTAGGTCTTCTAGTTACACAAGTGGTGCAGAAAGAGCACCTGATTTAGCACGTTCTACAGGTAAAGCATTGATGGGAATCAGGGGATCCCTGGAGTTGAACCCCATTTAATTTTAGCTCCAGGCACCTCCTGGTTTCTGAGATGCATACTAGGAACGCTGGTACTTCCTGGTTGCTTAAATCACCTGTGTCACATTATCCCGCGTACCACCGGAGATTGAATCTTCCCGGAGCTGAAATTAACGTGGTTCAGCTCCAGAGACCCTTTGCTTCCCAACTATGTAAAGAGAAAAGGGTGCACATGGGTTGTGTCATTTGGGGCCTAATAAGAACGTGTGTGTGCAAAGTACAAAGGAGCATTTCTCACTGATTGGTGCCCAAACCCTTATTGTTTCTAATATAAATATTAAGGCATGAATAATCCTCAGGGTACCTTCTGCTGGGCAGTCCTGGGCTGTACAACGGTCTTCTGTTGCCTTCAAGTACGGAGCTGGAAACCAGGCCAACTGCATGTCTCCATTCTCTACGAGCCACCATCCTGTGACACAGTGATTATTCAATTAAACTGCACACAATAACAACTAAGAACATGACATATAACAAGGCCTTGCAGGAGAATAAAACAAAAACCAGGGAGAAGTCACTTTTGATATATGTTAATACGGTGAGTCAGAGATCTTTGAATGCAGTATAAGGGTTTCTCATGCAAAGGGGTCCTGGATGAGAGGTGGGTGTGGAGAAATCCACTGAACTAGACACCCAATCATGAAATATGGCTTCTATCTCAGCAATCCTCTTAGTTTATTACAAATGAAAAGCCAACAAACAAAGGCCCACATTGACACCCCAATATGTGCATGCGTGACATTATCATGCCACGTAGCCGTATTATAACTTGAGAAAGAACTGTGCAGTTACTTTCTCTCGTTCCGAGTTTCGTGCAAGAGACGCCTCTAGCGGACTGATTGGGTCTGTGCAGAATGGATCGATGCGATAAATGATGCACTAGGAAGGTACCTGTGTTTTCCTTCATTAACACGTCCAAGAGCTGATGGCGCTTCACACTGAAGGGCTGATTTCTCAGGTCAATGGTTTGAAAGTCTTCAGTGCAGAGATATCTGGCGGAGAAGAGAGGTCCAGAGACGTCTGGGATAGGACTAGGGGTGATGCATCGCTTATCTTTTTTTTCAGGGAGCATTATTACGAGGCTATAAAAACACAAGGTCAGGAGTTAGTTTACAGTAGTGGGGCTGGATGTACTTCCTTCTTGTTTTATTTAACCCAATTCAAAGTCCTCAAGGGCAACCAACAATTCAGGTTTTAAGGATATCCCTGCACAGGTGGCTCAGTAGACGACTGATTGAGCCACCTCTGCTGACGCAGGGATATCCTTAAACCTGACCTGTTGGTGGCTCTTGAGGACTGGAGTTGGCCGCCCCCGGCTTAATGTATACTTCTCCTTGTGCAATCAAATGTTTGTGAGATACGGTTAAGATGCCAGTGAAGATAGGACAATTTCAAGCCTAATTATTAATTATGCTATATTCTCCATATACATACATTTTCAGCATGTAACTAGTTAAAATAAGTAATTTAGTATTAAGTCACAAATTATATTAGAAAATGATTAGCTGACTCTGCAAAGATAAGCTGAAGACAGCCAGGTGTATAAATGTTTTAAACCTTGTATATTTAAAGCCTGCTGAGTTGCAAGAGTTTGGAATCAAAAGTTAGTTAAATAGATAGTAGTAAAAGACAATACAATAGAGATGGTCTTAAAAGAAAAGGAACATAAGATTAATTATAGTTACTTAGTGACAGAACAAAGAGGTTCTTCTAAATCACAGTAAATATTGCTTTAAAAAAAAAAGACACTGTTTTAATGTTAATGATTGACTAAGAAGATTTGGCTGACACTGAGAAAAACAGGTATTGCTATGTTAAGACTGATTGAAGAAAAAGCTATAAAGATTGTATTTGGATGTATAGAATTCAGAATTATTTAGCACCACCAAGCTAAGAACAAGCTAAGGATTCTTCACTCTATGGGGGTCATGCACTAAGCAGTGATAAGTGCTTTTAAGTGAGATAAATGCCTTTATAGCGCGATACTGCCTTCTGTGAGATTCACAAAGCAGTGATAAGTGCTTTTAAGTAGCCATTATAGCACAATACTGCACTGTTATCACTGCTTTGTGAATCTCACAGCAGGAAGTATCACGCTATAAAGGCAGTTATCTAACTTAAAAGCACTTTTCACTGCTTTGTGCATAGCACCCAGAAAACCCATTTATCACTGCTTAGTGCATGACCCCCTATATCTGAATTCTTTATGCCTGAATGGTGTAATTGACTGAAATGATTCAGTGAAAAATGTTTTCTATTGTCTCTGAATAAATTGAGAATAGAACCGGACCGTGGACTATTTGATATATATTGAACAGTGGGACATTTATTTGCACCCATCTATTGAACAAATGTTCAGCCAGTTTATAACAAAAACTTCCAACTGTCTATTAAAACTCTGCAGTGTACTTTGTAGACCCACATAACATACAATGTTCCCACTCCATTTCCCCAGGGTTCACACTGACCTGTTTTCCGGGAAGGAAGGATTGAGGTCCTGGATCCGGAGTGTGAAAAACTGGATCACAAATTGGCACTGGGAGATCTTGGCATCCAGTGCTAGCAATGTTTGGGAATAGGTCTCCAGCAGATGAAGTCTTTCCAAGAACCGCCGGTTACCCTTCCTCTTTGTTATTGTACGAGGGGCATCTGAGGATGGAGAAAAAACTATTGTTTCAGTACATTACAATTGTTAGTGCATGAAACAAGCAATCCATCCAATGTCCTACGTGTGTTTTTTTTTTCTTAATAAATCAGTTCTGTAGCATTAGATAATACGTACTCCATTTTGTTTATTCAACTCTTAATGGCATTTTTAATGGGTTTTAATATACTGCTCATCCTTTGATTTCTATAGCCGGCTTTAGCACACCTCCCTAGCAGTGCAAGATCTTTGCAACACTTTCCTGTTTGTAATAATTTGTTGCCAATGTTACCTCTCTAATAGCGCGTCTGATATCAGATGCATTGTAAGGAACCCCAACCCTCTCTAATAGCACGTCTGAGATCAGATGCATTGTAACATTTTCTGTATTTGGTGCAATTTTCAAATGACCTGAACATTTCGGGGAACCATTTACAGATGCCCGCGGAACCAAAGGCTTCCTAGGAACCCCAGTTCAAAAACACTGATCTAGAGCAATGATACCATGCAGCAAACAAACCTGCAAATTACTATCATTACACCCTTTTCACATTTTTATTTTAAAAGGGAGCTTGTGTCGAAATTGGGACACCAGACATGACCTCACAAGAGTCACCTTTCCAAATAAAGTCGTGTGTTTGAATATTTGCTACGTTCAGTTTGTCTGGATGTCTTTAACACTATGCTGCATCACGTCATCCTGGACATACAGGGGTTTAAATATTAAAGGAAACTTTGAAACTTAATTGCGCAAAGAGAGTCATTTCCTTTTTGCGCCTCATAGCATGAATGTTTCAAGGTTTTTTGCTCCATTTTGCCCATATGTGTAATCTTGCGGTTTCAAGGGGGGGGGGGGGGGGGGTCATTAAGAGAAGTTACCATTGTCCAAACAATCCACCAGGTTTGCGGTGTATGAACTATCAGCCTTCTGACAATATACACCAGCTGAACATAGCGGTTTCTATATTTGCGATAACTGTGCACCAACTATTGCAACAAAACATCCATATGCATCTCCGTGTTAAACAGTGAACTTTCTACTGAACACATCTGCAGTTACAATGTTATGATTGTGTCTGCAAAATTCCACAAACAGTACATCACTGTGTATACTGTCAGCACTATATACAAAAACAATATTCTGATTATCACCTTTCAGTTTGGGGATTGTTCGCTCGGATTTTTTCAGGGCTCCAGCTTCCAAGGGGAATTTCCTTTTAAGTTCTTTCTGTGACAGAAAGATAAAACATTCACATTAGGGAGTTACTTTATAAAACCGACCCAAACTGACAACTATAAGGAAAACAATCCCTGCCTTGAGTTCGCCAGCGCTTCGCCAAACATGTCATCAATGTGCTTTGCAGTTTCACTAAATATGCTAAATTCTCTAAAATCACTAGATTCGCTTAATACTCAGAGTATTAACAGGACATTGTCCGGGATGGGAAGGGAGCGAAGATAGCAGGGATACACCATGAAAAATAAAAAATAAAATGCATACAATAGTGTAATAAGTTCTTTTCATCGGATAAAACATGTATGTCTTGGCTCTATAGACAATGCCTATTACAGCAGGTCAAAAGGTAAAAAGCATTGATCTACACAGCAGGTAGAAAGGTGTCAGGATCTTCAGGAACAACAGCCCAGGTTACAGCATAAGAAATCAGCAACCTCAGCTCAGACGCAGTAGATGTGAGTGGATCAGAGACATGCAAAAGAAAGGCAGACCATAGTGTCGATCGTGCATAAAATTTATATAAACAAACAACAAATTTTAGGAATTGTACTCAATTGTGTACATAATATAGTTCACATAAGGCTTTACTTGAGGCAAATGGAGTGCTGGTTCAGTGTGGAGCAGCCACCGGGGATCTTCTCCTTAGACTCACAACAGACGGGTGGGAGATGGCGTCTGACGGCACATCCGCTGTTGGGGTGACGGCATCCGGTCTTGGAGGCAAACGGTGGGGGAATCAGCAACTCTGAAGCCTTCAGTAGAAAGAGAAGCTGCAGCAATGAAAGTGGCTCTACGCGTTTCGTCGTACTAGACAACTTCCTCAGGAGCAATGAGCATTCATTGCTGCAGCTTCTCTTTTACTGAAGGCTTCAGATTGCTGAGTTCCCCACAGTTTGCCTCCAAGACCGGATGCCGTCACCCCAACAGCGGATGTGAGTCAGACGCCATCTCCCACCGGTCTGTTGTGAGTCTAGGAGAAGATCCCCGGTGAGCTGCTCCACACTGAACCAGCACTCCATTTGCCTCAAGTAAAGCCTTATGTGAACTATGATTATGTACACAATGTGAGTACAATCCTTAAAAGTGTTTGGTTATATAAATTTTATGCACGATCGACACTATGGTCTGCCTTTCTTTTGCATGTCTCTGATCCACTCACATCTACTGACGTCTGAGCTGAGGTGCTGATTTCTTATGTGTAAACCGGGCTGTTTGTTCCTGAAGATCCGACACCTTTCTACTGCTGTGTAGATCAATGCTTTTTACCTTTTGACCTGCTGTAAGTAGCATTGCTATAGAGCAAGACTAATGTTTTATCCAGATTGAAAAGAACTTATTACAATATGTATGCATTTATTTTTTATTTTTCATAGGGTATCTGCTATCTTCGCTCCCTTCCCATCCCGGACAAGCTACTATTGAAAGGAATCTGTACACATTCCTGGAAGGTTGAGAATTTGATCAGTGATCACCTTGACACATTTTATTTTGAATTTTAATTTTGTGCACTATTTTATCACAGATTGGGTGTGGTTAGCGCCGGTAACAAATCACTTTAAGTTCACTTTATAAACAGGACATGCCATGCCATGTTTCGTGCACTGTCTGGCGATGTTTCCTCTGCAAATCTAAGGCTCATTTTATGAGACTATTACCCTTCGAGGCGTGACAACGCGTTTCGCAGGCAGCTCGGGGACTGCAAGAATGTATCAGTTTTTCTTATATTTTTTTTACCTGGAAATTTTTGAACTCTTCAAATGTCCGATAAATGAGGACGTTCTGCTGGTCAGACCACATCACGGAAAACATGTAGGCCTGAGGGGGGAAAACAGGACAGGTCGGGGGTTATACAGCTACCCCAAGAATCTCCCTCTGCTAGGAACTCAGATTATGGGCCTCATGCAGAGAGCAGCGCTAGATTAAATTGGAGAGTTCAAAATTTTTTAGCTTTATTGGAGAGTTTTTTTCTCCATATGCAGAAAGGGCATAAAACTGCCTTTCTGCATATGGAGAGTTTCAACCAGCGCTATGAGCGCTGTTGAAACTGTTGGGAAAAAAATCGCGTTTTTTTTTTTTCCTTCTCCCTCTGGCCAGCCTCCTGCCAACTTTTTTTGGCGGAGGTAAATAGAGAATTTCTCTCCATGTTATTGGCGCGATCAGCCACTAGATGGCGATCGCGCCTTTCTGAATATGGATATTTTTAGAACAGGGGAAATTTAGGTTCTCTCCGGTAGCTCGGCGAGAAACACAAAAAAAAAAAAAAAAATGGCGCTTTTTTTTAAAACTCGCCAGTACCTGCCGTTCTACAGGCATTTCTCTCCAATAAATGCCGCTATTCACATTACCGCTGCTCTCTGCATGAGGCCCTATGTGTGAGAAGGAAAGAGACGGAGAATCCAGTGCAGTCAAATTCTTCTCTCCTTTTACATTTCCAAAACGCTTAACCCAGGGGTTCTCAACTCCAGTCCTCAAGACCCACCCCCAACAGGTCAGGTTTTCAGAACACAAACCTTTGTGCAGCCCTGAATAGAACAGAAACTGGACTACTACATGTATTAAACCCCCACCGCTGGCAGAAAATGGGTCATGGGTGCAGCCCCAGTTACATTGGAGGTGCATCAAATTGAGCCCTACTGTGCCTATCAAAAGCCCAATTTCACACATTCGTACCTCACCTAATGAGTTGGGGTGTCGTGGTTAAGGCAAGGGGTTCTCAACTTTAGTCCACTGATAGAGCCGACTGTGCTGAAGCAGGGATATCCTGAAAACCTGACCTGTTGGGGGGGTCTTGAGGACTGCAGTGGAAAACCCCTGAATTAACCTCTTTAACTCAGATTCGCTAAGCGCAGGCACAGAGTAACGGTCCCTGAGAAAGCATTAACTGCCATTGATTTGAGTTAGGGTGTGATACTCTGCATTGGGGAATCTCCGCCAGTGCGACATGTTTTCAAAGAAGAAATATACGCGAATACATGTGTGATACATGTAGATATGTATATTAAATATGCAGTTATGCAACTATTGTAGCTATTTGATTGTTACCCTGAGATGCATAGATCTCTCTGTCTCACTGAATACAAACTGCATCACCTGAGATTTTTTTCTCCAGCAGCAGACAGATCATTCTTAATCAATACAGAAATGTATCCAGATTTTAGTGCAGGAGTGGTCAACTCCAGTCCTCAAGGGCCACCAACAGGTCAGGTTTTCAGGATATCCCTGCTTCAGCACAGATGGCTCAATCAGTGGCTTAGTCATGACATAATGACTCGATGGACCTATGTCTTTTTTCAACCTCATCTACTATGTAACTATGTACCTGAGCCACCTGTGCTGAAGCAGGTATAATAATAATAATAATAATAATAGTTTGTTCTTGCATTGCGCTGCTAGTTTTACGTAGCACTTTACACAGGATTGTTACAGACACAGTCCCTGTCCAGTGGTGCTTACAATGTATGTTTTTGGTGCCTGAGGCACAGGGAGATAAAGTGACTTGCTCATGGTCACAAGGAGCCGGGAATTGAAACAGGTTCCCTGCTTCAAACTCAGTGCCAGAGTCAGTGTCTTTACTCACTGATTTTCAATGGCAAAACTCGCAATTTAATGTATAGACCGCTAGGCTCTGCATCAATTTAAACACCCACGTGTGCAGCTTGATAACCACCCAACATCAAGACAGGAAACCTCCAGCACAGCTATCAAACCTATTGCAAAGCACATGGAATGTCAACATCACTTATCTGCCCTCATGATGCTGTAACGTTTCTAACAAGTCCCTAGGCAAATATCTGAGACCTGCATCTCACTATCACATCAGACCTAACCCGCCTTAAAAAAAAAAGTGGTGAGACTGTATGTATATCTTTCTTTAAAATAGGACCTACAGTCTACTCAGTACTTTAGAAAACAGACACACAAAAAACAGAACAGGGAATTATAATATAATAAGAAGTACAACAAAGTCAGACAATAGGGAAAGGAATTCCTGCCCCCAGAGCTTACAATCTAAGTGTGCCTGTACATTCACTAGACACAGGGGCTAAGCATTTGGATTTCATTTGTGCAAAGATTTAAGCAACATTAATGTATTATTGATAGAAAAAGTAGTGATACTTGGTACCCGCAATGAAAAGTTCAGTCCGCGCTCTGGCTCTTTAAACTTGGAGTGTTGGTCCCTCTCAGTTCTCTTGCTGCTTCTGTGTTTATGAGGTATCTCCCCCACCTCCAAATGTGGTCTCCACCGGAACCCCGATGGTGATACCAATATCAGCAAAACAAGAAAAAACACAAAAGCGCACCAAGATGAGAGATAGATATTGTATTAGCAACAAATAATAAAATTAGTAACTTACATATAAAATTTCTTTAATAATCCCCGATTCTGGTGTCTATCACAGGAGTAGGGCATCACATAGGAAGTATGAAGTGGAGGACAGGAGAGTGAACAGAGACAGCCCCAGCGCGCGGGTCTGATCTCTCAGAACTGAGATTACCCTTCATACTTCCTATGTGATGCCCTACTCCTCTGATAGACACCAGAATCGGGGATTATTAAAGAAATTTTATATGTAAGTTACTAATTTTATTATTTGTTGCTAATACAATATCTATCTCTCATCTTGGTGCGCTTTTGTGTTTTTTCTTGTTTTGCTGATACTTGGTACCCGCTTCTTACATTGGGCCACACAACAAGTTAACAGTTAAATGGTTATTACACGTGAACATAAAAAGCTGCCTCAGAGTCATTTAACTCAAGTCTTTGCAGCAACATTAGATCTGAAATCAGCCGCTCCGAAGCTCCCTTGGACCATACCCGATGAAGGACTCTGAGAGGTTGGAAAACTTGTAACATATCAACTACTTGTTGGTCCAATAAAAGGTCCAATACCCCCCTCCTCCCTACTTTGTTACTACATGGAAGAAATGACCAACGCGGCTCCCCCATCCTTCTTTGTCTGGGAATAAAAGGGGTTGTAATACAGGTACTGCTGGCCCGTTAACTCAAAGTAATGCATTGCCCGCCCCTAGGCGCTGAAATGGTTAAGTTTCACACACAAAAAGGGACCATTCTTCACTGGACAGGTAAGGGTTAAGCCCCTGCAGAATAAACCTGTAAGATATTGGAAGAGGTAAAGGCAACGTGTGCTGTCAGCGTCTAACCTTGTGCTTCTGCTGCTGCATTAATCCGATCCCCTCCACCTCTACAGGGTGACGGCTGCTGTCTTGTGTCATGTCTGCAGAAGGATGCTCTCCACACACATCTGACAATGTTGAGCTAGTGCACCTGCTCAAATACCTGCAAGGTGAGGGCGTGGTCATATCCTCCACAGCCAATCAGAAGGCAGCAGGCTCAGTAACTTTTATTTCGTGGTTTTATGGTTTGCAAAAATTCCCCGATGCAACTTCAGGAACTTTCTACAAAGATAAAATATTTTCCTTCCGGTACGGGCTCAGTCTGTGTATAATAAGATAATAGGGCACAGAATATAATGCAAACATGGAATATGCTTTTCGTTCTGTGCCTGTTTACATAACCCTCAGTTTATATATAATAAGTCACAGTAAACAAAGTCAAATAAATTAAAATATATATATAAAAAAAATAATAAAAAAAAATATATATATTCATGAATATAATAGTAAACAATAAAATAATGCATTCATTTTTACATTACATTGGCTGTGTTCATGCCAGAGAATAAAACCCTGTAAATAACCCCTGTATAGGAGTTAGCGAAATTTCAGTGAACCCAGTTTAAACCCAAGTGTCGAGTGCTTGCGACAGCGGGCAAGTCGCTGTGTCTCCCTGTGCACCAAAATGGACTCTATGTTTAACTTGTGCCTGACAAATTGCGGGTGCAGCACTGTGTACACCCCCTGCAGCCCTGTGTACACTCCCTGCAGCACTGTGTACACTCCCTGCAGCCCTGTGTACACTCCCTGCAGCCGTACGGGAGAAACATCCTGCAGTATAAATATCACAGAGTGATAAAGTGATATGATATTATATGATGTGTAGCAAGCTCTTGGTTGACTTGAGCTGGAGATGTGTCTCCAACAAAATAATCCCACTTCAGAGGGCAGACACTTAAAGCAGCAATTCCCCCTGCTTGGGGCTGGTCGGGATCCTCTGGAGCTGAGACTTGCTATTTGTAGCTCCAAGAAACACCCAGTTCCCGAGATATCTACCTTGTGTTTTCTCTCCCTTTAGGGGAAACAAAATGGCTGCCAAATCTCACAGGGCCCGGAGACCAATAAAGCTGCAAAATCAGGTGCAGTTTCCCCCCCCCTTCTTGTATTGCAGCGGGGATTCTTTAATAAATAGCTCTGACTGTGACCCAAAGGCCTTTTCTTTTCTGGTCCGCTACTGTGCCGCGCTGCAACTGCACCGCAACAATGTGGCTGGTATAATTATCGGGAAAAGAGAACAATTTATATTGTTACCGCGCTGCAGGCGTGCGCTGGCTGCACTGTGTATCATACAATGCAACCTCTGCCCGACACAGTTACAAAGAACAACAGCGGTTTCTCTCCTAAACACCTTATCTACGCGAATCCCACTAAATACACAGCCAACTCTATGGGGTATATTCTCAAAGCTCGAAATGTTCAGATCCTTGCAATCTGACACCGACATCCGTGTCTGATCTCACAGAACGGCAATCTGGCAGCTTTGAGAATATCAAATAGTATCATTTTGGTGAGCGGTATCTCACAAGTTATACTTATAGTTTTGAGAATATACCCCAATACAGGGGCGCTCTACTCCAATCCTCAAGCCCCCCCTCCCCCCAACAGGTCAGGTTTTCAGGATATCCCAGCTTCAGCACAGGTGGCTCAATCAGTCCCTGCTTCAGCACAGGTGGCTCAATCAGTCCCTGCTTCAGCACAGGTGGCTCAATCAGTCTTCGACTGAGCCTCTGATTGAGCCACCTGTGCTGAAGCTGGGATATCCTGAAAACCTGACCTGTTGGGGACGGGCTTGAGGACTGGAGTTGAGCCCCCCTGCCCCAATGTACCAAGAAGTATGTTGGCGCTGACGCAGCTGCGGGAAAAAAACCCGGCACCTCTTTCTGTTTAAAACACGACATATTTACAAAGAATAGAATTTGCCGCGTATTCTGCACCACCTTTAAGGTGATGGAAAAAAACAACTCAGAAAACCGCCAAGAGAAAGTAACGCAAGCCGCACATTACGTAAAACTCAGACCTGCGCCGATATGCAAATATAACTCCGCCCCTAATGCCTCCCAATCTCTCACCTTGTCGCAGGCAGAGGTAACTGAAAATGGCACAGCTAACATTATACATAGATGCTGCCTGGCGCAGGTATATTTCAGCGCGACTTGTAACATAATAAAGACTTTGCAATGGGTTTTCCCCGTGGCTACATGGAGCCCAGTATGGCTGCAGCCCTGTACTCCTCTCTGTCCATAAGGACCTGACCCCGAGTGTATCAGGCGTTGCAGCAGGATATGTCCAGACCAAGCCTGCTGACTTGGACCTGACCCAGATCTAAATGACACACGTCACCACTATCTCTAACAGAGCTGGGCGCAGGCCCGGGGTGCCAGGTGGCGTCCCGAGGACGTATGCCAGAGAGACATGAAAGGGATTTTATGATGGGTTGTATAAAATGTCCGGGGCACAAGAGAAGCTAGTATACTGGGTGCCCCGCCAAGAAGCAGCTTCCAGTGAGTCCATCGCAGGTGGCACTGTGACCCTCGCAGGGCAGGACACGTAGTGCATGGACTCACAATCCCTTTCCAGAAGTTCTCACTGCTTGGGTTTGCCGTTTCCCCCTGTAACAGTTTAAACATTAGTTGAGGGTTCAAATCTAAACTCCAGTAAGTACAGGGATCAGATTGTCATACTGTTTTCTAAGATAGGGATTGGGATGTGGCAGTACAGGTGTGTGCCGAGTACCCCAAACTGTTACTGGACAACCCCACGCATGTACCTTTTTTTAAAGAAAAAAAGAATGATTTGTTGGGGTTATTGCTCTTCTTTCTTGTAGGGATCTGCCTCCTATTTAATTGGGATGCAATATCCTGAAATCCTTTTTATGAACCCTTTTTACTTGCAGACAGGCTGGCCATGTGCCAGGGCTGACCTCTCTAGCAGGGATGTGGCTGAGAACAGAACCTTCCCCAATAGCTAAAAAGAAAGAAGAGCAATAACCCCAACAAATCATTCTTTTTTTCTTTAATATGTATGTTTCCTTATAATTTCCATTAATGTAATATAGAGGTGGTTGGAGAAAAGGGGATAACTGTACTTATTTGTTTACTTACGGGAGCACATTCATCACTAGCATAGACACACTTTTTAAGACAACTGTTTGTGTCTCTATCAATTGGTGTAGGATCCATGTATAACACCGACAAATGATAACACCAGCTTTATTATGGTAGCTTATATCATCATATTGACTATACTATGTATTTCTAAACGATTAATAAACACAGTAAACTATAGTTAGTTAGGTTAATGAAATATACACAGAAACGTACTTCATAACATGATGGTGATGTCATATTCAGAACATCATGCATTGGAGGGGACCATAACATCTGGCCAGTAACATTATTTGCTACAGTCCCAAACCATTTTATCTACATACCCATGTAACAAGAGATTTTAAAAATAAATGGCTACTTGGTTGTAAGTGTCCTTTACATTGGGAGAAGGAGTGGCTCACTGAGTAAAGACACACACTGGCACTGATAGTGTGAAGCAGGGGAGTCTGGTTCAATTCCCGGTGTGGGCTCCTTGTGACCTTGGCCAAGTCACTTTATCTCCCTGTGCCTCATGCGGCAAAAAAACATTTGTACGTTCCACGGGCCAGGGACCTCAGGCTGAAACATGTGTCTGTAAATCGCTGCGTACAACTAGCAGCCCTATACATGAACATGCTCATATTATTATTATTATTGTTACATAGTTTCGACAGTCATACGTTCCATTACATATTAGAATACACAAATGTGTTAGCAGAGTGGGAATGGTTGTTATATATAAAACACACCATGTCATAAAATGTTAGTAGTCATTAAAGAACACTCAATAAAAATTCATGAAGCACTATTTTGCAACATCATTATGTTAATTAAGTGCTTATGCAATATAGGCATAAGGGTATCACATTTTTAATTGTTTGTTAATAAGCGCTGCAAGCAATATAAAATTAGTTCCATATGTAGTATAGTAGTCGGTGGCTCCTCCTCACAATCATCTCATATAAAGGTAGACTCTTCTGAAATCATACATTGATCCGATTGTATCTTCCCCGACATCTCTGAAATACAGCAAACACATGATGGTCAAATATGGCACCTTACTAGATATGCATCCGTGACAACGCGTTACGCAGCTCTATATGATTGTGTAGATACACACGTCAGTCACTTATATGTTAGAAGTAAAACTGTTCATCAGTATGTAATGTTTCTTTAAATTTGTAGCAGGCATAACTATGTATAAGAAGTGAACGTTGCCTGTATACTGAAAGATGTGCGCGCACATCTTTGTGTGCGCACGCACTTCACGCTTGGCTCCACTAACTGTTAGCGCATGCGCAAAACAAAGCGTACGTTGTGCGTTCAATACATGTTGAAAATACCAGTAAACATAACATCTTTATTTCAAATACAATGAAGACGAAACTACATTCGTTCTAAACGAGTACATCTGTATTCTTTTTAAACAGACGTGTTTGAACAGAAAGCACGGCCGATAACACAATGCGCAAATGCAATACGTGTGACGTCATGTTAAGCCAGCGTGAAACGCACGCTAACACTCCTCCCACTCAATTAACATTCGGCTAACGCCCAGGGTACGCCTACAAACACTGAGCCGCACGCATCACACACTGCAGTTACCGTTACTATAACAAAACATGACAGCCAATAGGCTTTGAGGCGCGCACGTCGCTTGGGGGCGGGACTTACATCACTAATCCTTTTTAAGGACGCCTTGGCCCATGACAAGGGTCCCACGTCATACGTGGTGGACCCGGTTTTCAATGTTGTAGATGTTGCATGATAACAAAACAGGTATGTGTTAGAGTAATGGAAAAATGTTGCTAATATGTTTAAAGGGATAGGAAAGTACGTATATTTATTCCGTCAGCAATGTGTACTACTCTTTCAGGTCCTACTATATTGTATTAGGAAACAATTTGTTTGTGATCGCTACATGTTATGCAGTCTGCAATGTTACGCTGTATCCACGCATTGAAAGTGAAAATGGTGGTTACAAAAAAAAAAAAAATTTAAACGCAGAGTCAACGCATAACGATTGTTATATTTACCATTCTTCTAGAATTAACTCTTCGCCTGGCTGCAACTGGTCGCTCCAGAAATGCAAGGCATTTTCATCCACGCTTAACCCAACCGCTGAATCCAGTATGGCACATATCTGCTCCAGGATGCGCTCATAGGAATCGCCACTGCTTTCTTCAAATAATTGGTCGGGAGGTAGGTTCATTTCTTCGGGTTCCCATTCCAATGCATTTTCAGCTGAAAGGCTTGGTACATAATCATAGTACTTTTGTTCTTGTACAATGTGGGTTTCAGGAATGGAGGCTGCAGATATTGCAGCACGTATCGATTCAAACGGATCAGTAGTAGCGGATACATTGCTATTGCCATTAGGAATAAATATGCCTTTCACGACAATATAAGTGCCGTCTTTCAGGAGAAATTGTTTTTCCGGGGCAATCTTCCAGAAACCATAGGTGTGTTGTAGCTTATCCTGGTCACGTTCAAAAAAGTCATTACTTGATAAAGTGAATCTTATTGAGGAATTAAAATTCCGTGCATGCTTACGGTCTTGGTAATAAGGATATTTTGCTCGAATGAAATCATCGATTTGGCGTGTGCTTGCTTTCTGTCCGCGACTGTTCAAGATGGCTTCACAGATCATGTACTTATACCCTAAAAGGGGATTAATATTGTTAACGAATTCATCAGCCATGTCTGAGTAGCACAAAAGCTGTGTGCAGGTCTGTGTTATTTGCTCATCAAAATGAATGTGCTGAATAGCTAACAAACTCCTGTTTTTCCTTGTCAAGGTCAACAAAACTAACTACTTTGACTCCTTATTTCAAACGCCAATTGAATTTGTTTGTCTAATTGGGTTAACAGTTGTGGTTCGTGATATGGGACTGTGGGAGAAACATTTCTCCTTCTTTTATCTCGTTTGTGAAAAACATCCCTAGACTTTGAATGCGTTCACATAGTATTTTTTTGAACACTAACAAAGGCCACTGTGTGAAAATATTTCTTAGCCAGGCATATCAGTAAAAACACACCTGCAAAAAGAAATGTTTTTTTCCCCGCTTACATTTCTGTGTGTATGTGAAAGTCTGGTTAACTCCCTGTCTGCATGAGTTTAAATACGTGTGTATATATATATATATATATATATATAAATATATCTCTTATAAAAATATATATATATTTATATATTATATTTTTTTTTTTTTTATATTGCAGGAGTACACACAACATTGATGGCATTAAGTATACCTTGTATGAAACCTATTTAAATGGTGAGAAACATGATTGAATTAAGTAATAAACATTTGTTTAAGCACAATACTGTTAGAGTCTCATACTTAGGATATTTCTCAAACATTAGGCCTGTATTATTAAAATAGTGTTTTCACAAGGAAGCATGAAGTGTATTAGTTTGTGTATACCAGTTTATATAGTACTATATATATATGTATGTATGTATGTATATATATATATATATATATATATGTATATATATATATATATACATACACATATACATATATATATATACATACACATATATATATACTCACACACTCACACTCACACTCACTCAGTGTGTGTGTGTGTGTGTGTGTGTATATATATTATTATACATTCTGAGATGTTATAGAAACGAACACACAACTGATTAAAGGACAAAATTACAATGGCCAAGCAAGGCAAAGGTAAGTAATAATTTACACATAATCCTGCTGTACACGTACAAGAAAGATGTTTGCAGTTACTTAGGTGTTTTTATAATTGCATGTGACTAATATGCATATGCAATTCTTACATCAATTAACACACCCAAATGCAATGTTTTGCTGCAAAGTCAATGGCAGCTTCTCTAAACTTAGCAACTGGCTCCTGGTGGACCATTACTGAACAGACGATTACAACATAAATATTTATAACACAATTAATTATGAGTGTTAACATTTCCAAAACTTCACGTGTACAAGAACATAGTTGAAAGTTTGGAAACAACACAGTCTTCAGCATACATACAATAGTAATTAGATAATCTGAAGTCAACAAAACAAGGCCAAAGACATATTTTCTGAATTATAACATTTATTTTTTTTGTTCCTTTTGCGAGCGAGTAACAGGCCTGCTTGTTGTCTCTTGAATTTTCCTTTTTCTTTTGCCACCAACTTTAGGCACAACAGAGCCACTTTGAGTGGCCTCTGGCACTTCACGGGCAGGGCTTGTGGCCAGTGACTGTTCACCTACGGGGCTTGTGGCCAGTGACTCACCTACAGGGCTTGTGGCCAGTGACTCACCTACAGGGCTTTTGGGCAGTGATTCACCTACAGGGCTTGTGGCCAGTGACTCACCTACAGGGCTTTTGGGCAGTGATTCACCTACAGGGCTTTTGGGCAGCGACTCACCTACAGGGCTTTTGGGCAGCGACTCACCTACAGGGCTTTTGGGTAGTGACTGTTCACGGACAGGGCTTGTGTCAGTGGGCACATGTGAGCAAGTTGGTAGACACTGCACAAGTGATGGTTGGTCTGTTTCATGTGTGTCTTTTGTTGTTTTTGACCAAAAACTGGTCAGTAGTAACTGCTTGTGTTTTCTTTTTGTGGCCTCCTTTGTAGGTGTCAGCTGCTGAATTTGTACAGATGGCAGCGGTAGGATGGCGTCAGGAACCTGCACAGCAATGTCTGCTACTTGACCGGTAACATTTGGGCCTGGTGAATGAATATCAGAAGCATGTGGTGAAAACTGACCTGCATGAACAGATCCTGCCTGTGAGGTGTTGAATAGTGGTACATTAGTCATTCTCCAGTAATTAGCTTGTGTTTGCTGAACAACTAATGCTTCGAATGAGGTGTTGATTTTTTGCAACTGTTTAGGCACTTCAATGAAGACTCTGTGGAGATGTGCCAATTGTGATACTGTTTCTTCCTGCAGTCCAATCATCCTTTCCAGCACTGTCATCATGTCTGAATGGCGACGATTTTCTGCGTCCACTATTTTTCCCTCTGAAGCTACAATTGCATCGTATGTGGAAGTTGATGGACGATTTGGCGGTACAACAGTTTCTATTGGCACCTCTTCATGGTCACATGATTGTATTTCAGTCTCTTCTGTGGCGTCATCCTCATCATACTCATCATCCTCATCACCATGATGTTCTAAAAAGAAATGTACACATTATTAAATGGCATGTTAATGTATGCTGTGTTACTATGTAATTGTACTGTGTCCTAAGTAACACCTAACATGTTAGCATACGTTTTATAACCTCATTAAAAACTACCTTGACTTACGAATAATGTTTGGACTCAGTATGAAATATGAATGAATGAAAAGTTGCTCTAAACTCAGAAGTCCTACATGATAATTAACATCACTAACACAATACATGTTGCCTTACACTTAATTTGCACTGACACTAAGTAATCCTATTTAAAGAAGATGTGCAAAACAAATAATGCACATGACAACATAACATATAGAAGAGCACATATTATATGGCCAGCAAATGATACACTCACCTTCTAGTAGTGTTGAGCTGGCTGACCCAGGTGAAGACACTTGTTCCATCTCAGGTGACACATGTCCTCCAGGGGCAACTATATATAACAATAACATAAGTTTTACATTTACATGTGTAAATATTGAACAAACACTTATTGTATGTTCTGTATTTATGATTAACTAACAACATCAGTTCCTTAACCGAAAATGTGTGTGAAAGTGAACATAAATAGTTGTAATAACACTGTACATGCCTGTGTACTTAGAATTTTTGAGTTCCCTAACATACAACATACTATGTTTCTGCAGTAATGCGTGAGGATAAATAGATTAAATGAGTACATAAAAATCATATGTTGTGTAGTGATATCAGTATCATAATGTACATAACTATCATGAGATGACCATTCACAATGGTTATCATGAAGGTGGTCATATTGCAAAAAGTGTTGTTTTTGGTAGAGGATATGTGTGGTACATTAATCGAAGATGTGGCACACCTGAATGTGGCTGTGACTCAACAAGACAACACATGCAGTGTGTGATAATGTGTCTTTGATAGTAGTTCAACTATAGATATGAGTGAACTAATGTGTGACGTACGCTTTGATAAGTAATGAGTTGTTGGGGCATTTAGTAGCTAGAGTTAAGCTTTCAAATGAGTGTGATTAACTTCAGTTGTGCTATTCAGGTTGTAAGAAAGGTATTCCCTTCCCCAAAAAGCCTAATCAGCCACACCTTTCAATGACTTGAAACAGGTGCAAATGGTGTGAACTAAGTTGACCGTGAAATGAGGCTGTAATTAGTGTGTGTGCTGAACCCCACCCCCTCTGTTGAAGTGTATGCTGTGATGAGATATTAATTGCAGCTGCTTTAACACAATGGTAGATGAGCTAAGTAGTCATCTGCAGTGTTTAAGTTATGAAAACAATGACATAACATATGATACGTGTGCCTCATTATGCTGTCTGTATATGACATTAAGCAAAAATGGACCTTTTCATAAGCAACTATAGATGTGTTAGTGCCAGTGATGTTTGTAGGCCGTTACATGCAATTTCTTTGATGCATGCTTAAAATAGGCAGTAATGTCATGTTTGTCGGAGTAAAATCATTAAAATACACAATAATATGATACATATTTCTGTTCTGTACCTGTAGCTACTAATAATTTCTCATGAACATGTGTTACACATGTGTAGTACCCTGTTGTTCCCCATCTTCGCCCACCATCAATTGCTTCCACTGCAGCTATGCATTTTGGGAATTCACATGTAAATGAGCACGCAATGGCACGTGCTATATTAGTTACTGCTTTTAGTAGGACTACTACATATATGTCTATTTTAAGATATATATATATACAGAATCAGACATATACATATATAGATGCAGGTATGCTTATATTGTGAAGACAGTATAAAAAGCAGTGTAAATATGCAGAATAACTGTAAGCAACGACACGCCTAGTACAGTAATATTTATCACCTGCTGGAAATTGTGACGGATAAATTCCAATGTCACGGTCACCAGCCAAGCCTTCCACGACGACGGTAAGTAATTTTGGCCGAAGCAGCTCCTCCAATGGAGTCAATATGAGACGTTGTGGTGTGGGCCCACCTCCAGTGCCAGTAGCATGCACGCGTTGGTCTTGTATTTTCTTTTTCAATTTGGACCTAATATCATCAAATCTTTTCCGACAATGATACTTGTCCCTGACACTATTCCCACAGGCATTGACACCAATGACTATTGTGTCCCACATTTCTTTTTTGCTTGCTGCACTTGTCCGCCCTTGAAAAACATATAAAAGATATGAGGTAAATTAATAATAATATAAGCACCAGTTTCCTACACTAGCTGTTCCAAGAGATAGCAAACATGCTGTTTTATGTGTAATATGTGAAGCACATGAGCATTCACTACTAAACCTATACATGTAAGCAAGGTTGCATTCATATTGTATGCAGTTCTGGCAAATTGACCGCCTGTGTTTATTTGTCCTTGTAAGGCATGATAAAAAGCTGTGTTTCCACACTAATGAACATAGAAAGATATTGTGTACCCATATTTGCATATGAACAAAACTCAGATGACCTAGGATCACATGTATTTGAATAATAAATGTAAAGTTACACTTACCTACTAAATGTCCATAGAGACTGTCATAGTGCTCCAGAATGCCAGTGACAAGAGCCCTATTTTCCTGGTCATTGAAGCGAGGATTACGTGGCTTCTCCACACGTTTTTTCCGAGCAGGTTTAGGGTCAGAGCTTGGCTGGTGCTGACTGGACTCTCCTTCTTCCAATGGAAGAGCCTCCAAAAGCTGGCCACCAGCAAGCACGCCACCACCAGACACCCCATCAGCAACTGCGCCACCAGCAGCACTCCCAGCACCAGCACTCCCACTCCCAGCACCAGCACTCCCACTCCTAGCACCAGCACTCCCACTCCTAGCACCAGCACTCACACTCCTAGCACCAGCACTCACACTCCTAGCACCAGCACTCACACTCCTAGCACCAGCACTCCCAGCACCAGCACTCCCACTCACAGCAACAGCACTCCCACTCCCAACAACAGCACTCCCACTCCCAACAACAGCACTCCCACTCCCAGCAACAACACTCGCAGCACCAGCACTCCCACTCCCAGCAACAGCACTCCCACTCCCAGCAACACCACTCGGTGCACCAGCAACATCACTCCCCTGAACAGTACGTTCACTCCGACGCGTACTCCCACGAGTAGCACTCCCACTCCCACCAGCATCACTCTTCCCACGCTTTGCGGGCATACTTCCAGCACTCACAAAAAACAGACAAGAAATGTACAGGCAATCACACGACCCACTTCCACATATAAAACAAGACAAAGATGTAAACAAAACAACAAAGGACAAAGCTCACCCAATACACAACAAGTCTCTCAGTCAATATGCAAATGTTCAATCGTCCAGCTCTGTGCGTCTCTCTCTCTCTCTCACTCCCAACAACACAGAGAATGATTAGCAGTACACGTTGCCTTTAAATATGGCGCGCAATCAAAAACATGCTTGTTTCGCCTGATTCAGCAAGATTTGTGATTGTGCAACCTAACAGCACCCCGCCACGCACGCCGATACACCTGTGTGTGATCGGCTCATCATCGTGAGAGTGGGCGGATTTGTTTTCGGCTTGATTTTGAATGTATTCGGCACTTACTGCATACGGAGAGGGAAAAACGCCAATAACATGACTAATCGATAAGCTTGCCGATTTCACATAATCGTCGCTTACTGCATGAGGCCCTTTGGTACTTTTTATTGGATAGGGTTACCATGCGCCCGTATTTTCCGGGACATGTCCGGCTTTTTCATTTAAAGTCGCCGTCCGGGAGGAATTTTGAAATAACTGAAAACGTCTGAGATTTCTAGCCACGCATGTGCCAGCTCCGATCGCGCATGCACAGTCGGCGCTTATCGCTCACGCGCTGTCGGATTTTATTCGCACATCATGAGCAGTCAGCATGGCCGCTCACACATGCGCGAACAAAAGCCGACCATGCATGCGCAAGTGATGAGCGCGCGAAGGGTGTTCCGGCTTGGTGTCCGTTTTTTGGAGTGGTGAATTATGGTAACTCTATTATTGGACCAAAAAGAAAGCTCTTCATACATAGGATTCGGTTTTAGGTTTTAACCTAAAAACACCAGTGAAGATAGGACAATTTGAAGCCTGAGTAATAAAGATGTTATATTGTCTATGTAGCGCACTTTCCCCCCACTCCCTGGGAGATGTGTGACTATGGTGTGTGGATGTGGTGCAATATACCTGATGGTGCCCAGGAGATCAGAGCCTCCGCTGCTGGGAACCTGGGGTGCACCTGAGTCATGCTCGGTAGCGCCTCCACCTGTATGGGATTCTATAGTGTAGAATGACCCCGTTACAGGAAACAAAAGAAATACACCATGGTATATCAGAACAGTTTTACTGGATGCAAAGGAATATGATATACAGTCTACCCACCAGGCCACGCAAGGCCGTACCTTCCCACTGAAGTCACCGTCCCCACAGTACCTAGGGGCCCTTGGGCACCCAACCAACCCAGTGTCCACAAAGTCAATACCCCCACCCAATGTGTGGTACAACACTGCCCACTATAGTGTTGTTGGTGCACGTGATACGTTGGGTACCTGCCGGGTGTGTCCACACCCGGGCGCACTGACATAGTGATGATGGGATCCACAGATCCAAGATGTCCTCCGCGAAGTCTCCGCCTGTACGTTGGGTGGGTCCCACATGGAGTGTACCACCATATGCAATGTCTCCTTGTTGCAGGTGTCTGGTCCCAGATCACCTGAAGTCAGGATACAGCCACGTCCTGGCTGGGTCCCTCACTGTGGTACTACAGCGGCAGTGTCCCTATCTATGGGCCTATCTCTGCAGCAACCACAAGCTGAGGGGAGTGGGGGCCTAGCTGGAGCCTTATGGGTCTCTGGCCTAGTGCAGGTGCCACAGACACCTGTAGACACACACCCTACACTGAAGGCATCCCAGCTCTGACTGGCGTAGCACCTAGCGTGCACAATATGTCAATCTCCATGCTGGAAATTCTGCTCACCCTATTGATTGATACTTGGCACATGACTGTAGACCCTGGAGCTGCTGGGAATTGTAGTTCCCCCATGCGGAGCCTATCTGCTGCATTGTCCGCCATCCTGCGCATGCCTGAGATCTCTGCAATGGCCGCTTGCTCTACGCATTCACGATGCATCCCACACGCTGTCGCCAACCCCAACATGGCGGCGCCCTGTAGCAGTGCACCCCGCAGGTCTCCCGCGACCCGCTCGCCCAGCAACCACCTCCCTGATCGGAGGCAAGGGGGGGTGGGGGGAAGAGCGGAGGAACCGGGGACCAGAGGGGACCTGGTTACCTCTATATCCATATATATTCCGTATGTAACTAGTTAAAATAAGTAATTTAGTATTATATTGGAAAATGATTAGCTGGCTCTGCAAAGATAAGAAGTTAAATCAGTCTGAAGACAGGCAGGTGTAGAAATGTTTTATGCGTCTTAAGAATCTATCTTGTTTTATCCCTTTCCATTTTGTATGAACCTTGATATGTTTAATGTCTTCTGAGTGCAATATTATAGGATCATGAGTTTGGAATCAAAAGTTAATTATATAGTTAGTTAGTAGTAAAATACAATACAATAGAGATTGGTTTTAAAATATTAGGAACACAGTTAATCCTCTTGTTACTTAGTGAAAGTAAATACCAGCAAAATAAAAACAATAAACTCTGATTTTAGATGGAAAAAAAAACCGATAGAGAATTTGAAACCCCACCATGAAATCCGCTGCCAATGAGCAGAGAAGGAGATTGGGAAGCCAAGTTCCGATGACTCAGACATGAAAGGTGCCGTTTGTATAATCTTGGGTTGTGCACATTAGTTAGCACTGATTATTATCTGAAACCGTTCACACCACGTACGCCAGCTTAATCATCTGCTGATAACACTTTCCTTGGTACAATAATGCAAACATTTCTAGAGATACAAACAGCAGGAAATCAAAGTAAAAGGCTGGGACTGAGCTGGGAATACCCCACCCAGAGAGAACAAGGCCAATTCTCTGCCTTATATTTACTGTCATGCATCATTTATATTTCAGCTAGTACAAAGGACATGTATGGTGTAACAAAGAGTGTATTGTGAAATATCAGGCCATACTACTGTTACTTAGAGGATGTATATCAGAATCACAGGCTTGTGGTTCTCAAATGATGCTGTGCAGATTCTTGGCGCCTTATTGGCCCTTGAGAAGTGTAACTTCCTTACAGGTCGTGATAATAGAGTTTTTTTGTAGATATAATAATAGATGTTATTAATACACATGAAGAAAAAGAAACGTATGAGAGTTTTCCAGTCTTGACAAGTTTTATAAACAGCAAGCAAGGCTATGGTGGGAGGTGGCAAGTTTAGAAAACTATATTAAATCAAAATTTATCCCAAGAGGTTTGAGACTAAACTTGTCACCTTCCCATCAGTATACAGATCAGGAATTCTTAACAAAGTGGGAGAAAATACTGAGCCACTGTTCAACTTCATTGCTGAAACTACTAACAGAATTTGAGAATGATAAACTCAAAATGACTAATGTAGAATTAACCGCACAGCTAAAGGAAGCCCACACGTGGAGAACTAACAGAGTTTATTCGGGAAAATAAATTGTAGGAAGGGATCGACAAATTTATAAAGGAGTTAAAAGAACGTAAACAACGTAAATTCGTTAGGGACAGCAAAGATTACAAGGACGGAAAAATCTATAGACCCCATCATCAATCTAAAAAATCAAGACCCAATCATCAGGATTCATCCACAGATTGGGATACTTCTAATGACGAGAGCGGATTGACTGACAGAAGGAACTTTGGAGTTCTGACACAGAGAGAATTGTTTTTTTTTAGAACAGGACCCAAGCTATCCCCCTCTTTCCAGAAAGGGGAAGACAAGATGAGGAAAGGGGGTCTGGGCTAGGAAACAGAGATATTTGGGCCTACAGAGGGAGACCCAGACGCCGTTCACGGCGACGCAGACAGTAAGTAACGAAGCCGACAGTAATCACATACAGTAGTGAACCTTTCAGACTTTATTCTCAATAACGAACAGGTTATGGCATTGAGCAAAGGACTCTCCTTCTCCCCATCCGAAGATTTCCAACTATTTGATTGGATCAAAGATACAAACTTATTTGGGAGGAAACTCCTTTTACACAAATTCTTCAAACGAAGAGAATTTAATCAATTAAGAGCTGAAGGGTTAGAACACTTTGACGAACTAGATCAAAGAAACATCAGAGATCTAGTAGCACTTCAGGGGGAGGGTTTAAGAATGCAGGGTGAAGGTCCTTTTTCCCAGCTCAAACCCAAGTCCAAATTTACACCACCTCTAGAAACTAGCTCCAATGTAGCGACTTAAATCAAACTAGTCACAAAGGACCAAGAAAAAAATGCTACCTCAGAAGACATTAAGTAATCTGGAAGAGGGGGAACGTGCTGCTCTAAAAGTACTGCAAGCCAATCAAGAAATTACAATAAAGCCCTCTGACAAAGGGGGCAATATTGTAATAAAGAATACTGTTGGCTACGTTAAAGAAAACATAAGGCTACTGTCTGACAGAGACTGTTACTCAGTCCTTAAAACTGACCCTACAACTAAGTGTACGAAAGGACTTAAAACCATCCTCGACCAAGGTTTGATTACAAAAGTACTTTCGAAAAAAAGAACATGAAGCTCTCTTAAATAGGACACCCTTCTATTCTCTACCAAAGATCTACCAGGGCAAACGCTCACCACCAGGACGGCCGAATGTCTCTGGTATTCAAAATATAACTGAGCAATCGAGCACCTATGTGGACCAAATTCTAAGGCCATTTGTAATCTTGTTACCCTCGTACCTAAGAGACACGAAGGATGTACTCAATAGATTAAATTATATAACATTTGATGATGATAATCTGCTAATTATTTTAGTTGTTGAATCTTTGTATACATCGATTATACATGAGAATGGGATTAAATCAGTTGAGTACTTTTTACAAACTAGAATCAGAGATTTTGTGAACTACAATATTCTGGTTGTCGATTTATTACGCTTTATACTCACCCATAATTTCTTTATCTTCAATGGGAAGATTTACCATCAGGTGAGAGGAATGGCAATGGGGACCACCTGTGCCCCCACCTATGCCAATTTGTATCTTGTCTGGTGGGAGGCAGTGGTGGTCTTCCAAGAGCTGTACTATCATTATACCTTGCATGTCCTTATGAGGAAACGATATATAGATGATATCTTGATCCTGTGGAGGGGCACTAGACAACTATTTGATGAGTTCATTACTAAGCTGAACACAAATACATTAACCTGTGGCTAACCTCTGAAGTTAGTGAAACATCAATAACTTTTTTGGATTTAACAATCTCACGTGCACCACTAGGGAGGATTGAAACAACTTTGCACCGTAAATACACAGCAACAAACAGTCTTTATGGGCCGATAGTCACCATCCTCGCCATCGGGTTGTGGGCATCCCAGTTGGACAGTTCCTTTGTGTTAGAAGAAACTGTTCTTCTAGCCAAGAATTCAAAAAACAGGCTGACCTGCTGAAACAGATATTTATCAGCAGGGGATACAGTAAAAGAGCAATCAGAAAGGCTTACAATAGAGCTAGGCGATCCAACTGTGGGGACCTTCTGTGTGATAAGAAGGATCAAAAAGATGACAAGCATATTGTAAGATTTATAGGCACATTTAATAACCAGTGGGGCCAGATATCACAAATCATTAACAAATACTGGCATATTCTTCTTGAAGATGAAGATCTCAGTAAAGTTCTCAACAGCCGTGCAACACTAGTGAGTAGAAGAGCTACAAATATAAAGGACACACTAGTTCACAGCCATTTTATAACACCAATTAAAGACACATGGCTATCTAATAGGCCAGTTGGGAACTTTAAGTGCAAAAATTGCAAAGCCTCTTCATTTTTCATTCCTACTAAATAATTTCATAATTGGGATGATAGCTGTAGCTATAGAATCAAGAACTTCACAAACTGCAAGACAATAGGAGTTGTCTACCAAGCAGTCTGTATCTGCAGAAGAAAGTTTATAGGTAAGACGACACGACAATTCCGCCAGAGGATTTTAGAGCACCTGGGAGATTTAAGAAATCAAAGAGATACACCTTTGGCAAACCACATACACCAGATACATCGAGGTGACACATCAGGTCTGAAATTCCTTGGCATCGAATCGGTGACATGAAATATTAGGGGTGGGGGGGGGGGGGAGACTGGGATAGAGAAATCCTGCAGAGAGAATCCAGATGGATTTATAATTTGGGGACGTTAGTCCCACAGGGACTGAATGAAGGGTTTGTTTTTTCTCCTTTCATTTAGAGAGGTCCAACTCAGTCTTCACCATAATGACATCAAATTGTAAGCCTGTTTGTTCCAATGTATTTTTACATCTAACATGCCTTTTTACTGTTACAACATCTATTCCGACTTATAGGAGTTTTTCAGCCAGTCTGGTCAATACTATTGTATAGTCTGACCTCTGGATTCTTTTAATGTTTAGCTAATACTCAACTATCTACAGTATAAATCCCTCTACTGTAATCGTATCCTCTAGATCCATTTAAATTAGAGCGCATTTATGATGTTATGGTCTGATAACGGTCATGATTGCTAAACCTCAAGGTACTATATAATTTGTTAAACACACAAGAGTCAAGATAAAGGCAACTTGGGGTGCCCCAACTCTATGGGAACAAGAGCAACAAACAGGAATAGTGGTGGGTGCTGCAAGCAGAAAAACCCTAGTCAGGGTAACTGCATGTAGAACAGAAGGGACAAAAACACAAACAGAATATACTGCTCACTAATAATAGTAGTATTGATTGTAAATATGAGTGTGCCCACAAAGGCCGAGAGTGTCATTGGGTGTATCAGATGAGCTGAGTGTAAAGTTGGTCAAACAATAGAGAGAAACGTGTATTTACACTATCTCTCTAGCTAGAAGCTCATTAATAGATGCACTCCGGGACTATTAAAACGTAACATTTATTGGGTATCATATTAAAATAAAGTCTACATGCATGAAAGTCATAAGTGTAATAGGTGTAATAAAAATAGGGTGGGAGTGAGGCAGGGGTGGTAGGGTTGTGCTAAAGGTGTATTGCCAAGTGTATACTAACCACCAAATAGGAAAGATAAGTATGCAATGTTACCGCCTAAAGACTCCTATCCATGATAGGGCAACTGTACCTCATGGGTGCCTCTGTTTGTATAGCTAAGATATCTAATACTAATAAAGGTATGACATGCAGTCACTGGCACAGCATACCGATCAAACCAACCTATGATTGCCTGACGTGGAACCAACCTGCTAAAGTAACCTACAATGATGATATCAGATGTAAAGGTTATGGCAGACCCAGATGGAGTAATAGATAAATAGTACCCTCATATATCACAAGACAGAGTAAGGTAGTAACTCCTTACCACTATAATGTATGCACAGAGGTTCCAGCGTAATCATGGGTTGGTGGTATGTGGATTGAGCCTGTGCAGGACAACAACTCTACACGTTAAATAGTAGTATGTCAATGTATAACTACTGTTGAAGATAACAATGGCGTGTAGAGTAATGTGCTCGTGTGCTGTGGAGATAGCTGCCAATGTAAATGCTGGTATGATAAACTGACAGCCCACTGTCAGCAATGCTGCAATGTGTCTAAATGCTGTCAACAACCTGAGGTAAGATGTAATATATCCACAGGGAGGTATAGCCTATGATTGCACTATATACTGTAAGTAGTAATTTGCAAAAGACAGTATAATGGTGCTAATGCTTAAATAGCAATGCACCAATGTCTATGCAAAAGTAACCATATCAGGTAGTGCTGGCCATATAAAAACGTCTAAATGTATATTGCAGCTAAAGTAATAAACATAGCAGACTATGATGCAGAGTAGTCAGCAATGGTATTTAGACAGTGCATGCAGTGAATGCACACGGCGGTGCCAAAATAAGGATCTCAAACAGCTCACAATTGCCAAGCAGCATAAGAAGCTCAAACGGCACACAAATGCCAAACTGCATGTAGTTAGCCAGTAGCAACCTCGTGGGGGATACAATTACCAATGGTACACTACTCCCCTGACTACGCCCTTGACGAATCTCCGTGTAGGAGGGAAACGCGTAGGGCGTTCGGCGTAGTGACGTCATCTGGGAGGAGACTGGGAGTAGTTTACCGTTGGTAATTGTATCCCCCACGAGGTTGCTACTGGCTAACTACATGCAGTTTGGCATTTGTGTGCCGTTTGAGCTTCTTATGCTGCTTGGCAATTGTGAGCTGTTTGAGATCCTTATTTTGGCACCGCCGTTGTCATTCACTGCATCACTGTCTAAATACCATTGCTGACTACTCTGATCATATGTCTGCTATGTTTATTACTTTAGCTGCAATATACATTTAGAGGTTTTTATATGCCAGCACTACCTGATATGTTTACTTTTGCAAGACATTGGTGCATTGCTATTAAGCATTAGCACCATTATACTGTCTTTTGCAATTACTACTACTTACAGTATATAGTGCAATCATAGGCATATACCTCCCTGTGATATAACATCTTACCTCAGGTTTGTTACACGCATTTAGACACATTGCAGCATTGCTGACATGGCTGTCGTTTATCATACCACATTTACATTGGCAGCTATCTCCACAGCACACGAGCACATTACTCTACACGCCATTGTTATCTCACGTAGTTATACATTGACATACTACTATTTAACGTAGAGTTGTTGTCCTGCACAGGCTCAATCCACATACCACCAACCCATGATTGTGCTGGAACCTCTGTGCATACATTATAGTGGTAAGGAGTTACTACCTTACTCTGTCTTGTGATATATGAGGGTACTATTTATCTATTATTCCATCTGGGTCTGCCATAACCTTTACATCTGATATCATCATTGTAGATTACTTTAGCAGGTTGGTTCCACGTCAGGCAATCATAGGTTGGTTTGATCGTATGCTGTGCCAGTGACTGCATATTATACCTGTATTAGTATTAGATCTTTAGCTAGCTATACAACAAGCCACCAATGAGGTACAGTTGACCTATAATGGTGGAGTCTTTAGGCGGTAACATTGCATACTTACCTTTCCTATTGGTGGTTAGTATACACTGGCAATACACCTTTAGCACACCCTACCACCCCCTGCCTCACTCCCACCCTATTTTTATTACACCATTTACACATTATGACTTTCATGCATGTAGACTTTATTTTAATATGATACCCAATAAATGTTACGTTTTAATAGTCCCGGAGTGCATCTATTAATGAGCTTCTAGCTAGAGAGAAAGTGTAAATACACATTTCTCTCTATTTTTTGACCAATAGAACAGAAGGAAAGCTGAGCAAACCAAATGAAATGCAATAATTTATACAGTCACAAACCATCTGGATGGTTTGTGACTGTAATCAGTCAATAAAATTAACTTTTTAGAAATTACTAGCTGATATACCCGGTGTTGCCGAAGGCAGGGAGCGGGGGCGTGAAAGGCAGGGGGGGGGGTGGCGTGAAAGGCAGGGGGGGCGTGAAGGCAGGGGGTGGCCGAAGGCAAGGGGGGGGCGTCAAAGGCAGTGGGGGGCATCAAAGGCAAGGGGGGCGTAAAGCAGGCAGGGGTGTCAAAGGCAGGGGGGCGTCAAAGCAGGGGGGGGCGTCAAAGGCAGGGGGGGGCGTCAAGCAGGGGGGGGGGGGGCGTCAAGGAAGGCAGGGGGGCGTCAAAGGCAGGGGGGCGTCAAAGGCAGGGGGGGGCGTCACACGGCAAGCAGCAGAACAAAACTTTGGTGGATTTTTGTTGTAGTTTATTTTGCCATTTCTTTTTTTTTTTTTTTTCTTTGTTTTTTTTTTCGCTTCTTTTTCAATTATCATTTTTTTTTTTTTTATTCCTTTTATTTTTGTCTCTTGTTTTTTTTTTTTTATCTCTTTTTGTTTTTGTTTTTTTCCTTTTCTTTGTTTTGATTTTTGGCTTCCCTCTTCTCCTTTCTTATTTTTTTCAGATCCCCTTCACTTTTTTTTTTCTTTTCCCACTCCGCACTCATACCCTTCTCACCCTTCCCACCCCCCCCACCCCTTGCCCCTTCCTTCCACTTCTAACTGCTATCCTATTTTTTTTTTTCCGTTTTCTTTACCCTTTTTTCTCTCCTTCCCTCCTGTTTCTGGTTTTCTCCTTTCGCCCCACTTCTGCCCCTTTCCTTTTGCCCCTTTCCTCCCTTTTTTACCTTCCTTTTTTTTTTTACGTCTATACCCTTTTTCTTCCCCTTTTTTTTTTTACTTTTCTTTTTTCTATTTTTTTTACCTACTGTTTTGTTTGTCCTTTTTTGTTTCCGTTTTCTCTTTTTTTCTTTCTTCCTCCACCCTGTCACTGTTTATTTTTTTTTTTTGGGGGGGGGGCGGCAAAGGCACGGGTACTGGGGCGTCAAAACAGGCAGGGTGGGTCTTCAAAAGTCAGGGGGGTTGGTCGTCAAAGGCAGGGAAGGGGGCGTCAAAGGCAGGATTCCTCCCCCTTCATTTCCTCTCCTCAACCTGCCAGCCTGCCGCTCTCCTCGGTCTGCCACACTGGTTCTCTTCCCCCGCCGTGGTCCTCCGCCAATCCCTGTGGCACAAAGGGAGGTATTAACTCCCTGCCGCCCTCCTCCGCTCCTCTCGGGGATGGCTTTGATTCCGTAGGATCGTTGCTCTTGGATGTGTTGTGAATGTGTGAGACGTGGTGAGAGTGGGAGAGCGGACACTCACTGACAACACCCTCTCACCCACTCACAACACACCACGGCCGTAAGCCGTCTACGTCTGGGCGCCGACCTCTTAGCACTCAGTGCCGCGAGTGAGGAAGGGGGTCCTTCCTGGAGCTGTTATCTTCGGCGCCGCAAGGCACTTCAGCCCTGCCTGGCCACTGCCCAGAAGAAGAGGTGCTCTGCTCTGGGGGGGGGGGGGGGAGTGGGAATGATTTGTATAGCGCCACACTCTACACAGCAAACGCGACCCACACTACACGCAAACCACACGGAGACACACACTCTTACACCGTAGCCCATGTTCATCCTAGGTTCTTCTCTCTTCCCTCGTCTAGACTCCGCTCTTACTTCCTCTCGTTTCTTTCCTTTTACCTTCCTCCTGGGCTCTGCTCTCCTTATGTGCCGCACAGGCGTTGCAGCTGCCTGGCCCTGCCTGTTCCCCCCCCCTCCCCCCCTTCTTTCCGCTTCTCCCGGCCCGACCCCCCATCCCCGCACTCCCCGCCCCAAGCCTTCCGACTAACCTCTCCCTGGCGTTGCTTTCTACTGTTTATCTCCTTTTCTTTCATTTTCACTTTTCTTGCCCTGGGAGGGATGGTAGTGGAGCTGCCAGTTGAGGGCATGGTGAGTGAGCCGCCGGGGAAGGGGAGAAGGTGAGTGCCGGGAGGAGATAGAGGTGAGCACCGGGGAGGATATTGATGTAGCACGGGGAGGGAGGTGAGTAGCGCCGGGGGGGGAGAGAGAGGTGAGCGGCCGGGGAGGGAAGAGAGAGGGGTGAGTGCCGGGGAAGGGAGAGAGGTGAGCCGGGGAGGGAGAGAGGTGAGCGCCGGGGAGGGAGAGATAGCTGAGCGCCAGGGGAGGGAAGAGAGCTAGCGCCGGGGTGGATACAGAGGGTGAGTGCCGGGGAGAGAGCTGAGCGCCGGGGTGGGATAGAGAGGAGAGAGAGAAGAGTGTGTGTGTGTGTGTGTGTGTGTGTGTGTGTGTGTTGTGTGTGTGTGTGGTTGTGTGTGTGTGTGGTGTGTTGTGGTGTGTGTGTGTGGCCGAGGGGGAAGAGAGTGGCAGTTGGGTGACGTCAGACCAACCAATCTGATTGGCCAGAGGCTGAGGACCAATCAGATTCACCGCAGATAGCACTAACCTTTCGATTTTATATATTAAGATTGTATTTCTTTTGATGTGCCCGGCTACCCATCTGTACTATATAATTTGTACAATCATAACAAATATAAAGGTAATATATTTAGCATCATTTAAACTATGCACTACAATGTACAAAACGGAACAGAAATTATGTTAATGGCCCCTCTTTTGATTAATTTTGCTTCTCCACCAAATTTGTGTATTTACATAAAAGGGACAAACTCTTAAGGGTATGCAGATGCAACACAAAGACAAAACATACCATCTTTATTAAGAAAACAAGTCATCATGTGCTATAATAACCAGCTTCAGATGACAGGGGTTCAATTAGTGACCGTTGCCATAGCGACCAATTACTTACTATAGAAACACTTACGTCTGCAGGACGTACTCACCTTTGGGAAAGCGCTGATAAGCGTGAAACGTGCGTCAGGTGACGTGACGGGAAGTACCTGAAGCAAGCGGACAAACGTGTTCAGCGTTAGAGGTATTCCCACACATCTCGGCTGAAGGACATCTCGGTTTACTACTTCAGCTACAAACGGATGTATTGGAATAGCTGCTAGATGTAAGTAGCAACATTTGTATCTACAAGTCACAAACAGGTTAACTACTAAATACAACCGCTGAGCTGTCTACACGCAACATGGTTGGAATGTAGCAGTTATGAAAACACAGCTATAGATGAAGGCTGGTGAGTAACAGATACAATGATATATAAATTAAGTAATAATCCCCGAAGAACAGGGCATTACTGGCCAATAATGCCCTGGCTGGAAGAGTTGAAGGCCCGAGGCGAAGCCGAGGGACTTTAACCCAGCCTGGGCATTATTGGCCAGTAATGCCCTGTTCTGAGGGGATTGTTACTATTATAGGCTAAATGTAGGCTTATTTAATTTTCATTTTTTTTATTTTCATAAGCCACTTTTGTAGTCATATTGATTTTTATCAGCATTGTCTACATTCTTATGCTTTTACTGCAAGTATATTAAAAGGAAATTGTACATACACAAAGCCCCCTCTATATATACACACACACACACACTCTGCAACCCCCCTCTATACACACAAACACACTCTGCAACCCCCCTCTATATATTCAAACAAACACACTCTGTCGTCCCCCCTACACACTTTGCAGCCCCCCTCCTCTACACCCACAAAACACACTGCAGCCCCCTCCACCCTCTACCCTCTACACTCACAAAACACACACAACACACACAGGAGCCCCCCTCTACCCCCACAAACGCACAAACACAGAAAAACGAACTGCAGCCCCCTGTAAACCCACAAAACTGCACACACACACACACACACACACATCAAAACACACACTGCAGCCCTCCTCCACCCTCTACACCCACTGACACCCACAAAACACACTGCAGACACACTCCAACAAAACAGACTGCTGCCCCCTCTACAGCCGCAAAACACACACAAGCAGCCCCCCTCTACACCCACTGCAGCCCCCTGAAAACCCACACACTGCACACACACGCCAATAAAACACTCTGCACCCCTCCTCCACCCACAAAACACACACACTGCTGCCCCCCTCTACACCAACAGAAGACACACACCCACAAAACACACACAGACACACAAACCTTTCCCCTCACTCTCCTGTGTGGCGCCCTCTGCAGGCAGAGAGGGGGAGGAGTCAGTGCCTGGATGCAGGGAGGGAGAGGAGTCAGTGCCTGGCTGCAGGCAGGGTGGGGGAGGAGTCAGTGCCTGGCTGCAGGCAGGGTGGGGGAGGAGTCAGTGCCTGGCTGCATGCAGGGTGGGGGAGGAGTCATGCCTGCCCTGCAGACACGTGGGGAGGAGTCAGTGCCTGGCTGCAGGCAAGGAGGGGGAGGAGTTTGTGCCTGGATGCAGGGTGGGGAGGAGTCAGTGCCTGGATGCAGGGAGGAGGAGTCAGTGCCTGGATGCAGGCGGGTGGGGTGGAGTCAGTGCCTGGCTGCAGTAGGAGGGGGAGGAGTCAGTGCCTGGCTGCAGGCAGGTGGGGGTGGAGTCAGTGCCTGGCTGCAGTAGGGAGGGGGAGGAGTCAGTGCCCTGGCTGCAGGTAGGGGGGGAGGAGTCAGTGCCTGGCTGCAGGCAGGGTGGGGGGTGGAGTCATGGCCTGGCTGCAGGTAGGGAGGGGAGGAGTCAGTGCCGGCTGCAGGCAGGTGGGGGTGAGTCAGTGCCTGGCTCCAGGTAGGAGGGGGAGGAGTCAGTCCGGGCTGCGGCAGGGTGGGGGAGGAGTCAGTGCCTGGCTGCGGCAGGTGGGGGAGGAGTCATGCCTGGCTGCAGGCAGGGAGGGGGGGAGTCAGTGCCTGGCTGCACAGTGTGGGGGGGGGGAGTCAGTGCCTGGCTGCACAAGGTGGGGAGGATCATGCCTGGCTGCAGGCACGGAGGGGGAGGAGTTTGTGCCTGGATGCAGGGAGGGAGAGGAGTCAGTGCCTGGCTGCTGGCAGGGTGGAGGTGGAGTCAGTGCCTGGCTGCTGGCAGGGTGGGGGGGGGGGGGGGAGTCAGTGCCTTGCTGCTGCCTCCTGTCCTCCCCTGTTCTCCCTGTCCTCCCCTGTCTGAGAGCTAATCTCACTCTTTGTGAATGAGAACTGAAAGCTGATTGGCTGAAAAACGTGACGAGGTGCCAAAAATTCCGGGCCATTACTGATTGGATAATGCCCAGAATTTTAACCAATCAGAGAGAAGGGATTTCAATAATGTCCGGAATTTACCATCTTATGCGATTGTCATAATTCCGTAAAGAATTTAAATTCCCAGTGCACCGAGCCAATTTCCAAAGCCAAAGGTCCAATCAAACCCTTGGGGCTCTTGCCTTAATCGAGCCTGCACTTCCGCTAAATGTTCCATATCATGATGGATACTTTTAGATTGGTCTTCAATCAAAGTGCAACATTGTGTTCCGACTAACTTACACACTCCGCCTTGCGTTGCCAAGAGATAATCTAACGCCATACGATTTTGCAATACTGTTGCTCTAATTTGTTACTATTCGCTACTGAGCCTTAAAATACCGTCTTTAGTATCGTTAAAAGCGGCATCTATATCGACTACTAAAAGATCTAATTTTGCATATGGGTCATATACTCCCAGGAAAGGTATTAGACCTCCTGCAGTTCTCTTGGCTGAGCTAGTGTTAATGGTTAATGCCCTCCGATTTCGTATTCTTCCCTCAGGTAGGGTAGACATTATTTGAAAAATGGGCAGGATAAATCCTAAATAGCATGGTTCTGTGTGGTCACATGGGATCAATTTTGTTGCCCATGTACCACAGAGCCAAAAATACCCATAAGGAAGGTGTATTTTAGGGGGCATACTTTATTTACCTTGTCCTCTGAACTCCTATAGAAAGGCAAATAGCAGTCGTCATATATATTGCTGGGTCTAGACTTTGTATGTGCGGTTTCATTTCCAAAACACCTGCATACTGATTCGCGGACCCTATTTCTTGCAATCCATACAAAAAGATTGGAAATCTGATGTCCAAACCATTCATATACAGGAGAATGGTATGAACATGTATAAGTTATAATACCCCTAGTTACATATTGATTACAAAAATCAATACAATTGTCTAGTTTTATTTCTACTGAGTCCCGGAGTATGTATATTTCACCTCTTTTCCGTACTGGATAATTGTACTTTAACATAACAGATGAGTGTTGACATACCTGGTGTAACACCTTTCCTGGGAAATTATGATAACATATAGCTCCTTCTTGTACTTTATGACTAAGGTGTAACTTGGCTGGCTCTTTCTTATCTTGAGTAGAATTGTTTGCTGTAACATTCCATGACAATGTATCAGAAGTGAGCATCCTAAGCTCTTTATAACTAATTGGGATTGGCACATAATGGTAGCCAAAATTTAGACTTTGTGGCCCATGCCCACAAATCCAGCATGACTCATTTGGTCTAACCATTGCTGTTTTGATATATATATTATCTTGTTCCCATGAGGTTGTATGTAACTACCTTTTGTGTCGCCCATAATAGCTTGTACAATTGAACATACAACTGATGGGTGTAACATTTATATGTGGTATGTCTCTGTGTGTTGCATATAACAGGCAGTTAGTCCACTAAATGTTTTTTAGTTTTTTTTTAATCTGTTTGTTCCTTTGCATTTGTTTGTTCATTTAATACATTTTTTGATCTTTTGTATAGCGTGCCCTACTTTGGAGTTTCTGTAAGCCCTGATCTGTGGTGCTTACAACATTCTCTTGGTTGTTATATATATCTGTAAGATTGAGAACAGAAAAGTGTAACCATGTGCATATGAATATTAGTATTCGCCTATTTAATTATCTAATTGCAACGGTTATCTACTTTGAAACATTTGCCTCGTACAACACCAATTAAGATGCAATGCACCAAAATAATAATTGCATTTACAATTAAAAAAAAATATGCATGACAGACTCTTGCACATCTTTCTTCCTCAATTGCATCTCACGTCAGTCACAGGTTCATCTATGACCTCAGGCTGATATTTCTCCGCATTCCCGTTCTCATACTGTAGCTATGTTGTAGGTCCATTGCAGCAGATCTCCATCGGACCATAGGGGTTTGATTATGGTGTTAAATGTCAGGGCATAGGCACTATTAGTTATAACTGTAGACAATTAAGATGAACTAAGGCAAGGGTGCACAAACCTGGGGGGCGCGGCGGTGCCCATAGTAACTGGTAAAACTTTTGCCTGGTCTCAGTAATTGTCAGCCGTTCCACAGGAAATTGGTTAAACTGTGATATTGTACCTTCATTGCCTGCTTGAGAATTTGGCAACATCCCAGCAGATGCAGCTCTTGTACCCGGAGATTATTCTGTAGCACGGAAATGAAGTACTGACAGGAGTTGGTAATAGAAGGGATAGCTGTTTAAATATAGATGTTTGGCTATGGTTAAGCCTGAATAAGATCTAACATTTCCAGGATAATATGAGATGTGAGATTGTAGCTGTGGAATTCCTCATAATCAGGCATCCAAAACAAACTCACTCAAAGCCTATACATTATTTACCTTCTTCTGCTGCCTCTTGGTCTATTCTGTGCCAGCCAAGCCCCCAATGTAACCCCAAGTCATCAATAACCATGCTGAAATCCACGTGTTTTGAATGATTTGTACTTGGTCCAATAAACAAAATTCCACGTGTGAGCACATTCACACGTCCCCGACAGGCCTTCAACCCTGCCCTTCCCCATTATTTCTTAGCATGCAATGCTTCCACTGCAGCCAGGGATTCTGGGTAATGACATGCAAATGAGCACAGTGGGTCACATTTACTTCTTATCCATTTTAACATGGAACTGTCTTGGTCCACATAGGCTCACAATTAAGAGGTCTTCCTAAATGAAGAAACATCTGCAAATTCTAAATTACCGTGCTGGTAAATAACAACCTAAATGTACATTGTCATTTTGGGATCGTGGTGTCACTATATCTAGATTAAAAATCCAGAAAGACTCCCGCCTGAAGAGCAAATTGTCCCTATCGCCACCGCGAAAGAGGGGAGGAACCCAGTCTATATACCCGTATTGCTGACTTTCTATCTACTGTAAGCTTTCCACAAGTCAAGTTGTCACAGTTTCAGATATTTTAGTGACAATGGATGTGACATCACTTTACGCGTATATTCTACATCGCGGATGCATGAATGCTATTAGGACAGCATTAGAGAGGGATGATAATGGCCACACTACTCTTGACTTCTTAATGACACTTCTGGAAGTAGTGTTATATAAAACCTTTACATTTTAAAGACAATTCTATCTTCATACGTAGGATACTGCAATGGGGAAGAGTTTAGACCAGTCTTTTGCAAACCTGTACATGGATCGTCACGGAACAGAATACATCTCTCAGACACATTTCTTTCAAGGTATCAAGGTGTATTTTAGATACATCGACGACATGCTCAATATTTGGCAGGGTACTGAGCAACAGACAGACTGGTAGATGTTGTCGATTATCTCAATGCACTTCCAAACACTGTCCACTTCTGCTTAGCGTGGAGCAGAATGGCTATATCGTTCCTTGAGATGGAAGTATCTGTGAAAGGACAAAATATACAGGCGTTACTATTTAGTAAACCTACTAACCATAATACACTATTACATGCTTCATCACAACACTCGTCACATGTTCTGAATTCATCACCTTTCTCTCAGTTTGTCAGGGTGGATCGGATTCTTTCTGATCCAGAGGATAAAAGGATTAAATAAGATGATACAGAAAAGACAAAGCTACTCGCATCACTGACACCTCTCGGTAGACCGAATACATTGTAAATACAGTATGGCAGGGTGTGTCATAAGGACTTGAAATAGTAACGTACACAAAATATTTGGAGGCTATTAAAGAGACTAGTGACTAGTCCCAAATTGGAGAGGTCCATTTAACAGCAAACCTGACTATCTCAACTGATAAAATGTAACCTTTGTCTAGTAAGATCTTATTAGACCAATAAAGGTTAAGTTGTATCAGTTTAAATAGTCAGGTGTGCTCTTAAGTGGACCTCTCCAATTTGGGACAAGTCTCTTTACTAGCCTCCAAATATTTTGTACAGATTAGATAAGATGAGATGAAACAATGCTTTCTGCGTAGGGGTTATACTCCCCAAAATATGAATTACTTTGGATTGGGTTACAAACCAGCACACAAATGGTCAAGGACAGATTGTTTGTTTCCCCACTAGCTTCTCTCTGGCCAGTACACATGTCAAGAGGACCGCGCTCTGGGTAGCCCTTGTGGGAATCCTCCAATGTCGTTGGACATATCGTAAAAACAAATTCGGGCTGATGATGTTTCTAGATACACCCCAGAACATTTCCTTTCTAATCCGACAGCTGGCTGCTTTAAATGCTATGGTTGTGCAATGTGTAATAGCCTGGTACAGACCGATATTTCTGCACATCCGCATAGTGGGAAAATATTTCATATACGCACCTGTATCCCCGGTGATTCCTTTTTCATAATCTACATATTGACATGCCCTTGGGGGTTACTTTATGTCGGCGAGACCAACAGAGCATCGAAGAAACGTTTTTCTGAGCATAAGTCAAAGATAGTGAAAGGTGCGGAACCAACTACACTTATTCATCATCGGGTCCAGCTTCGCCCTAATGTGTTTGCTATGCGCGTTACGGACATAGAATGGGTTCCACCCCTCTCTCACGGTGGGATAAAGACAATTTTCTCGAGGCGTGAGTGTTTCTGGATTTTTAATCTAGATACAGTGACACCACGAGGTCTCAATGACCATTTATATTTAGGTTGTTTTCAAGTATGTCCTAGGCTTAAGGCTCATGGCACATAATCACATAAACATTGAAGGGCATGGTCTTTCTGGCCACCCTGACAATCACATAAACATGGAAGGACACAGTCATTCCGGCCACCCAAGCCACATGGCACATAATCATATAAACATGGAAGGACACAGTCATTCCGGCCAACAAAAGCCACATGGCACATAATCATATAAACATGAAAGGACACGTCATTTCAGCCGCCCAAGCAAGGAATGACACCACCTTCTCCAGCACTGCCAATTAAGAGGTCAAACGCACCTCACTTAAAGGAGCCAACACTGACCGATTACGCCCACCCCAGTGTCACACTACTCATGCCGTACAATCTCCTCTAAGATTGACAATGAGAATAAGCAATGTCCATCCCTCCAACATCTTTAACCCAAGAAAACAGCAAATCAAGGGCGGGTGGGTGGGAACGTCTCTGGAGATGGGTCAGCATAAAGAGGAAGGTAAGGTGCCTTCCCTCCTCCTTAAGTAACCTTCTCCCCCCCCCCCTCAAAACCTCTTCTGAACTCACAGGCCCCCAGAGGAGGGTCCCGCACCTCCCCCCATTGGTCCAAGCCTCACTTTCCTGTGTTTTTTTTATTAAAAAACTTTTTTGAAGGGATGCACCACGCAACCCTAGCGTGCAGCTTAAGGCTCATGCGAAAGGACAAATAAATATTGTCTCATATTTGAAATTCCATTTCTTTAACAGATTGAGGTTGAAATGCTCAGTGCCCCAAGCAAAGTCATTTTATTACGCTATAAAAAAAAGCCAAAAAACCCCAAACCACCTCTTCTTCCTGCTGTTACGCAAAGCTTTACTGTAACACAACAACGGTTGTTTTCTAAAGGTATATTCCCTTCCTTATGCATTTTCAGCGGATTTAAGTGTGAACTTTCCCATGGTGCAACTGTAGACAAGGCAGCCGACAGGTAGGGTTACCAGGTGGCCAGTATTGAATCGGACTGTCCTGTATTTGGACACTCTGCTCAGTACAGAATGAGAGGTAATACTGGACAGGTAACTCTTAGGCCTGGGACATGGTGCAGGGAGCGGCGCTGGGCAGCGCTGACATACTAAGGCCTGGGACATGGTGCAGGGAGCGGCGCTGGGCAGCGCTGACGCTCATGCTCTCCTGCTCAAGTAGGAGATTTTTCGTGTCCCTGCATGAGCGTCAGCGAGCGCGCTTGTGTACAGGGTGGGAGGCAGGCCTGGAGGCGGGCCGGGAGGCAGGGCTAGGGCGCCACGTCACGGCGCCGATGTCACGAACTGCCATTGGCTTCTGGCAGTCACGTGACCGGCCCTGCGCTTTCCTGAGCGGCAAAATGTAAACTTGCCTGTCTCCTGCATTTTCACACGCCTCCGCACGCCTGCGGAAGCGTGCGGAAGCGCCATCTAAAGCTGCGCTGATAGGTATGTTTCCCCTCAGCGTGGCTCAGCGCGCCTCAGCACGGTTTTTTTGACCATGTCCGAGGCCTTAGGCTGCGTCTATACTATGGCAGGCGGAGCGGAACGGAGGGGAGGCGCACACACGCTGCAATACTCTGGCTAAAACCTGAGCTTTTTCATGGCTTTGCAGGGTATGCAGCGGCGTGATTTGGGGGCGTGGCAATGACGTTCCGGCGCGGACTTTACTTCCCTACCTCACATCCCGATCCACATCTGGGATGCAGCATCTGAAGCACTGTGCAGACAAAGCGCCACGCAGGCGTGAAACGCATTAGAGGACCTTGTCTTGTAGCGTTGGCTACTATGCATCTTTAATAAAGCAAATTTTAATTAATTTTTTCTAAGTCTAGCCTCCAGCCCTTTATTTTGCATGCAGTGCTCCTACCATCTTCTTTGTTATCTCCACTGTGCAGACAAGTTCACTTCCCCCGGTATGGAAATTAACTTTAATTTTGTGTGTGTTGTGTATGTTGTTTGTGTTGTGTGTTTACCACCGGCATACAAAAAAGAAAAATTGCGTCTCTTTGAAAATGTAATTTCACTTTGATTGGAGAAGACAGGTCACGTGATCATGCCATCGCGCAAAAAATCACTTGGCTCTGTCTCCTTCAATTTCGCGCCTTTGCCAGCTCTGTCTGACATCCTCAAAGAGGACCATAGATGTGAACGCGCCTCCCCTCCATTCCGCTCCGTCTGCCATAGTATAGACGCAGCATTAGGCCGAGTCCATAGAAGGACAGGCCGCGCTGAGCCATGCGGACGCTCCGCGCTGAGCCCCTGCATCCTCAATGAGGATGCCTTGAGAGGGGGCTCACGTGAGCGTCCGCAGGCGTGCTGAGGCGCTGGATTTTTCAGCCGACAGCCAAGCTGTTTTTCAGAGCGCTGTCGGCTGAAAACATCCAATCAGCGCGGAGCAGCGTCAACGTCACGGCGCCGTGATGTCGGTGCGTCGCGGGCGATTGGCCCAGCGACGTCACTGCACCAACTCCCTCAGTCTCCCCCCGCCTCCGATCGCGTCAGCGCGGCTCCGAACTGCTCACCCCTCTATGGCCCGGGCCTTACATGTGTAAGAGTGAGACAGGGGGGGAGAGAAATACATGGGGAGAGGGGGGGAGTAGAGGAGGGGGTGGTCGAGACTGTAGTCCTGGGAAATCTGTTGGCAGCTCTGACTGTAGATCATATAAAACATAGCCTCTTGCTACTGATCTATTAAAGGGACCAAAATACCAACGTCTCCCTGTAACTGTATCGTTACACGTTAGTTTGACTTTTTATTGCAGGCGTGGCCAACTCCATTCTGAAGCGCTACCAACAGGTCAGGTTTTCAGGATATCCCTGCTTCAGCACAGGTGGCTTAGTCAGTGGCTCAGTCTTTGACTGCTCAAGCTGTGCTGAAGCTGGGATCACCTGAAAACCTGACCTGTTGATGGTCCTTGAGGACTGGAGTTGGCCACCCTTGTTCCATTGGTTATTGCCCTAAAATGCATTAGTGCCGATTAGACACGAAAGCACAGAAACTCCCATGGACATGACAAAATAAGGGTGGCAAAGAGGGCTAGGCGGGCAGTGGGAGGGGCAGCAGGCTGGGCTGAAACCTTTATTGCAGGCAGCGGCTCCTAGGCACTTGCCTGTGTCCGCCGCCCTCCTGCTCCTTTGGAATCCCAGCGTCAAATGACGCTGTGGACGTCACGTCTCATGGTGGCGCGTTGCCATGGAAATGCGACGTCCTGAGGCATCATGACATCATGTTGCCATGGCAACGAGATGCCATGTGACATCACGTTGGTGCCGTCCGTGGCATCATTTGTCACTGGGATTCCAAAGGAGCAGGAGGGCGGCAGCGAGGAGGCTGCAGCGAGGAGGCGGCAGGACACGTACTGTAAGCGCATTCCCATTAGGCCCGACAGAGCGGTGAAAGCATACGGCGCGGACATTTTTGTCGCCCCCAAATTTTGCTGCCCTTGGCCGGATCATAATGGGCCTATTGGGAAATCTGCCACTGATTGCAGGGGTCTCCAGAGGGGCCAGATCACAAAACATGGACCAGCAGAAGGGGCACACGCTTCTTATAAAGACATTTTAGATACATTAAATAAAGGATTATGTCAACATTTTGCATTTACTACATTAACCCCTGAGTCGGAGGACGTCTGTTTGTAAGCTAACCGGAGGGATCCTGTGGCAGATTGGTGTGGAGTGTATTAACAACCTGGAAGTTTGAGGAGGAGGTTTGAAATATTGTACCAAATTCCAGATCCCAGGGTGGATAAAAGGCATTTAATTTCTAAATAACTGTGAGTACATACCTTACCAATGGTGGATTGTCAAGAGTCAGGACATTCTACCCTATGTTTTTTCCCTTTTTTCTCCCTTTGCACCTAGGTCATTCTTGCGGTATCTACCATTAACAGCTATTGTGGAGCTGTAGACCTAATTGGCAGCAGGCTGAATAGGGATAGTTAGATTGTAAGGGTTATTACCTTCATAGGCTGTGTGGTATTATTATTTTCTGAATTGAACATTATATGGTTGCGCTGTGTGTTTTCTCTTCGTTTTATCATATATTTGTGCCTAAGAAAACCTCCCCTTAACTTACAAGTGGGTTTTAGTGTCAACAATTTCACTTAGCTGCCTTAGCAACTAGTATCAAATTAGCAAGAGCAGAGGGTCCAGTGACCACAACAAGGGCCCTTGTGGGTCGCGAGTTTAAGTGCCCAGCTTTATTGGGAAGCATCGCTGGCTCCCACTGTCACAATCCCAATGTAACCAGTAGACAGGGTCTTATATCTGAGATCCCAACAGCGCTGTCTGAGACTGGTTGGAACATGTCTGCGAGTGGTTTCTCTGGCTTTGCATATAATCCCATGCTGTGCTTAAAAGCTGTGTTAACAGCGAGCCTTAGTTTATAAGGGTTCCATGGTTTTCAGGCAAAAGGTGACACGGTGTGCTCATCTGCATGTCATTTCCCAGAATCCCTTGCTGCAGTGGGAGCACTGTATGCTGGGTGATAGTGGTGAAAGGCAGGGCTACAGACCTAAGACATGTGAATGTGCTCACAAGTGATCTTTTTATTTACTGTCGTGGATCTGGCGGCTGAGGGGAGCCCTGCCAGAACTTAAAGGATCGTCCGAGTGGTCAGAGTCCTTCCTCTTCTGGGCCCACAGAAGAAACAGGTGGGCCCTCTTTCGCCTAGTTCGACAGGCTCCCTGGTCTCCCTTATCTCCCCCCACCCCTCCCACCCCACTCAATAACCTCATTGAGCACCCCCTTTCCCCATTAACTTGGGGCCCTGGGTCACATTGGTGGCACCCGATGCAGAAGGAAGCAATGCGTTTTGGGCACCTTTGTCACAGTAGGCATTTGATCCCTGTTACGTTTGTTTACACTGTGCAAGTCATGAAAAGATATTTTATGACCACTTTCATCGTTAACACTTTGCCCTCCCAGGCAATCCCACAATCTGACGTCAGTAACTAAACATTAGAGAACAACATTTCCTCCAAAATCCTGTAAGGGAGGCGGTGTGGTCGCCTGTCATAGGATGGAAATTGAGGAAATGGTCAATTGCAATGCAGTGACTCACACTTAAGTGTTATTGGATGCTGTAATTGAAATTCCTATTGCTTATTGCTCGAAGTTTATTCTATATTTTGAAGGGGATGTAAGAGTTTAGTTTTTGTAAGACATAAATAGGAGTGGCCCCAGAAATCTATGATCCGCATACACATACGGACATATACATATATATATATATATATATGCAAAAAAATATTTAATAAAATAATTTTTGACACAGACTGAGAAATGTCAGGTTAGTACACACATATATATATATATATATATATATATATCGGCGTCAAAAAATCATTTTTTATATATTTTTTTGCTACACAGAAATGGACCTTGCATGGCATACAGATGTAAATGGTATGTACTAAAATAAAAGAATATTTCTGCATGCCCCTAAAAAGGAGAAAGTGCAGTTATTAGAAATAATAGTATATTAATCATTTATTGTATAAAAGAAAACACAGAAAGCACAAACTAAACCAAAACTCGTGCAATATATAGTGTTGTGAACAAATAAACAATTAAACATATGAACAGTAATACCTTAAAAACTCACAGACAGTATATCTAATGCAGCGGTGCACAAACTGGGGGGCGGGAAATTTGTCTGGGGGGGACGCGGGCGGTTGCAGAGGTCCCTCGCTCTTCTCCGAGGCATTTAAATTAAATGCCAGGGGACCGCGTGGCCTCTGCAACCTCTACTTACTGAGGTTCAGCCAGCTTCTGGACGCGTGACCATGGCAACGCAGCGCCAATGACGCAGCGGGGTCATGTGACATCACGGTTGCCATGGTAATGTGGTGTCAAATGACACTGTGGGTCACGTGACATCATTTGACGCCGCGCAAGGGAAGGAGGTGGGGCGACCGGCAGAGCAGGCTTGGGCGCCCCTGATCTAATGTATCCCTATTAGCTGCCTGAAGGTTCAACCCCACAATGGTTGAAGAATATCTATTTTCTATAGCCTAGTTTCTATAGACCAGGGGTGGCCAACGCCAGTCCTGGCCAGGTATATGCCTGCTTCAGCACAGGTGGCTCAATTAATGGCTCAGTCCTTGACTGAGCCACTGATTGAGCCATCTATGCTGAAGCGGGGATATCCCTAATACCTGGCCTGTTGAGAACTGGAGTTTGTCAATGACTGAGCCACTGATTGAGCAACCTGTGCTGAAGCAGGGGTATCCTTAAAACTTGGCCTGTTTGTGGCCGTTGAGGACTGGAGTTGGCCGCCCCTGCTCTATAGACTAGTCATATAAATTTGCTAACCCTAGTTAAAAAAAAAAAAAATACATAATTCGTTTTCATTTAAATTATATCAATCAGGTCTTTACCCGGACTCAATGAGTCACAATTGATTTCAAACAACGCACTATGCACCATATGTACAAAGCCTCTCAGTTTATAAAGGCTTCTGCTACCTTTAAACAGTAACATTTTGTTGCATGTGATCTTGGTACAGAGTGCAGTGAAATGTAGGACGCATAGACACCGACCAATCAATATAAAAAGAAGAAACGGGGGGCTCCCGGTGACGACACACGGAACGGTCAGGTAGGCGAGGAGTATAAAAACCTTATAACTCACCTTTCCTGCCAATTTGGAACACCTGGTCCAGTCCCACCGAGTGCCTAACTAAGGCTGTTATGTCGAAACAGCGCAAGGCGACGGCACAGGGAGTCAAGAAGAACTTTTCCCCATCTCAGAGCCCTTCTGTTGTCGACATGGAGTCTCAAAATGGCGCCGGATCACGAGACGCAGCGGGGCAAACGGGTTCCCCTCCACAGAAACTCCTCTAACAAGGGAGCACTGGGAAGACTTGCTATCAGCCATGTCAGCAGAGCTACATTCCGCTTTCCAGGCTGACGCAAACGATATCAGACAAGAAATTGCGGGACTTGCTGAGAGGACAACGACTCTCGAGAACAAATTGGATGAGACCCATCACAGACAGACGGAGGCTGAAGAGGAGATAAGTCGCCTAGGGGAGGAAATCATCTTACTGAAGGAAGGAATGGAGGACCAGGAAAACAGAGAGAGGCGCCAGAATATCCGGGTGAGAAATGTTCCTGAGACGATCCTTCAAGGACACCTACGCGCCTACCTAACAGACTTATTCAATGATATACGCGGAGACCTGACCGAAAGAGATCTAGAAATAGATCGGGCACACCGAGCATTGGGGCCCAGGTCGGATGATCCTAGCAGGAGAAGAGACATCATAATAAAATTACATAGCTACTTGGTCAAGGACAAAATTATAACGGCATGCCGGGACATAGATAAAATCCTGTTCAGGAATGAACCTCTCCAAATATATAACGATTTAGCCAAAGCTACGATGAACCGTAGAAGATAACTAAAGCCACTTACCAACTTGCTCCGGGAAAAAGGCATCAAGTACCGATGGGGCTTTCCTTTTAAGCTTGTGGTGCTTAGAAGTGGGAAATTCCTAACCCTCAAGTACCCGGATGATATGGCTCCCTATGCCCAAGCTTTGGGTCTGACGCCCCCACCATCATGGACCCCTGCCCGCTCTCCGTGAGGAACGGAGAGGAATGGCGAAAGCCAGAGCCGCATCCCAGCCAGAACGCGCAGCTCAGCAAGACAAGAACAAGTGAGGCGAGTGAGGCACCCCATCTACACCTGGTTCAAGATCTTACCTGGAAAAACGGAATTCCACCTACCTTCCAGTCCCCGGTTGAGGCTTAATCCTCTTCAGAAAAACGGAAGCCCTTTTCCGGCTATGCTCCAGAGAATCCTCCTTGGCTCGCGATCACCCGCGATGATCATCTGTCGGGGGGGATTTTTATGAAGCAGCTCACCGGTTGAAGAAATTGGATGCTTCCCCCACTGTTTGCAATGATCCGTGAGGCCGCTATGTTTCCCAAGTCTGTTGCTTGCCTGTTTTGTGAGAGCTGAGGGGAGGGGGGGTTGGTGGTTGACTCACCCGAGAAGTTTAGATCTCGAGTGCTGCACTCCGCTCCTGCAGTAATACCGCAGCCGCTGAGGAATAACGCTCCCCGCCAGGCCTCCTGCGCCCATGGGAAATCGTGCCTACGATTGTAGGCGCTACTGTGTGCTCGCCCTATGTCCGCTCTCTACTGTTAGTCAGCTCAAAATAATGGACCATCGGCCCGGCAGATATATGCAGGAGAGGAAGAAAAACCGGGAGTCTGGACCCAGCGGGTGTAGGATGGTAAACAGTGAGTAAGGCACTTCGTGAGAGCCCCACCCCCCCCCCCCCCCCCCCCGAGGGGAGGGTGGACAAGGAGGAGAGGAAGCTCCTCCGTTTTGGTTTTAGTCCCAGCTGAACAAATGTGACCGGACTTTGGGTCTCTTGTCTCTGACACTAACTGTGGCTTAAAATGGTTTAATGTTTGTTTATATTCCATAAGATAGGATTGCTGAATTTTTGTTTAAATATTTCCCCCTCCTCCCCCCTCCTCCCCACCACCCTCTCCCCACCCTCCCTCTTCCCCCCCTCCCCCTCTTCCTCTCCCACCCTCACCCCGACAGATGAGAGCCAAATAAAAGAGTATATAAGGTACTAGGTATTGTGCTTAATGCTGCCTGCCTTCGCAATCCAGAGGCGCATCTAAGGAACGAAATGTTCCATGAAAAGCCTGCCTTCACTGTTACCGATGTTTTTTGTGATGTTGTTTGCTCTGTTTTAATTATTAAGATCCCCCCCCTCCCCCATACCCCCCCCCCCCCTGGTTTTTCTCATAAGATCTGGCCAGCACGGCCTATACTTTATTACAAATGTTGATGCCTGATTGTTTAAAGGTTCATGTTATAATTAAGGAATGTTGGGTTTTGACCTGTATGTGATATATTGTTCGAGAACTTGAGGATTGAAATATAATTTAAGGTTTTTTACCCTCCCCCTTCCATTTACCTCCCCCCCACACCTCCCCCCCCCCACATCTCCCCTTCCCCACCTCCCCCCCCCACATCTCTCCCTCTCTCCCCCCTCCCCCCACTCCTCCCCCCTCCCCCCCCTCCCCCTATCCTCCCCCTTCCCCCCTCCTCCTCTCCCATCCTCGCCCCGACGGTTGAGAGTCTTATAAGGGTACATATAAGGCGCTAGGTATTATGTTTAATGCTGCAGGCCTTCACAATCCAGAGGTGCACCTAAGGAACAAAATATTTCCTGAAAATCCTGCTTTCGCTGATACCAGACCTTTTTTGTGATGTTGTTTGTTCTGTTTTAATTATTAAGATCCCTCCGTCCCCCCCTTTCCCTCCCCCCCCCCTTCTCCCCCCCTCCATCTACCTCCCCCTTCCCCCCCTCCCTCCTCCCTAAGGAGTCTCCCCCTTCCTGTAATTAAGTGTGTCTCATAAGGGGGTTCGATTTGCTGAATATGTTATTGTTAAGATTGCTCGGGTCTGACATAAGATATGCTTGGATATCTGTAAAAAATGCATAAGTGACCCAAGGTGCTTTCCTTCCTCCTCCCCCCTCCCCCTCCCCATACTTTCTCCCTTTCATAGGACCTGACCAGCACAGCCAATATCCTATTAGGAATGCCGCTGCCTGGCTGTTTAAAGATTTATGTTATAATTACGGAATGTTGGGTTTTGACCTATACACAGAGTTTCGCTCGGGAAATCTAGGGTTGAAAGGTGACGTAAGGCTTGTTACCTCCCTACCTTCCATTTACAACACATGGGAAAGGTGAACTACTGATTATTTCTGAGGGTCTGGACCCTCCTGTCCCTTCCGGTCGTCGTTATCGGAGTTACCCCCAGAGGGCCTTAAGCCCTGACCACCAGTCATTAGTTAGACTGGTCGTATCTTTGTTTTCACGGTCTATTCTGGACCTGATTTTTTCACTCTTTTACCATCTGGAGCTGTCCCAGCTGGTCCTCTCTTCCCGCCCCCCCCCCCCCCTCCCCTCCCCTTCCCTTCCCACCCTCCCTGTCGGCCTCCATCCTCAACCAACCGAAACCGATCATCTCACAAATACTCCTGAAGATATCATTGGAGTTGCCTGGTATAGTCCACTATGGACGAGGAATCATGCCCTCCCTAGTGGGAAAAGGGAGGTCTTATACTTCTGGGTAACCCCTGAAATCCATGGGTAGTCAATCCGCAATTAGGGTAATCTCCCTAAATGGGAAAGGTTTACAAAATAATAGGAAACGAAGACTGGCCCTTCAAGAAATGAAAAGTCAGATGGGGATATTATATTCCTTCAGGAGACGCACTTCACAAACCAGGACCCGCCCAAAATATTTCAAAATTACTTCCCGATGGGTTTCTATTCCTCATTTAGTAGAAAAAAAAGAGGTGTGGCCATATTGATCCGGCAAGGAACCCCATTCAATCTGATTAAAACAGTTACGGACCCAGATGGTAGATTTTTAGTGGTATATGGCTCCCTAGCGGGGTCAGCAATCGCCCTGGTCAACCTATATGCGCCTAATGAGAATTAATTGGATTTTATAAAATCGGTCATGGAGGAAATTGAACCCACATATTTATCCTCACTAATAATAGGTGGGGACCTAAATATGGTCTTCAACCCTGCTGAAGACAAATCGCTTCCAGTAGGGCGCCTTCACTCTGACTCCTCCCTACGCACGGGGAAAAGACTACATGAGTTAATTAAAGAATTTTCATTAATAGACGTTTGGAGAGCCCAACATCAGGGTCAAAAAGTTAAAAAGAAGAAACACATATTGAGAATACAGTGCACTCAATGCAGTGATTTCTCTGCTTGTATCAAGAGCTGCACTTAGCTGGGTTAGAATGATCCTCTCTGGGGAGGTGAACGATGGATGCTGATCTTCCTCTCAGCCTTTCAATAGTAGTTGGCTGCATCTTAATGAAAAGATATAGAGCAGGGGTCTCAAACTACGGCCCGGGGGCCACATCAGGCCCCCCACAAGATTTTATCCGGCCTGCAGCAACTTGAAATATATATATATATTTGCTCATTATATATCATTTCCCAGTGTAAGCACGGCATCCTATCCGTGTAATTGTCACATTTCTCTTTTGTTCTGAATCATATCATGCCGATTACCCCCCAAAAGATCCAAATAAAACGTATTCATTCATTTATAAAATATATCAATATTAACAAAAGATTGTTTTTTCTTTGGCCTGCGAAAATGTGTAGAATATACGATGTGTCCCTCGTACTGAAAAGTTTGGAGACCACTGATATAGAGGAATATGCAAAGACGTGTGCAGCCGGTGCTTCAAGGGTTAATAGTATCCATATGACAACTGTGATTCTCCGCTAAGGCCACTCCAATGACCGATAAACATCTGTGGTCAGCACAGGGCTCAGCCTTTTTCCCCTTTTTCTACAGTATAGAGGAATATGGCATGATAACGTTTAATATAACATGAAAGTTTAAATCGAGATTTCAAACTCACAAGCAGTTCTTAGTAGTCTGGCATGTGAAGACGCTGAATTTTTGCGCTGAAAAGCATTGATATAAGCACAGAAATTACTGCATTGAGTGCACGGTATTCCCAATATGTTTCTTCTTGTTATATTGATTGGTCAGTCTATGCGCCTCAGAACGTTCTGCATTTCACAGCTCTAGTCATGTGTGTGTGTATACATTATGTGTATGTATACGTGTGTGTGTATACGTGTGTGTGTATGTCTACATGTGTGTGTGTGTATGTCTCCATGTGTGTGTGTACGTGTACATGTGTGTGAGTATACGTGTACATGTGTGTGTGTACGTGTCTACGTGTACATGTGTGTGTGTCTACGTGCGTGTGTGTCTACGTGTGTGTATGTGTCTACGTGTGTGTGTGTGTCTATGTGTGTGTGTGTGTATACGTGTGTGTATACGTGTGTGTGTGTGTATACGTGTGTGTGTGTGTGTGTGTGTGTGTACGTGTGTGTGTCTACGTGTGTGTGTGTCTACGTGTGCCTGTGTGTATACGTGTGTGAATACGTGTGTGTACACGTGTGTGTTTGTACGTGTGTCTACATGTGTGTGTGTATACGTGTGTCTACGTGTGTGTGTATGCGTGCGCCTACGTGTGTGTGTGTATACGTGTGTGTACGTGTGTGTGTGTGTGTGTACGTGTGTATACGTGTGTGTATATACGTGTGTATACATGTGTGTGTAAACGTGTGTCTGTGTGTATACGTGTGTCTGTGTGTATAGGTGTGTCTGTGTGTATAGGTGTGTGTGTGTATAGGTGTGTGTGTGTGTACGTGTGTCTGTGGGAGGAGGAGGAGGGGGGGAGAGCGGACGGGAGGAGGAGGAGGGGGGGGAGAGCGGACGGGAGGAGGAGGGGGGGGAGAGCGGATGGGAGGAGGAGGGGGGGAGAGTGGACAGGAGGGGGGTGGGTTGGTTAAAATTTCCGGGTCTCTCCTCTCCACTCCCCCTGTATGTTTCTCCGCTCCCCCCCTCTCTCTCCCCTCCCCCTGTATGTTTCTCCGCTCCCCCCCTCTCTCTCCCCTCCTGCCCCCCCCATGTGACACAGACACACACACACACAGTGACACACACAGTGAGAGACACACACACAGTGTCACACACACAGTGAGACACACACACAGTGAGAGACACACACACAGGGTCACAGACACACACACAGTGAGACACACACACACACAGTGAGACACACACACACAGTGACACACACACACACAGTGACACACACACACACACACACACACACACACGTCACCTCTCCTTCGGGGCGCCGCCATCTTAGGTGCCGCGTGTCCCCCCGCCGGGGAGGGAGGTGAGTGCGGGAGGGAGTAGAGCGGGAGGGAGGTGAGTGCGGGAGGGAGTAGAGCGGGAGGGAGGTGAGTGCGGGAGGGAGTGGAGCGGCTTCCGGCCGCCTCTTAGGTGCCGCGTGTGCCAACCCCCGCCAGGGAGGGAGTGGAGCGGGAGGGAATGGAGCGGCTTCCGGGCGCCTCTTAGGTGGGCGCGTGTCCCCCCGCCGGGGAGGGACTGGGAGGGAATGGAGTGGGAGGTGAGTGGAGCGGGAGGGAATGGAGTGAGAGGGAGGTGAGTGGAGCGGGAGGGAGTGGAGCGGCTTCCGGGCGCCGCCGGGGAGGGAGTGGAGCGGGAGGGAATGGAGGTGAGTGTGATGGGGGGGGGGGGAGAGGACAGAAAGAGGTTGGCTGGTGTGGGTGTGTGTGGGTGGTGAGGTGTGGGGTGTGTGTTTTTTTTTTTTTTTTGTGGACCTTTGGCCCGTCACTCCGCCTCAGGCCAATGCGAGGTGTGGGGGGCGGGCCAAGGGGGTGGTGTGAGTGTGTGAGGCCAATGAGAGGTGTGCGGGGGTGGGCGGCCCAAGGGACCAATGAGATTGCCGCTAGGGACACCGGACATCCAGGCAGGCAGGCAGGCAAACATACAGTGCTTTCACTAATATAGTATAAGATGAGGGGTGCATTCTAAAGGGAAAAGCGCCTGCTTTTTTAGAAGATTATACTAAGATAAATGTTTTAATTTTAATTTAAATGCTTAATATTGTGTTGGTGTAATTTGCACCCAGCTGGGACAATTGTTTTTTAAGTATCAAGTTTTTGTTTTATTTTTATTAAAATGAATGTTATTTGTACAACAGGGTGAGGTCTTTTTTGGAATTCCTTGACCTCTGAGACATAGGGTTCTCTATTCAATTGATTCCGTGCGCTGAAGTATATTCTCTTTTCACCTATACTTTATACACATATGGGAATTGAAGACTCCCTGATAATATACATCAGCAGCAGGCGTCATTCCTTTTATATAGTGATAACAAAACCATTACTAACATTGTTGCAAGCTCATTTAGCGCCATCTTTTTCCCTTTCTAATGCTCAGTATAGCTCTTAGAAGAAGAAATATAGGTAGCGCTAAAATAATAATAGGGAAGTTAAATAATTGAAAATCCCTAACTAATTACACTTTATGCAAATAGAGGGCGGCTGCCAAATAACACTCTGATCACCCGGTCAGAACAAACACCATAGATAACACACATAAATTTGGCACCTAGAAGTACTTGAATAAAAATAAAATGTACAACCATAGATAGATATGTGGCACAGAGTCCTTGCGGAGTCCAACAGAATGGATGATGTTAATCCGATGTGAACATGCAAAACATAAGAAAAACATGCATAGTGCAACACTGTTGGTAAACCACTAAATATTATAAAGCTGTACGGACAACTAACAATAAACTAACAGACAAACTAGGTGGAAGCCTTTCAAACACGTGATTTAAACTGAGTGTATAAAAAAAACCACTTATTAAAATAATCTTAAATGGATGAATGACACTTATATTAGAATATGAAATCTGCTATTCCTCGGCACATTTAATAAAATTCCACCTAGTTTGTCTGTTAGTTTATTGTTAGTTGTCCGTACAGCTTTATAATATTTAGTGGTTTACCAAGTGTTGCACTATGAATGTTTTTCTTTTATTTTGCATGTTCACATCGGATTAACATCATCCATTCTGTTGGACTCCGCAAGGATTCTGTGCCACATATCTATCTATGGTTGTATATTTTATTTTTATACAAGTACTTCTAGGTGCCAAATGTATGTGTGTTACCTCAAATAGCTCTTAGCTACCAGTCACCCAAACCCTTTTTGGAGGCACAAAAAGCAAGAGTGACTCATGAGCCATGGGAAGTTTAAACATCAAATCAGTTCAGGGTTCTCTGGTAATCATATGACCGGACTGCACAGTGAGTGACCCGCATGGGTCTCAATACCAAGGCAAGATTGGGATAAAACATCACCATATCTGTCACGGACAAGGAATGGCATTGAAAGCGATAGGATTTTCCCCTTGGTACAATTAGTTTTCCTGCAGTTTTGAAGTCACAGGGGAGGGAGAAGGATCATATAATGCAGGGGTGCTCAACTCCAGTCCTCGAGCCACCCCCCAACAGGTCAGGTTTTCAGGATATCACTGTTTCAACAAAGGTGGCTCAATCAGTCCCAGTTTCAGCACAGGTGGCTCAATCTGTCCCAGCAACAGCACAGGGGGCCCAATCAGAGGCTCAGTCTTTGACTGAGCCTCCTGTGCTGAAGCTGGGATATTCTGAAAACCTGCCCTGTTGGACGGGCTTGAGGACGGGAGTTGAGCACCCCTGATATAATGCATATTAAAATGTCATGACATCCTGGAGTTGACAAACTCTTGTGACAAACAATCTGTGTCAAAGGTATTTCCTCTTATTTTTATGTTTTCTTTTTTTTTTGCTGTGCAAACTGAGCCAAAGGAAACAGCAGGCAGTCATCCCAGAGCAAACATTCTCCCCTCCATGAACCCCAAAACTTATTATTAACAGAGCACCAAGATAAAGAAAAAAAACCATGGATGACAGCATGTACTGACACTTTGTGTCATCTTGTGCTTCTCATTTCAGCACCTATAATAAACAGATCAGCTGCTACCACCTGTACCTGCTTAGTATAAAGGAATCAAATTCACTGAGAGCAATTCACCTGATATAATAAGACAAGGAGCCTTTTCTAGCCACACCTTCACATCACTCTCCGCATATTAAGCAATGCACACAGCGGCACACTGCAACTGGAAATATCTTTCTTATGTGGCACGGCAGTTCGTGCAGAGCCATCTTAAGAATTTTTGGAGCCCTGGGCTAAGTGTAAATTAGGGACCCCACCCACAAAGGTCACATTTAAGAGCAAATACAGTATGCTTTTACTGAACAACATTTAAACCTTTTTGTTGAAATACTAAAAGCATAAATATGTTATTTATCTACGTGTCTCCTTCTGCTTTTATTATTTGCAAAGTCACAAATAGCAAAATCAGAAAGCAATGTAGAAGTAATAACAAATATTCAAGTCCTGGAACATTTGGGTAACACTGAACATAACATGGTCTCATTTGAAATAAATTATTAAAAAACAGATTACTTGGGTTCAACAAAGACCTTAAACTTTAGAAAGGCAGATTTTAATAAACTGAGGACTAATCTACAAGTAATACATTGGGATAATGCTTTTGCAGGGAAAAATGTAGAAGATAAATGGGCAGTCTTTAAAACATTGTTAGAAAGCACACTCATCAGTGTATAAGAAATAAGCCAAAACCAATGTGGCTAAATAAACAGGTAGGGGAGGAAATGGACAATAAGAGGAAGGCGTTTAGATTCTTTAAGTCAGAAGGGACGGAGACATCGTATCAGAATTATAAGGAATGTAACAAAAATTGCAAAAGGGCAATCAAATTAGCAAAAATGGATAATGAAAAAAGGATTGCAATAGAAAGTAAGGTCAACCCTAAAAAGTTCTTTAAGTACCTTAATAACAAAAAAATGAGAAAAGAATATATTGGACCCTTTCAGTGTGAGATGGGTAGGCAGATTATTGGAGATAAGGAAAAAGCTGAGGTATTAAACAAATTATTTGCCTCTGTGTTTACCAGGGAAGAATCAAGTTCAATAGTAGTGCAGCAGGAAGAAGTCACAACCTCCATATTAATGAACAATTGGTTAACTGAGGAAGAAGTTCATAAGCGACTTGAAAAAATTAAAGAAAATAAGGCACCTGGCCCCGATGGCATACATCCAAGAGTGCTCAAGGAGTTAAGCTCAGTAATAGCCAAACCATTATATTTAATATTCAAGGACTCCATTTCCACAGGCTCAGTACCACAAGATTGGCGTAAAGCAGATGTGGTGCCTATATTTAAAAAGGGAGCTAGATCACAACCGGGGAATTACAGACCTATAAGCCTGACTTCAATAGTGGGGAAACGTCTTGAAGGTTTAATACGGGATAATATTCAGGAATATCTAATGGAAAATAAAATTATTAGTAATAGTCAACATGGATTTATGAAGGATAGATCATGCCAAACTAACCTTATTTGTTTCTTTGAGGAGGTAAGTAGGAATTTATACCAGGGTAATGCAGTTGATGTGGTCTACTTAGATTTTGCAAGGCTTTTGATACGGTTTCACACAAGAGGTTGGTGTACAAAATAAAGCAAATTGGACTCAGTAATAATATATGCATCTGGATTGAAAACTGGTTAAAGGACAGACAACAGAGGGTTGTCATAAATGGAACTTTTTCAGGTTGGGCTAAAATCGTGAGTGGAGTACCACAGGGATCGGTACTGGGACCCCTGCTTTTTAACTTGTTTATTAATGACCTTGAGGTTGGGATCGAGAGCAAAGTCTCCATCTTTGCTGATGATACTAAATTGTGTAAGGTAATAGAATCAGAGCAGGATGTAATTTCTCTTCAGAAGGACTTGGAGAGACTGGAAACGTGGGCAGGTAAATGGCAGATGAGGTTTAATACAGATAAATGTAAGGTTATGCATTTGGGATGCAAGAATAAAAAGGCGAATTACAAATTAAATGAGGATAAATTGGGGGAATCCTTGATGGAGAAGGATTTAGGAGTGCTTGTAGACAGCAGGCTTAGCAATAGTGCCCAAAGTCATGCAGTAGCTGCAAAGGCAAACAAGATCTTATCTTGCATCAAACGGGCAATGGGTGGAAGGGAAGTAAACATTATTATGCCCCTTTACAAAGCATTAGTAAGACCACATCTTGAATATGGAGTACAATTTTGGGCACCAATCCTAAGAAAAGACATTATGGAACTAGAGAGAGTGCAGAGAAGAGCCACCAAATTAATAAAGGGGATGGACAATCTAACTTATGAGGGGAGGCTTGCTAAATTAGATTTATTTACATTAGAAAAGAGGCGTCTAAGAGGGGATATGAAAACTATATACAAATATATTCGGGGACAGTACAAGGAGTTTTCAAAAGAACTATTCATCCCACGGGCAGTACAAAGGACTCGGGGCCATCCCTTAAGGTTGGAGGAAAGGAGATTTCACCAGCAACAAAGGAAAGGGTTCTTTACAGTAAGGGCAGTTAAAATGTGGAATTCATTACCTATGGAGACTGTGATGGCAGATACAATAGATTTGTTCAAAAAAAGGTCATGGACATCTTTTTAGATAGGAAAGGTATACAGGGATATACCAAATAAGTATACATGGGAAATATGTTGATCCAGGGATTAATCCGATTGCCAATTCTTGGAGTCAAGAAGGAATTTATTTTTCCCCTTATGAGACATCATGGGATTATATGACTCTGGGGTATTTTGTTTGCCTTCCTCTGGATCAATAAGTAAGTATAGATAAAGGATATAGGGGGCTATGCACTAAGCTCAAAGGCTTTGCGATCTGATTTGGCCAAAAAGCAGGTTCATTAAAAAGTGAAGCCGGGGACGCGATGCACTAAGGCCTTGAGGCCATTTTTTTAACGTACCTGCTCAAAATAGCTCAAAACAGCCACAGCGTACGTGATGCTTTTTTCCCCCATGCTAGCGTTCTGAACCTTTCCGTACGCTAGCTGATAGAAAAAAAAGCCGCATGTAACATTCGCATGGAGATTTGCCATCTCCATGCCAGACTGTTACAGGCGATCGTACACTAAATAAATACATTTTAATAATAGTGTACATTGTCACGGTAGCTTATGACAGGCTGTAATTTACACCAAAACTATATATAAATATATATATACCTGGGTTTGAACTGGGACGAGACTTAGATATAACAAATTGTATTTATTCCTTAGGATAGGTGAACACAACAGATATGTACAAATAACAGCAAAATATAGACACTTACATAAAAGATGAAAATAATGAAAACAGTCCCATCTGGACTGGCAGTTTCATACAGCAATCAGCCCAAGACATTGCATTGCATTTCTTCTCCGCAATCAAGATGGTATAGCACAACAGGCCTGATGACATGCAGGCATGAAAACTTTGCATGAAGAACAATGAAGAACAATGAAGAACATGGATAAAAGGGTGGCTCTGACTTATATATCATTTTAACCCTTCTTTTAACCCACGGCGCCGAGCCGTCTAGCAAAAGTCCCTTTGAAGCCTTTGAAGCTCGGTTTGGACTTCCAGGGTCCAGTGTGAAAAGTTACACTTACTCTGGTTAATTTCTTTTGGTCGTTGGGCCAAGCATAAGCAATTAGCAACTTAGCCTTTGATGACCAGGCTTGTAAATTCTAGCCTTTCCTGCTCATCACAACAGGGGTTCCTCAGAACTCAACCAAAATTTCATATTTACTGCAAATCATTGCCTAACTCCCGTTCCGTAATACCTACAAGCAGATGAGACATATTAATACATCTCGTCCCACCTGACGCTCACAGAGAGACCAAACAGTACAGTGTAATATGAAAATTAATAGAGATATTAATATCTGGCATTTAGCAGCAGTTACATATACAGTGTTTAGATTCAAAAAGATATGCTAAATCCCACGAATACAAATATGTAGCTCTTAGCAGGTTCTGCCAAGGACATCTCATAGTATTCTTATATTTAATAAGGTTACTCATTTTGATTTCCTGCTGTGTGAATAACAAACGCTTACCATTCCTTGTGCCTGCTTCTCGCATAACCAACTAGGGCAGTTACCTGTTGGCTGCTTCCTGGGTCTTGCATAGCAATTAGGTAATCACTCTCTGTTGATATACACTTCCAGTGAGGAAGCTTGCATATCAAACGTGAATAGACCCATTTGGTCCTGGTACGCATTACAAAGGCAGGAAGAGGTTATTAGCATTTGGCCTGTACATTGTAAGACTGCAGAAAGGCATTTTATCAAAAATATATGTCCCCCTTATGACAAAGTTATATTTTTAATACGTGGGTACTTGGGGGGTTCCCCTGAGGCTGCACCCCAAGACTCAGGGGCTGGCTGCAAACAGGTATTTACATACTGTACACTAAAAACCCTTCTGCTTTTCACATTCAACTTCAATTAACCCTTTGAAGTCCAGATTTCCTGAAAAGACATAATACAGTGGAATTTTCTTAAACTGTAGCTCATTAACCCCTTATGACCCAGTGGGTGTGTTATGCAGGCCCTAATCCAGCAACAATACATTTACACAGGGGGATAAGCATTTTCATGTTATTTAACAAGGGTTAAGTCACAGTTCTAGGCCACAGCCCAGTTAACCCCTTGTCTCCCTGGCGAGGTTAGAGGGGGCTCTTGGGGGGTAACCCCGTTAATCCCGGGCCAAACCCTCACTATCGTCACATACATGAGCAGGGGGTCTCCGGAGCTGAACCGCATTGATTTCAGGTCCGAGGACCCCCTACTTCAGGAGATATAGGCCCCGTTATGTATTTCCCACGCTCTGATTGGCTACCGTACCATGTGAGGCCGGCCATGTTTCTTTTAATGACGTCATCTTAAAGGCAATTGAAGCAAAGCCCTTCTGATTGGCTGTGCTTTCATTCCCTTTAAGTGACGTCATCAATTTTTTTTTTGTCGGCCAAAGCACATGGTTTTCACGGCCCAATCAGGACCGTGAGAACCATGACGAAAATGTGACGTCATAGGCCTATAAAAGCCTATGTCACCTCATTTTGAAGCTAGTAGCCGTGGAGGGAACATCTCCCCTCCTAAGAAGAGAAGACGGGCGTGTCGTAAGAAGATGGAAGAAGATGGAAGAAGCCGGAGAAGACCCCAAAAGACGGAAGAAGACCCCAAAAGACCCCAAAGAAGAAAGAAGACACAGACAGTGGATTTGTTATGGTTTTTTATTTTATGGCTTACCTGTGGATTGGTTCCTGTGCTCCCGGGTCACTTGGATTTCGGTGAGTGGACATCTAATGGTGAGTAAACAAAAGAAAAGTTTATTATTTTTACTTTAACAGGTTTTTCTGATTTTTGATTCATGTATTTTATTTTTTCAGTCCCATTCAATGCCTGTGAATGTATCTATCTATATAATACATTCACGGACACTGAATGGGTGTATTGTATGTGATTTTTGTATTTAACTTCTTTGTATTTGATGCTCTATTATTGCCCCTATATGTTATGTTTATCTATCTGTATGGATAGACATACAGGGATAATAATTGATTGTTTTGCTAATGTTTATGTTCTTTTCATGTATGGCTAATGTATTTAGCAGCTTTATTTTGTCATTGTTGTGAATAATGTAATTTCTATTTAGGTAATGGCTTCTTTCTTGTAGTTAGATTAGAATGATGGTGGTTACTTTAAATTAGAATTGTTTTGGCAATGGTTTGGCTTTAGTAATTGAATAGGGAATTGTATAATTGATTTGTATTGTATTGTAATTGGTTTAGGAAATGGATTAATTGATTGCTGCTAATTGTATTGATGTTGCTATTTGATTTTCATGATGGCTTTGGTGGTTAGGGGACATTGTTCATAGTGTATTTTATTGTTACATATATTTTGCATAGTGTTACATGATGCACAGATTAATTGCATCATGTACACACTCAATGCAGTTGTGTGACATTTCATATACATTTGTTGAGCTGCTGATTTGTTGGCTTATATTTACAATAGATGCTGGATTTATTTTAACATGCAATGTGGGGATTTTAAGATTAAAAATTCTTGTTTTGATTTATGCATGTTTTATGTGTTTCATAATGGGCAAATAATATATTATCCATATCTGGATAATAGTTATTTTGCACATTATTGTACTGTATGCGTTAGGGGGGGGGGGGGTATTGGCCCCAAGGGTATGTGGGTAGGCCTCCCTTGTGGGTAGTGGGTGATGGTGGGTTAACCGCTTAATGACTGTAGCGGTTAATAACCGCTATGGTGATTAAGGGGTTAAGGGACATTACATTGGCTATTGTGATTGTTGTGCATGTTTTGCAGCACCGGAGGGGCATGGGCAGGATGAAGATGAGGATGAAGACGGCCTTCATCGTGGGTGCTTGTAAAAGGTAAGTGTAATATGTTTTTAATGTATTTATTGAATGTTATATGTATTTAAAATGGGCAAATCATTATTATCCATATATGGATAATAGTAATTTTGCCCATTAATGTATAGTATGTGTTAGGGGGTGTATTTAGTTTTAATTGTTGTTTATTATTTTTGTTGGTGCAACATTGGTACCGCAGGCTCGCGGGTACCCCGGTACTCCCGCGGGGACCCCAGGACAGCCGCGGGGACACCCGGACTCCCGCGGGGACCCCCGCACTCCCGCTGAGACCCCAGCTTGGTGAGCCGGGGACCCCCAGACACCCGCGGGGTCAGCCGGGGACACCCGTGCAACCCCCGGCCTCCCTCGGGGACCCCTGCGGGGTCAGCCGGGGACACCCGCCGGCCTGCTGTATGGGTTTTGCGCATGCAAAAATGAAAAGCAAGAATTTTTTCTAAGTCCAGATTTCTTTGCTTGTACTCTGACCTGGCGTGTTCTGATCAACGCAACTTTTGCGTTTGTTAAGGTTGCGTTGCTTAGTGCATCCCGCTTAAGGGCAGAATTTCACGCAATCAGGGCTGCGATCGAGCAAAGTTGGACTTAGAAAAAATTCCTGAAAAAAGTCACTTTTAGAGCACAAAGTGCCTGTTTACGTTGCTTAGTGCATCGGGTTGAGCAAAAAATCACGTTCGAAGAGCACTTTGCGGTCTAAAAGTGACTTAACGGAGCTTAGTGCATAGCCCCAAAGTATCTGTTGTCTAAATTTAGCATAGGTTGAACTTGATGGACGTGCGTCTTTTTTGAACCTCATCTACTACGTAACTATGTAACTATTTTATTTCGTATATCTGATCCGATTGTCATCAAGGGAAGAGATTTCGATCTCAAGAGTTGACATAAAACAAGACTTTATGTCAACTCCAGGAGGTCATTTACATTGTAATATATGCATTATGTCAGGGGTGCTCAAGCCTCTCCAACAGGTCAGGTTTTCAGGATATCCCATCTTCACAGTATATCCCAGCTTCAGCACAGGTGGCTCAATCTTTGACTGAGCCACCTGTGCTGAAGCTGGGATATCCTCAAAACCTGACCTGTGGGGGGAGGGGGGAGGGGGTAGTGGAGTTGAGAACCCCTGAAATAAGGCAACTATACTTTCAAGCTACCATTTAACCCTGAAAACAGATATCCTGTAAGAGAGCAAGGAAACAAGGAAATAATCCAACATGTATTATGTGACTGGAGCAGCAATACTACTTCCCCCCTTTTTGGTGGCTCTTTTATTCTTATTTGTATATGTAAGGCGTGTGACGATGTATGATTCAACATTCTTACCTAAGCTGGCAATCGTTTGATGCTCCAGCTATACATCTCTAAAAATCCTGATTGTGTGCCTAACATAATGGCCGCCTTTCAGCGTCAATCAATGCTTCAGTCAGTGTAAGTCAGCAGCTACAATGTATCCTTATATTAGTAAGGTAACATTATCTATTGTTACAGTTTGCAGCTCAAACTACTGAGAACATTGGACAACAAATTATCACAAACAGGAAACTGTTGCAAATATCTTGCACTGCTGGGGAGGGGGGATAAACCCTGCTATAGAAAGCAAAGGATGCTTTCAAATGACATTGAGTTGAATAAAATAAATAAAATAAAAAACAGTCCCTATTATCTAATACCACAGAACGGATTTATTTATAAAAAGACATGTCAGATTTCACACTTTGCTGCTTTAGTCACCATATCTTTGGAAGGACTTGTCAAGCTGCCTTGTCTCCTACGTAATAGTGTATTTCCTGGGACATGTCTGTGTGCAGAGTGCTGCCAACACCCCTACTCCATCCCCCAATACAAAGGTGATATCACCATTGCATAATCTTGCACCCACGTGTATTGAAGGCTGTACCAGATTAATTAAAGAATAAACTTCCATGAGATTTTTTGCTTTGATTAAAAAAAAAAGTGATTTTTTTTTTAACTACAATTTTGCAGCTGGGAGACCCTGACACATTCTATAAAGTTATAGATTGTAAGCTCACTGGAGCAGGCCTCATCTTAACTATTGTCACAGTGTAAGTTTATGTTGATATCTTATTGTTTTCATCTTCTGACCTCATTGTACTGCGCTGTGGAATACGTTGGCGCGTTACAAATGAATAGTAATAATTATATTAAAATAATAATAACCAGCCCCTTATTTACAAAGGCGAAATCGGAGCATTTCTTACTCCACTTTTTCCCACTATGTATTAACGCACAATGGCCCATGTTTACTAAGCGGTTCTATTCGATAAGACCAGGGGTGGACAACTCTAGTCCTCAAGAGCTACCATCAGGTCAGGTGTGCAAGATATCCCTGCTTCAGCACAGGTGGCTCAATCAGTGGCTCAGCCTTTGACAGGGGACTGATTGAGCCACCTGTGCTGAAGCAGGGATATCCTAAAAATCTGACCTGTTGGTGGCCCTTGAGGACTGGAGTTGGCCGCGCTTGGTCTGATCACTGCGTTTGTGCAATGTTCTCACTCCTTCACTCATCCCTCTGGTGGCAGCTTTGCAGAACAAACAGCCACAAATATGCAAACAGTGTCATTCTAGAGGTGGCTGCATGAAAGAGGCGGGCGGCGCGAAGGAAAAAGGTTAGAGACCATTACAGAGCCCCCCCCCCCGCTCTCCCCCGGCAATCAGTGAGGCCGCTGTATGCACTAGCACAAATTTTGCCACCCTAGGCCAGACCTAGCGAACCTAATGAGAAATCCGCCACTGGATGTGGGCTATTGTGTCCTATTACAGCTGAATATGTCCTATTACAGCTGAAGCATTGGTATATTGGGACTCATTAAAAGCATTTCAAACTAAGGGGCCTATGATAGTAGCCTTTATAAAAACAAATAGCCGGGCCACTTTCACCACCAGTTTTTTGAGCGTTGCTATCACGGTTTTCAGAAAGCCATGATTACCTGCGATAGCAAGATTCCCAAAACGGGCGAGTAGCCGGCGGCATGATGATCGCCTCTCTCAAAAGGCCAAATCCGGGGATTTCTTTCAGCTGCAGAGAGAGCTGCACAGAGAGATCCGCTTCTCCCTGCGCATATCTCGCCAGAGATCAAAATATTTTAATATGAATTTTAATACTAGTGTAGATGAGCAGGGGGTCTCCCAAGCAGAATCGCGTTTATTTGAGGTCCGGGGACCCCCTGCTTTCCGAGGTACAGGTCCCGTTATGGGGTGCCGGTATCTCCTATGCATTTTATGCCCACAAGTGACGTGGGACATTAACATTTTTGGCAAATGCTTGTTTTCTATTGATTGTTATTTTTTCGATTTCTATTTATTATTTGGATTAAATTGTTTTGAATTTATATGGCTGGTTTTTACTACATTTTAGGATTGGTTAGCGTTCTTAATTCATTAATGGTTTTGTTGGATAGTGTTTCAAATTAATTAATTGTTCTGTTGGTTAGTGCTTTTTTTTTTTTTTTTTTTTAATCTTTTTTTTCCCTTTATTGGAGACATACACATAAATTACATACAGAGGGCACAATCAGTTTGATACATAACGGACAGAGTATAGTGAGTCTTGACTGTAGGGTAGGCGCATGGTCTCAATAAATTCTTTAATTGATTTTTGGTAAGAAAAGCAGGGGGGAAGACTCAGGGAGGGGGACGATAGATGGGAACGACAGGGGGGGGGGGGGGGGGGGGGGGGGGGGGGGGGAAGGGGGGCGGGTTAGTCCCTCTCTTTCTCTCCATCTCTTTAGCTCTTTTGTGCTTAGTCGGTGGGTCCTAGCCGGGGCCTAGCAGGGAGGTGGGGTTCAGGAACCTGTCCAGGGCTCCCAGATATTATAGAATTGTGGCATTTTCTGTTTTAGCATGGCTGTCAGTTTGTCCATGATCATAACTGTATTTACCCTGTTGACCACGGTCCTTCTTGAGGGCGCTTTTAGGTGTTTCCAGGCTGCCGCTACCGAGCATCTTGCCGCCGTAAGTATGGCGGAAGTCAGCCTGGCCTCGGGGGCTGGGAGATCCTCTATTGGTTTACCCAGCACGTACGTCAGAGGGTCCAGGGGGACCTCTAGGCCCAGGGTGTCATCTAGCAGTTTTTGGACTCTGGTCCAGAACCGCTGTATCTCCGGACATGTCCACCATATGTGGGGCATGTCGCCCTTTTGTCCACATCCCCTCCAGCATTCGTCAGTTGCGCCGGGGAAGATCTGGCTCAGTCTGCTCGGGGTCAGGTACCATTGAAATAGTATTTTATATATATTTTCTTTTGTAACCGAGCAAATTGAGGTTTTAGGGGCTGCGTCCCAGATGTCCTCCCAATCTTCGAGGTCTAGCGGTATGCCAAGGTCTGAGCACCATTTTTGCATGTAAGCATGAGTGGGTGGGGGGAGGGAGTTTTCCAGTATGCTATAGATTGCTGTAATTAACCCTTTCTGATATGCTCTTCTTCGACAGAGCGACTCAAATTTGGTCAAGGGGGCAAATTTTGAGGTCGAGGATAGAGCTCCAAGGAAATGCCTTGTTTGTAAAAATGTGAATATGGGGAGATGGGGGGCTGACAGTTTGTTTCTGAGCTCCTGGAAGGACAGAGCTTCGTCATTCTCTAGCAGATCCGCAACCATGCTAATATTTAGGTCCTGAAATTGACCGATCTGAGCTTGGGCACATCCAGGAGGGAATGCTGGGTTCCCGAGTATGGGGATGAGTTGGGAGGGGGGTGAAGTTAGGCCATATTTCCCTCTATTTTTGGACCAGATCGACCACGTGCATTTCATTGCTCCCAGTCCGAGCTTCTGGGTGGGTTTTTCCTTGTGGTCTGGGGACCAAAGCAGTACTGGGAGAGGGACAGGGGCTACTTGATTGGTCTCTATTTCCAGCCAGCAGGCGGATTCTGGGGGGTTGTTCCACACTACTGCTTGTCTGAGTTGGACTGCGTGGTAATATCTTATCACGTCGGGCACACCTAACCCTCCTCTAGTTTTTGCAGCCATGAGCACTGACCGCGGAACTCTGGGTTTACGCTGTTTCCATATAAAGCGCATTATTTGCGTCTGTATGTTCCTGAGGTCAGCTAGTGGGATTGGGACTGGGAGAGTCTGAAAATAATACAACAGTCGGGGAAGGATATTCATTTTAGCGGAGACGATTCTGCCAAACCAGGAAATCTGGTATGTATTCCAAGCTTCTAGATCTTTCTTGATCTGGCTAAAAGGGGGGGGATAGTTAGTTTTATATAGCGAGGAGTACATTCTAGTAATTTTGATCCCTAGGTATTTTATGTGGGAGGAGTTCCATCTATATTTGTGGTTGGCTTGAAGAAGTTTCCATGTGGGTTCGGGGAGGGATATATTTAATGCTTCTGATTTGTCCATATTTATTTTGTAATCTGAAGCGAGACTAAACTGATTGAGCAGCTTTGTAGATTGGGTAGGGAGACATGTGGGGCAGCTAAGGTCAGAATGATGTCGTCCGCGAAAAGGGATATTTTATAGTCTTTGTCCGCTATGTTTATACCTAAAATATCTGGGTTCGCTCTGACTTGTGCTGCTAGCGGTTCTATTGAGAGTGCGAACAGTAGAGGGGATAGGGGGCATCCCTGTCTGGTTCCGTTTCGTATGTGGATTGGACTAGCTTGTCCGCCTGGCAGCTTTAGGTATGCAGTAGGATTCTGGTATAGTGCCCTAACCCCTTCTAGGAATGGTCCTGAGAAGCCGAATTTGATCATTGTTTGATCAAGGAAGGACCATTTGATACGATCAAATGCCTTTTCGGCGTCTAGGCTCAGGATCATGGCCTGGAGCTTGTTGAGATGCACGTGGTCAATGATGTCAATAATTTTGCGGGTGTTGTCAGAGGCCTGTCTTCCTGACACGAATCCCACTTGATCTATATGAATTAGTCGGGGGAGAATAGGGTTTAGCCTGTTTGCAAGGATCTTACTATAGAGTTTTAGGTCTGTGTTAAGCAGGGAGATTGGTCTGTTTCAGCGGGTCCCTTCCTTCCTTGTGAATGATGGCTAAATTGGCCGCTGAAATTGTGCCTGGGATCGGGGCTCCTTCTAGAAAGGAGTTGAACATCTCTAGGAGATATGGGGAGAGAGACGATTTAAATTTTTTATAATAGGCGTTTGAAAAGCCGTCGGGACCAGGAGTTTTGGCTATCTTAAGGGTGCTTATGGCTTGTGCCAGTTCTTCCTGGGAGATTGGGGTGTTTAAGGCATTGAGTTCCTCGTCGGAAAGAGAGGGAAGTTTGCAATTTGCCAGGAATCGAGATGCCGATTCCGCCTCTGCTGGGGCTTGGTTGGGAGGGTGGAGGTTATAGAGCTCCGTGTAATATCTTTCAAATTCTTGGGCAATTTCGTTATCTAGGTATGTGGTGCGACCCTCCTTATTACGGATTCTTGTGATTTGGGCTCTTGCTTTTATGCCTCTTAATTTTGATGCTAGTAGTTTGTCGGCCTTATTACCTCTATCATAAAACCTCTGATTGGTCCATTTGAGCGCTCTCTCCACTTCTTCTAATTGGGATTGCTTTAATTCAGTTCTTGCTTTGTCAAGTGTTCTGAGTATTTTTTTGGAGGGGGACGTTTTGTGTTGTTGTTCGAGGGAAATTATTTTGTCAGTCAGCGCCTTTTGTGCCTTTAGTTTAGATTTTTTCTTGTAGGATGCCAATGAGATTAGGTCGCCTCTGATTGTTGCCTTATGGGCTTCCCACAGCGTGGCTGCTGCCGAAACTGACCCTTTATTTAATGCAAAAAAAGAGGGGGGAGGTGCAGCGTGGGTTTGCAGCCTTTCTTATTTCTCCACATTTCTACTGAAGTAATATCATATAACATTTCTGTGTATATCGTTTCAAAACAGTTGCCATCATCAGCATTGTACAGAGTGCAGTCGATACAGTGGGAAGGGAAGGGGGGGGGGTTGGCAGACATAATCATAACACTTCGCCGCATCTGTGGTCTGGTACAGCCTGACAGACAGGTGGGGGGGGGGGGGGGGGGGGGGGTTCTCTCTAGGAGCTTGTACTCTCATCCCAGGGGAGGGGGCGCAAATGTGTGATTCACACCCTTGTAAACTACATTTTAACATACGTATCTTTACAAATTTAGAGCTTGTATCAACAAACTTGAGTGGCGACCTTGTCACTCTGGGGGGGTGGTAAGGGGGCAGGTGAGGGGGAAATGGGGGGGGGAAAGGGTTGGGGGAGTAGGGGGGGATGTTGGTGGGGGGGAGGGTCGGGGGGGGCAGGAGAAGGGCGAGGGAGGAGAAGAGGGGGGGGTAGTGAGGAGGGGTTGGGTTTGGAGTGGGGGGGGTAGGTGTTGGCGAGGGTTGCGAGGGGTGGGTGGAGTGTGGAGGGGGCGTTGTTGATTTCCGCTTGGGGGGGGAGGGGGGGGGAATCATGTTATCCGCAATTCGTTCTAGACGAGCTGGTCAATAGGCTGCAGTTTTGTTACATATATTTCTAGTGTGATTGTGCTTTCAATTTCGCTCTACCTTGTGGGGGGAACCAGGGGGGGGGGGAGGGGAGGGGGGTGGGGGGGAGGGGGATGGGGAGGTGCAGCGTGGGTTTGCAAATCTCTCATTCTCAACATTTCTGCAGATATGGTATCGTGTAACATTTCATATATATCGTTCCAAACAGTTGCCACTCATTTAGTGCTGACAGTGTACAGTCAATTCGGACAGGTAGGGAAAGGGGGTGGGGGTTTGGGCAGACATAATCATATATTTGCTTTGGTCTGTGGATCGTGTTTGGTTACAGCCTGACAGCCAGGTGGGAAGGGATAGCAGAATGGGGGCACTTAGTAACAGGTTTACACTTTCTGTCCTCAGCGTTGTCGCTTCAAGTTTAGGCATGAGGTCAGTGATACCCAGGGGCCTGTGGGTATTGTATAAAGCCCCTTTATACCTTGTGTCATCTTCATCGGCAAAACCTCCACACCCTGGAGCTAAGGGGCTGAGAGAGGCCTCAGCAGTGGCCCCCCCTATCTCTATGTCTTCATGTTCCCTGAGATGACAGGGGTCTGCCGAGGGGGAGAGAGAACCTTGGGTGAGGGCATGGGCGGTTACCACACATCTTACCGGGGGGGGGGGGGTATATTGTGGGGGGGGGGGGGGGTTCGTAATACGACCGGTTGCCTTGGCTGTGCGGGGAGCGACCAACGTCATAAAGGAGGAAGCGTTTCCGCTCCGGTCCTTGACTCGACCTGGTCTGGCCTTGGCTGTTGATGGGGGGGCTGACAAACGTGCGTAAGGATGGAGGATGTATAGATGTGGCTTGGGGTGTCTGAGGCTTCGTCGTTGGGAAGCCGGGGGGGTTGGTGGGGGGGGGGGGTGTTTGCGGTGGAGAGGGGGGGAGGGTTGGGGTTCGGTCGGTAACGCGCGACCTGGTTGCCTTGGTTGATGCGGGGGAAGCGTTCAATGCGGTGGCCGAAAGAGGCCAGGTATGAACACTGTGATATGGCTGGTGTGCAGGGGCTCGCCTGTCGGGGAAAGAGGGAAAGAGGGTGGGGTGGGGGGGGGGGGGGTCCAGGTGGTCTCCACATGCGGGGGCGCGAGGTGGCCTCGGCGTGGGGTGACTTCCTCGGGTTATGGAGCTAGGAACTCATTTTCCTTCGGAGCCGGAATTCGTGGACACGTGGATCAGCAAGGGCACTCTCGAGTGTTTCTGGTTGTGCGGCTCCTCTGACGGGAGGGATAGATAGTTCGGCCGCCATCTTGTGTCCGGTCCTGGAAGGGATTGAGTCAGCAGCGGTGTAGTTGGACGTCATATGGGTCTCGTGTTGTCCGGTGAGTGAGGATGAAGACAGGGAAGGTAAGATTTTATTTGGGGGTGGGAAGGTGTGAGGAGGGGGGGCGGGAACGGTGAGGAGGGGGGGGGAGGGACAAGGGAGGAGGGGGGGATGCGGCGAGGGAAGGTGAGGAGGGACGTGGTTGGACGGAAGGGCTGGAGGAAGGGAGGAGGGGGTCGGTAGCATGAGGGGTGGGGGAGGGAAGGTGAGGAGGGGGGGAGGGAAAAGGTGAGGGGGGGCGGGCGGTGTGTGGCCCCCCCCCCCCCCGTTTGTTTTTTTGGGAAGGTGCAGGTGAGGGGGGGGAGGGAGGGAATGGTGAGGATGGGGGGGAGGAGAAGGCGGGAGGGGGGGGAGGGAAGATGAGGAGGGGGGGAGGAGGTGAGGATGGAAGGGGGGGGAAGGATAAGAGAGGAGAGCGGAAGGTTAAGGAGAGTGTGTGTAGGGTTCAGATCAGGGAGAAAGAAACGTGTGGTGGGGGGGGTGGGGTTTGTGGGTGTTGTTGGTGGTGGGGGGGGGGGGGGGGAGGAGGTGGGGGAGGTGGGGGAATGGGGGGAAAGCGGTACTGCAGATCAGCTGTATCGTCATAGGGGAGAGGTAGAGATCTGAAGCATGCTGACGGCGCGATGCGGGATAGTTCAGGGGGGTGAGGGGTTGGGAGGGTTCAGGTATTCCCGCCGGTCTTAGGGCATCGATTGCTCGGACTACGGGTTTCCGCTGGTTGGCAGAGCCTTTCAGTTCGGAGGTCTCGGGGGTCTCAGGGGGGGGCCAGTCTTGTTCCGTGGGGGGCCCTCTCTTCCCCTCGTGGGGGGAGGGGCGGACACCGATAACTTAGAAAGAAAGCGGTTCGTGTCGGGCCAGGTCCGAGATAGTGTAGTAACACGGCCGGTTTCTTGGCGACAATGAGTGAGCTTGAACGGGGAATCCCATCGGTAGGTGGGATCCCTTGATTCCAGAGGAGGGGGTAGGTAAGGGGTTTCAGTCACATGCGTTTCAGGACCGTGTGGACCGGGCGTAGATCACTGTATACTTGGACGAGTGGTCGGCCCATTTTAATGATTCCCGCGCTTCCTCGCCGCAATGGCCGCCAGTTATCCTTGGTGGAGGATAAATGATACCGGACTATCACTCCGTGGGGGGGCGCATGGGTATCCGAGGGAGGGATTTCGGGCCCAGGGTCGGTGGTGAACTCTAGCGGATGAAGTTCATGCTCGGTTAGCGGTAGGGACCAGGCCAAAAGAGGCTTTAGATAGGTCTGGATGGGACTCGGCGAGACCTGACTCCGGGATCCCCGCCTGAAGCGCAGGTTCTGCCTCCTGTATCTATTTCCTAGTATCTTCAATAGAGCTTTTAGAGCGGCGATCTGTGCCCAATACGGCCATATCGTCTTCATGTTGAGTGGACATCTGACATGGTGTCTGTCGTGCTCAACTGCGTCAGTCCTCGTGGCTGAGTGCTCACGTCCGCCGTAGTGCCTTAGGACCTGGTCCAGGTCTCCATAAATATCGGGCATCACGCAGGAGTAGCTCCTTCAAAGAATCTTACCAGTTTGGGGAGGACAGGGGCATTGGCTCCGGGTTTGCCGCCTCCCGCGGCATGTTCCTGCTCCTCGACGCCATCTTGGGAGTCTGAGGACATCTCCAGCGGGCGCGGGTTAGGCTGGAAGAATTTGGACACGGGGTTCTGAACCCTCTTCGGTGGCTTCCCCGCCATGCCTGAGGTTTCGGGGGGGGGGAGGTGGGCTCTTTTGGGGGGTCACTGCGGAGTTTGGGGTGCGTTTTTTAGTCTCTTCGTGGGGAGGGTGTCGGGAGCTCTTCTCCTAACCTGCCATTCGCGGTGATGTCACCGGAAGTCTCAGTGCTTTTATTTATTTAATTTGGGTGCTTAGGTGCTTGCGTATATCTTTTATTATTGTGTATTTTTGGCCTTCATACTTTTTATTAGGGTGACCATTGATTGATACAGTGGCTTATCATGCCAATATTATATTGGTATGATGTACCACTATGCCAATCAATGGGGTAGAGGGTGGTGTGAAGATTGGAGATAAGGAGTATGGCTTAGGCTATATGAAAGCAGACTATCATCACCACCATTTTGACTCAGCAGCCATTTTGAGTGTTTGCTTGTATGTATGTGTATAGCAGATGTTTATTTGTGTATGAAAGCTGCGCTGCAGAGCATTGCTCCTGGAAAAGACCATCCCTCGTATAATTCCTACTATTCATGAAATTTGAAATAATTGCATTCTCACAGTTTTTCTAACAAACTCATCCTTGTAGTATATGGGATGAGTGAGATAACCCCTGCTTCTCTTATCTTGCAGCTACACACAAAGGGATGAGAGGTTGAATATATACAATGATTCTCTGCCATACTCTAGTGGCCCCCAACAGAGAGAATTACATTTAACCCCTTGGGGAAAAGACAATACATTTATTGACGTTTACAGATCCATAGTTAATAAATCTGGGGTAAATGAATCCTGCTGGGTGTGCGGATATATACCACATACACAAACAGCCCCTTGGGTAGGAATACCTTACACTGATGCTGAATTTACAAAAGGGATGGGATCGGTTAGGAATTAGCGGGTGGGTTGGTTCCCTGGGAGCAAGGCTAATGAATGGATTTGTCTGGGTGCTTGCAGTTCTGGTTGTTTTGTATGTATGTGTCGTGTGCAGTAAATCCCTGCTTCAAAGATGTGTAACACCCTCTACCCAGGCCATGCCACTGATCACAGATGACCCCGCAGAAGATGCAATCTCGGAAGGAAAAGTCAGTCCCCATCAAGGGAATACAGATGAAGATGACAGCAGAAAGACCAACCTGGCTGATATAATAGCCGGCAGCTCTGCGCGTTTTCAGAATGATCAAAGTCATGCAATCTTGGACCCTCCAGGCCAGCACAACATTTATGGGTTTTGTCTCAGTTATCCTTAAAAGACTATATTTTAAGAATAAAAAGGGAGGACTGTGAAGATTGCAGATAAGGTTTAGGCTATATGAAATCAGCCATTTTGAGTGTTTGCTTGTATGTATGTGTATAGCAGCTTTTTATCTGTGTATGAAATCTGCACTGCAGAGCATCGCTCCTGGCAGAGACCAACCCTCGTATAATTCCTACTTGTCATGAAATTTGAAATAATTGCATTTTCACAGTTTTTCTAACAAACTCATTCTTGTAGTATGTGGGATGAGTGAGATAGCACCCGCTTCTCTTACCTTGCAACTACACACACACAAAGGGCTGAGAGGTTGACTCCTTAAGTCAGGAGGTTATGAGGCCCAAATTCCAGGGAAATATGTAGGGTAAAGGTTAGCTTGCGAAGCATACATTTCAGCCTGAATAAGGTTTTTTGTATAAATCACTATATTTTTCTTTATCTCTAAGCCAGCCCCCTTAAGGGGCGTATTACTCATTTGAAATATATAAATTGTGATGTCAAGCATTATGTGGTCAGAGGAGAAAGCTCATTTTGAATTCTCTCTCCTGTACCTTGGTAAAATAAACTCACTGTGATATTCTGAACCCTAGACTTATTGATATTATTTCTATGCTTTCACATAATAGTTATTTATTTATTTTGCCCATTACTTTGTGTTGGGGGGAGGGTTAGCTACTAAGGCAGGGGAGCGCAAACGTTTGAAGCTGCGCCCCCCTGCCTGGCCTCCCCCGGTCTCGTGCCCCCTCTCCTACCTGCCAGCTGCGTCAAATGACACTCTGGGGTTGCGTGATGACACATGATCTGCAGCCTTATAAACCCAAGTGATTCAGAACGGCGCTAAACAACAATTACAATCATAAATGTGGTGAAAAATAATTAAAAGTGAATTGTAAGGTGAAATAGAAAGATTCTCAACCTTCACAGGGAATTTGTACAAGTTCCCTTATAGACAGTAATGGACATCCAGGGTATGAAGGGAGCAATGATTCAGGAACACCCCAAAAAAGAAATAAACAAATATGGTGCAGCAAAATCACACAATATGATGAAGCAGTGGAATCTTGGCTCATATAGATTGCCTACTTACAGCAGGTCAGTGAAGAGACAGCATAAACGGGGGACACGGTAAGTGGAAACTCAGGAGGGCTCTCACTCAGGGCAGCATTCATGGAAAACAACGAAGAGAGAACAATTGTTCCTGAGGAAGCTGACGCTAGTTCAGCGAAACGCGTAGAGCTTCAACACCGCAAGCAGTCGCTCCCGGTCTGAAGGTGAAGAATCTGCCGTGCCGTTCTGTTACCTGCCTCTCCCTCCATCCAACCGGAAGTGCGGTTCCTGACGGATGTGACGTCAGACGCCATTCAGCGCGGTCTGACTGAGGGAGTTTCGAAGCAAACGGCCAGACTACTACCTCTCCCGGTGTGAGATCTACTGCCTCAAGAAAACCTTATGTGCCCATTATTGATGTACACATTGTGAGTACATTTCTTAAAGCTTTTTAATTTATATAAATTCGTTTATTGGTCCACACCATGGTCTCTCTTCGTTGTTTTCCATGAATGCTGCCCTGAGTGAGAGCCCTCCTGAGTTTCCACTTACCGTGTCCCCCGTTTATGCTGTCTCTTCACTGACCTGCTGTAAGTAGGCAATCTATATGAGCCAAGATTCCACTGCTTCATCATATTGTGTGATTTTGCTGCACCATATTTGTTTATTTCTTTTTTGGGGTGTTCCTGAATCATCACTCCCTTCATACCCTGGATGTCCATTAAATGACCTGCAGCGTCATTTGACGCCGGTGTTGTCACGTCATCCCGCAGCGCCATTTGATGCCGCTTCCGTCACCCCGCGTCACATTCAGCATTGCCATAGAGACGCGTGTGAATCCCATTAAGTGAAGTTGCAGAGGCCTCGCGCGATTGCCGGCATTCACTTTAAATGCCTTGGGGAGGAGCGCGGGATCATGGCAACCGCCCGCGCCCCACCAGACAAATCTTCCGCACCCCAGTTTGCGCAACGCTGCGCTAAGGTAATGAAGTTGCCTGTAAATGCATTTTTATTGCATGGGATTCATGCCGGGGCCTCCAGTGCTGATATTAATGGGTATCTGCTCTGGAGATTCCCGGCATCAATACGATGCAGAAAAAATGCATTTATTTTTCTAAGTCCTGTCTCTCTCTGCAGCTTCTCCCCAGCCTCACGCCAACTTTTCCTGGCGTCAGGATTTTGGGAAAAACTCGCCATTCTAGAGCCACGAATCGCCTCGATAAGATAATCATGGCTGCTAGGATTGCACGAGTTTCAGAACCTGCCAATAAGTGGCTTATCACTCGGCGACTTTTTTTTATGATGGCTGAAAAATGTGTCGATTCATGCCTTTATCGCTCACTTATCGAGGTTTGCTCAATAGCAGTAGGCATTTTGGCAGATAAGTGCTCAATAAGTATCTTAACAAGGTTTATAGCATAGGCCCCTAAATCTGTTGTGGCCAACTCCTTTTCTAGCTACTTCTAATAAGCTATTGTAGACATTAGCATGTTGTCTTGTTGAGCCAAGAGCATCAGTAGAATTCTGATTGATATACAGTAAGTATTACACATATAAGCATGTACTGGCATCCTTTGGTTTTGGGGGGTTATAGTCCAAAGCCTTTCTGAGCCTTGGGTAATCACTATGCTATTTCCTGAGGGACCAGGATTACCAAGATTGTTTTGCAATGTAATAGATATGGGGTGGCCAATTCCAGTCCTCAAGGGCCACCAACAGTTCAGGTCTTCAGGACATCCCTGCTTCAGTACAGGTGGCTCAGTCAAAGACTGAGCGAAGCAAAGATATCCTGAAAACCTGACCTGTTGGTAGCTCTTGAGTACTGGAGTTGGCCACCCCTGTTCTAGATACGAAGCCTGAACGGTCTATTTGGATGACAAAGTTACGTTCTTTGCCAGCGTTTCCATCAACAATGTTACTTCCGCACGCGGATTACAATGGCTTTTATCAGGATTAGAAAACATATACATGTGTGAAAGAAAAGAAACATTTTGGCACCGTGTAACATTTTCAAGCAACCCTATCCAAAACATACTCTGGCCTCTGAATTGTATTCTCATTTCCTTGTACAGTATTTGGTGTTGTCTGGATCTTGACAAAATCTAAACTACTGATGCAATCATGCTGTAACACCATATAAAGTCCCTTTCAATATATACATTTCAGGACAGGTGGGTGAACTATGAACTTCAGCTTTGAAAATAAGAAACTGTTGGATGCAAACGAGGAATCCAGTCTTTTTGATAATTTATTACATAATTATTGCAGATTTAGTCCGAATAATTATTCCAGATTTAATAAATTTTAGGGGGAAAGAGTAGCAGTCCCCTGACACATCTACAGTGTTTACCCAAATTATTCCAATATTCAGGATCTAAAAACCAGCAACATGTGTATGTGAGAGGATGTGCAAAGTGATATCTTTGGCTAGGTTTCTGCATATCGCATAATGTCCTGTCGGGCATCATATGTGTACATATCACTCACCCAAACTGCACAGCACATGTAACAGTGTGAAATACTGGATTGTTTTATAAAATGAAAATCCCCCCCAAAAAAACTGATTTCACAAAAAAAACACAGAAAATCCCTAGTTATACCTTTGCCCGGTAATGTCAAAGAAAAGCTATCACTATCTTAAGGTGATCTGACAGTGTACCCTTTAGCCCCCTGTATTCAATCTGAACCTCTTCAGTGTACATCTGCGTCGTCCTAATGGCGGACAGCCTTTGGAACAGCCGAAGGGCAGCTAAAGCGTGAGTCGTTTGCTGATGTTTCATGAAGTTAAAGCTTCTCTATTTGAATCTGAAACTCACAAGCCCTTTATCCCCTGCACCCAATTTTCCAACACTATGTCCATGAAATGTCTGGGAATTGACTGTATAACCTCTGTTCATTTAATGTAACCATGTATGGTTATAACTCGGTGCCCAGGACATACTTGAAAATGAGAGGTAACTCTCAATATATTAATTCCCAGTAAAACCTTTTTGTAAATAAATAACTAAAAAAAGGAAAACCCATCACTGACAAAGATGTCAATTCAGCCCAGCTGTGAAGGCTTCATGTTCTGTTTCACTGTCTACCAGGTGTACAGTACATCTGTTGCTCTCCAATCAGGGGTCTTTGTGTTCCAGAAGAAGGATTCTTGTCTCTTTGGGGACCTCTCATCTGCACCAGCACAATACCAGCCTTGTGTGTTATCTCATACCTCCGCACCGCGCCAAGATGCATTCCTACATTGCTTCATCCATTCCAACCTGTCTTACATTTTCTGCTTCCGTGTAGAGGACACATCCATAGCTGTTTGCCAAAGGCACAAAGAGCTTGCCGCTCCATTTATTATAATTCCCCTCTATTTCCTTGTGCCACAAAGAACGTGATCATTACACTTTCAAACCTGTCTGTTGATGAGCAATTCTGATATTTGCATTGTTATCGTACAGAAAATGAACCTAACTGCTTCTTGTTCTCCCAGTGTTAAAATAGCATTGCATTGTCTTTCCTTGTGTAGGAACCATTGGTTACTGGGCATGGGTTCCATGCTTTGTTCACATGGATGCAAAGATACCTGTGATAGGGATTGTGCTGGATGCCGTTCACTGTAATTCAATAGGCGTGCAAGCTGATTCCCTGTGCTGGAGAACATTTTGATCCACTTTATTTGAATGGAGCTAAATTTTTCTCCAACATTGGGAACTGGCTTCACAACACATTGAGATGGCGTAATGGGACATGTGGTCGCGGCTGTCTCGCCGCGACCAACTCCCTGTTGGCGTTTAGCCGCAGGGGGACCTTCTGCCTCTTACCTTCAATGAGAAGGTAAGTTTTATAGTATGGGGTTAACCTAAGGGGTTTTAGTGGTATAGTAGGGGCTAACTTTAGGGAGTGTAGCGGTAAGGGCTAAGTGGTTAAGGTTTTTAGGGTAGAGGGTAGAATAAGTATTAGGGGTTATGATTAGAGAGTTTTAGGGAGAGGTTAGTGACCTACCTTAGGGGGTGGCGGTTGAGTGTCCCGGGGGCGACCTAACGGCCGACCAACTTCAGCGGTTAAACGGCCATGACCAAATGTCCTAGACCATTCAGATGGGGCCTCTGTCTCTGATTACAAGGGTTGTGTCCCAAAGTCTCCCAGCTGCAAAATGTAGACAATGTGGGTACACAGACAGCACCAGATTGATTTAAAAAATGATTTAACATCTTGTGTAGTTTTTTTTCAGCCCATTGGTCCCAATTAGCAGCCAGGAGATTGAAATAGCTTTTGTCACCAGAAAAAGTTGGCCACCTTATAAGAAACTTGCATAGTTCCCATGTGTGCAAACACGAATCTCTTTATAATCAGTGGCACAATTACTTTTAATAGCAAAATGCGTTTACCGAACCCAATGAATTGTGCACGAATACAATATACAATCACACAAAATTGCTGTGCGTTTACACTTACACACAGATTGCAGTTTCATCTTTGTTTGTTTGTTTTTGGCAATCACCTCCCATGTTTTATGTCGGGGATATAAAAAAATGGTAATGTAAGTGCTAATCCAGGGGTACTTGTTTCATGCTTTATTAAGCACAGTGCACATTTCATAGCCCCAGATAAAAACCCATAATGGACGTTCTGTTCCCTGAGGTTAACGTGAATCCACAAAGCTAATTATATCCCAGAACACCGGCCATTGTATATCTCATTAGCACAGGCTTAATTGCATGTTAAGCTAGCACTGCCTCGGGTTTACTTCACGTAACCTGAATCGCATTAAGTCGATGGTAGTAGCGTAAATGTAGCACTACTCCTATCCAGACTGAAATATAGGGTTCCCCGTCTCACCCTGAGAACCTATGTTTCAGTATCTGTATGGGAGTAATGCCCCCTTCAGGTATAACACAACACAGCTGCAGAGGTGACCTGGCATTGTCCTAATACACTCCGGTTATACTCCATGTCAGTGTATAGTGCAGCCTGGTTATACTCCATGTCAGTGCATAGTGCAGCCTGGTTATACTCCTTGTCAGTGTATAGTGCAGTCTGGTTATACGCCATGTCATTGTATAGTGCAGTCTGGTTAAACTCCATGTCAGTGTATAGTGCAGTCTGGTTATACTCCATGTCAGTGTATAGTGCAGTCTGGTTATACTCCACGTCAGTGTATAGTATGGTCAGGTTATACTCCATGTCAGTGTATAGTGCAGCCTGGTTATACTCCACATCAGTGTATAGTGCAGCCTGGTTATACTCCATGTCAGTGTATAGTGCAGCCTGGTTATACTCCACGTCAGTGTATAGTGCAGTCTGGTTATACTCCATGTCAGTGTATAGTGCAGCCTGGTTATACTCCACGTCAGTGTATAGTGCAGCCTGGTTATACTCCTTGTCAGTGTATAGTGCAGCCTGGTTATACTCCATGTCAGTGTATAGTGCAGCCTGGTTATACTCCACATCAGTGTATAGTGCAGCCTGGTTATACTCCATGTCAGTGTATAGTGCAGCCTGGTTATACGCCACGTCAGTGTATAGTGCAGTCTGGTTATACTCCATGTCAGTGTATAGTGCAGCCTGGTTATACTCCATGTCAGTGTATAGTGCAGCCTGGTTATACTCCACGTCAGTGTATAGTGCAGCCTGGTTATACTCCACGTCAGTGTATAGTGCAGCCTGGTTATACTCCACGTCAGTGTATAGTATGGTCAGGTTATACTAGGTGTAAAATCCATGTTTTGTACATCTCATAGCAGATGTGTTCTTGGAACAAGTGCCAGCCAAAACGGTGGACCACCGCTTGGCCTTTCTGCTCTTGGTAATGGATTTGGTCATTCAACATGACCACAAAGGTGTAAGGACCGCGGCTAAGCTCCGCCCTCCGGATGCGTCACGCACCGCTGACGGGGATGCGCACGAACTCCCGGTTATGCGCAAGCGCTGCACCAGTAAGGACATTATGGGTTCTCAGCCGCCTGATGTCAACACGGCGAACAATCTCGCCGGCGACGGGGTCGCACCGTGCCCCTTTCACGCGCACACCGCACACCTCATGCGTGCGCATGTCGCGCGCCGGGTAATGCTGGGATCAACCTCAGCTGTGTCTCACCTGATCTCCATCTAGGCTCATCCTATCAGCGTTCTACCTATGTGTGACATCACTGCTCCTGATGCCTTCCCATTGGCTCTTGTCCCTTTTCATGCCCAATCAGCCCTCTGCTGACTGCTGAGCATAAACCTTGGTTTGGCACTGTGCTTGCTGCACTGATCGTTGCCTGTTTCTGTGCCTTCGTTGATCTTCGTTGTGACCCCTGCTTGTACATGGACTTCTCTCTTCTATATCCCTGGACATCGGCTTGTTTTTGGACTCCTCTCTCCTCTCCTCGACCTCTGGCTATGGATCACGACCACTCTTCTCTCTCCAACCCCGAACCATGGCAAGTACCACAACCTACCTACCTACACTCTCCTACCCTGATCTGGCTACACGACCCTGACTCTGCACTCCAGACCTGTCCCCCCAGTTGTATGGCGGTGGTTAATATATACGTCCCCACCTCAGCCTCGTGGTCTAGTCCAGTTTGTGATGAGCACACGTGACACAATGGGATGTTAGCCAAAGGTTCTCCCAGGGACAAGATGTTTCTTGTGGACACCTGGTTATGTTTGGGGCTCTGTACACCATTGGCAAACCCAATGTTGAAGTGCTGGTACTGTACAGCCATTCAGCTCCCCTGTACTAGGACATGGTGGCATCATAAGTACACTATGGCAGCCGCCCTCCTCAAACAGTAGTGGGCTGCCATGCCATGTGTGCAGCCAGATTTGTGTTGCTTTCTCAGAGCTGACAAATTTCCAGGCGAAGTTCTTTTATCTCCTCAGTGCCACAGCATTGGTGACACCGGCTGAATGCTGGTGTGTCCGCATAGTAGTTTGAGGCGATGTGAAGCTGGGTGTGGGTTATGAAATGCGATCTCCTGTGTGACCTCTATGATCTGGACCTCATGGGGTTCTCTTCATGCTACGTCCTGGTCCATGTGTGTGGGTGGTGCATTGCTCTCTAGAGGAATGTCCAAGTTAGATGTCGCCTCTATGTGCTGCAGAAGCCCAGTGTCCATGCTAGGTGATACTGACATTGGGTGCCATGGTTGGGGGTAGCATGGGGCGCTTACGATCGCCATGGTGGTGTTCCACTTTGGTGCTGAGTTCTCCTTCCCAGTAGCCTTGTTCTTCCCATGACTTTTGAGATTTGGTCCTCCATTTAAGAGTTGACAGAGGAACCAATTTGGCTAATCTCCTTGTAGCGGGGGATTAGTGCTCAGATTAAGAGCAACAGAAAATTGATCAATGTAAATTAAATCTGTCAGGGAATCTCCATGCTTTGTATAATGTTCAGCGCGCTAACATTTCACAGTTGGATTGCTATGAGGCAACCATTGCATGGAGATCTACGATTGGTCAGAAGAAGCGAGTCGTCAAGATTTAGCACTTGAACAATATTTACCTCAGGGCAAACTGTCTATACCTGAGAGAGGATTACAGCTACTGAGCTGTTGTATTATGAGACATCTGTTTCTGCTCGAACTGTTCCCCAGAAAAAATGCCAAAGAAAATAAACAACGTGTTCAGCCAAAATATTATTGCAATGAAAAGAGGAAAACTAGTAGATTCCTTCGTGGTTTCAACAGTACAGTGAAAAGAGTTGGTAGCAGAGCACTACTCATGCAAAAAACGAGAGAATTGCGTAACCCAAAGTGCTTAAAAATGAAGTAGATTTATTGGATCAAAGCATGACAAGGGCTGGAGGCCCACACCGACATTTTTGCGCAAACAGGGCGCATTATCAAGGCTTAAACCAGCACATACTCAACTGAGATTTTTGAACCCTCCAAATGCGCTGTGACTGCCAATCTGCGCTGGAGCAGGAGAAACTCCCCAAAGCGTCAGACGTATGACGTCAGCATGACAAGCGAAACATGTCGGTGTGGGCCTCCAGCCCTTGTCAAGCTTTGATCCAATAAATCTACTTCATTTTTAACCACTTTGGGTTGCGCAATTCTCTCGTTCTTTGCATGAGTAGTGCTCTGCCACCACCTCCTTTCATCGTATTTACTCTCACAGCGGATCTGCACACAGTACCTGAGGACATCTGGACATCGATTTGGACTTCATTGCATTACGTGAGTCCTTTGATATTCTTCAATCAAGCTTAAAAAGTGTTTTTTTTACCCTTTCATTTACACACGCCATCAATTTTCTGGACACAGGGTTGTGTTTAAGTCTCCACTATTGCAGGTGGGAGTTATTCCAGTTAGGTGTGTTGTTATGGAACATTTACCAGCTTTATTGTATATACTTGTTACTTTAAAGATACCATGCTTTGAACTCATTAAGCGATTTTTGGTCTGTTAAGCTTTCTTTGAGCATCCCACAGTCTATATCCAATATCAACAGTACGGTGAAAAGGTTTCTCCAGTGGCAGATTTCCCATTAGGACCGATAGAAAGGCAAAATTTGGTGGGCGGCATACATTGATGCATGCGCGGCCAGCAAGTGCCTATTGCATATGCACGGCCGACAACGTGACATCACACGGCGTCACGTTGCCATTGCAACAGGACGGCATGGTGTCAAATTACGCTAAAGGAGGAAGGTGGTACCAGGTGAGTGCCTACGGGCAGCATTTTTTTTCAATATCTGCCACAGGGTTTCTCTGTATGCCGTCCGGTATGCCAATGTTACCGGGAGAGAAAAGTCGCTCGTCCACAATGCAAAGCGCAAAGCACGCAGGTGCACTTATATTTTCAGTTGGTAAATGTATTACATGTAATGTGCCATTTCATATTGCAGCTGTTTCAGTCACCTTACTATAAAGTACATTTGCACTAGTAACGTGGCGTGATTGTTTTTGATGGCGGTTTTATTCTTTAGGCATATTATAAAGATTGTGGAATAGTTAATCCATGAAAATGATAAGCGTTGCGTTGTGGAACTTTGTCTTCCTTTCAACATGGCTTTCTCTACCAGAACATGCTCACATGCCTCTTCCGTGAGCAGCATTTCATATTTTTACAGACGTAACCCGTGAGATCTGTATTTCCAGTAAAAGAAATAAACCCTTCATTACTCACGTAGTCATGTTTCACAGTATTTTAATGGGTGAGCGTAAAGTTGCTATTTTGTGTTTTACTTCCAGCACTGGTCGGCCAACGATAGCAGTTAAAAAAAAGGTAAGAGTAGAAACCTTTCACTTTATTCTGTGACCACCTTCATTCTTCTCTCCCACCTTTACGTGCCTAGGTAACGGTTGAGCTGCCAGTTAGAATAGCTTCTGAATATAAGGGCAATCAGCGTGACAGGATTTCAGTAGGTGCGTGAGAGCTTTCTTCCCTACTTGTTAGTGTGACCCTTCTTACCTGGCTCTAAAGATCACATCAGATTAGTTGGGTACAATGGCAGTGTTCAGTTTCTCAGGTCTTTGCAGGGTGCTGGGTAGGTGCAGGCCGGGCGTGGATGAAAGAATAAGAAAAATCTGGGCGCTGTTAGAAATCCATTGATTATATTAAAATGTATGAATGAGAACTTATATCAAGACAATTGCATGAGAATATGTTGTAAGATTTGGAATTCATATGTAGCCACAAAAAACTGAATTCTATTGAAGGCTTTATTCTTAACATATGTTAGAGGTTGGCTTAAGGATATGATTTCAATGGCTGATCAGGCTGCGGTATTGGCAACCCTATCAGGACAGTGGCGGTCAGGCTGCAGTATTGGCAACCCTATCAGGACAGTGGCGGTCAGGCTGCAGTATTGGCAACCGTATGAGGACAGTGATGGTCAGGCGTATTTGTAACCCTATGAGGACCGTGGCAGTCAGGATGAGGTATTGGTAACCCTATGAGAATGGTTATGGTAAGGCTGTGGTTGGGGCAACTCAAGGAGACCAGGACAATTTGCATCTCTCTCCCAAAAACTTAGGTTTCCTGTTCCTTTAACAGGCACTAGCTTAGAAGGGGCACGTTACTAACTGAAAAACAATAAAGGCTGACAGGACACATCTTTATACATTTTCCTAAACACACAAACCTATGTACAGGATTCACAGTGAAGACCAGTCAGAACTCTGAAGAACCTGATTCTGGAACATAAGGAATAGCTATATAAATATATATATATACCCTTACATTAATATCATACTTGGTGGGGAGGGGAGTAACCCGAGTGAGCCTACACAGTTGACCCGCTACGGCAATCAACCCTTTACAGAAACCTGTAGTCCTCTAAGTGAGGGCTACATTAGTAATGGATCTTTGTCCTTAAATTAAACAGGATGCACCCCCACGATTAGGAATGTAAACAAACAAAAGAGAATGGCTTGGTTGGACAGTGGGGAAAAAGATTAAAGAAATCATCTTCACTGCTGAAACTTCAGTGGCCTTGAGAGGTTCTCTAGAATGGTGTTCAGGAACCGTGGGGAGCAATCTCACGCCAAGGAGTTGGCCCCTTTGTTATTTTTGAAGGTACTGCACTGCATGCGTTTCACACTCTATTAATGAGGTTATACCGTACATTTTTCTGCTGTTTTGTAACCGTGAACTCAAGGTTGTGTACACAAATTGATAATCATTAAACAAGTTTTGAAGAAGCAATCCTAGGTCCACGTTATGGCTGCTTTTCACCACTCCCGAGCCCTGCGGGCCAATAGAAAGCCGTGACATCACCTGGTGCGGCTTCCTATTGGCCCATGTGTCGCAGGAGCTTTAAACTGCAGAAAACGGCAGAGATACTGGAACACCCTCCAGAGGTAAGTACAGTATCTCTGGAAGGAGGGGGTCCTGGGAGCTGAAATTAATGGGGTCCCGCTCTGGAGACCCCCTGCTTCAATCCTGCATTAAAAAGTAAAATATATATATATATTTAAAGGATTTGGATTGCTCCTTTTAATATTTGTTACATTTTTCCCCACACGCATAATGGACTAGAACTATTTCCAGGCTGTCATCATCACTCAGGCTTCAGCACGCTACACGGCTGAACATTTCCCATTTCTTCATGGTTTGTTACAGGACAATAACCCCAGACACAGTGTATCAGCAGGGTCCATGCAGGAGAAGGGAATTTCATTAGTCACGTACACCCTCTCGAGTCTCCTGACAAGATTTCCATAGAAATGGCATGGGCCTCTCCTAAGCACGGCATAAGGTGCATTGCAAAACTGAAATATAAAGAGAAGCTTTTGAGAGCCACCCATTGGCATTTGGAGGAATGCTTAATTAAATATTTAATTTAATGATTACATCAACCTTCCGTACACACAGGGATGCCATGTGTGCAGTATTGAACCGAACTGTCTTGTATTTGGACAGTGTCCAGTAAAAAAATTAGAAGTAATACTGGACATGTATGTGTATGCCGGTACTACCTCTCTGGACATAGTGACCTGACTGGCCTGAGGGCCGCGGGATTTTCCTGAGCAGGAAGAGAGCAGAGTGATTTCTAGGAGACAGCTTCCTCCATCCGGATTGGCTGCTGCTGGGTAATGCAGCCAATCAGGAGGAGGTGTCAGCTAAGGAGAGAAGGAAACAGCATGGAGCGGTGAGAGTGTGTGTGTGTGTGTGTCTCGAGCATGTTGCACCTTTCACCATTGTACCCAGTATTTTTGGAGACGCCACCTGGCCACTCTATGTACTGTACAAGGTGTTACCTGTCATTGCTGAAAGAAATGGCATGGCTACTGGAATGGTAATATTGCTGATCCCTCCAAAAACATTGCAGCATTTAGCCAGACAGGATACAACAGGGTTTGTTGTTTTGATGAATATGGTGCCGTTTTTTATTTTTGCCCCACTTTTGAAGCCGGGAGACTTTGATACATAGCCCCTGTAACGTAAAGTAGTTTGCGCATGCGTATACAGTAGGAAGAGCACTTTGCGCAGGCTTTGAACATGTATTCATTATACTAGTACAAAAGAGTGGGAGAGGAGGAAATGAAAGGAGCTCAGCGGCTGATATTAAGGCTGTTGAGTTTCTGCTACTGTGGGGGTTGAGACGAAGTGAAAGTGATAACAGATTACAATCAACATGTCAAAAAATATTTCCAGCAATGTTTACGGGGTGGAAAGATGAACGAATAAAGATATGAAGAGGAGGGCGCAACAGGCTTAAGCAAACAAATTTAATAGCCAAGAAAAATCTGACATTTCGGTTGCGGCATACGGACGGGGCGCCCGGCACCTCGCCCATTTTAGCTACAATTCCCCTGTAAGCCCTGTTTTGGTGAGTTATAGCTCTTTTGTGTGTTGTGCTATGGCTGCTGGCTCTAGGTGGAATAAATATATTGTATTTGACTCCTTTGTCCTATCTGGTGCCTAGATCCAGGTGAATTGTCCTGGTCTCCCGTGACAGTAATCACCTCCCAAACAACTATGGACTGGGAGATCTTCTCACCGAGACCCAATGGCAGACCTCACAGATAAAAATGAGAACTTATTCAACAATGACGCAACAATGTCCGAATTAACAGACTCTTAAGAGTCGTTTACCCAGGTTGACCAAGCTCCTACTGCCCTAGAGGAGACCAGAGCTCCTGACCCTGGATCAGGTGCACACAGTGGACAAACTAGAGACTTGGAACTGCAAGGCCAATTGGGATGTTTGAGATACTAAGATGGCGCAACATACGGTACAAGCAGGGAAACCCTTTTCGTCTGATGGTCACAAAAAATGGAATGACGGGGACGGCGTGGACACTGGAGTAGTGAGAGCACCTACTTGGCAGGCTGTGACTGTACAGTGGGCCTCAGAGATCGATGTGGCTGGTCTTTCCCGATGGGGGTCCCATCAGTCCCCTAAATGAGGAACAAGACCAGCACGGCTGAGGAGAAGGTCTTCGGCCCTTCATGATTGAGACGGAATGACCAGAGTAGTCCCTCCAGGCATCTACGTGGGTTCCAGATATGGACATATATACATAATTCCACTTGATTCTGAGTCCGGTCCCATCTAGACATATTTTGGTTTACACAGCCAGAAGGGAGTGGGGAATGGAATCAAAACCCCTGTGGGACTTTCCCCCACAGTGCATGTTCCCGGCTCACCTACAAGTTCTTGTCATAAAGCAAAAGGTTTCATTCCATTTTGTTCCAAGCCCTAGTTTCCCCAAACCAAGTTTAGGCTTAATTTGTTTAACATGTTAGTCCCCCCATTCTCTCTCACAATAGGGGTTTTCAGTGTGGCCAGACCACCAGTGCCCCATGGCAATGCAAGGATGGACCCTGTCCCATCGAGGCCCTGTTACAGCACAGTTCACTCAGATAGCAGTAGGTTGATTCAATGTATAGCCCCATAGGTGTTCCCACACAGGCAAGTCTCATCACCATGGGTCCGCCTTTTCCCCAAACCCCTTAGGCTTTAACAAGCTACTACAAGTGCCTGCCACCCAGAAATGTTCCCGGTATAGGTACATGAACGGGCTTGTACCACTTTTCTAATGAATGGTTATGTATGTTGATGTTGTTGTTACTCAGCTTTTTTCCATGTTCTGTATTGTTTATCCCAGTTCTCGATACAGTACACCTCTGATTTACAGAGGGCTCCTACGTGATGGTTTACCTGAGGAATTCCCACATTCCCCAGGCTCTCAGCAGGGCACATAAAACAACACTTGCTCACCTATGTAACTCTAATTGTGTCATGCCTACAGTACCTTAAAGTTTATGAGGCCTATTCTAGTAGCTAATTTACATTACAACATACACAGACTTAGTAAGCTCAAATCCCAAACCCACTGCATTGTATGTGTGTGTATATATGTGTGTGTGTATGTGTACGTATATATATTTGTGTCTTTTGGAGTGCTATAGGACCTTATGTATACAACAAGAGACAAAAAGGCCCCAATTCTTCATCCAACTTGACAAATCATTTAGTACATTAATATGTATTATATCTGTATTTTCATTCTTCACAGATATTGGTCATTTAGTCCAAAACTTTGGCCCAAATATTTGAAGCATACAACCACATCACGGTATGCCCATTTTAGTAGGTCCTACACTACCAATATTGTATGTGTATATATATATATATCCAGTGTTCGACAATCCTATACATTTACTCGCCCGGGGCGGGTGGATTTAACCCCCAGGCGAGTAACTATTGGCCCAAGCAGCACACGTGTTTTGTTTTTTAAATTTTCCCTGCTCGCGCTGAAATTTCCCTGCTCGCGCTGGCTGAAAAAAAAAAAAAACTCCCCCTACCTGACAGATGATTGGCGCGCGCTCCCAGGCTTTGTGGGCGCGCGGCCAGGCTCTATATGAGCCAGCCCCCAACGAGCGGCCATTTTTTTCCCATGGAGGATGGAGGACACAGTAAGTATTATCTGTGCCTTCCTCCACCTCCCTCCCCTCTCCGGTGCTCCTGCTGCCCGCAGTTATGGTGATGGGAGCGGGGGATGCCCCCTCATGTCCCCGTTCCCCCCCCCCTGCTTCCCCCCTGTTTCCGTGTCAGAGAGCGCGGCGGGTGATGGGAGCGGGGGATGCCCCCTCATGTCCCTGTTCCCCCCCCCCCTCGGGCTGCGGGTTACTGACTCCTGCCTCTCCTCGGGCTGCGGGTTACTGACTCCTGCCTCTCCTCGGGATGTGGGTTATTGACTCCTGCCTCTCCTCGGCTGCAGGTTACTGACTCCTGCCTCTCCTCGGCTGCAGGTTACTGATTCCTGCCTCTCCTCGGGCTGCGGGTTACTGACTCTCTTCAGGTTGCGGGTTTGCGGCACTCATTGGTCCAGCAGTAAGGAAGGAGACAACTGTTACATCTGCCCCTAATCTGGACCCATAAATGAGAGATTCAGTCATGCACACTTTAAATAATATATCACGGGCAATATACTTGCAATTAAAGGTACCGGTGCTCCGTGGTTCAGGGAAAAAAGCTGTCTGGTGTAATTTTAAGTATATGGAAGTAAGTTGAAGATCCAGGGCACAACGGATTTGAAGAAAATAAATGTATTCTTTCAGTGGCACACACAACGTTTCCAACTGCACAGAGTTCTTTATCAAGTGAGTCACTTACTTGCTAATCTGGACCCTACTGAGCGGATCTAGGATGAAACAACAAAATACAATCAATGGCTTACAAAGGTTTAAGCAGCAACATGAGAGAGTATTAATTATATATATATATATTGTGACAAACGCCCCTCTTTTGTAGTGCTGACGTCTGTCTGGGTTCTTCCCGACACAGTCTTCTAGGGTTATTTAATACAAAAACAGGATCATGCAAAGTATTAAGCTGCTTAACTCAGGCTTCTGCCTGCTTTATTTTCATCCAAGTAAGGTACTGCAGCTTTAACATGTGTAGGTTAGAGGTACTCAGATACTTTCATTCAGCAGTTCACTCATTTCATTGTTACAGTATTTCCCACACTGTTATTTCAAGTAAAAAGAAACCAAATTATATAAACAAAATCCTATCCCTTTCAGGGATCTAACTACACATAGAATCAGTCTCTCTAACAGCTGCTGGCCAACTAACCTGGTTCCCCAGCTTAAAACAATGCTCTCTCATTTAGGGTCACTTAGATACAGCACAGTCTTTTAGCAACAGCAGTAAACATTTGTTTGGTCTTATCTGTTCGTGGTGGGAACTCGGTCCCGTGTCCAGGCAAATCCTCTGGTACTGTGATACGTGGAGGGGCCGTCAACCCCGATACTGGATGCCGGGGAGCAGCGATACCCCCAGCCTCCAGGCTCCAAGGAGAGAGAGAGAAATGCAAAACCTCTCTGCTCTAAGTACCTGTGCATGTGATTAGAAGAGCAGGTGAGGGAGAACTAGAGCCATTGTAATCTGTGGTCTGGATTTTCCATCCAGCTGCCTGAGTTAATGGGAAGCTGTGGAACGGATCATTAACTATTCCTGCACTTTCTGCTCTAAAATGGGGCAGAAAGCTGCCTAACATCTTTGGACTATGTCACATATCCCCCTCCCCAGCTCACACCTACTGGGGTGAGCGGCCATGGACCTCACTGGGGTGAGCGTCCTACCTGAAATACTTGAGCTAACTCCTCAGTACAACATTAAGTATTCACATGACACGAATATGAACTTCATTATATAATTTACCAACTGAAAGGGCCATCAACCCTGTATATTAATTTGTAGTTTAGCTACATTTTCAACACAGAGAACCAATATAACATTGTAATATTGACAAAATGCTTATTTGCATAGTTAAGTGTCCGTGACATAGTCCACACGTGTAATAACAAAAAAATATCGGTCAATTCCCCAAACTTTTTTTTTTTTTTTTTTGACTTCCAGTCTATTGCATCCTTTGACTTTATTTCATAGCCCGCTGCAACCTGCAAATGACTGGACTGTTTCTTTAGCTTCTGATGAGACCCTTGGACCAGATTCTCCTTGGCTCCACAGTGTGGTCCATATTGGTGAGATATGGAACTATTCAGGCGCCGTGTTAACCTTCGTTGTTTTTTCTTTTCAATCTTTGATTTCCCTTTTGTGGCCATTACCAGGCCTTTGGGTTTTGGAGACCTAGTTGCCTCTGTACAAACGTAGTCCATATTAACCACGTCATCAGGATCTGTCAACAAGTTTGTGTTTTCAGGAACTGCCACCCACTTGGCTAAAACATCTTCTGTGGTGTCCTGGGTGTGTCCACTAGTTTGATAATCTTCTGGACAACGTAAATGAAATTGAGGATCTGGATTTTTGAATTCCAGATCAGGGAGTATATTCTCAGGAGGGTGCCTATCTGTTTCTGGAATAACAGCAGCACAATCAAAGTCAATTCTTTCTCCTTCCTCTTTGTCCTCAGTGAGGGCATTGAGTTTACTTTCCCTGGTCTCCTTTTGTGACCGTGTCTCTTTTAGCCTTGGAATCTCTTTCTCCAACTTCATCTTTATAGCAAATCGTAATATTGCAACAGCATTGAAGATACACGTATAGGAACGTACAGCTTGCTTGGTTAGGAGGTAGGATTGATAGCCCGACTGAACCACTTTAGCCACTTCTCCCATGTCCGTCATCTGTTTCAGAGCGAGGTTTAACTCTGTTTCATTTTCTCTATTCTTGACCTGCAGCTGCAGGTGCTCCTTCCGGGTCTTGTCCAGCTCCAGCTGCAGCCGGGCCCCCTCATTTGCCGTGTGGTCCAGCTGCTTGTAGATATCGGCCATCTCGCTTTTATAGCGCAGTGTCAGGCAAACCACCTGACGGACGGACACCTCCTCTCTCTTGGCGCACTGTATCTCGCGCTCAGCCATCTGCTTCTGCAGCTCTTCAACCTGATCGTGCCAGACCTCCCTCAGGGTCTTCACCTCTTTCTGGTGCTTGCTCTGGGTGTGCATCAATGCATTCTGTAGTGCTTCCTGCACTTCTAATTTTTCCTGAGTCAACTGTTTCTTTACTTTTTCTGCTTGGTCAGTCAAATCTGAATTTTCCAATTTCAGAGTCTCATTTTCTTGCTTTACAGTCTCTAACTCACTCAGGGCAATCTCATAGGTTTGCTTCAACATTCCCAGCTCTGTGTTCAGACCGTGGCCCTCCAGGCGAGTTGCCTCTGTACAAACGTAGTCCATATTAACCACGTCATCAGGATCTGTCAACAAGTTTGTGTTTTCAGGAACTGCCACCCACTTGGCTAAAACATCTTCTGTGGTGTCCTGGGTGTGTCCACTAGTTTGATAATCTTCTGGACAACGTAAATGAAATTGAGGATCTGGATTTTTGAATTCCAGATCAGGGAGTATATTCTCAGGAGGGTGCCTATCTGTTTCTGGAATAACAGCAGCACAATCAAAGTCAATTCTTTCTCCTTCCTCTTTGTCCTCAGTGAGGGCATTGAGTTTACTTTCCCTGGTCTCCTTTTGTGACCGTGTCTCTTTTAGCCTTGGAATCTCTTTCTCCAACTTCATCTTTATAGCAAATCGTAATATTGCAACAGCATTGAAGATACACGTATAGGAACGTACAGCTTGCTTGGTTAGGAGGTAGGATTGATAGCCCGACTGAACCACTTTAGCCACTTCTCCCATGTCCGTCATCTGTTTCAGAGCGAGGTTTAACTCTGTTTCATTTTCTCTATTCTTGACCTGCAGCTGCAGGTGCTCCTTCCGGGTCTTGTCCAGCTCCAGCTGCAGCCGGGCCCCCTCATTTGCCGTGTGGTCCAGCTGCTTGTAGATATCGGCCATCTCGCTTTTATAGCGCAGTGTCAGGCAAACCACCTGACGGACGGACACCTCCTCTCTCTTGGCGCACTGTATCTCGCGCTCAGCCATCTGCTTCTGCAGCTCTTCAACCTGATCGTGCCAGACCTCCCTCAGGGTCTTCACCTCTTTCTGGTGCTTGCTCTGGGTGTGCATCAATGCATTCTGTAGTGCTTCCTGCACTTCTAATTTTTCCTGAGTCAACTGTTTCTTTACTTTTTCTGCTTGGTCAGTCAAATCTGAATTTTCCAATTTCAGAGTCTCATTTTCTTGCTTTACAGTCTCTAACTCACTCAGGGCAATCTCATAGGTTTGCTTCAACATTCCCAGCTCTGTGTTCAGACCGTGGCCCTCCAGGCGTGAGTTTTGCACCTCTGTGCTGAGCGTGTGCACCTCTTGTAGAGCCTTCCCGTATTTCTGTTTTAGGATAGCAATCAATTTGTCAGACTTAATCTGTTTTTCATCCATGGTGGCAATTACGGTGTTGGCTTTTTCCAGCCTAGTCGTCACCTCTTCCAGCTCACTCCGTAAGAGAGACTCTGTTTTCTTCAAAGCCTCGTACTCCTGTAAAGCTGGAAGTATACACCTCTGTAACTCGGCGTTCGCTTCTCGCACCTTATTGTTAGATTCTTGCTCCTTCTTCCAACATTCTCGCTCCTTCATCAATCCCTGCCGCAGGACTTCATAATCATGGCGGGCAGCTTGGAGTGCAGAAACCAAAGCCTCTTTATCCTGGTTCAAGGATTCAGCTTCCCTTTGCTCCTCCTTTTCCTTTGCCACTGTTCCCGTGACAATTCTGCCGGTCACTCCGGTCTGCAGCACATCTCGGCGCCTTTCTGACGCATGTCCTGACAGCGCAGGTTCAAGTGGCTCGGTCACTTCCCCTGTGACTTGAGGAACAGTTTTCTTTTTCTTCTTTCTTTTTGCTTTATTAGCTCCAGAGATATCAGTGGTACTGGGCACACGCTCACTGGTATCAGCTTCCACATCTTGCTTGCACTCACAGGGCGTTGCTTGCTTTTGCAGCTGTTTGTCTTTGAAAATTTTGGGGCACATATCTTCCATGTGACCTACTTTATGACAGGCCCAGCATACTAAATTCATCTGTGGGTACGGCTCTCCTCCAGGGGCCACATACGAGTCATCATCATCATCATCGTATGGCCTGAAGGGACACTGTTTTTCATGATTATGTACATTACAAAACAAACATTTCACGTCGGCCATTTTAGAAGCCCGGCAGGGACAATTTGCTAGCTGCAATTTCACTCACTTCAGCAACTTGCATACAGCACTTGCTAGCTGCAAATTCACTCACTTCAGCAAAAGGCATTAGCTTTACAAACAGCACTTGCTAGATGCAATTTTTTTTTTCTCTTCAGCAAAACATTTTGGTTTTCTGTTTGGGTTCAGGGTGCTATTGCATCCACACTTCGCACATTCTCTGTGTATGCTGGAAGCATAACTGATATACACAGTGGGACAGACTTCACTCATAGCATCTGTACTTTAGTTCAGCTGGGCGGCCATTTTAAACCCCCGCATTTATTTGCAAACCCACAGACTTTTAGTGTCTGCCCGCATTCTCCACCATATGTGACAAACGCCCCTCTTTTGTAGTGCTGACGTCTGTCTGGGTTCTAACCACAAATAAACCCAAAATAAGAGAAAATGGCGGTGCTATGGGAAGAGAAATAGATGAACCCACAAAAAGAAGGAAATCCCAAATTAAGCACTCTGATCATGAAAAAGATATATATGGAATCAAAAAGGTTTATTAATCATGGACTGGGAAAACAAATGAAACACAATAGAAAACATACATATAAAAACAATACCAGACAGGGTATATGCAGGCGAAACTCAGATCCCAAATATGCTATAAGTACAGTACCTCAGAAGTGAAAAACCCAATGTATAAGGGGGAGGAGGATCCTAACATTAACAGAGGACATCAAAAAGATCCCTCTGAATATGATGACCGCCGGTCCCCACATGTAACCACTAATGGGAAAAGATATAACAACCATAAGCTGGAAAAATAATAAATGATAATGAACATATGTAAATACCAGCTAGAGGAACAAATAGTGAGGGCATACAAAATAAATGAATGTTTGGTATTGTTTTTATATGTATGTTTTTTATTGTGTTTCATTTGTTTTCCCAGTCCATGATTAATAAACCTTTTTGATTCCATATATATCTTTTTCATGATCAGAGTGCTTAATTTGGGATTTCCTTCTTTTTGTGGGTTCATCTATTTCTCTTCCCATAGCACCGCCATTTTCTCTTATTTTGGGTTTATTTGTGGTTATTTCTGCTTTAGATTGATCGATACTCACAGTAATGAATGATTCATGAAATAAAAGAGGACAAGGATAATTGAGTTTACGAAATATTCTTTAAAAATGTCTACTCTTTAATATGATTTGCATCTACCTAAAAAACATTGTCTATTGTTAAGGGGTTCACATTTTTAAGATGGGGTCCAACCAGGCGGAAAACGAAACGGACCTAGGCGACATTGCGACACATTTGGAGAAAGTTGTCGGGACGCAAGGACGTTGCATGAAAATCCGGGCCAGTCCAGGCATTCGCCAAAAACCCCCAGGATGTCGGGGTAAAAAGAAGGAACTGGGGGTGCACAAAGGAAGTATGGTTAAGATTAATGCTATCACTGTAAATAATATGGCAGGGGAATCGTGTGAGCATCGCACATGGGTATTAGGTACAATCGAAGCCAATGAAGTTTCACAAATATTGTAAAGGAAGAGCTGTGCTAATATTTTGTTTTTTGATGAATAGTCGTGGATCGAGGCCCCCCAGCGTCCGAATTGATATGGACTTCACTTTTTGTAAAACACTGTTCAAAACAAACCCCTAGGCTGTCGGGGGGACTCCCTCATGCATGCTGCAGCACGGCAGAACAAGGGCAAAAACGGGTTGTTGAATGAGGCAAATATAATAATCCGTTACATTCCAGGATTTACATTTGGTGCAAGTTATTTTTTTTTGTTTACGTTAAAGTAGGTATAAACAAAATCTTAGATCAGATAGAGACAAAATAAGGAGCGGGAATGCTGAAAAAAATACACAGGTTTAGAAATATGCACTTGCCCAATCTTGCAGTATTGTGGACTGTAAATAACTCTGGCCCATCCTCTTTATTCTCCCCAAAAAACCCACAGAACTTAGAATTTGTCTGAACCTCACTTACTGACTGTCTGAACCTCCAGAACTGTTGTCTAAAACCTCAGAACTGTCTGTCAAACCTCAGAAAAACGTCTGTCCTAAACTCAGACTTGTCTGTCTCAAAACCTCAGAACTGTTTTTCTTGTCTAACCTCAGAACTGTCTCGTCTAAACCTCAGAACTTGTCTGGTCTAAACTCAGAAACGTCTGTCTATCTAAACCTAGTAGAAGTCTCTCTAAACCTAAGAAACGGAATGTCTGACCTCCAGTACTGTCATGGTCTAAACCTCGAACTGTCTGCTAAAAACTCCAGAACTGTCTGTCTAAACCCAAGAGGAACTGTTGTCTAAGCCTCAGAAACTGTCTGTCTACTAAACCTCAGAACTGTCTGTATAAACCTCAGAACGGTCTGTTAAACCTCAAGAAACTGTCTATCCTAAACCACTAAGAACTGACGGCGTCTGAACCTCAGTACGTCTTTCTGAACCTTCAGTCTGTCTGAACCTCATGTCTGTCTGAACATCATGTCCTGTGCTTGAACTCAGGGTCTGTCTGTCTGTCTGTCTGAACCTCAAGATTCTGAAAGAAGAGCCGTCAGAATCACAGGCTGATTGGGCTTCACTGCACTATGAGGTTGGGATGATGGTGTATGGACAGATATGAAGTAGGACTGCCCTCTTTTGGGGAGTTTTATAAAATCTTGTATTGAAGATGCTAAATACCATCAAAGGAGGACGGGTTGTGTCCTGCGGACACTTCACCTATGGGAAAGATCCCATTGATGGTGCACAACCTACCTAGCGAAATACTTTTTAGAATACTTAAGGCAGGCTACCTTGGCTGTGAAACATCAAAGTGTAAACATTTAAGGTGTGGCAGGAGTTTTATCTTGGAGTTGGAAATTGGAGGGTGACAAGATTTGGGAAGAGATCGGACTCTGAACAACAAGTTTACAAAATTGAGAACTTGACTTTATTCTAAAACTGTGATTATTGTACTCTTTCCATCATCCAATAAACTGGGCAGTCTATCCTCTGTGTATCTCACATGCCCTCCCCTATGTCTTTTTTGTTTTACGTTTTCTCACTCCTTTGTGAGACATTTCTGTCCTTACACACATCCCCAATCCCCACTGCACCATTATTTCTTACACCTCCTCCCAAAATTCTTTACCCCTCAATAAAAAAAACACCTCACAAATCCTCTATTCACACCCTTCTATCTATCCTTCCTGCTGCTGGGGATCTCCCTAAGCCTGAACCCAGACAACACCACCTTGATCTCACCCACACATCCTTGCCAGCTCTTCCCTGTAAAGTGGTGTAACCTTTTCATTTAACAATGACCAAATCCTTAAAACTCTCCCAACAAGATTTAAAACAGCCCAACCCATAGCCTGCACATCATTGGCTATTGTCCACAGTCACTTATACCACCTATTGTGGCACAGCACTGCAATCTACAGCCACTTACTCCCTCACCTACTGTCTCTGTAAGGTTTTCCCTCAAACATCTTAGATTTGTAAGCTCTTCGGGGCAGGATTTCTTTCCCATTGTCTGATCTTGCGGCACTTATTGTATTATTATAATTCTGTTACTGTATTCTTTGTGAAGCGCTGAGAACTTTGGCCTCATATAAATAAAGACAATACAATAACAATACAATATCTGTACAGTCTTCTGAGGATTGCAAAACTTGACAGCCTGTTAAAAATCATAAACTTTATTAAGATTTTAAAATAGAACATAAAAAAGGGACTTGTAAACACAAAACATTCTATGTAATTCCCAATAGATGCGTGATGCGAACATCACCAGTAATTACAGTAATTTTACTGGTGGAAGTCAATTAATTTCCCAGGACAGTTCATTCAACCTTCAGAAAGTGCTGCAGCCTGCAGTGGATACATTTGTGTTGACCACACGATGGGTTGCCACTTATTACTCCATCCTAGTTAAAAGGACTGTGGCTGTGTGGCTATTCTATAGCTACAAAGCAGCAGTTCAGGGCAATATCCTTGCATGTGTGTTTTTTTTTTAAAATAAATCATTCTGTAGTAAGGAAAAAAATATTTTAGCATTTCGTTTTAAAAAAAAAAATACTTTGAAAAGACACCAATTTCTTCTATTCTATTTTAACAACCATGTTGTTCCTTATAGCAAACCATACATTCCAAGATTCTAAAGATGTCGCCAAACATCGTCCCCGACCAATAGACGGAGGAAGAACTAATTGGGCGGCAGCTCTATTTGGCAGTTTTTTTTTTAAATACAAGTAGAGATGCACAGAAACTATTAAAGGAAAAAAACAAAAACTAAAAAATCAAAAAACAAACGGGAGCTTGAACATGCAGCTTAAGTGAAAGGTTTGCATCAAGTCTACATTATCATGATTCAAAATAGATGTATCAAAGGAACAGTATAGTGCTGCCTAATAGTAGCCAGCATTAATTACTGCTTATATTCAACCAGACAGCCCTAAGTTCTCTACTCTCTCATTGAAATTCCTGATATTTGCAGTGTTCAGATATTGAATCCAAGGTTATATCTTTAGGTATTTGAGCACCTTTATTTAAAAAGGATTGCTCTTGCCGGCACCTCATGAGTGCCAACTAGTGGTAGAGTCGCCTTGTCTATATGCTTTTTTGTTTGTTATTAGCCCTGTTTTGTGTACAGTATGTTTGTATCTTGTGTTTTCCTTTCCCAGGTAGTATATCACAGAGTGGAAAAGTATTCCGGGGTCCCAAATTCTCAACAGGGAAAGTACCACCCGTGGCTTAATTGAAAGAGCAGTCATGCTGAAAATTCTACTCTTTCTCTTTGAGGTGTTATAAAGTATTATTGTCTATACGTCCGAGTATTATATAGTTACAAAAACTCCTTACGGCTGGAAAAAGAGTATTTGATGTGAAGTCAATAGCAAAGGAGTTAAATAACACCCTGATCACAAATATTTGGGGAAAAGGACTGTTAAGTTATTTGTTTATTTAAGTGAACATTTTCTAAATGCCCTGTGTCTGGGATATTTATTTTCATTTGTGTTTTCTAACTTCCATATTTAGTGATTTAGTTTGATATATAACTTGTTTAGTTTCGTTTAAGAAGCAATCTAGTGTTAAGTATGATATTATATTATCGCTCCCCTCTCAGTATTCATGTGTACTACTCTTTCCAATTAATTTCAAATTTGATTAAATCGTCCTAAAGAAAGTTGTGTGTTTTGACTCGCTTCCTCTCCTAGCGGCCTGCGGTTACTGATTCCTGCCTCTCCATCTGGCTGGTGTGGTTACACTGGACTCCGCCTCTCACGGCTCGGGTTATGAATCCTGCTCTCTCGGCTGCGGGTATACTGATCCTGCTCTCCCGGGCTTGGCGGTTTATTGACTCCCCTGCCTTCTCCCCGGGACTGGGGTTTACTGACTCCTGCCTCTCCTCGGGCGCGGGTTACTTGACTCCTGCCTCTCCTCGGCAGGGTTACTGACAAAACTGCCTCTCCTCGGCTGCGGGTTATTGAATCCTGTCCTCTCCTCTGTGCTGCGGGTTACTGACTCCTGCCTCTCCTACCGGGATGCGGGTATTGACTCCGCTGCCTGCTACTCGGGCTGCGGTTTCTTGACTCCTTCCTCTCCTCTTCTAGGGTTATTTGACTCCTGCCTCTCCTTGGGCATCGCGGGGGGGATTACTTGACTCTTCCTTTCCTCGGGCCTGCGGGTTTACAGACTCCTGCCGCCCTCCCTCGGATGGGGTTACTGACTCCTGCCTATCTCCGGGCTGGGGTTTACTGACTCCTGCCTCTCCTCGAGCTGCGGGTTACGACTCCTCCCTACTCTCGGTCTCAGGGTTAACTGACTCGCCTCTCCTCGGGCTGCGGGTTTGACCTCATGACTCTCCTCGGGTGTTTACGTTCGGACTCCTGTCATCTACCTCGGGCTGCGGGTTATGACTCCTGCCTCTCTCCTCGGGCTCAGGGTTATTGACTCCTGCTCGCTCCTCGGTGCTGCGGGTTTTGACTCCTTCCTCTCCCTCTGTCTGCGTGTCCGACTCCTGCTCTCCTCGGGCTGCGGTGTTTGACTCCTGCCCTCTCCTCGGGTCTTGCGGGTTTTGACTCCTATCCTCTCTCTGTCTGCGGTTATTGACCTCCTGACATCGTCCTTGGGCCTGCGTGGTTATTGACTCCTTCCTCTCCTCGGGTCTTGCGGGTTCTGACTCCTGCCTCTGACGCTTTACGATTGCCATCCTCGGACTGCGGGTTCTACCCCCTGGAATTGCTCCTCCTCTCTCGGAGACTGTGTGTACTGACTCCTGCCTCTCCCTCTGGGCTGCGGGTTATTGGACTGCTCCTCGGGCGTGGCCTCCTCCTCCTCGCTGCGGTCGGACTCTGTTACTCGGGCTCGCTGACTCTCCGTCTCTCGGGCTGCGGTGTTATTGACCTGCCTCTCCTCTGCTGCGGTGGTGTATTGACTCCTTCCTCTCCTCTGTCTGCGGGTTACTGACTCCTGCCTCTCCTCGGCTGCGGTTTGTGACTCCGTCCTCTCACTCGGGCTGTCGGGTTATTGACTCCTTCCTCTCCTCTTCGCGGGTTACTGACCTCCTGCCTCTCCTTGGGCTGCGGTTTGTACTCTTCCTCTCCTCGGGCTGCGGGTTGGCTCCCTGATGCTGAACTCCTGCCCTCCCTTCGGACTCTGCTGGGGTGTTTGTTACCCTCCTGCTCTCCTCGGGCTGCGTGTTACTCACTCCTGCCTCTCTTCGACTTTTGCTGCGGTTACTGAACCTCCTGCCTCTCTCAGGCTGGTACTGGACTCCTCCGTGCCTCTCCTCGGGGTGCGGGTTACTGACTCCTGCCTCTCCTCGGGCTGACGGGTTACTGACTCCTGCCTTCTCCTCGGCGCTGGGGGCTGGGTTACTGATCCTGCTTCTAGGCTGCGGCGGTTACTGATCCTGCCTCTCCTCGGCTGCGGGGTTACTGAACTCCTGTCCTCTCCTCTTTGGTAAACCTGCGGTGGTTACTGATCACTGCCTTCCTTCCGGTGCGGGTTACGGACTCTGACTCTCTCCGGCCTGCGGGTTACTGACTCCTGCTCTCCTCCTGCCTCGGTCTGATCTGGTGGTTACTGACTCCTGCCTCTTACTCGGGCTGCTGGGTACTGACTCCTGCCTCTCCTCGGGCTGCGGGGTTACGGACTCCTGCCTCTCCTCGGGCCCTGGGCGGGTTGACTTAGACTCCTGCCTCTCCTGCGGCTGGCTGGTTCTGACTTCCCCTCCTCTATTCGGGCTCGGGCTGTTTTACTGACTCCTGCCTCTCTCGGGATGCGGGGTTACTGACATCCGACTTCCTCTTGGCTCGGGTTACTGTTACTCCGCTCGCTCCTCGGTCTGCGGGTTAACTGACTTCCTCCTCTTCCTCGGGCTGCGGTGTTAGGGACTCCTGCCTCCCTCGGCTGCGGGTTACTGACTCCATCCTCTCCATCGGGCTGCGGGTAGTACTGACTCCTGCCTCTCCCCCCTCGGAGATTGGGTTAACTGACTCCATGGCCTCGTCCTCGGGCTGCGGTGTTACTGATCCTGCACTTCTCGCCTGCCGGTTACTGACTCGGGCTGCGTCTGAACTGCCTCTCGAGGCTGCGGGTTACTGACTCATGACCTCTCCTGGGCTGCGGTTTACACTTCCTGCCTCCCCTCGGGCTAGCGTGTTACGACTCTGCCTGGCTCCTCAGTCTGCGGGGGTTAACGTCCTGCCTCTCCTAGGGATCGGGTTACCGACTCCTGCCTCTCCTCGGCTGCGGTACTTGATCTCCCGGGCTTGCGGTTATGACTCCTGCCTCTCCTCGGGCTGGGGTTTAACTGTCATCCTGCCCTGCCTCTCCTCGGGCTGCGGTTACTGATCTGCCGTTGCTACAACTCCTGCCCTGAATCCTGCCGCCCCTTGCGGGTTACTGACTCTTGTCCTCGCTGGCTAGTTCGGCTCTGGCTCTCCATGTCAGTATGACTCCTGTCCTCCTCGGGCTGCAGTGTTACTGACTATGGCCTCCTCGGCGCAGGTATCTCGTTCCTGCCTGTCGGGTTAATGACTCCTTCCTCTCCTCGGGCTGCGGGTTACGACTCGCCGTGGGACTGACCTCCTGCCTCTGGGCCTCGGGCGAAGTGCGCGGTGTGGTTACTGACTCCTGCCTCTCGCTCCGGCTGCTGGTTACTGAACCTGGCCCTCCACCCCTCGGGACCTGCGGGTTCTGACTGCCCTGCACGTCCTCGGGCCAGCGCCGGGGTTGACGACTCCTGCCATCTCCTCGGGCTGCGGTTACTGACCTCTCCTCTTGTCGTTATCCTGCCTCTCCTCGGGCTGCGGGTTACTGACTCCAGCTCTCCTCGGGCTGCGGGTTATTGACTCCTTCCTCTCCTCTGTCTGCGGGTTACTGACTCCTGCCTCTCCTTGGGCTGCGGGTTATTGACTCCTTCCTCTCCTCGGGCTGCGGGTTACTGACTCCTGCCTCTCCTCGGGCTGCGGGTTACTGACTCCTGCCTCTCGCGGCTGCGGGTATTGACTCCTTCTCTCCTCTGCTGCGGGTTAATGACTTCCTGCCTCTCCTTGGGCTGAGGGTTGTTGACTCCTCCTCTCCTCGGGCCGGCTGCGGGGATACTGAACCTGCCTCTCCTCGGATGGGGTTGTTACTGACTCCTGCCTCTCCTCGGGCTGCGGGTTACTGACTCCTTTCTCCTCTGGGATGGGGTTACTGACTCCTGCCTATCCTCGGGATGTGGGGTAGGGACTCCTGCCTCTCCTCGGGCTGCGGGTTACTGACTCCTGCTCTCTTCGGGCACCTGCGGGTTATTGACTCCTGCCTCTCCTCGGGCTGCGGGGGACTACTCCTGCCTCTCTCGGAGCTGACGGGTTACTGACTCCTGCCTCTCCTCGGGCTGCGGGTTACTGACTCCTTGCTCTCCTCAGCTGCGGGTTACTGACTCCTGACCTCTCCTCGGGCCTGCGGGTTAATGAACTCCTGCATCTCCTCTCTGGTCTGCTGTCTGGCTTTACTGGACTCTGCTCTCTCGGGTGCGGGTACGACTCCTGCCTCTCTCTCGGGATGAGGGTTACTAACTTCCTGCTCTCTCCGGTGGGGTACGACTCTGCCTCTCCTCGGGCTGCGGGTGGGTACTGACTCTGCCTCTCCTCGGGCTGCGGGTACTGACTCCGCCTCTCTCGGGTCTGAGGGTTACTGACCCTGCTTCTCCTCGGGCTGCGGGTTATGACTCCTGCCTCTCCCTCTGCTGCGGGTTATGACTCATGCCTCTCCTAGGACGCGGTTACTGACCTCCTGCTCCTCGGGCTGCGGGTTACTGAATCCTGCCTCTTTCGGATGCGGGTTACTGACTCCTGCCTTCCTCGGGGCTGCGGGTTACTGACTCCTGCCTTCTCTCGGCTGCGGGTTACTGATCCTTGCCTCTCCTCGGGCTGCGGGTTAATGACTCCTGCCTCTCCTCGGCTGCGGGTTACTGGTTATGACTCTGCTCTCCTCGGGCTGCGGGTTACTGACTCCTGCCTCTCCTTGGCGCGGTGTTACTGACTCTGCCCTCTTCGGCCCGCTGCGGGTTACTGATCCTGCCTCTCCGGGCTGAGGGGTACTGACTCATGCCTCTCCTTGGTGCGGGTTACTGACTCATGCCCTCCTCTGCACACCTCTCCCTCGGGCTGCGGGTTGGACTCCTGCCTCTCCTCGGGCTGCGGGGTTACTGACTCCTGCTCTCTCGGGCCTGCGGGGTACTGACTCCTGCCTCTCTCGGGATGCGGGGTTACTGAATCCTCCCTTCCTCGGGTGCGGGTTACTGACTCCTGCTCTCTTGGGCGCGGGTTATAGAATCTGCCTCTCCTCGGGCTCGCGGGTTAGACTGACTCCTGCCTCTCCTCGGGCCTGGGGTTACTGACTCCTGCCTCCCCTCGGGCTCCGGTACTGATCTTCTGCTTCTCAGGATGCGGGTTACTGACTCTGTCTCCTCGGGATACGGGTTACTGACTCTGCCATCTCCTCGGGATGCGGGTTACTGACTCCTGCCTCTCCTCGGGCTGGGGTTACTGACTCCTGCCTCTGCTCGGTGCAGGTTACGGACTCCTGCCTCTCCTCTGGCTGCAGGTTAATGACTCCTGTCCTCCTGGTCTGCGGCGTTACTGACTCCTTGCCTCTCCTCGCTTGCAGGTACTGATTCCTGCCTCTCCTCGGGCTGCGGGTTACTGCTCCTGCCTCTCTCGGGCTGGGGCGGTTACTGACTTCTGCCTCTCCTGGGCTGCGGGTTACTGACTCCTGCTTCCTCGGGCTGCGGTTACTGACTCCTGCCTCTCCTCGGCTGCGGGTTACAGACTCCTGCCTCTCCTAGGGCTGCGGTTTACTGACTCCTGCCTCTCTGGGCTGCGGGGTTATGACTCCTGCCTTCTCGGGCTGCGGGTTACTGACTCCTGTCTCCTCGGGCTGGGGTTACGATCCTGCCTCTCCGCGGGATGCGGGTTACTGACTCCTGCCTCTCCTCGGGATGTGGGTTATTGAACTCCTGCCTCTCCTCGGCTGCAGGTTACTGACTCTGCCTCTCCTCGGCTGCAGGTTACTGATTCCTGCCTCTCCTCGGGCTGCGGGTTAATGACTCTTTCAGGGTGAGGGGTTTGCGGCACTCATGGTCCAGCAGTAAGAAGGAGACAACTGTTACATCTGCCCCTAATCTGGACCCATAAATGAGAGATTTTCAGTCATGCACACTTTAAATAATATTCAGGCAATACTTGCAATTAAAGGTACCGGTGCTCCGTGGTTCAGGGAAAAAAGCTGTCTGGTGTAATTTTAAGTATATGGAAGTAAGTAAGTTGAAGATCCAGGGCACAACGGATTTGAAAGAAAATAAATGTATTCTTTCAGTGGCAACACACAACGTTTCCAACTGCAAGAGGTCTTTATCAAGTGAGTCCACTTACTTGCTAATCTGGACCCTACTGAGCGGATTAGGATGAAACAACAAAATACAATCAATGGCTTACAAAGGTTTAAGCAGCAACATGAGAGAGTATTAATTATATATATATATATTGTGACCAACGCCCCTCTTTTGTTAGTGCTGACGTCTGTCTGGGTTCTCCCGACACAGTCTTCTAGGGTTATTTAATACAAAAAACAGGATCATGCAAAGTATTAAGCTGCTTAACTCAGGCTTCTGCCTGCTTATTTCATCCAAGTAGGTACTGCAGCTTAACATGTGTAGGTTAGAGGTACTCAGATACTTTCATTCAGCAGTTCACTCATTTCATTGTTACAGTATTTCCCACACTGTTATTTCAAGTAAAAGAACCAAAATTATATAAACAAAATCCTATCCCTTTCAGGGATCTAAATACACATAGAATCAGTCTCTCTAACAGCTGCTGGCCAACTAACCTGGTTCCCAGCCTTAAAACAATGCTCTCTCATTTAGGGTCACTTAGATACAGCACAGTCTTTTAGCACAGCAGTAAACATTTGTTTGGTCTTATCTGTTCGTGTGGTGGGAACTCGGTCCCGTGTCCAGGCAAATCCTTGGTACTTTGATACGTGGAGGGGCCGTCAACCCCGATACTGGATGCAGGGGAGCAGCGATACCCCCAGCCTCCAGGCTCCAAGGAGAGAGAGAGGAATGCAAAACCTCTCTGCTAAGTACCTGTGCATGGTGATTTAGAAGAGCAGGTGAGGGAGAACTAGAGCCATTGTAATCTGTGGTCTGGATTTTCCTCCAGCTGCCTGAGTTAATGGGAAGCTGTGGAACGGATCATTAACTATTCCTGCACTTTCATGCTCTAAAATGGGGCAGAAAGGTGCCTAACATCTTTGGACTATGTCACATATCCCCCCCAGCTCACACCTACTGGGGTGAGCGGCCATGGACCTCACTGGGGTGAGCGTCCTACCTGAAATACTTGAGCTAACTCCTCAGTACAACATTAAGTATTCAATGACACGAATATGAACTTCATTATATAATTTACCAATGAAAGGGCCATCAACCCTGTATTATTAATTGTAGTTTAGCTACATTTTCAAAACAGAGAACCAATATAACATTGTAATATTGACAAAATGCTTATTTGCATAGTTAAGTGTCGTGACATAGTCCACACGTGTAATAACAAAAAAATATCGGTCAATTCCCCAAACTTTTTTTTTTTTTTTTTTTTGACTTCCAGTCTATTGCATCCTTGACTTTATTTCATAGCCCGCTGCAACCTGCAAATGACTGGACGTTTCTTTAGCTTCTGATGAGGACCTTGGACCAGATTCTCCTTGGCTCCACAGTGTGGTCCATATTGGTGAGATATGGAACTATCAGGCGCCGTGTTAACCTTCGTTTGTTTTTTTTTTCAATCTTTGATTTCCCTTTTGTGGCCATTACAAGGCCGGGTATTTGGGTTTTGGAGACCTAGTGTGCCTCTGTACAAACGTAGTCCATATTAACCACGTCATCAGGATCTGTCAACAAGTTTGTGTTTTCAGGAACTGCCACCCACTTGGCTAAAAACATCTTCTGTGGTGTCCTGGGTGTGTCCACTAGTTTGATAATCTTCTGGACAACGTAAATGGAAATTGAGGATCGGATTTTGATTCCGATCAGGGAGTATATTCTCAGGAGGGTGCCTATCTGTTTCTGGAATAACAGCAGCACAATCAAAGTCAATTCTTTATCCTTCCTCTTTGTCCTCAGTGAGGGCATTGAGTTTACTTTCCCTGGTCTCCTTTTGTGACGTTTCTTTTAGCCTTGGAATTCTTTCTCCAACTTCATCTTTATAGCAATCGTAATATTGCAACAGCATTGAAGAACACGATAGGAAAGTACAGCTTGCTTGGTTAGGAGGTAGGATTGTAGCCCGACTGAACCACTTTAGCCACTTCTCCCATGTCCGTCATCTGTTTCAGAGCGAGGTTTTAACTCGTTTTCATTTTCTCTATCTTCGACCTGCAGCTGCAGGTGCTCCTTCCGGGTCTTGTCCAGCTCCAGCTGCAGCCGGGCCCCCTCATTGCCGTGTGGTTCAGCTGCTTGTAGATATCGGCATCTCGCTTTATAGCGCAGTGTCAGGCCAAACCACCTGACGGACGGACACCCCTCTCTTCTTGGCGCACTGTATCTCGCGCTCAGCCATCTGCTTCTGCCGCTCTTCAACTGATCGTGCCAGACCTCCTCAGGGTCTTCACCTCTTTCTGGTGCTTGCTCTGGGTGTGCATCAATGCATTCTGTAGTGCTTCCTGCACTTCTAATTTTTCCTGAGTCAACTGTTTCTTTACTTTTTCTGCTGGTCAGTCAAATCTGAATTTTCCAATTTCAGAGTCTCATTTTCTTGCTTTACAGTCTCTAACTCACTCAGGGCAATCTCATAGGTTTGCTTCAACATTCCCAGCTCTGTGTTCAGACCGTTGGCCCTCCAGGCGTGAGTTTGCACCTCTGTGTGAGCGTGTGCACCTCTTGTGAGCCTTCCCGTATTCTGTTTTGGATAGCAATCAATTTGTCAGACTTAATCGTTTTTCATCCATGGTGGCAATTCGGTGTTGGCTTTTGAGCCTAGTCGTCACCATTCCAGCTCACTCCGTAAGAGAGACTCTGTTTTCTTCAAAGCCTCGTACTCCTGTAAAGAGGAAGTATACACCTCTGTAACTCGGCGTTCGCTTCTCGCACCTTATTGTTAGATTCTTGTCCTTCTTCCAACATTTCGCTCCTTCATCAATCCCTGCCGCAGGACTTCATAATCATGGGGGCAGCTTGGAGTGAAGAAACCAAAGCCTCTTATCCTGGTTCAAGGATTCAGCTTCCCTTTGCTCTCCTTTTCCTTTGCCACTGTTCCCGTGACAATTCTGCCGGTCAATCCGGTCTGCAGCACATCTCGGCGCCCTTTTGACGCATGTCCTGACAGCGCAGGTTCAAGTGGCTCGGTCACTTCCCCTGTGACTTGGGAACAGTTTTCTTTTCTTCTTTCTTTTTGCTTTATTTAGCTCCAGAGATATCAGTGGTATGGGCACACGCTCACTGGTATCAGCTTCCACAATCTTGTTGCAATCACAGGCGTTGCTGCTTTTGCAGCTGTTTGTCTTTGAAAATTTTGGGGCACATATCTTCCATGTGACCTACTTTATGACAGGGCCAGCATACTAATTCATCTGTGGGTACGGCTCTCCTCCAGGGGCCACATAGAGTCCTCACATCATCATCGTATGGCCTGAAGGGACACTGTTTTTCATGATTATGTACATAACAAAACAAATTCACGTCGGCCATTTTAGAAGCCCGGCAGGGACAATTTGCTAGCTGCAATTCACTCACTTCAGCAACTTGCATACAGCACTTGCTAGCTGCAAAAATCACTACTAGCAAAAGGCATTAGCTTTACAAACAGCACTTGCTAGATGCAATTTTTTTTTTCTCTTCAGAAAACATTTTGGTTTTCTGGTTGGGTTCAGGGTGCTATTGCATCCACACTTCGCACATTCTCTGTGTATGCTGGAAGCATAAATGATATACACAGTGGGACAGACTTCACTCATAGCATCTGTACTTTAGTTCAGCTGGGCGGCCATTTTAAACCCCGCCATTTATTTGCAAACCCACAGACTTTAGTGTCGCCCGCATTCTCCACATATGTGACAAACGCCCCTCTTTTGTAGTGTGACGTCTGTCTGGGTTCTTCCGACACAGTCTTCTAGGGTTATTAATACAAAAAACAGGATCATGCAAAGTATTAAGCTGCTTAATCAAGGCTTCTGCCTGCTTTATTTTCATCCAAGTAAGGTACTGCAGCTTTAACATGTGTAGTTAGAGGTACTCAGATACTTTCATTCAGCAGTTCACTCATTTCATTTGTTACAGTATTTCCCACACTGTTTTAAAGTAAAAAGAAACCAAATTATATAAACAAAATCCTATCCCTTTCAGGGATCTAACTACACATAGAATCAGTCTCTCTAACAGCGCTGGCCAACTAACTGGTTTCCAGCTTAAAACAATGCTCTCTCATTTAGGGTCAACTTAGATACAGCACAGTCTTTTAGCAACAGCAGTAAACATTGTTTGGTCTATCGTTCGTGGTGGGAACTCGGTCCCGTGTCCAGGCAAATCCTCTGGTACTGTGGATACGTGGAGGGGGTACCAGATACTGGATGCGGGGGAGCAGCGATACCCCAGCCTCAGGCTCCAAGGAGAGAGAGAGAAATGCAAAACCTCTCTGCTCTAAGTACCTGTGCATGTGATTAGAAGAGCAGGTGAGGGGAGAACTAGAGCCATTGTAATCTGTGGTCTGGATTTTCCATCCAGCTGCCTGAGTTAATGGGAAGCTGTGGAACGGATCATTAACTATCCTGCACTTTCTGCTCTAAAATGGGGCAGAAAGCTGCCTAACATCTTTGGACTATGTCACAATATATATACTAATAATTATTTATATATCGATACTAATCATTAGAAATTATTACGACTGTTCCAATGTATGAAACCATGAATTGATCCTCTGACAGTGAACTGGTTAATGGTTGCATTGTACTAGTTATAGTATTGTGGTACCATATAATTTTATATGCAATAATATATATTAATATATATATATATATATATATATATCTATATATATTATATATATATAAATAATATTATATAATATAATATATATAGATGAACACACAAAAAGAAGGAAATCCCAAATTAAGCACTCTGATCATGAAAAAGATATATAGGAATCAAAAAGGTTATTTAATCATGGACTGGGAAAACAAATGAAACACAATAGAAAACATACATATAAAAACAATACCAGACAGGGTATATGCAGGCGAAACTCAGATCCCAATATGCTATAAGTACAGTACATCAGAAGTGAAAAAACCCAATGTATAAGGGGGAGGAGGATCCTAACATTAACAGAGGACATCAAAAAGATCCCTGAATATGATGACCGCCGGTCCCCACATGTAACCACTAATGGAAAAGATATAACAACCATAAGCTGGAAAAAATAATAATGATAATGAACATATGTAAATACCAGCTAGAGAACAAATAGTGAGGGCATACAAAATAAATGAATGTTTGGTATGTGTTTTATTGTATGTTTTTATTGTGTGTCATTGTGTTTCCCAGTCCATGATTAATAAACCTTTTGATTCCATATATATCTTTTTCATGATCAGATGCTTAATTTGGGATTTCCTTCTTTTGTGGGTTCATCTATTTTTCTCTTCCCATAGCACCGCCATTTTCTCTTATTGGGTTTATTTGTGGTTTTGATATAATTATAGTTTTTAGGTTTGATGCGTTTATATGTGTGGTTCTATATATTATTATTATATATATATATATATATATATATATATATATATATATATATATATATATATAAAACACACGCACACATATCTGTTCAACGTAACACTAGCACTCTATATTGCACTGCACCTATATTTTTTATTATTGGTTGTGCGCTTCACACATAAAAATAATATATTTTTATATTCTATATCTATTAAGATATATG